>OZ024861.1:10263911-10326411 GCA_964017155.1 Oasisia sp. SBJ-2009
TAAGATTTCCAAAGAACAACAACGGCCTGAGATCATAAAAAAGTTTTTCTCTGTCAGCCATTACTGAAAACATTCTTATGAAATTAACGTTTTGGTGTGATGTGTGGAATGAACAAAATGGTCCAGTGATTACTGAATGCACTAATTTGTTATGTCTTTCATGTGGTTATGGTAAATATACCTTTGTGTCTCGCGTATTCACACAGTTATAATTTTGCAGAACGCACTAATATAAAAAAATTATGGGGTATCACGACTTCGTGGATGTAAATGAAACAACACATTTATACTCGAAGAAAGTTAAATAATGCTTCATGCGCTGAGAAAAAAATTCCATAGTCAACTAATCCGTCCAGCATATGATGTTATAACGGCAGCTTATGTAAAATATAATGTGATAGCACTCCCAATAACTGTCCACTTGCCAACGGCAAACTAAAACTATGAAGCTTACATTTGCAAACTAATTATGACGTCCAAAATATGTATTAACCTTGCTATCCGAGTGTTCAGAAGAGCAAAGCATCCCACTTTATGTGAAGAACACCTTTTTGCTTGCCAATGTTGTCACTGACAAATGTATTGGGTTTCTAAATTAGTGTTCAACGTATTTAGTTATCTGTAAGCGATCTCAACGCCTACAGCAGTTTACATTACAGCATAAATAGGTAATTTAGGTATGTGTTATTTTGTCGTTTTACATAGACTTCCTATAATAAATGGCCACACAAAGCGTAAAATGGTTACTATTTTATAAAATGCAGTTCACCGGAGAAGAAACAGAGGCCGAAGACGACGGCCAGTCTCTCGTCAGACAGCCTGGCCGTGACCACAAAGGCCCGCACCCGGCCGTCCAGCAGTGTCCAGTTGTCTCAGGCCACTCGCTCCTTCCAGGTGGGATAAACGCTCTAGCTGAGTCATCGCAGTTCCAGCGATGCCCTCAAAGCACGCACGCACGCACGCACGCACGCACGCACGCACGCACGCATTATGTGGCAACGCCAGGGCGTACATGAGAACATGTACGGCGCCGTGTAATACCACTGCTGTGCTGATAAATAAATCTTAAAATTATTCATCTGCTCTAAAAATCAATCTGCCAATTAGGTTTTCTCAAATATGAATAATTGTCAGTGCTAATATGTTCTATCATGTTTTTGTATCACCAAGCCTGAACAAATCGAACCAGCATAGTCTTTATCTTAGTGAATACTTAAACGTTTCAAAAACGTACAAGCAGTAAAACAACGAACTGCGGGGAGTTTTTCTAAAACATACAGTGCTACACACACCATATACACGCACGCACACAACATATACAATACAATACGCACGCACGCACGCACGCACGCACGCACGCACGCACGCACACACTGTACTCTCTGAGTACGTCGACTCTTCTTCGTCTTCTTTACAAAAAGAAACATCGAATCCAACTGCGTATTGCAGGTGCTGCGTGATCTGACGAAACTAGAGCACTTGAAGAAAGGACAGATGCTGGCGGCCGCAGAGTGGCAGCACCGGTCGGACGAGCTACAGAGCGACGATGCGGGACTTCAACTGCGCATGTCTCGATTTTTCCGAGACATTGACGATTTCAAGAAACGAGACTCCAAGGAGTATCAAGCGTTGCTAAGTCTCGCCAAGTATAAATGATATTTGCATGAACTAATTTGGACGTTGCAAGTTACAACGGTGCATTGTCAGATGCTGAGATAATTTAAACAACTTTATTGCATTTACTATAATTCAAATTAAAAACAAAACACACAGACATACATACAGGCAGAGAGACAGACATGCACTTGTAAGTAGCTGTATATATATTTATGTACTGTAACCTGTTAGTGTACCGTGTACATAAGCAACTAATGCATTTGCCCGCCAACGAAACGTTCTCCGTCCCCACAATAATAGGTTTGCTAGTCTAAAATGCAACTCACTTCATCTGAATTGCTGATCCATGTACGTAAGTGTCGGAAAGGGTGAATATTGGAGGTTGTCCCCCTCTTGAAGCTTACTAAAACCCACTTTCATGGTCACCCAAAACCTGCAACTCCTCTTTCTATTTAGGCTCATTGAAACCATCAAGCTGGAACCCCTTCGCACTGGACTGTATTTCCAGTCTCTTCACCAGTTCTCTGGCGGGGAAGGGTTTACTCTGTCAAGGCATATAGGTCCCGACGACAGTGAGGTAACTCCTCACACTTGGCATGGGTTTATTTGTTATATTTTATTTGTTATATATATTTGTTATATCATTGCATAATTATGTCAAGAGATGTTCGCACTTTCTGCATGTGCATTAAGTACAATTACTATTGATTAAATATGAATTATTAAAATGGTTTGTTCGTGCATTACAAACTTAGGAAAAGCTAGCACCAGAAACGAACTGCCAAGATATTTTATTTTGTAAGTGACGCATACGTGTGAACAATTACAACCGTCAATAAATCGTCTACCCTGCTGGCCAGTTCAACTGTCGACCACCAATCAGATGGATGTGTAAGTGATATATCGACTGACAGCCGTGCATTCCATTGTTTATAACTGAAACACAATAACAGAAAATACACAATAAAACCAACAAATTTGTTTCAACATTCACACGGCATACATTAACAAACCAACAACGCACCACTTCTAACAACTACAGTAAAATGAATAGCAATCAAGCACAAAACAGTACGCTATCACATTCGCCAGAGGGCGACACAAACAATAATAACAATAACCTACTCTAAGCGGCGTTTAGGACGTGAATTTAAAATGTCCAGCTCTATTCAACGGTCTTGAGATGTGCACCTTGCGTAAGAACCGTGTTGTGTGTGATTATAAATGACAACCAATACTGCCTATGCAAGTTACCGTAATGTAAATTTATACTACACATGTTCACCAGATGGCACCACTATACGGCACATTACATGTCACTCTATTCACATGAGGGCGCCACTCGAATGTAACACGTCAATATAGATGTATAAATCTTATAGTTACAGATGGTGCAAGGGGGTATTTTAGTGGTCCATTTCCTTGTGAAACCTCTTTTTATCCCTGTGATTCACAATTAGATGCAACAACAAGAAAGATGACTGGCAGTATATTTCCCTTGTGAACTGTGATTGAGGTATCACTTTCTTTGTAAAAAAATTGGAATGTTATAACCCTAATATTCTTCTTGTGAATTATGATCCAGGACCCCCTGCACACCCTCTAATTATGCTTTAAATGAATCCTACCAATTCTGTAGCCATCTGTGCTGATATTCTGTTGCTCTGCAACTTTCTTCACCACCAACAGCAGGTGACCAAGAACCTTTGAAAAGATGAAAGAACAATTTCTCATGTCATCCTAGGACAGCATAACATGTGGACAACAGAACATAAACAATTACAACCTCCAAATGACTGTTTAAAACTGCCTTTCATTCAGAAACATATAGGCCTACCAAAGAAATAATTTATATCAAAACAATGCTGTCTGCACGGGTGAAAGACAGACTGATAAAAAAAAAACTAGTAAGATCCTCACAAAAACCTACATTGCTATGATTATTTACATCCGCTGGTTATGTGCACTCTCCAAAGTAGCTTGTGTTGTAAAGCTGGGTATACTGCCTGGTTCTTGAGAGCCACGTGTCAGCATGGCTGAAATAACCTGAAGATGATTCATCTTTGTATTTTGTCAGTGGTCTGTATTTGATAAATGTGTACCATAAAATTATACAAAGATATTGTTCAAAACCATAAACTGTCCAGAAATGTTCCTTATAGCCATAGGAAAATCTGTAATAGTCAGAGGAAACTGCAGAAATTGTATCACAATAAAAACACAACCAACGTATATAGAACATGTGTCCATAACACATCCAAATAGAAGACAAATAGTTCATACTTGTCTTCTGTTAAGTTTGAATGTGTTATGAAGAAGGGAAATCAAAGGAGGGAGAGAGAGGAAGGAAAAGTAGAAAATTATGGACAGAGGAAGTACGGGGAAAACAGAGGCATAGGAGTGGGGGGGGGGGGGGAGGGGGAGGGGGAGAGGGAAAGAATGTGGGGAAGAAGGAGAGAGGGGTGGAGAGAGGAATAAGGAGATATGAAAGAAAAGAGTGAATGAAGGAGAGAAGTGGAGAAGAAAGGGATAATGAGAGAGGTAAACATATTATAGGATAGAAAGGAAGGGAGGCAAGTTAGGATAGATAAGATGAAGCTAACAAGACAGGGAGGGAATTATTTATAAACAGGAAAATTATGCGAAAGAAAGAGGAGGACGATTGAGAGAACTGTCACGCCACCTGCTGGTCGTCGGGATCAGCGTATGAGACTCCAGGAATAATTTTTTTTGGTATCACCAGGATGTGAACTGGGGCAGTCGGCTGCAAATCCTTGAATGCCAGACACTGAAAACAAACCACTACTGTTCTTACAACAAAAACTACACCTTCTTTCTCTGAGATTTGTTTCTTTCTAGTACACTAGCTGTACATGTAGTTACAATTGTATATGAAAACATTCATTAAAACATCACAATATTATGGTCATCTACAAACAACTAAGATGGGAATGTGAATATTACCAAATCATCTTCATAGACAATGTCAGCTGGAATAGACTTGTCTATGATCTTGCTGAAGATAGTTGGTTGTCCGATGGTGTCTTTCAAGGCTGCCGCTGCTGTTTTCGCTTTCTCCGCCTCATCAGACTTGACAGAGGCATAGCTGCGTACATTGCCAGACACCAGCAACTGCAAAATAAATCAATTACTTCAGATGTGTAGTTTGTGAAAGCCTAGGCATATTCACATCATATAATAAATATGTAATAGGAATTTACGTACCGCCTTAATCAGCTTTATCCAACCATCCTTCAATGTCTAACATAATGCTTTAACAATTACAATTGTCTGTCAAGTTAAAATTATAAAGTCCAACACCTTGTTCGCAGTTTGAAAGATAAATTACATTTGCAGAATTCTAAAAGTGCAAATAAAACATTCAGATTTAGACAGCCACTATTGGCACTTATTGTGGCACAAACGTCAATTTATGCAAGTTCATATGAAATTCACACACAATACCTAAGATTGGACGATGTTCATACGTCTCGCTGTTTGACATAAAATTACATTAAATAATCATAAACATTACAACTAGGGATACTCTTGCCATTGTGAAATCCTAACTAAAGTCAAGATCAACTATTTCACTCTTATCCTGCAGAAAAAAAAAGTTTTATTACAACCATTTTGTGATCTTATTTAACACAATTTAAATGTATCATTTTCAAAATTTATTATTATTTTGCAACTATATTTACAAAAATAATGTACCAAACAATAATCTTTTTCTGATTAAATTAACATTTAATCATTCGATCATGAATAATTTAATTATGTAATTTTCCTGGGTCATCGTGCAGTATTATTCGTCTTAGATAATAAACACAAACACACTATTTTAAAGTTAACGACTACATTGGCTGCGTATTATTAAAGTGATAATAATTGTATTAATTACCTAGATCGTTGACCTTAGCGCAGTTTAGTCTAGGACTAGGGAAGGCGGGGGGGGGGGGGGCTAGGCTACCCGGCCGGCGACTAGGAATTTAATATTAATAGCAAGCGGAGAACATTACGACAGTGACGATATTTCGAACCGAAGAATCTTACATGATTTGTCTTTTCGACCAATCTGTGAACTACCGGTGTATGTCTGGTGGTAGCAAGCGCCGAAAACCGGCGCAAAATTAAAGCACTGCGAGGGAGCACCTGCATTTTCTCCTCACCCGACAGACCATGTTATTGTTGAACCGGAAGTGACGTCCGGGGGTCAGCGCGTAAGCGGATTCGCTGCGGAGAATAAAGGGCAGTGGTTGTAAATAGACTGTCAAAATGCGTGTAAACTACTCAGCCAGGTCTCGCGACGACTTCCTGAAATGTCGTTTATCTGGCGTTGTGTAGTAAGGCTCCTAACCAGTCATGACGACAACGCATAGCCTAGTGGATTATTTTGTGATCAGCGGACTGGATATCGCATCGGGGTTGGAGCCCGATCTGCTTTCAGGTGAGGGAATGGGCCGAGTACTACTCACTCGGGCTCGGCGATGAGGCTGAGTCTGACTCTGAGAGTCGAGTCTAGCTGATCATTGACCATTGTTTCCCACGATGACTGGTGTTGGACGGTTACAATGCAGTCGTCGTTAAGACTACGTTTCCTCAATTGCCTTGGCTGACACATTGACGTGTCAATGAAACACAATCACCGGCATTATCAAGATTGGAATGTAAAGTCAAGAAAACCGTAACCTGATCTGCGTCGGCTTCATGTCCCGGAGTTATCCGACCTTTGACTTTGTAATCTGTAGACTTCAGTTTACACTAATGAAAATAGTCAGATAATACACCATGAACTAAGCATTCAAGGTTCTGCCAAGTGTTCAATGACTGCTTTTACACTGGTACAGTGTTGACTTAAGTGGAAGCAATAACATCACACATTAATCATTTTAGATGCTCTACTTCTGATGTCATAAATATTAATATCAGTCAATATACAGCTTCCAGACAGCGGCATTGCCATTCTACAAACTATCAAAACTAGAATAATCGTATTTAATTGTATCAAACCTATATGATCATTCTACTAAATTCTACTAAAACTTGCTATATAAGCTAGCTTGTAGTTTCAGTCAAAATTCAGATAATCATTTTGAGATCAGAAGAGATGACATCACAAGTTTCATTCACATAAGCACACTTACCACTTTCATTGTTCTATTGAGCTGCGTTTCCTGAAATGACATTGTTGTGTGTCATAACTTATGGTAATTTCTGATAAAATCTGTAATTGCCTCATTTTAATCTTGTGTGAGTCAGAGGTGCGTTACAAGCTATGCCTTTAATGATATACACTAGGCACAATAGCAGTACAAAATGTAAAAAAACAGGCTCCCATGTAAGTAGGTATATTTGCTCACAGTAAACCAGTGTTTTTTGTTGAATAGGGCACACAATAAACCACTGTGTACATTCAGAGTACTCATTATGGTGTGCTGGAAAAAGAATAATGTTCCCCGTCAGATTTCCCAGTTGTTGAACACAATTTCTACAAATTAAAATCAAGGGGTCATATTTGAGTTTTCTGACTGTTGGTCACAGAAGCCTCACAGTCACAACTGTATGGAATAGTGTAAATTTTGTAGCATAGGATGAGCATATGGGCAGGCATGAATGTTCTGTATGCAGGATGTTTTAACTTGGGATACACGTCTACTAGATGACCAAAAAATCCAGTTGGTAAACCAGTAACAATCGATGAACCCATACTCATTGAGTGTAGGCCCCAAGCTTTGCCATTCCATAGATTCATGCAGTGGTGTCAAAAGGAAAGAGTATAATGCCAAGTAATAAGCATAGTAAATTATAGTATGCATAGAGATTGCATAAACGTATGCTAACACTAACAGGAGTCCAGGAGCTCTGATGTTTGTTCTTATTTATGATTAAGTTATTGTTATTGATTGTACAAAAAACTACACACTTGTATTTAATTTGTTGATGCTCACCTTTTTCAGCAGAAATTTGTAACACTGATCAGAATGAGACAGAATGGATGTATTAATACTGTTATTACCACATTACGATGTCATACATTTATTGTTAAAATTACACATTTAATTGTTTTTTATGACATTGGTTCGTGTATATTTCTCACGACTAGTTAGCCGAGTGCTACATTGTGAATCATAGTTCACCAACTGAATTTCATTGACAGTAATATCATGACATACATACAGTTAGCTTTTATATTTTTACGTGATCAGTCATGCACTCGTAGTCACTTCTACGTACTCAATCAATAATGTATTTGTGTGGGACAGCCCAGTTCAGTGCCACTAGACTAAGTGATCTTGTTTTTGATCCACACCAGCTATGTCTCCTCTCCAATACCTTAAACTCTCAAGTTCCAAGGGAATCAATGATGATTTCATGATTTAAGTTTTCAACGGTTAACCGAAAAAATTGACAGATATCTGTTACATCTCTAGGTAACAACATGTGGAGAGTTGGTAACAATTGGGTCCATCCTATTGGTCATCCGTGACTATAAATACAAAGCTCTTCGCTTTAGCACATGATGGTTAAAAAAGTGACAAATTCACAGTGTTTCTAGAAATGTCCTACATGAACTGTGCAGTCAACAGTTACTCCAAGTCCTAGATGACACTGTTGATTCAGCTGTGGTCCTGTCAGGCTGTGTTTATTCAAGGGGGGAGGAAGCAATCACAGCATTTAGCCTACAACCATGTCCCAAGTCCTAAGTCTAATTACAGGGATAAGCCCATGTCATCTCCCAATCCCTGGCTGCCTAGTGCCTACTGCGTCATTGTATTTCCACTAGTTTATATCACACAATTATAGCTAAAAGAGTTAATAACTATATATGTTGCTGACATCAGGTATTCCATTTCCAGTCTTATTCCTGTGACAATTTTTATGATAAATTCATGATTGTCAAAATTAGCTAATAAAATTTATTCTGTAAGCATCATGGCTAGTTTAAAATAACAATATGTTGTGAACTCTTATCAACATATTAGAGACAATATTGTAAATTTAATTTGTTGTCATTGCATGTACTTACACAGTACTAACCAGCATATTCAACCTATGAATGTGTTGTGTCATTAAGAATCTCTGTACAAGATTTTGTTAAATATTATGTTCAACAATTCGGCAACAATTTATTAACAAATAAAATGCACTGTACAAAGTTACCATTTAATTAATTAATTAATTATATGATCTTAGTATGAACTACACATCGGTGAGTACAATGGCACGTAGGGCTGGTGGAAAATATATTTTGTTGTACTCTGAGTCTGACAATGATTGTTATTGTGTTTAGATAATGTATAATATCACTATTATATTACATCTGCACTGTACATGGTAGGACACATCAGGTGCAACGTTCTATGATTCATTGCAATATCAGACTCAATAGCTTTGTAATTCTAAGGTCATTAGTATAAATACGTATGCACTAAGTGTGTAATTATTTTGGCAATTTATAGGTGATTATACTTACAGGCGCCAAGTGTAACATTATTCGTGAGCATAGCTTTATGCAGAGAGAGACCCGTCCACCTGTCATTTGGACAGGTAAAACCCATTTTGGATGGGTAGAAATTTCACTGGATGGGTGGTGGATGGGTGAAAATAAGGAGCACAAAAGGGAATCCTCTCATGCAGCCTACAAGTCCATCTGTCACAATTAAACTAACTCCGGTACAACCGTACAAAGGTGCAATATCATATTAAACTTGGGTTTGTTGTAAACACATACTGGTGTGATTATATCTTCCCTAACTGCCAAAACCAACATTTTATTTCCTGAAGGTGTAAACCCATAAAAATGATCAGACGTCATATAGTTTATCAGTGTTGTAATCCTGATAATGTATATTCATGTTATCAGTTGTGGTCAAGCATGTGTTTCTTGCTGGCTCTCTGTGTTATAATCAGATAATTATATTACTAAGCATTCTGGTAACCTTTCAGTGAAATCTGGCTTATTTTTCGGCAAGCCAACTGGTCAAATCGTTTTCATATTTTATCAGATAATGTTCCTCGTTTTTGCTATTTTTATAACAATACAATACAATACAATACAATACAATACAATACAATACAATACAATACAATACAATACAATACAATACAATACAATACAATACAATACCACTTTTATTGTCACTAATGACTCAAATAAACGAAAAGGAATACAAGTGTTTTCTAATAGAAAATGTATTTATTAATACGCGGTTTTGTCATGAGATATGAAATGACAATGTGTTTGTTACAGGGGATAATCTACACTGTCCACCATTGGAGCGACCATACCGGAGTGCTATCCTCGGCCACTACCCTGAGTCTGTGCCCTGGAACACATTTGACAGTGCTGCTGTGTGCATGGTGAGTACATCTGGACTACTATGTTAGGGCACTTTGTGTAGCTGAACCAACTCTGGCGGCCTTATGTTAATCAGTTGAAACTATTGCTCAATTCTGCCATCATTTTAAAACTTACCTACAGCTATATACGTATTTGGCCCATCCACCATAGCTCCCTGGCATATTAATCAGTCCATCTGTTGACAACCAGAATATCGATCCACTCTGAGACTGATCATACCTTTCTCTTAATGCACCTCTGAGCTTGGTTTGCAATGATTTAGGCACAATAGAAGTTATTATTATTAACAATACTCCCTGTGCAACATTAATAGTCCGGTCATAGAAACTTTAACATTTTGAAGTGTAGTTCATATAGCAACATTTAAACATGCACATATCTTGTATAATCTTGAAGTTTCATTAACCTGAAAAAGTCTAAACTACATGGGGGATTTAGGGGATTTATCACATGTTCACAGTAATGTTTGCAAAATGAAACTTTGTCTAGTAACATTATATTTAGTTTCAAAGATATCCAGACATATTTTATCCAAGATTTTACTCCTTAGTATCTGTCCAGTTAGTTTTTAAATTAGCTTTACAAATTGTGAAGTCTCCAGTGCAAATATCGTGCACAGATCGAACATAGTTCCCTGTGCAGTATTTTGTTCACAACTTATATCTCTTAATATTTTTTATTTCCACGAATCGTAGTTAATCACTACACTGTCTAGATCAGTAAATCGAGTAAGATTTTCAAGAACTCGCGTGGGTGCACTTGCTGTTAAAACATGGTCATGTGACAACGCAGTCTCCGGACTGCCACCTAACCTTCAACTCACACTATGGATCAGTGTCGAAGATTCACCGCTTCTCGCAACTGTCGTGTTTTCAATTTGTCGCTGTCGTTCGATTTAGCACGAGACCCGAGCTTCTGTCTCGTCAAAAAAGTGATTCCCTCAGCACGACTACGTTCTGTTTTCGTTGTGCCGAGAAACTGAATACACTGGACTGACTGTTGTGGGGGTTTGACAAGATAGAGTGTCCCTGTCTACTGCCTGAAGTCACGATGTAGACAGATCACACACCAGGCAATGTCTTGTATTGGCTAATTGCAGTAAATATTGTATTTCTGTGGGTGGCTCACATGCTAGTGGCTTTCTCAGCATTAATCAGACTCTCCTGACAGTTGTTAAATTTGTAGTGCATCGTGTGCCTGGTTATTGTCAAGAAATATGTTTTAGTTCCAAAATATGACTGTGGTAAGACATCAATATTTCCATCATTGAAATCAATCTATCTAGAGACTTGTCCACCCTTCTGTTGTACCATGTCAGCATCAGGGACATTTTATCTAGAGACTGGTCCACCCATCTGTTGTACCATGTCAGCATCAGGGACATTTTATCTCGAGACTTGTCCACCCATCTGTTGTACCATGTCAGCATCAGGGACATTTTATCTAGAGACTGGTCCACCCATCTGTTGTACCATGTCAGCATCAGGGACATTTTATCTAGAGACTTGTCCACCCATCTGTTTTACCATGTCAGCATCAGGGACATTTTATCTCGAGACTTGTCCACCCATCTGTTTTACCATGTCAGCATCAGGGACATTTTATCTAGAGACTTGTCCACCCATCTGTTTTACCATGTCAGCATCAGGGACATTTTATCTAGAGACTTGTACACCCATCTGTTGTACCATGTCAGCATCAGGGACATTTTATCTACAGACTTGTACACCCATCTGTTGTACCATGTCAGCATCAGGGACATTTTATCTAGAGACTTGTCCACCCATCTGTTTTACCATGTCAGCATCAGGGACATTTTATCTAGA
The DNA here is from genome assembly GCA_964017155.1 of Oasisia sp. SBJ-2009. Taxonomy (NCBI): domain Eukaryota; kingdom Metazoa; phylum Annelida; class Polychaeta; order Sabellida; family Siboglinidae; genus Oasisia; species Oasisia sp. SBJ-2009. The sequence goes on from OZ024861.1 coordinate 10,275,720, forward strand.
GACTTGCCCACCCATCTGTTGTACCATGTCAGCATCAGGGACATTTTATCTAGAGACTTGTCCACCCATCTGTTGTACCATGTCAGCATCAGGGACATTTTATCTAGAGACTTGTCCACCCATCTGTTTTACCATGTCAGCATCAGGGACATTTGATCTAGAGACTTGTCCACCCATCTGTTGTACCATGTCAGCATCAGGGACATTTTATCTAGAGACTTGTCCACCCATCTGTTGTACCATGTCAGCATCAGGGACATTTTATCTAGAGACTTGTCCACCCATCTGTTTTACCATGTCAGCATCAGGGACATTTTATCTAGAGACTTGTCCACCCATCTGTTGTACCATGTCAGCATCAGGGACATTTTATCTAGAGACTTGTCCACCCATCTGTTTTACCATGTCAGCATCAGGGACATTTTATCTAGAGACTTGTCCACCCATCTGTTTTACCATGTCAGCATCAGGGACATTTTATCTAGAGACTTGTCCACCCATCTGTTGTACCATGTCAGCATCAGGGACATTTTATCTAGAGACTTGTCCACCCATCTGTTTTACCATGTCAGCATCAGGGACATTTTATCTAGAGACTTGTCCACCCATCTGTTTTACCATGTCAGCATCAGGGACATTTTATCTAGAGACTTGTCCACCCATCTGTTTTACCATGTCAGCATCGGGGACATTTTATCTAGAGACTTGCCCACCCATCTGTTTTACCATGTCAGCATCAGGGACATTTTATCTAGAGACTTGTCCACCCATCTGTTGTACCATGTCAGCATCAGGGACATTTTATCTAGAGACTTGTCCACCCATCTGTTTTACCATGTCAGCATCAGGGACATTTGATCTAGAGACTTGTCCACCCATCTGTTTTACCATGTCAGCATCAGGGACATTTTATCTAGAGACTTGTCCACCCATCTGTTTTACCATGTCAGCATCAGGGACATTTTATCTAGAGACTTGTCCACCCATCTGTTTTACCATGTCAGCATCGGGGACATTTTATCTAGAGACTTGCCCACCCATCTGTTGTACCATGTCAGCATATGACCTGATCTGGGACACTTTAGCTAGAGACTTGTCCACCCATATATTGTACCATGTCAGGGACCTTTTATTCACATTCTTCTGACTTAACTTCCATCTTGATTACGTTCCTTCTGCGCTCACTGTCCGTCATTTAAAAAAAGTGACTCTATATCCTAGAACCTTCAGACTTGTGTGTCATTTTTAACACTAGAGATTACAATCGAATTTAAAGCCGCTGCATGTATTTCCCTGTTGACATGATTACGACTCTCAGGGGGGAAATGGCCCTGTATTTATGTACTTGTGGGATTAGGGAGAAGGTCTCAGCAATTGAGTTTTGCAGCCACAGGCCGCTTGGGAGATCTTACCAGTCTCGTTTTAGCCAAGTGTAATCTTTCCAGACTCTAGGTGAGAACCCGACAAAGCACTGGTAAATATTCAAGAATTCTTAGAAGAATTGTTATTGTGGGGAACAGTAATGTCTTAGTCGAGAGTTATGGTTTGTTAAATATTGCCTCAGTTCGCACGACCTGTTAAATTATTACACAGCTGTTAGCAATGTGGATGTGTTGATATGAGTGTTCGCTGCTGAATGGCTGAATAGTCCCCAGACGGGTTTGGATGATGTCCAAGTGTACAGGTCTCAGATGTCTGCCACGGGGCAAAGGGTAAAGCCCTTTGAGGAAAAAACTTTAAATTTAATTTAGTTGCTTTTGTTGAAATTTACTTAAATAATTTGTAAAAAATACTTGAGAACAAATCTCCAAAACAATAAATCTGCACAATCCTAGTACCATACCACACATGTTCATTTTATATAAGTTAGACACAAAGATGTTACAATAAATAACTCTGTGAGAAGAAATGAATCAATTGATGAAAGTTTGCCGTTGTACATTCAGTGGATATCCGTTAAAAAGCAATTGGATTGTGTGGTATCTCTGCATTTGGAGTTGCATTAAATCACGTAGACTGGTGTGACCTACTAGACTGCAGTGATTTGAGTGTTGGATTGTCACTTAGGATGATGTGATTTCGATCATCCTGAGAGCTGTGATTTAAAGCCTGGGCAATGCTTGAATGTGTTAACTTGACATTATAAAGAGTGCCTGGTTCGAGGGGGGGGGGGGCTGTCAGCGCAGTGTCCAGGTGCTATATCTAGGGTAAGGCGGTCTGGTTGCTTGTCATCAACATGAGCTGGATAAAACATGAATCTAAAACATATTAGAAAGATTTTAAACATGTTTAATTATTTTTAGGGAACACATGATATTAGAGATCAAATTTGAACATAAATTAATAAATATAATTAATGAGAATGAGTGTACTGGATTTGTAAAAATTACTTGAAAGAGTGAAGCTATATTTCATGCTTGTGTGACGGATTGCTAAAAATAATAATTTAAATACTTGTTTGTTGAATAGAATAAATTAGAATTGGATATAAATAATACTGATTATATAGGTGAGAAGGGGCTAATATTAAATTCAATTTTCTCATGAATAACATATGTATGTTTACTACAGTTGCTGTGTCACCATGGTGACCCATATATATATATATATATATATATATATATATATAAATATTGAAAGAAGTATAAATAAGAAGGTGTTACCAGTAGTTGTGTGCACGACCGTGTGTACAGTTTTGTGAATTTTAACCATACAATGTGCCAGACCAGCTTACAACAAGACATGTTCTCACCAGGGCAGGGAGTATTGTAATAAGGCAGTCTCACTGACCATTCTCAGTTGTAATTATCTCTAATCTATGGTGTCATTTACAACTCCTGTCTTCATTTATATGAAATTAATGATGCAGTGTTGGTCAGCTAAATGGCTTTCACCCTGCTCAAATTTCACAGACTTCCCTGTACCATGTCCTGCATCCAGTTTCCTAACGCTTAGGTGTGTCAAAGTTTGGTTATGTTCTCATTTTGACCAATATTTGTTGCCATTTAAACCAATGGTTGTCATCATTTTGAGAACTGTATCTTCCTGCCAGGCCTTTATACGGGATACATTTTTGTCAGTCGAAATATGTTATGGTTAACGTGTATATGCTAACTGATATACATACAAGCCAGTCAAGATGTATATTATGCCCTGCATTAACACATGTGTAATATTCATTTTCAAAGCATAATTGACAATTATGATATCTGAAGACTATGAATTCTGAAGACCATTTAAGATTTCCGAAGACCTATTGTTTCATCAAATTAAGCTGTGCTTGTCACTTCTGTTGTTGGAATTATGTTTTTCAAGTATCTTTTTTCAATTGGACTTGTTGCGAATTTGAGTGATAGTGCAGCAATTTTAATGATTGTGTAATTATAAAGTTACTCATACTTCATTTATTCACACTCCTGGCTATAGATAGTGGTGAACAGATGTGTTACATTGGACTTTTTAAAGTTTTTGCAACATGGTTGAATGCTTCCAAGAGAAGTCTATATTGTATTAGTTGGAACCTGTTTGTCAGGAATGGAGCTTAAACACTTTGAGCAGTTCCAATTACTGAATACTGTGCTTCATGTACACATATTAGTTGACATTTAAATAGAGTATAAGTAAGTATAGAATATGTGAAAATAATACCAGCTTGAGTCCTGTGTGTCCCCGTAAAGAAGAGCAAATATTCAGAGCAAACAGTTCTGGAAATGGAATACTCAAAATTTGTCATAAAATCAGAAGTGAAATAATAATCTATCCCTTGCTGTGTCATTGACTGATCCCTGCAGGTGCACTCAGCACACGATAAAGCACAGTCATTGATCACTAATGGTGACAACAATTGTCAGCTGTCTAGAGTGTTTGTTAAAAATATCAGTCCTTAAAAGTATAAATTCCACATTGTGAAAATGAGTTACCATCTATCAGGTGAGTATTCATGGACAAAACACTGGATTTAAAGTCTTTCAGAAGCGAAGTGCACACAATGCTTTTTTAAAGAGATTTGTATGAACAAATTCATCAATGTCTGACATGAAACGTGGATATAAAACCGCGGAGTCAATTTGACTAAGCAAAGTATCTGCCTACATTGAAAGGACGCACATGCTGAGTGCTTTGAACATTTCTGTGTGAATGCATGCTTGTTATGACTCATACAGCGCGATCACAACTGTGAGATCATGAGATCGCTTCCATTGTGTCTGTGCGTTCAGGCGCATCATGTGGGTTTATTCAGGAGAAAACCTGTTATGACGGCATTTGCTGTCATTGTGCTCACTTTCAGAGAAATCGTCTGGCTTTGCGTCAGACACATGGATAGGATGTACTGGATTGTGAACTTCCCCTCGCGTATAGTTGCTATATGACGGGTCGGATGTAGTTAGATTGTGAATTTCCCCTCGTTTATGGTTGTTATATGATGTGTTTAAAAGAAGCACAATTGCAATTTAGTAGAATTTCCCAAACACAAACATTTGTTCTCCGGTAATCTTGTGGATACTGCAAAACATAGACAGATTTGTCAGCCTCTCTGATCGCTAATGGACACTAAGAATTTTATTAAGAATTTAAAAGGGTTCTACAGGTGCCAGTCTTTATGGATTCTGTTCTATATTAGGCCTTAGATCTGTTTTGAACAATGACTGTTCGAAGCAGCACAGTGTTCAGTAATGTTTAGTAACCACAATGATTATAACTTTGTAAATATGAGCATTCTTACAGTGCTCAGGACAGCACATGTACGTCCAGACCTTCATACTGCACAGACACTGTCACTCCCTGTCTGAGAGAGGTTCATTTCAACGCCATCTCGACTTCTCCAGGAAGAAGTCAGCCTCACTGTAAATAATACATGAAGACTATTCGTTCATGTGATCAAATATCTACTGTGTGCAGCTGAACACTAATTTGTCAAACGAACTGAAATAGCACAGTGAAGAAACTCCTGCCTGCTTCGAGAGAGCAACATGAGGATTGAGGGCCTGATTTTCTGTATTCCATTTTGCACCGGTTTTGACATATACATGTGTATATTACTATTGTTGCTGTATATACACCATCTATTATTAATATTATACATACCCTCTATTATTACTATTATACATACCCTCTATTATTACTATTATACATACCTTCTATTATTACTATTATACACACCCTCTATTATTACAATTTTCTTATCTACACACAAGCTGTTATACAAGTTAATATATATCTACACACCTGTGAATGGAACATTAAAATTAACCTTGGAATTTATAGTTTTATTATTGTAATTTGGTATGGGTTCATACTGCATCGGATCACTACAATACATGACCTTTTGGAATGGGATACATGACCTACTGTCGGGCTACTGAGATTGGACTTTACCTGGAATGGTCCTGGACGCAGTAAAGATGTAGATCCTCCTAGGATTAAGTGTCTGTGACCTCTGGAGATTAACTAGATCATCCATGGACCTGGGGGATGTGTGATTGAGCCACGAGACACAGGCAGATTATCTATACAGCTGCCTAAATGGAGTGGTCAGATGGTTGCACAAGCGCAATGAACTGAAGTCCTGATTAGGGAGATAGACCTGTCTGTCTGTCTGTCTGTCTGTCTGCCTGCCTGCCTGCCTGCCTGCCTGCCTGCCTGCCTGCCTGCCTGCCTGCCTGCCTGCCTGCCTGCCTGCCTGCCTGCCTGCCTGCCTGCCTGCCTGCCTGCCTGCCTGCCTGCCTGCCTGCCTGCCTGCCTGCCTGCCTGCCTGCCTGCCTGCCTGCCTGCCTGCCTGCCTGCCTGCCTGCCTGCCTGCCTGCCTGCCTGCCTGCCTGCCTGCCTGCCTGCCTTGACTGCAGGAGGGGGCAGTGCCTGGTACAAACGAGATTACCGAGATGTCGGTCTCTTATTATTGTCTCTTTTATTGGCCTCGCGTCGTCTGTCTGGCTTTGTTATGTTTTTGTGTCTGTCTGGATGTCTATTTCAATGTGTCCGTCCGTCTGTCCGTCCATCCGTTCATCCGTACATCCGTCCATCCGTCCATCCGTCCCTGCAATAAACAACCACACGTAATTATAAAATAATAATTTAATAACTTCGAGGCAGTTCATGTGGATAGATCTCCATAAATTACAATTAAATATTAACAGAAACATGTTTAAAATATACTATATTAAAATGTTTGTACAGTTGCTCTCTTGAATATTGTTGGGTTTGTGGACATAAGCTGTTCAGTAATTTAAAAACAACACAAAAGAAAAATCTGACAACATTTATTTATCAAACCACACATGCTATTGTTTCATTGTTGCGTCATCACTGAGCACTGAGTTGATCTTGTTCTGTCTCACAAGAGACATACCTGTACATGTTGGAATGTCAGCCCTGCGAGAAATGTCAGTTCACACTGACCAGACTGATGTAGGCCGTATCTGGGCCAGGAACTAAACAAGACCATCTGCTCAGCTGCAGTCGACAAGAGCACGGAATTTATTCGCTGCAAGTTGGCCTTGATATAAACCACTGAATGTTTGAATGTCTGGAGACGGCTGCAGATTGGCGTAAAATAGTGCTTGTCATATGGATGGTTTGCAGATCGCTGTCATGTTTGTTATGTTCCGTTGGATTGACATGATGTTGGACAGTTTTGTTGCGATGTTCGGAAACATCTGATCTTGTTTCCTGGGTCTGTGTTGTATCTCACTCTACGAGATAATAGAGCAGTTGTTTATGATGGCCCCAGTGCGTGTGCTGTGGTTTATCATGCTGTAGACACGTAACTCTGCGTACACTTCAGTGCTGTAACAATTGGCATCGCTCAAGGCACCAGTTCACAACAATTCGGCTAATAAAGTAAACTGTGCTCTGCTTAAATGTGTACAGTCTGTGACATTCTCGCGCCAGTCCACATAGGCTCTCATCTTAATGGTTAATAAAATTACTATTTAAATTTCTAAAAGTGCATCTTTGGCTGAAACATATTAGACATGACAGTTTTAAAATTGTTTTAGTAATAATGATATTAATTTATTTACTGCCATAAATCAAAGTTACCAAGTTTAAAAGCATTGTTAGAAATACATATAAATAGCACTCAACAAATTAAAGATTATAAAATGTGTCCAATTAAATTACCGTTAAGAAATAAACTAATAATAAAATAATAATAAATAAAAAATATAATAAAAAATAGTATATATCATATATATATATATAAAAACACTTTGAGTGTGTGTTAGCCACGTCAAAGACAGTGTTGCCATCCATGTGCTATATGACAGTGTTTGACATAGACTTATGTGTTCAACATAATCACAGAATCGTGCAAATCGTTGCAGTCTGATGTGATAATGCTATTTCTTACCAACGAACATGCATGTAACTAGTAGTTATATTGTGTGTGTGTATGTGTATGTATGTGCATGTATGTGTACAGAGACTGTGCATGTATATACACATGCTAGTAGTGTGCTCTAAAAATAGCATTTAATTTCTCTACAACTTGTCGTCCAGACCATCTAATGAATTATTACTTGGTTTGACCACTACAGGCTGTATTAAGATTGTGTGGTCGATGCTGATGCACTATAACATTCCATTATTATTAACCTCTTGGATCCTGAACACCGATTTTTCTGGTTTCAATGTCGGCCATCTTTATTTTGTTACTTATGCAAATTATATGCTAATTAATTTCTCTTAGTTACACATCAATTATTTTATGACTAACATGTGCACAGAACCTTTCTGAATCAGACAATATATACCTTTATACACTTTTGATGAACCGTTTTGATTTTTGATTTTACAGCTCATTATATGAACACATGTGAAGATTTGAGTTTCAGACTCTCAGAAACTCAGGGCTTAAGACTGTTAAGAGGTTAAATGATAATCCCTGACGTAAAATGTCTGTCTTCATCTATCTCTGCCAGCCTCCGATATTCCTGCAATTCATTAATTAGTCTGATATTAATTGCAAAAAAACCCAGAAACTAAGCAAATTGCTTCCGACAGCTGTGCAAAACTTATGAATAACACATTGTGGCTGACACTTATTTGGATGTCCTGTCAGATCTGAGCATCGTCACATTCCAACAAATGACTATCTCCAGGCCAGTGAATATATGAACTTTGGAAAACTTGGACTTGCACAGTTATAGATATATTGACTGGCTGCTTAATAATTCCCATGCAAGCTATAAGTATTTTATGCGCAGTGTACACTGACTAGACTTCTGGCTTATCAGTCAACAGTTGTATCTTCAGAGGTGATACAAACTGGCTACAGTTATGATGATTGCAGTATACAAATGCGATAACCGCACGTAAGTAGGAGTATACACTGCAAACACTGCGGTTGCTAAGTTGCTAACTGTCCTTGTCGTAGTGCATAAAGAACAAACGGCAAGCATGTAGTGATTGTTCGTGTTGTCATGTTTATGCTTGCAATGTTAAGATGAATCGGTTTTAAAAAAACCGATATCACAGCTTTGCAAGTGTCGTACATTCTGACTTAGGACGGTCACTGTCAGTGCAAAAACTATACAACAAAAAGTGGCAAAACTTGAAATTACTTACATTGATGACACTTTGTCCTCCCGATTCATTTTTCAGATCACTTACAATGCCATAAATGTGTGTCAGTTACCCAACCAGGTTGTGTTACTAACGTGCGTTGACAACACACAATTCTTACAATATCTTACAACTGTTGAGTTGCCCATATATGATAAACTACCTGGTAGTTGTCAGTGTCTGGTCGGCATTACAAAGAACTGAGATGGGAACAACTGAGTTAGTGAAGACATCAGAGACTAGCTCTTGACATTCAGGTGGCATCTATGTCTGACATCATTCATAAAGAATCATCATGTAAACCAGATGTGTAGGCAAGGATAGACTTCCCTACTTGTACGTGTTGTGCGTGTAGGAATGGATAGACTTCATTACTTGCAATTGTTTTTGTGCTGATGCTTATAATAATAGTAACTTTATTAAGACAATAAAATTGACAATAGTCGTTGAAATTATATGATATTTTTGTGTTTACTTGTAATGCAGCTATATTTACAAATGTGGATGTCTTTACTTTGAAGACAATAAATGGTCGATATGCCAGGGATACCGGTGTCTTCTGCATGCAGGGATGAAACCAGTGTCTCATGTAAGCTTCTTATCCTATGGACTCAGAAACTGTCTGTGATATTGGCTGCAATAATGACAGTGACACTGACCAGTCTAGAAGCAGACAGTCATTTCCTTCCTGACCAAGGAATTCATCATAGCCTCAGCCCCCCCCCCCCCATCTGTCTGTCTGTCTCTTCATCTTCACTGAGTCGAACACTGCAATTATCTAAGCTATTAAGAAAGGACAAAGGACAGACAGTTTGCGGATGGATTGAGAGGTTGTTGGTTGGTCGTTAAAATAATGGTTGGCTTGTTAGCCACGTGTGTTGTTATGCCATCTGGTAATTTAAGAAATGAGGTTCAGTAAGATGCTTTGTGAGGTCAGGTAAGTTGGAGACTTATGTATGCTATGGACTTATAACTTATCAGTTGCAGCTCCAGCGTACATGAAAGTGTATTCTTAACCAGAATGTTCACTGATCACATTCTTGGATATATAATTTGCATCATCATCATCATCATCATCATCATCATCATCATCATCATCATCATCATCATCATCATCATCATCATCATCATCATCATCATCATCATCATCATCATCATCATCATCATCATCATCATCATCATCATAGTGCAGCCGTAGTGTGGTGCGGTTGGATGAAGACCTCGGCATGTTGCTTCCACACCTTCCTCTCTTGCGCTGTCCTCTGCCAGATGGTACCTGTCCAGTACTCATCTCTCCATCGTCTCTCCAGTCTTTCTCTAGATGTTCCTCTTGTATTCCACATGGTGTATACATGTATAACATTTTATTTGGTATTTTGCATATAATTTCAATATGTGTACTCTTGCAAAATGCTATTTTCGTAGACGCTAAAAGAACCTCAAGTGATTTTCCTTTCCAAATATTTTAGTCATGTCCTAAGACCATTGGTGGACTGCCAGCTTGGTAAGCATGAGGGTCTTGTGATAAATGTCCGTGTTTAGAATGCAACAGACACAAGCCATTGCCAAACTATTTTATTTACAGTTCCTTCATATGTTTCATGGCACTGTTTTTTTGGCCCAAAAACATGATTTCAGTTCTGAGTATTCTGCTTATGTCTGATGGTTTTTGGCAAAAATTACCAGCATGTCATGTGACATGTCACGTGACAGGCCATGTGACATGTCATGTGACAGGCCATCACAGGCTGGAGATGACCTGGAGGGATGTCCTGACTGATGTCTTGGCTCGAGGCAGGTCATATTTGATGGATTATGTTTGCGTGGTTTATTTTCTTGCTCACAGCAAAGCCAGTTTGGTGCAAAAAAGTCAACAAATAGCCAACAAATTCAGAACTGAAATATTATTTTATGTGAAAGAAATAATGCCTACAGAACTAGCCATGAAGCCGGATTTCCTGCTGACAGAACTGTAAATAAAATAGTTTTGCAATGGCATGAGAAATACGTTGTTGTGTCTATGGCATTCTAAACACGAAGGTTTGTCCGTTGATTTATCAAGACCGGGCTGTAGTGATTGGTTAATCAATACAGACAAACTCAGCTAGTGCTGTGTGTATTTACACTGGTGATAACATGTGTAAAATCCCTGGTTGAAACACAACTGTGGACACGTCCAGATGAACTATCTGAGCTGTTATTTGAGTAATTGTAACAACATCGACTGATAATAATAATAATTGTGAAACGTCTATAGCACCTATATCCTTAACAAGGTCAAGCTCAGAGACGCAACAAACAAAATCATTGGCTTGTCAGTTGTCATACACGGGGAGAGGTAAAAGTCGTCATTGGAGCATGGAACCGCTGAAAATTTCAAACAAATAAGTTTTAAGTTTTTTATGAAAGGTGTCCATAGTTTCAGAAGATTTAATCGTAATAGGGAGTTGATTCCAAATTATTGGCACAGCCACAGAGAGAGCATGTTTACCAATATCTAGCTTAGTTTTAGGAACAAAAGTTGTTTGGAAACGGATGATCTAAGGGTCCTCGAGGTATTAGAGAAATGTAGCAGATTAACTAAGCATGTCAGTTGTTGCATTGAAAGAGTATGGTATGTAGCAGCAGTCAATTTAAATTTAATTTGGTATACAACTGGAAGCCAATGTAACTGCTTCAGTAGCAGTAGCGATGATGAGAAATGGTGGTTCTTAAGTACCACGAGGGTTAAACAATTCTATACACGTTGGAGTTTAAATAAGTCTTTTTTGGCAGTGTTATTTAAAAAGTGAGTTACAATAGATACAAATGGAAGCAACAGTCATAGCAGAATAATGTTCTTATTGTTTTCCTTTTCCTTTCTCCCTGTCTTCATCTCCCTAGCTTCCCTGCTCCATAGCCCTCTCAGCTACTTGTCTCTGGGCCAGACACGTGTCCCGTGGTCAGTCATGGGCACATGACATATCGACCAGTTATTATTATCAAGAAATCGACATTTATAAACATAGCTGCGTCATGCGTATGGATGAACAGAAGGGACTAAAAAACAACAGCATAATGGATGAAGAGCATAACTGCACAAATCAACAGCCTCAGGCTGATGGATTAACAGCATGATCGCACACAAAAAACAGCCTTGTTGTGCGTGCATGCGTCTGTGTGTGTGCATGCATGCATGTGTGCAAAACTGTGCATATGTGTATGTGCATGTATGCTTGTGTGTATGTATGTGTGCATGTGTACCTTTGCATGTACAAGTACATGTAGAGCATAGTGGCTCAGGGGTTGCGCTTTGCACACTCAACTACGAGAACCCGGGTTCGAATCCTGTTCTGCGGTGTTAAAACCTTGGGCAAGTTTTTTCACTCTACATTGCTCCAGTTCACTCAGCTGCATAAATGAGTGCCTGACAGTGGTGGATATGTGTAGTTTTTGTGTATGAGCAGCCTTTGCGCATTAATTGTAGCATATGGCTGGATGCTTCGCAGAGAAGCCGAGATGGTGTCTGAGTGAACAGGTCTGTCAGGGAAGTAAAGCGTAAAGTGCTTTGAACGGTTCTGAGGACTGGATACTGCGCTATATAAGAACTTGCCTTTTTTACATGTGCTCACATGTGCATGTCTTGCAGTGTATGTTTGCAGAAAACGTATGTTCAGTCCAAGCATCATGTAATGGACCATCAGTCCATACTTTATGTGTAATGGACCATCAGTCAATGCTTATTGCTTAATGTAATGGACCATCAGTCAATGCTTGATGTAATGGACCATCAGTCCACACATCATTTGATGGACCACCAGTCAACACATCATGTAATGGACCATCAGTTCTCACAGCATGTAATGGTCCATCAGTCCAAGCTTCATGTAATGGACCATCAGTCCACACATCATGTAATGGACCATCAGTCCACACATCATGTAATGGACCATCAGTTCTCACAGCATGTAATGGTCCATCAGTCCAAGCTTCATGTAATGGACCATCAGTCCACACATCATGTAATGGACCATCAGTCCACACATGACCATTGTATTCTAGCAATAAGAGCAGCCATGGGAGTCGAAGGCAGGCCAGTCTGGAGGACTGCTGGGGAACTGGATGGACCACAAAGACAGTGGATTGACCACAAAGACAGTGGATTGACGATTGACCATTGAGACAGTGGATTGACCACTGAGACAGAGGATTGACCATTGAGACAGTGGATTGACCACTGAGACAGTGGATTGACCACTGAGACAGAGGATTGACCACTGAGACAGTGGATTGACCATTGAGACAGTGGATTGACCACTGAGACAACGGATTGACCACTGAGACAGTGGATTGACCACTGAGACAGTGGATTGACCACTGAGACAGCGGATTGACCACTGAGACAGTGGATTGACCACTGAGACGGGATTGACCCCTGAGACAGCGGATTGACCATAGAGACAGTGGATTGACCACTGAGACAGCGGATTGACCACTGAGACAGCGGATTGACTACTGAGACAGGGGATTGACCATTGAGACAGCGGATTGACCACTGAGACATCGGATTGACCACTGAGACAGGGGATTGACCATAGAGACAGTGGATTGACCACTGAGATGGCGGATTGACCACTGAGACAGTGGATTGACCGTAGAGACATGGGATTGACCATACAGACAGTGGATTGACCACTGAGACAGCGGATTGACCATAGAGACAGTGGATTGACCACTGAGACAGTGGATTGACCACTGAGATGGTGGACTGACCACGGAGACAGTGGATTGACCATAGAGACAGGGGATTGACCACTGAGACGGTGGACTGACCACTGAGACAGTGGATTGACCGTAGAGACAGGGGATTGACCATAGAGACAGTGGATTGACCACTGAGACAGTGGATTGACCGTAGAGACAGGGTATTGACCATAGAGACAGTGGATTGACCACTGAGACAGTGGATTGACCACTGAGACAGGGGATTGACCACTGAGACAGTGGATTGACCACTGAGACAGCAGATTGACCACTGAGACAGCGGATTGACCATAGAGACAGTGGATTGACCACTGAGACAGCGGATTGACCACTGAGACAGCGGATTGACCACTGAGACAGCGGATTTACCACTGAGACAGCGGATTGACCACTGAGACAGGGGATTGACCACTGAGACAACGGATTGACCACTGAGAGAGCGGATTGACCACTGAGACAGGGGATTGACCACTGAGACAGTGGATTGACCACTGAGACAGCAGATTGACCACTGAGACAGCGGATTGACCACTGAGACAGCGGATTGACCACTGAGACTGTGGATTGACCATTGAGACAGTGGATTGACCACAAAGACAGTGGAGTGTCCACAGAGACAGTGGATTGACCACTGAGACTGTGGATTGACCATTGAGACAGCAGATTGACCACTGAGACGGTGGATTGACCACTGAGACAGCAGATTGACCACTGAGACACTGGATTGACCATTGAGACAGCAGATTGACCACTGAGACAGTGGATTAACCACAGAGACAGTGGAGTGTCCATTGCAGATGTGTATGAGGACTGTACTTGTGTGACCTTTCCCTTGCTATTAGCTCCCATCTCGAACTCTTGGGAAGACTTAGGGAGGCGTCACCAAGTCTGGCCTCAGTGTCACAGTGATCTATTCCAAACTCCCCTGGGATGACTTCTGTGTGCAGTTAATCCATATCCCTCCTTCCCAAGTATGTCTTATGACATGCTAATCCATTTATCCCAATTCGTCTTCATCAAGAGAAAGCTTGGCGAGGCTTAACAAGGTGGATCTGTACGATGGGCATTCTCAATCCTTCACATAAACCTCACATTGAACCACTCGCCTCTACGTTCACTGCCGCCGACCATCCCATCCCGTCCCATCGGGATCTGATTTGACAGCCAGTGGCGCCACTGTTCCTGCAGCAGGTGCATTATCGGGCCGAGTCACCCACTAGCGAAAATCCCTGGTGGGTTGTTCGTTTCGATGACGGCATCGATGCTGGTGACAGCGTTTGAAGGCGATACGATCTTCCGGCGCAATGTGGATGTCTTAGTACAGTCGTGACAGTCACCAACGACTACAATTAGACCTGGTCCCAGTGGCGGTGTCGTAGTATTAACCACAGTTGATGTCATCAGAAGTGTCACAGGTTGTGGAACCTTTATCAAGGCTTGGTCCGTATTCCTTCACTGCCCAGAGAGGAAATATCGAAACAGTGGCAGATATGATAATGTTAAATTATAAATGAAGAAAGTATATCTATAAAAACAAATATATATTTAATTTATAATAGGCTACCTCAACATTTACACTTTACAGTATAACAAATTTATGTTTCATGATGGTGCATTGGGGTTTTTAGTTGCTAAATAAAAACAATATTTGAAGAATTATCTGTTTAACCTTATCTGTGTTCAGTATCTCCCTAGCAAATCTAGCTACCCTTTCCAATATTGAACAATTCATCTGCCTTTATGCTCTTCAGATAACAGTTTACTATGATTTAGGCAGGACAGCAGACATTTTCATTTCAACATTAATGTAGGGCTGCCATGTAAATCGACTGGTACATGCATCCAGATTATCAACTGACCTACATTAACTATTTAAAGGTGAATGTGTCACTAGGACCTTAAAAATGGATGCATGAGTGAGAGGGGTTTATCTTTTTATATGGTTCCTTTGCACAAATTCCCTTGGCTGTAGACATAAAACTAATGCCGTGCCACACTATAAAAGCTTGTGACTACCCAGCATAGTCTTCTAGTACTATTCTTCTACTATTATGTCTATCCACATCATTTCTGTAGAAATATATAGCATGAGAAACACGTACCATATGTATTTGTACAGTGAATGGTTCAGGTATGTTGCCTTCCAGTGTTTGTTTATGATTAATGAGTGTTATCTGGCCTCGTATTTGGTTGTTTGCCTGAGGCAGTAAGTAGGCAAAGATTGACTGTTAATTTGAGACAGATCAATACACTTGGTCTGTGTATGTGAGAGAGTGATCTATTCGCTTCTGATAGATCCGCTGGGCCTGAAGAGCGAATGTTTCGCTCTTACTGTGGACTTCATACTGGGCCGTTGCATACCACAGTAACCCTGACAGATCACCAGTTGAAATATGTATGAAATATGAATACGATAAATCTGATTAGTTAATTACATAGTGGATAAACGTAGGGTGGTCAGATGGATAATAATTTTATTCTGGAATAGGTATTTTGACGTCTGGAGTTGAATCAGCTACCCTGTGTTTCACCTGCCTGTCTTGTTTGTGTTGTTTTCAAGCCAGGCAGTGGATATTTACTGCTGATTCAGCATGCCTGAGATCGAAGAGAAATTACAGGAAAAATTGAATTGCCTGTCTGAATATCTGCATGCAGCTTGTTTGTCTATTACAGTATTAACCAATAACGCCTATATAGAGGATCGCATTTTTGTCAGTTCAAAAACATTGTGTGTCAATGCATTTACATGGAAGCCAGTCTAGATGTGTATATACTATATACTTTATACACAATACACATGTGGCATCCATTGACAATAATAGGTTTATGTGCTTTCTGAAGACCTTTTTTGCTCTTTTTTTGTACCGGTGCACTGAACTTTCTACTCGTCCAAAACAGACATTACCTGTCAAAAAGACTGGTGACAGGTTGCTAGATAATGCCACGAACCAGTTGTACGACTGTAATTGTACTATGTGCAGTCGATAGGCCGAGCTACCGATGGGTTTGAATTGATGGGATGCCTGGCGTTGCACTTAGGGACAGGATGTGCCCTGGGTACATGTTCTGTGAGTCATAAACACAGAAATAAAACAATGATTTCGTTGATGTCATTATTATGATGATACAGAAGAATGCAGGGCAGGTTGTTGGGGTCGTAGGATGTTACACTCTCAATCAGCATTTCTAATCTGTTGTAGCTGTTTTAAATTTGATTTGACATGCAACGAGAAGGGCTGGTGTAATTGCTTAGGAAGAGGTGATCAGGTACAGAACCAAAGACTTAGTCATGGTGTTGCTAAACAATAGAACTAGCAGACAGCAATTACTTGCCTTTGAAGTTGGAACAAATGTGGAAACATATGCAATGTTTCGACCCATCTACATTTTGTTCACGTATTGATGTAATGCAATGCATCTTTGTGAACAGTTGTATTAAATTACAGTTCTACAAGAGTTTATGGCACTGTTAACAATGGGACTGGTGCTGATGAATATAAAATGCGTGGCATGCTTCCTGCTTTAGTGAAACAATCAGTGTTACTTCAGCCAGTTCTTACTTGGACTGGAGTAGTAGTGAGTGATAACTGTGGTGACAGTTATGTTCACTGACCAGTGTGAATGGATTCACCTTGGCCTAGTTACATGTTGTTTTTGACTGCCGCAATATTCTCTGTCTGGAAAAACATCCTAAGGTCAACTGAAGGTCACTGCCTCTGACTGGAGACAAGGATGGTCTGGAGTCATTGGTGGATCCGTGGATTGGTTTTGATGGGATGTCAGTTTTGATGGGATGTCAGTTTTGATGGGATGTCAGTTTTGATGGGATGCCAGTTTTGATGGGATGTCAGTTTTGATGGGATGTCAGTTTTGATGGGATGTCAGTTTTGATGGGATGTCAGTTTTGATGGGATGTCAGTTTTGATGGGATGTCAGTTTTGATGGGATGTCAGTTTTGATGGGATGTCAGTTTTGATGGGATGTCAGTTTTGATGGGATGTCAGTTTTGATGGGATGTCAGTTTTGATGGGATGTCAGTTTTGATGGGATGTCAGTTTTGATGGGATGTCAGTTTTGATGGGATGTCAGTTTTGATGGGATGTCAGTTTTGATGGGGCGTCAGTTTGCAGCTGACTTTTTTTAACAAGGTGCACTGTTGTGGTTTTCTTAGTGACAAGAGTTGAGTCTGTGTTGACGTCCTGTCTGATATCGTGTCATCTTTATGATCTGTAATATTACTTTCATCAGTTTCATGTAAGCAAGCAGCCATCATGTTTACATTTGTTGCTTACTCCTGTAAGAAACCCTGCCCAGCATCGATCATCTAGCTGTAATTTGCTTTTTGTCCTTAGGGTAGATACTGACATTGGGGTGAGGGTTTTTTCTGCAGCTGCACCTACTCTTTGGAATGTGCTTCCTTCTTGTGTTAGATCAGTAAAAAATAATTTTCAATTCTGGTGCCATTTAAAAAAATATCATTTATAACCTTACCTACCCCCGATGGCAATATGGGATATAAACCCCACTGTTGGCCGGTTTAAAAGAATTTAGGCGCAATAGAAAGTTTCTTCTTATTATTATATTCTAATCATAGTTTGTAAGTTTGCTGACAACTGTCTTATGATGGCTGATATGTTATTGTGGCTATATCTGTTATAACATTGTATTGCCAGACAGTCATGATTATATCTGTTGCAACACTTGGGTAGCAGTTTATCTTCGATTTAGATTTTTTTATTCTACTGTTAAGAACATTAAATACTAAACAGTAAGTAACTGACACCTATTTGACGTTGTCATAACAATGTCATGTTTCATTCTCTCCCACAGCTATGCCATCCGTTCGGCCTCCGGTTTCGCTCACACAAAGACAAAGATGGCGGCGAGCCTCACTTTCACTCGTTCCTCGTCACGAAGGAGGACGGCTCGCGGGCGTACGGTGCTGCCCTCACGTTCTACGAGGAGGTGGACAGTCGAGAGATCCACACGGCGATGCAGACCCTCCAGGAGATGCACCTGGCGGAGTGCAGCAACGCCCAGTCCCGCACCCTGTACTCCCACCTGGGGCCCGTGTACAGGCGCAGTCCCAAGCTGGGTCACCGCGTCGAAGCGTCGACCGTCGGCTGCGTGTACGACATGGGACGCGACGCGCTCTACGTCACCAAGTGCATCTGCGTCATCTCGCAGCTGCAGCTGATGTGGACGTTCGAACAGTTGCTGCGGTCGTTGCTGTCGGTCGTCACGGCGCCACCTAGTGACGGAAGCGGGTTGTCGCTCGAGAGTTACGTGTATAATATTATCAATGACGTTCCACTGCCGCCGCCCGGCCGCAGCCTCAAGTTCACGGTGCCAGGAGGGACCATTGTGTGCCAAAGACCAGGTGTGTAGTCCGTCCGTCCGTCCGTCCGTCCGTCCTTCCGTCCTTCCGTCCTTCCGTCCTTCCGTCCTTCCGTCCTTCCGTCCTTCCGTCCTTCCGTCCTTCCGTCCTTCCGTCCTTCCGTCCTTCCGTCCTTCGTTTGTTTTCTGTTTGTGTTCTTCGCCTGCCATTAGTTGTCCTGTTCAGTTATTCTCATTTCTTCTGTGCAGTATTTCCTATAAATATTTGAACAAATGTAAAGTTTGTGTCGTAGTGTTTTGATGATCTCCAAGAATAAGAATGTTACAGGATGTCTGTCGTGTACCTCAACTAACTGTGGTTGATCTGTAGGGAACATGGAACTACCTCTCTTTGACGGTTCACTACGGGAAACTCTTGATCTACTCGGAGTCGACAACCTGCTCCGCGTGCTCACTAGCATTCTCCTGGAGCACCAAATACTCCTCTACTCCGAAGGTAAGTCTTACTCCAAAGGCAAGCATAGGCACATTCAGGATTCAGGAACCGTGTTCAGTTTATTTACAACTGTTTACAGTAAGAATGTTTTGTTTATGAACTGTTGGAAAGATAATAAATTTTCCAGTAGTGCATGACCCAGCGACCTTGCTCACTCAAAGCTGAAGTTATTCAACAATAAATATGACTGGTGTACAAACGGAGAAAAAAATGCATTTGAAGTTCGCACCCATCAACTGTAAGCACATGAGTTTGCAATTTTGCTTAAATTTCTCCATTTTGATACCCCAAAAACTGCAACTGAATAAATAAAGTGGGATTTACCTGTTTAGTTTTATGGAACAGTGTGAAATAGTATGTAGCCTTTCTAAAAAGGTTGTAAAAGTACACTCTACAAAATACTATTATAAATGCAAAAAAGTTTTGCTAGCTGATAGCAAAGACATCAAAGTATTACTTGGTGACAAAAAGTCAAAATCATCAAAAATAACTGTCATTGTTTTCTCGAAATCAAGTTTATGTACATGTAAATAATTTTGTTAGGACTCAACACAATTGTCGAAAATGTGTCTGTCTGTTGCAGACTGCCAGCGACTGATGCTGGTGGCTGAGAGCATCTCCTGTCTTGTGTTTCCCTTCGAGTGGCCCCACGTCTACGTTCCCATCCTCCCCGCCTCCCTCCTTCACTTCCTCGATGCTCCCGTTCCCTTTGTCATGGGACTTCACCACTGCACCGACAGCAAGCTGCTCACCAACCTCTGCTCCAAGGTATAGTTGAACTTCGACAATGCAACCACCTTGCAATTAAAACCACTAGGACAATGCCAGTTTCTTACTATAACAGTAAATAGTAGGAGGTTAATATCACTAATACAGTCACCTTGCTATTTGCATTCCTCCAGTCCTGAGAATAACCTTAATAATGTATTGTTCTTATCTTGTTTGTTAAAATAGTAAGTATCTTCTCATCTTTATTTAGAACCACTAACAAAATCAGACCTAAGTAGTGTCAATATTTTAATGTCTAAAAAATTTATTATTTAGCTTTAGGCAAATCTTACTCTTAGCCTAAATTAGTTAAGTTAGTTAATTTAGGAAGTCTAATTTACTTATATCACATGTCACAAAATATGGCATCAGACAAAGAGCACCTATTTGAAGACAGTAACGTGCATGCAGTTGTGAATATTGAGCGTAACCGCCCACAGACTTATACTTAACTCTTGTTTTCCCGCGACAGGCCAACATGTGTTTTGTGAACATCGACACACAGAAGGTGGAGCAACCGGAGGATGTTCCCGTATTCCCCCACCAGGCGGAGCTGCGTGAAGACATCCTAAACGAGCTGAACCGTCGGAGAAATGGCGACGGCCGTGACTCGCCGCCGACGAATGGCCACTCACGCGACAGCGGCTTCAGGGACAGTTTCATTGCGACGTACGACGATGACCTGCACAGCTCAGACTGCTCCGCATCCAGCTCCATGTGGAGCATCGCGAGCCGCCTGGAGATGCTGCAACGGAGCAGCTCCGCGCTCGCGAAAATCACCGAACTCGCAAAGAAGACCGGCGTGATCACGTCATTGGACGACATCACAGATTGTCTAACGGAAGCCGACGCGTCGCGACTGCAGAACTTCAGACCACATCTTGACCCACATGTCGAGGATCTGGTGGTCAACAGTAACATACGCGAGGTTGTGCTCCACTATATGCTCCAGATGTTCGGCTCCTTCGAGAGTTTTGTCATCCCCCCGTCGGGTCACGACTGCGAGTCGTGGCTGACGAATCGCGAGAGTTTCAAGAACTTCGATAAGGCGGCCTATCTCAGCGACCAGCCCGTCGGACATCTGTCGTTTCTGTCCGCCTTCATGGAGACGCAGATGTTCATGTCGTTTATCGATAGTAAGATCATGGCTCATTGGGAGGCGCCACCGGTGAATCTGCGGGTGTTTGAGGAGCGCATTCAGCGGGTCCGGGGGGAACGGCACGACCAGCGGTTCCGACGGTACTCACGGGGGTTAAGTGCCAAGGAAGCAGGTAGGGGGAGCCACTGTTTTGTCAAGGTTTCTGTATGTACATCTTACAAATGGTATTAAACATTTGACTAATTTATTTGATACCATCTTGAAAGTGATAGAATTAAAATGATTACCAGGTACATATAATCCAGCACTGCACTTTCATTGTTTAGAGGACAGTTTTGTCGCAGATTTCTGTAGGCTTAAATAAATAATAAATACTCTGATAAAATGTTAATCTTCAAGTTATGCTGTCAGTCTATTAAGGGACAGCTAGTAGTTCGTTTTTACATAGAATGCCTGCACTTTTTTTGCGAATATACTTTCATTACCTGTAATATGTGTCAACAAAATAAATATATATTATTTAAAAGCTGGTGGTAAATACATTTTAAATGTTGAAAATACAACAAACCTATGGTGAATATTGTAGGATAATTAACTTACTTTGGAGCTTAATTGTCGATGATGAGTATGACGTTTCGACCCGTCATCTACGGGCCGTGTTCACGTACTGGTGTCACGTGTGTTGCCTCAGATTCAAAACGTTGAACTCATCATCGACAATTAAGCTCCAAAGTAAGTTAATTATACTACAATAAACCATTCTTGGAGCCATGAACAATATATTCAAAACTTATGGTGAGTACATACACAGTTTCTGCCAGCTCAGTCATCAGCGGGTAACTTGGTCGATTTGCAGAGAAGCTGATAGAAAAGAGGGCAGCACTGGTAGACCTAGTGTCGCCATCTGCCCAGCAGCTAGAGGGCAGCACTGTTGTTGTACACAGCAGTCAGCGTCAGCGGGGAGCCGTCTTCCCACTCTTGTCTTCCCAACTCCTCACAAGGGACACGTCGGAGAACAAGTGAGTACCCAGGGGAATAAAGTACTTCCCAGTACTTGTCGGTGTTTGATTCCTGTGGAATGCGTTGAGAAACAGAAGTGATTGATGTCTGTACAATGTATATCCCTGTTGACGTTTGACATTTTCTGGATTGTATTCAGCATGTGTTTGTTATTTTAATTGGTGACATTTACGCTGATCTGTTATAGTAGTAAACAACTATATTATCTGAATAAATAAAGTCAGTTACTGTACTTAACATAGATAGTAAACTTTATTATATGTATGAATAAAGTGGTATTTCTCTTTCTGGTGTGTTAAAAGGAGCAAGTGGTGTGTTATGTGGTGCGACTGTTGAGTGATGAAATGTTAAGTTGAGTGATTTTGTGTGTGAAATGAATGCTGATGTGCAGGTGTTAAGTGGTGCGTGCGAAAGGTGGTCTAGGTGAGAAATGAAACTGTTTAGAGCTGTAAGTGGTGCAAGTGTTAAATAATATGAGTATTAAGTGATGCGAGTGTTAAGTGGTGCAAGCGTTAAGTGGTGCAAGTGTCAAGTCGTGTGAGTGTCAAGTGGTGCAAGTGTTAAGTGGTGTGAGTGTCAAGTGATGCAAGTGTTAAGTGGTGCGAGTGTCAAGTGGTGTGTCAAGTGGTGCAAGTATTAAGTGGTGCAAGTGTCAAGTAGTGTGAGTGTTAAGTGATGCAAGTGTTAAGTGGTGCAAGTGTCAAGTAGTGTGAGTATCAAGTGATGTGTGTGTTAAGTGATGTGTGTGTTAAGTGATATGAGTGTCAAGTGGTGCGAGTGTCAAGTGGTGCGAGTATCAACTGATGCAAGTGTCAAGTGGTGCGAGTGTCAAGTGGTGCAAGTGTTAAGTGGTGCGAGTGTCAAGTGGTGCGAGTGTCAAGTGGTGCGGGTGTCAACTGATGCAAGTGTCAAGTGGTGCGAGTGTCAAGTGGTGCAAGTGTTAAGTGGTGCGAGTGTCAAGTGGTGCGAGTGTCAAGTGGTGCAAGTATCAAGTGGTGCGAGTGTCAACTGATGCAAGTGTCAAGTGGTGTGAGTGTCAAATGGTGCAAGTGTCAAGTGGTGCGAGTGTCAACTGATGCAAGTGTCAAGTGGTGCGAGTGTCAAGTGGTGCAAGTGTCAAGTGGTGCGAGTGTCAACTGATGCAAGTGTCAACTGATGCAAGTGTTAAGTGGTGCGAGCATTAAGTGGTGCGGGTGTTAAGTGGTGCAAGTGTTAAGTGGTGCGGGTGTTGTAGGGGGAAGTGTGGAGAGGTGGCTCGGTGGCGTAAGAAAGACAGACACCAGCAGCACTCACAACACCTGCATCTGAGTTCTAGTCAGAAAGAGGTCAGTGCAATCTGCTTCCAGTGCAGCCAGTGCTGCTCAGTTAGGTGCATATTAAAGTACCATTTGGTACTAAAATCGGCATTATATATATATATATATAAATATTAGAAATTAGACTAATATAATAGCCATTCATAATTTGGCAACTTATCTACTTGTCCAGTGGACAAGTAGAATCAAACATTTACTTGCCCATACAACAATTTACTTAGTAAATATATTGTTTAATTTACTTGTCCCACAAAAAAAGTAAATTTCAAAACCTACTTCTCTCTTATTCTTCTAGTTCACCTGGTGGCTGTAATCAGTTACATTGTCTCTTGTCCGGTGGCAAATCCAGTTGTCTTGACCTAACGGACAAGCGTCATTTCTAACCCTGATAATTAATATAAAAAGTCTAATAAGTAATAAATAAAATAATAAGAAATTTAGATCTTAATAATAGGGTTAGATCTACTATATTGTGTGTGTGTGTGTGTGAGAGAGAGAGAGAGAGAGAGAGAGAGAGAGAGCGAGAGAGAGAGAGAGAGAGAGAGAGAGAGAGAGAGAAAGAGAGAGAGCAAACAGTGAGTGCAAACTTTAAAAAGTTTTTAATCTTAAGGATAGTTTTAGAGGTAGTGATTTGCCATATTTTCTCTATGTCTGCAGAAGTACATCCACGAGGCCCGCAGTCGGAGTGGGCCGCGACCAGCCAAGATGGCGGAGGCCAACCCTGTGTCCATGATGCACACCAATGGCAGCTTTGTCATCTCCCTGCTCAAGGAGTGCAAGGCCAAGGTAGGGACACAACTGTCTTCAGCTTCCTTAAGTGTGGTGAATCTACAACACAACACAACACAACACAACACAACACAACACAACACAACACAACACAACACAACACAACACAACACAACACAACACAACACAACACAACACAACACAACACAACACAACACAACACAACACAACACAACACAACAACCATTAAAGGCAAAAAAAAGTTAACTGTTTCGTGGCATACACCTAATAGAGTTAATATAAAGTAACAATTTCCACATATACTCAATTTTTTAACGTCAGCGGTTTAATCAGAATGTGACTTTAAAGTCTAAAATTCTAACGAAATCCACGATGGTCTAGACGCCGCCATTAAGTGAAGGGTTAAATTGACTTGGCCATTCAGCACGCGGCATTCTATGTCTGACCCTTAACCTGCGACGTTGTTAAGGGTTAACAACTTCGAGTCTTCGACAGTTCGTTCAGTTGGCGTGACATCTAGCAGCTGCTTATAGACGTGTATCTAAATCTGTGGTTAAATCTATGGTAAACTTTAGTAATTATGCCTTACTGTTCGGCATACGGTTGCAATAATAGTTGAAACAACTGGTAGTATTGAAGAAATTGATTCATATTTGCGGGCGTACTGTTTGGAATCCCTCCAGTCCAAGTACAGTTCACTTTGCTCGGTCCATTTTTAGGAGAAATGCTTTGAAGTAGACATGTAGTCATGTATCATCAGTTGATGGGATGATTTCAGCGATAACAATAATAGACAACTTTATATTTACCGTCATTAGCAGGTTACGTGCGTTGCCGAGTTGCAGCCATTTCATGACAACAGCCAAACCCCATGCAGTGAATCTGCGTGGAGAGCGCCTCGATCACCGTCGTGACGTCATTCTTCGTTTAAGATGGAGTAGCGCGTAGTATTTGGATGGCTGGGTGTTAAAAAAAAAAATTCTGGTAAACCGCTGGCGTAAAAAAATTGAGTATATGTGGAAATTGTTACTTTATATTAACTCTATTAGGTGTATGCCACGAAACAGTTAACTTTGTTTTGCCTTTAATAGTCCCCCATAGAGGAAATTCTTGTGATAAATATTCACATAACACAACAACATTTGTAGTGACAATTAATAATGACAGTGCAAAGTTGTAAGGAAAGTAGTGCACCCCATTGTATCCCCCCCCATCCTGCCTGACCATTTTCCCCTCCCCGATTTTGCATTTAGTAGCCTAACAGAAGTTGGAAGAAATCTACTTGGCAACTATGAATGAGCACTAGGCCCTTGGCCAGAAGTAATTGTTTGCCAGTTGTGAATTACTCAAAAGTGTGCCTTTTAGCGCGCGTGTGTGGATGCCATTTATATCAGTCACAACTATCGTTGGCCAGTTTAGAATTTTTCTGTAACAAACCAGTGACATTTAGTTAATTTAATTAATCAATATTAATTAAATTAATTAAATTAATTAAATGTCACTGGTTTGTTACAGAAAATACTAAACTGGCCAATGATAGTTGTGACTGATGTAAATGGCCACACAAGCTGTTCACGTGCAAAAAACACACTTTTGAGTAATTTACGACTGGCATTTATGTGTGTCACTACCAGGTGTGTGCGTGCTAGTGAGTGGTGTGAGTCTCTAGACGTACAACTATTACTTCATCTATTGACTAGCAGGCCTTGCCAAATTCCACCAGATTTATCAGTTGCCATTATCTGTCTTGGTCAGTCAGATGCTGGTGTAGAAGACAGGTACACTGTAGATGGATTTCTTGCTGATGAGCAGAGGTTTATGAGCATATCCCTAGGGTAGGTTTTACTCATGTATTTGTCGTTATCTGTTTCTAATGACTTGTTAATGTTAATATCCAGACATTATATATAAAATCACCACTTCACCTAAACCACCTCATCAAATCAACATTGTCCACACCAAATTGTTCCATGAAGAAAAATCACACATTGCACCCAGTCGTAATTTCATACGTGATTCTTAAGCCACAGTCACACTTTCCCGGATTGGGGGACGGATGGCCCCGGACCAAATATCCCGGATGGTCCGTGGTGGTCCAGCTGATTTGGGTCATTTTGTGCCTAGCAGTCACACTTCCCCGGATGAGACACGGTCCAGCCACGGATTGTAAACCCGGATGATGCCTGTAGACACTGGAACAAGCCGGAGGAGAACTCACGGAATAACCCGGTCCACCCACGGAATAGCCCGGATGAGCCACAGAAGTGCCCGGTAAAGCCCGGAAGCCCCGGAACGGCCCGGTTGAGCCAGGATCGGAAAAATCCGGGGATCTACCCGGATGTTTCAAACATCTGGGGATGGACAAAGATTGAGCCGGAACTCCCCGGAACTCCAAGGATCTACTACGGATTTGCCACAGAGATCCACGGACTACCCACGGACTACCCAGGATCAAACCGGAGTAGCCCGGATCGGCGGTCCGTGGCGTTCCGGCGCCCGATCCGGGAAAGTGTGACTGGGGCTTTACAGATGACAGTAGCGACGGATCATAAATGTTGTTTGTAGCAAAATACAGTTTGTTTTCTTTTTTCCGCGTCCAGACGAAACGGATGCTGGTGGAGAAGATGGGGCAGGAGGCTGTGGAGCTGGGTCACGGGGAGATCACCATCACTGGGGTGGAGGAGAACACCCTCATAGCCAGTCTGTGCGACATGTTTGAACGCACCTGGGGGCATGGAGTGCAGTCGAAACAGGTGGGTGACAGGGGCTGACTGATTAGATATGATTGATTGGTTGGTTGATTGATTTAATGATTGATTGGTTGGTTGATTGATTTAATGATTGATTGGTTGGTTGATTGATTTAATGATTGATTGTTTGGTTGATTGATTTAATGATTGATTGGTTGGTTGATTGATTTAATGATTGATTTAATGATTGATTTAATGATTGATTGTACGATTGATTGATTGATTTTATGATCGATGTTATGATTGATTGATTGATTTTATGATCGATGTTATGATTGATTGATTGATTGATTGATTGATTGATTGATTGATTTTATGATCGATGTTATGATTGATTGATTGATTGATTTTATGATCGATGTTATGATTGATTGATTGATTGATTGATTGATTGATTGATTGATCGATCGATCGATCGATCGATCGATCGATCGATCGATCGATCGATTGATTGATTGTTTTAATGCAACTCATTTGGTTGACAACAAAAGTTTGATTGATAGTCATGGACTGATTGGCAGCAACTTATTTGCAGGACAGACAATAACTGGATGATTTACAGTGACTGAAATATAGACTGACTGAATTATTGACAGTGATATTATGATTTATCATGACTGACAGGGTCTTAGTGATTGACACTGAAGAAAGGATTAGCAAACAGTAATTGATAGACAGAATAATATGGTTGGCAATTACTGAATGCCACTACATTTCACATAATAGTGACAGACAGTGCCTCAGTTGACTTTTGAATTATTGACTAATATTGTTACATATTTTCTTTATGGCTGACTGTGCGTATTTCATAATTCAGTTTTTAGTGAATTATCAGCGAAAGACGTTAAGAATGTTTGAATGTCCTTCATGGTGGTAGTTACCTCATCAGTATTTACCCCTTTCAGGGTCGATCTGACCTCTGGTCACACCTCCTCAGCTACCAGGAGGTCGAACAGTGCAATGACAGTAACAGGCCGATTGACCCAAATTTACTCACTCCTGGTAGGTGTCAGCACTTGATGCTTTTTAATTTCATGATAGTATTGATCAGAACGTTTTTTAAAGAAAATTTGTGGTGAAATTTGTATTGCATAATTTCATAATGTTTTGTTTTGTAGGAACAGATTTTGGCATAATCTAAAATATAGGTGACTTAAGATTATTAAATATTTCATGAGATGATATGTAGTATGCATTTGCTCAGTCTATTTCAGGTTTATATTTCTTGAGTGCAATATAATAATCATATACTGTTCTTGACTGACAGTGTCATCAAATGTTTTGAAATGGTCTGACTGAATTTGTCAAAATGTCGCATACCAGCAACTGACCCACTCACTGCCAGAACAGCCTGTTAGTTTATCTAACCCACATTCTCGTTCGTACTAACTTGTACTTAGTCAGAACATGTCCCACTAATCCGTCTTGTTTTGGCAGACGTTGAGAGTTGGTTGTGTTTCATGAGTAAGTCGTGTTTCCCAGCATCAAATACCCCGATCTCTTTGACCAGCTTTGCCTGTGCTTGGGAAGCTGCTATGGACATTCACCCTAACCCCACATTTCTTCTTCAGGAACCCTTTCCACAGCCACAGCTTCAGCTATATTCTATATTGACTTTACGTCAATGTCTGCTCTGAAAAAAGACACCTTTTTGCCATTTCTATACATTTTTCATATCCCACTTTTTAAAAGATTATCCAAAATATATCATGTTATTTTAAAGGATGTTTTAGGGTGACACCAGAATTGAACTACAACACTTCTGGGTGCTAATGCAACATGGTTTCATAATAAATAATTGATATCGTTATCAATCTTTACAATGTCTGATTGACAACAAATTCTGGTAACAATACTGAGTAGGGTCATTTGAATTGTTGTCATACGTCACATGGAAGTGTGTCACCTCACTTGTTAATACGTCTTTTCTTTGACGCAGCTCTAGCCTGGTGTATCCTGCGTAAGAGATTCGACTGTACGTGTCATCTGTCAGTGTCAACTGTCACTGATGTCTCTTTCACTCTTCATTGTCACATTTGATGTTAGTTTCTTAGCAAACACAGCTTCCGTTGCAATATTGTTTCCCATTTTCTCTCATTCAGTATCATTATATCAAATTTTATTAACATTTGATTTGTTTCCCTGTCTTCAGAGGACCAGTAAGAGTCGTGATTTGGATTTTACATTTAAAACTAGGAAAAGTCTTGTGAAGGTCTAATATATTTAACAAAATTAGGCCATGGCCATTTAATTTAACAAAGATAGTAGAAAGGAGTGTTTGTCATTGAATGATTGCTTCTGTAATAAAATAATACAGTCTGATTGCTAAATCCATAAAAGGACCCTATAGGGTATTTGAATTACAATACCTAGTGCTGTTTTGTGTGGAATTTTTCATGGAAAATGCATAACATCTTTGGTGTATTGACATCTCAGAGATGTGAGATTGAGTTAGCAGTAGCTAAGCGTACCATCCTTTAAGACATAACGAAATATTGTTTTTGCCAGCATAGAATATTTGGCTGTTTAAAATATCCTCGCTGACAATGTGTGTTACTTTGGCACTTTCTGAATATTTTATATCCGCTTCCGAAGAACCCCGCTGCTGATGTTTATTTTATCATGTGTCAGTTGTGATTATTCATTTGCCTCTGAGACGTCTAGTTAGTGCCAGCCCCTGCAGTACGGCCTGGAATCAACCAGGATAGAGTTGTTGACAGTGCCAGTAAAACCTCAGTTCCACTGTGATGAAGTGACGACCTGCCCTATTGGCTTCCCAACAGCTCCCCGCTGGATGTTATGTGCTGCTTACTTGTCATCATAGCTTGGCACATTGTTATCTCTATTGCTTCAGTGATCTGCTTCATTTACCGTTCAGTTGCTCGTGTGTTTAGTGTCTTTCTGTGTGTACACTTCTCCCTCATGTGATGATGTTTATGAAAAACTAAAAATATTTATGCGAGCAATCTACTGCATTGTGAAGGTTGTAGTTACAAAACAGTTCACATTTACGAATGTAACAAATCAGTTTAGTTTACATGTGAAACTAAAATTAAATAGAGCATCTCACTGGCTTGAAGATATCTCTGTGTAGACAAGAGAAGGCATAACCTAAGATATATTGGTGTAGACAGAGAAGGCAGGACCTAAGATATCTCTGTGTAGACAGAGAAGGCAGAACCTAAGATATCTTGGTGTAGACAGAGAAGGCAGGACCTAAGATATCTCTGTGTAGACAGAGAAGGCAGGACCTAAGATATCTCTGTGTAGACAGAGAAGGCAGAACCTAAGATATCTCTGTGTAGACAGAGAAGGCAGGACCTAAGATATCTCTGTGTAGACAGAGAAGGCAGGACCTAAGATATCTCTGTGTAGACAGAGAAGGCAGAACCTAAGATATCTCTGTGTAAACAGAGAAGGCAGGACCTAAGATATCTCTGTGTAGACAGAGAAGGCAGAACCTAAGATATCTCTGTGTAGACAGAGAAGGCAGAACCTAAGATATCTCTGTGTAGACAGAGAAGGCAGGACCTAAGATATCTCTGTGTAGACAGAGAAGGCAGGACCTAAGATATCTCTGTGTAGACAGAGAAGGCAGAACCTAAGATATCTCTGTGTAAACAGAGAAGGCAGGACCTAAGATATCTCTGTGTAGACAGAGAATGCAGAACCTAAGATATCTCTGTGTAGACAGAGAAGGCAGAACCTAAGATATCTCTGTGTAGACAGAGAAGGCAGAACCTAAGATATCTCTGTGTAGACAGAGAAGGCAGGACCTAAGATATCTCTGTGTAGACAGAGAAGGCAGGACCTAAGATATCTCTCTGTAGACAGAGAAGGCAGAGCCTAAGATATCTCTGCGTAGACAGAGAAGGCAGAACCTAAGATATCTGTGTGTAGACAGAGAAGGCAGGACCTAAGATATCTCTCTGTAGACAGAGAAGGCAGAACCTAAGATATCTCTGTGTAGACAGAGAAGGCAGAACCTAAGATATCTCTGCATAAACAGAGAAGGCAGAGCCTAAGATATATCTGTGTAGACAGAGAAGGCAGAACCTAAGATATCTCTGTGTAGACAGAGAAGGCAGAACCTAAGATATCTCTGCGTAGACAGAGAAGGCAGAGCCTAAGATATCTTGGTGTAGACAGAGAAGGCAGGACCTAAGATATCTCTGTGTAGACAGAGAAGGCAGGACCTAAGATATCTCTGTGTAGACAGAGAAGGCAGAGCCTAAGATATCTCTGCATAGACAGAAAAAGCATAACCTAAGATATCTCTGTGTAGACAGAGAAGGCAGAGCCTAAGATATCTTGGTGTAGACAGAGAAAGCATAACCTAAGATATCTCTGTGTAGACAGAGAAGGCAGGACCTAAGATATCTCTGTGTAGACAGAGAAGGCAGAACCTAAGATATCTCTGTGTAGACAGAGAAGGCAGGACCTAAGATATCTCTGTGTAGACAGAGAAGGCAGGACCTAAGATATCTCTGTGTAGACAGAGAAGGCAGAGCCTAAGATATCTCTGTGTAGACAGAGAAGGCAGGACCTAAGATATCTCTGTGTAGACAGAGAAGGCAGAGCCTAAGATATCTCTGCGTAGACAGAGAAGGCAGGACCTAATATATCTCTGTGTAGACAGAGAAGGCAGGACCTAAGATATCTCTGTGTAGACAGAGAAGGCAGAGCCTAAGATATCTCTGCGTAGACAGAGAAGGCAGGACCTAATATATCTCTGTGTAGACAGAGAAGGCAGGACCTAAGATATCTCTGTGTAGACAGAGAAGGCAGGACCTAAGATATCTCTGTGTAGACAGAGAATGCAGAACCTAAGATATCGCTGTGTAGACAGAGAAGGCAGAATCTAAGATATCTATGTGTAGACAGAGAAGGCAGAACCTAAGATGTGTCTGTGTAGACGGAGAAGGCATAACCTAAGATATTATTATCTATTATTTTTTAAATCATTGTTGACAATCGGCAGATTTTTCTGCTCAGTTTCCTTGTTAAAATACTTTCAGGAACAATTATTAATAAAATGAAATCTTCTGATAAATATTCATTCATAATTCTGTACCTGCATAACACTTAACATAATACTATTTATTGATGTGACACAAGGTGTAAACATGAAGCTATTCTATCAGAAATGAGTCTCAAAATATATATTGCATGTACAGGGTTTATGTGACTAACATAATTATACAATACTTCATTAGATAGTCATTCATATTTGTTAAATTAAACTGTTTCACACTTGACATTCTGTACACCTTTGTGGCAATTTATTCCTGTGACATTTCCGACCATTGTGACATTTTTCTTCTTGTGACATTTCCAACTGCTGTGACATTGTAGACCTGTCGAGTGCGGCGTTGGAGGCAGACGACTCCTGCCCCAGCGGGATGCAGACATGGCCACTAAGGAGGCACAAGAAGAAACCCAGTCGTGCCCCCGACACCCCAGTCCTCACCCCACTACCTGTGTCTGTCACCTTCGACATGAGGTAAGATCCTCACCAAACTGTCTATGTCAGTTACTTTTGACATGAGGTAAGATCCTCATCAAACTGTCCATGTCAGTTACCTTTGATGTGAGGTAAGATCCTCATCAAACTGTATATGTTAGTTACTTTTGACATGAGGTAAGATCCTCAT
This sequence comes from Oasisia sp. SBJ-2009, assembly GCA_964017155.1. Taxonomy (NCBI): domain Eukaryota; kingdom Metazoa; phylum Annelida; class Polychaeta; order Sabellida; family Siboglinidae; genus Oasisia; species Oasisia sp. SBJ-2009. The sequence goes on from OZ024861.1 coordinate 10,308,215, forward strand.
CAAACTGTCCATGTCAGTTACCTTTGATGTGAGGTAAGATCCTTATCAAACTGTATATGTTAGTTACTTTTGACATGAGGTAAGATCCTCATCAAACTGGCCATGTCAGTTACCTTTGATGTGAGGTAAGATCCTCATCAAACTGTATATGTTAGTTACTTTTGACTTGAGGTAAGATCCTCATCAAACTGTCTATGTTGGTTACCTTTGACAGTAACCTTGTGTCAATGTCAGTTACCTTCGACATGAGGTAAGATCCTCACCAAACTGTCTATGTCAGTTACTTTTGACATGAGGTAAGATCCTCATCAAACTGTCCATGTCTGTCACCTTTGACATGAGGTAAGATCCTCATCAAACTGTCTATGTTGGTTACCTTTGACATGAGGTAAGATCCTCATCAAACTGTCCATGTCAGTTACCTTTGGTGTGAGGTAAGATCCTCATCAAACTGTATATGTCAGTTACCTTTGACATGAGGTAAGTTCCTCATCAAATTGGCCATGTCAGTTACTTTTGACATGAGGTAAGTTCCTCATCAAACTAGCCATGTCAGTTACCTTTGACATGAGGTTAGAACCTCACACAACATCTAGTGTTGGTGCCCTTTGATGTTAGGTAAGGTCCTCACCCTACTGCCTATGTCGGTGACCTTTGACGTGAGATAAGATATGTTAAACTAAAAAGGAATACCATCGGATATATCTAACATACATTGAATATATAAATCACCTACTGTCTACAGAAACAAAGTGGAATTTGTTGAATGTCAGTTTTACTACTATTAATTTCTGTCACCATTTTAACGTTACAAAGTACAGTTTATTTTGTAGATGACCCTGTGTCTTATTCACATGATACTCAAAATGCCACACCACCAAAATGCATCTTAATCTCATAGAGTTATGTTACATTTATTCAGTTCCAACAAGCACAAAGGTCCGAGTAATAACACTGGTAATTCAAACAATATTACACATCAATAATAAAATAATAATTAAGATAAAAAAAGAAGCACAATACTTACATCAAAACCACAAAATATCAACATCAAATTTACCAGAGATAGAGTTGAAAATAGTCGTATATCTGTTCAAAATGGAGTGTGTTCCTATGTTCACTCTGCTGCTGTTGTTGCCAGGAATGTCCAGAAGATGTCAGACATCTGCACAGACGTGGGCCGGGCGAGGGCTTGGGTGAGACTCGCCCTCGAGAAGAAACTTCTCTCTCGCCACCTCAAGGAACTTCTCTCAAACAACGACCTCACGAAGTGAGTTCAAGGCCAAGGTCTAGGTCAAGGTCATAGTAGAGATCTGTTACTGTGAAATGTATTTCATGCACGTTTGAGCAGAATCATATTCTTGATATATGGAACTTTATAAATTAGATTATTAAATTATTATTTTAAAATAGACATGAGAAATGTATGCTGCACTTAGTAACTGTAGCTTTATTAGAGAAGTTTCTAGTGGATTGTTTCAAAGGTTGTATCAGAATTGTGAAAGATTTGCACTTCTTGTTTGCTAAACAGGAAAGCAATACTTAACACAGGCAGTGTTTCATTTTAATTATGAATTGTCATTGGTTAATTTTCCTGAATACCGGTACTCACTTCATTGTCTTTAATATTAAAAAAATATATATCAGTATATATATATATATTATGCCATTATTGTATTCCACTATTGTCTGAATTCTAGGGCCTCATAAAAACATATTTTATATATTTCTCTTCTGTCTTCCATCAGATCTTTGTAGAAATGGAACCAGGCTGATCCCTATAGCTGTGTTCTAATAGTAAGTGAAAGGGATTTTGTGAATAAAAATGAAAGTGAAAGTATTGTTGTGATGGCAGGAGTCTGTACAAGAAGTACGCCTTCCTGCGGTGTGAGGACGAACGAGAACAGTTCCTGTACCACCTCCTGTCTCTCAACGCGGTCGACTACCATTGCTTCACCAACACGTTTACCAACACAGGTAGTTACACTATCTCTATTCAGTCGACTACCATTGCTTCACCAACACGTTTACCAACACAGGTAGTTACACTATCTCTATTCAATGCAGTCGACTACCATTGCTTCACCAACACGTTTACCAACACAGGTAGTTACACTATCTCTATTCAATGCAGTCGACTACCATTGCTTCACCAACACGTTTACCAACACAGGTAGTTACACTATCTCTATTCAATGCAGTCGACTACCATTGCTTCACCAACACGTTTACCAACACAGGTAGTTACACTATCTCTATTCAGTTCAGTCGACTACCATTGCTTCACCAACACCTTTACCAACACAGGTAGTTACACTATCTCTATTCAATGCAGTCGACTACCATTGCTTCACCAACACGTTTACCAACACAGGTAGTTACACTATCTCTATTCAATGCAGTCGACTACCATTGCTTCACCAACACGTTTACCAACACAGGTAGTTACACTATCTCTATTCAATGCAGTCGACTACCATTGCTTCACCAACACGTTTACCAACACAGGTAGTTACACTATCTCTATTCAGTTCAGTCGACTACCATTGCTTCACCAACATGTTTACCAACACAGGTAGTTACACTATCTCTATTCAGTTCAGTCGACTACCATTGCTTCACCAACACGTTTACCAACACAGGTGGTTACACTATCTCTATTCAGTTCAGTCGACTACCATTGCTTCACCAACACGTTTACCAACACAGGTAGTTACACTATCTCTATTCAGTCGACTACCATTGCTTCACCAACACGTTTACCAACACAGGTAGTTACACTATCTCTATTCAATGCAGTCGACTACCATTGCTTCACCAACACGTTTACCAACACAGGTAGTTACACTATCTCTATTCAGTTCAGTCAACTACCATTGCTTCACCAACACCTTTACCAACACAGGTAGTTACACTATCTCTATTCAATGCAGTCGACTACCATTGCTTCACCAACACGTTTACCAACACAGGTAGTTACACTATCTCTATTCAGTTCAGTCAACTACCATTGCTTCACCAACACCTTTACCAACACAGGTAGTTACACTATCTCTATTCAATGCAGTCGACTACCATTGCTTCACCAACACGTTTACCAACACAGGTAGTTACACTATCTCTATTCAATGCAGTCGACTACCATTGCTTCACCAACACGTTTACCAACACAGGTAGTTACACTATCTCTATTCAGTTCAGTCGACTACCATTGCTTCACCAACACGTTTACCAACACAGGTAGTTACACTATCTCTATTCAATGCAGTCGACTACCATTGCTTCACCAACACGTTTACCAACACAGGTAGTTACACTATCTCTATTCAATGCAGTCGACTACCATTGCTTCACCAACACGTTTACCAACACAGGTAGTTACACTATCTCTATTCAATGCAGTCGACTACCATTGCTTCACCAACACGTTTACCAACACAGGTAGTTACACTATCTCTATTCAATGCAGTCGACTACCATTGCTTCACCAACACGTTTACCAACACAGGTAGTTACACTATCTCTATTCAGTTCAGTCAACTACCATTGCTTCACCAACACCTTTACCAACACAGGTAGTTACACTATCTCTATTCAATGCAGTCGACTACCATTGCTTCACCAACACGTTTACCAACACAGGTAGTTACACTATCTCTATTCAATGCAGTCGACTACCATTGCTTCACCAACACGTTTACCAACACAGGTAGTTACACTATCTCTATTCAGTTCAGTCGACTACCATTGCTTCACCAACACGTTTACCAACACAGGTAGTTACACTATCTCTATTCAATGCAGTCGACTACCATTGCTTCACCAACACGTTTATCAACACAGGTAGTTACACTATCTCTATTCAATGCAGTCGACTACCATTGCTTCACCAACACGTTTACCAACACAGGTAGTTACACTATCTCTATTCAATGCAGTCGACTACCATTGCTTCACCAACACGTTTACCAACACAGGTAGTTACACTATCTCTATTCAATGCAGTCGACTACCATTGCTTCACCAACACATTTACCAACACAGGTAGTTACATCATCTCTATTCAGTGCAGTTGACTACCAACATGTTTATGAACACGGATAGTTATATCATCACTTGTTGCTCAAATACACCTGAAGTTGAATTCTAAACTTAACCAAGATTATATTGACGTACCTCAGCAACAATATGTACTCCGCCCTGTCCCCGTCCCCGTCCCCGTCCCCGTCCCCGTCCCCGTCCCCGTCCCCGTCCCCGTCCCCGTCCCCGTCCCCGTCCCCGTCCCCGTCCCCCTCCCCCTCCCCCTCCCCCTCCCCCTCCATCTCCCTATCTCTCTTTCTCAACAAATTTGTTTATTTGGGTTATTTGTATTGATAGTTTATTACTTTTGATGTGTAAATAAATTCTTCACCACCAGATCTTTGTCATGAGACCAAGACCTATCAGTAGCATGTTGTTTCAGTTATTCCCTACCGAATCCTCATCTTCCCTCGCCAGCGCCAGTTGAGTGGGAGTACAACGACGGCCAACTGCTGGCTGTGTCTGGCGGGACAGCTGGGAGACACTGGGATCATCAACATCCCCAAACACACCCTCGACCTCACCGTGGACGTGAGGGGCTGCTTTTGATAATGCTTGTGTGTGTGTGTGTGTGTGTGTGTGTGTTTGTGTGTTTGTGTGTGTGTATGTGTGTTTGTGTGTGTGTGTGTGTGTGTTTGTGTGTGTGTGTGTGTGTGTTTGTGTGTGTGTGTGTATGTGTATTAGTGTATGTGTTGTGTGTGTTTTGTGTGTGTACATACGTATTCATGTGTGTGTTCTGTATGTGTGTGTTGCGTGTGTGTTGCGTGTGTGTTGCGTGTGTGTTGCGTGTGTGTTGCATGTGTGTTGTGTGTGTTGTGTATGTTGTGTATGTTGTTTGTGGTGTGTATGTGTGTGTTTGTGTGTGTGTGTGTGTGTGTGTGTGTATGTATTCATGTGTGTGTGTTCTGTATGTGTGTATGTGTGTGTGTGTTGCGTGTGTGTGTGTTGTGTGTGTTGTTTGTGTTGTTTGTTTTGTGTGTATGTGTGTTTGTCCTTCCCCACTCTACATCTAGGATACCAAACTTCGGAGAGATTTTTCTACAAATGATGCCTGTATTTGTTTTTAAATGTCCCCATTGGTTGGGGATTTACTGGTTGGTTCTAAGCTTCCTAACATAATGTCAGTTGGATGAAAATTAATCTTTATCAGTTTTGCAACGTGTTTTCCGCAGTTGTTCCAAAGACCACCAATTAACTGGAGGCATTATAAATAAATGGCATTAACATGAAACATGCAGCAGATATATCAATTGTATGTTTACATAATTTCAAGAATTCATATTGTATGTATTTGCATCTCGCATTATCTGAATGACGGGTGTTTTCCTAGTAACAGCAAGTCATTAAACAAGCCTATATAACCACCATATATATATATATATATATATATATATATATATATATATATATATATATATATATATATATCCTGTTTGTGAATGCAGCACAAGAACCTGGGCATCCTGACCACACTAAGGATTGGCCACGACAACGCCGGCATCTCACCCAAATGGATGGTTGAACACATCCTTGCTCGAAACGAGGCCACCGGTCACACGTACAGGTACAGTGACACCTGGTGGTACACATATGCATTAGCCACGATCATAATACAGTAGAACCTCCATAAAGGTCACCCGAAGAACTTTGGGCAACTGTGACCTGATTAGTGAGGTGCCCTGATTAATGAGGTGACTTGATTAGTGAAGTGACCTGATTAGTGAGGTGACCTGAATACTGAGGTGACCTTATGGGCAGGGGAAAGTTCACATACTTGATTGTATATTAAAATAAGTTGAGACTGTCGTAGGCTGTACTTACTTTCGAGGTGGTAGACCCAAATCTCATATTACTTTAAACAATCTCAGTGTTAGATATTTGTTTACTATTTTCTACAGTCCTCCCTATTTTAGGTTCCATCTTCACTGTAAGTGTGGGTGGCACGTTTCCTAAATTCTCTTTATTTCTATCCACCAGAGTGCAGCACCAGTGTCAGCACTGAAGTGTGTTTCTGTGACTTTGTTGTTGCCGTCAGGTTTCCGTGCGGGCGGTGGCTGGGGAAGAGTGTCGACGACGGAAGCTTGGAGCGCCTCCTGGTGGCTGAACCCGTGTCACCGGAGACAAATCCTGAAGGCGAGGACAAAACTGGTTTGCTAGAAAAATGTGATGGTAGTAATAATAATGATTTACAGGTTAAAATAATAATTCAATTATTATGTAGGTCACTATTGAGGAAGTTAATTTTTTTCTCACACATAGGGATTAAACAGTGATTATCCTGATACATATGAAGGTGAAATGCATAAATATATAATCCAAGTTAGGATTAAGGGCAGTGCCATTGTGGACTGATTAACTTGCTATGAAGTGTTGCAGTTGTATGAGTTTTTTAATATTTACAATTCTCTCCTCAGAGCTGATGGAGAAGTGTAGAACGCCGCCCCGGTGTCGATCTCCCAGCATGCCTCGCAAGTCTAGCGATGCAAGTAAGTGACAACTACTGACACTAGCAAACCAAATCTCGTATCGGGGGGGGGGGGGGGGGGCAGACATCTGGGTAAGAGAGAACACAGAAGTCATAGATGTGGTTAAACAGATCAGACGGAGTGGACCTGGGCAGGGCACATCAGTAGCGTACCACCACCTTGGAAACCTTATGTACGAAATGATCTAGAGGAAGAACGGTGAGACGATGGAGAGATGAACTGAATGATATTGGAAGGGTAACATCTGGCAGAGGATAGCACAGGACAGAGAGATCTTGAAACAGCAAACACTGCTGTTGCCCAATTATGGCGATGGCGATGGTGATGATGATGGTGATAGCGATGGCGATGAAAATGATGTTAATGTTGATGACAGGAAGAATGAATGCTTGTATGCATTTATGCAGCTGAATGTTGAGAAGTAGCACTATTCATTGCCCCTGTGTTGACCTGATGTGTGAGTGTGTGAGTTCCCTGTGTTGTAGAGCTCCAAGTGTCCCAACTGCAGTCTATGTTGGGTGACTCGGTGAACAATCTAGTCAAACATTACTACAAGCCAGAGAAAGAGGTGAGTCTTCATCTTGATCATATTTTTATTAAAGAATAACCCCAATTTGGATAAATTACTCAATATCTGAGTCGGAAAACTAGAACTTAGTTAGAAATGGTAACGACATGCAGAAATGTGATATACTATATCAACAAATTTGTGAAAATGTTCATCAAGTTGCAAGTATATTTTCAAGCAATATAGATGATTACACAACTAGTAATTTCTACTCACATCGACGTTTCAACCACCATCAGCGGCCTTCATCAGGAACTGAATTGACACCGCTCCCCAGATGGCAGTTCAGTTCCTGATGAGTTCCGCCAATGGTGGCTGAAACGTTGTGTAAGTACCAGTTGTGTAACCATAAATATTGCTTGAATATATTAATGAAGTTATTCGCCAGCTATAATTATAAGATCTAATGAATTAAGTTATTACGATTATGTTGACAAAATATTATTTTATTAATCTGACTGCACATGTAACTTAAGCTCATGCATTCTATATTTGAACATTAACTAACATGCCTTGAATTTCATAAATGTGGTTTGTAAGAAAGCTTAAAAACTTCTGAATTAAAATTCTCAAAAGAACAGGCACCATCTGAGATCCTTAAGCTTTGACAAATCCGGACAAAATAAATCTGTCTTTGTCGTCGTTTTTGTGCTGGAATTGAAGACAGAGTTGGTTTTTACAGCGAGGCAGTGTAACAGGGCTACTGTGTGGTGAATATGGACTAGTCTACTGTATGGAGCACATCTTCCAGTATGGGTTCAAGTCATCTCGTCTATTCCGAAACCGTTTCTTCATATGGGACTTCCTTGGTGAGTCAGCCCACTGGGAGAGGATGCAGTTACTGTGGTCTAGAGTTAGCATTTAACTCGTGGATGTTTTGGTTTGAAACCAATTCTCCTAAATAAAGAGGTTTTTATGAACACGATCATCACCACTGCACTGTTGGGGTTTTACAACAGTGTTGCTGACCATTAAACTCTTTAGAACTTACTTAGACTTATGACATGTGCACTGTGAGTTCTCAAACAGGCACACAAAGTCACCACGACAAAGGGGCACTTTGTTTTTCACATATAATTGTTTTGTACTATGTATGTATTTTGACACTTGCCAAGGCTCTGTGTCATGTGTATTTTAACACACACCATGTCTCCATGTCATGTGTGTTTTGACTGGTGTCTGTTCAATGAAAGGAACTTACAGTGACTATTAACAAACTTTTGTACATGCTGACATGAATGTGTAAAATATTGTAAACCCTTAACTTATTCTTTACATCTATTTATTTTAATGTTTCAGAGTATTTATTATTTTTTAATAAGTTTAGTCAAATAGTCACAGAAAATATGTTTCAATGTCTTAAACTATTAAAATTAGTTTTATCGATACATATCGTATATTCTCTACATTTTAATTTATATTGATGCTAATGTCTTAAATTATATATTATTTCAGTTTAATTTAGCAAATATACTTTGCAAGTTTTATGTACCCATTTCAATCTCTATGATTGCCAAGAGTGAAACAAAACTATTATATTATTGTAGTTTAATTAACTTACATTGGAGCTTAATGTCGAAGATGAGTACGACCTTTCAACCCATCAGCTATGGACCTTGTTCATTTACTGGTGTCACGTGTGTTGCCTCAGATTTCGGCAGGATAATTTGATTGTAGATGGCAGGCAGATGGTATCCCTGATCTCTGTTCGTGGTAGGGACTCTCTGTCTGATGTATATGGCCTCCTTCACTACCATGAACAGAGATCAGGGATACCATCTGCCTGCCATCTACAATCAAATTATCCCGCCGAAATCTGAGGCAACACATGTGACACCAGTACGTGAACAAGGCCCGTAGATGACGGATCGAAACGTCGTACTCGGCTTCGACATTAAGATCCAAAGTAAGTTAATTATTCTACAATAAACCATTCTTGGAGCCATGAATAATATATTCACTATTATATTATTATATGCCATGTCTGTATGATGTAGAGAAGGGGCAGGACTACTTTGTGATGTTGTGTGTCATGAGTGTTTTGACACATGCCATGTCTGTTGACAGAGAAGGTGCAGGACTACTTTGTGCTGCTGCTGATGGACCAGGAGCACTACCGCGTGGGAGACGAGGTCGCCCTCGTCCTCCAGTCCTTCTCCGACATCATCTCTCGCATCAACCGCGCGTCAGAGTCCGTCGGAAAGGACGGACGATTCCAGCTGTTTATTTGCGTTGGGGTCAGGTATGTAGGTCACAGTCTGGGGTCAGGTATATCAGTTACAGTCTGGGGTCAGGTATGTAGGTCACAGTCTGGGGTTGCTGGGTCAAAATATGTACATTGTAACAGATTCGTTCATTACATTTCCAGTTAAAAAAGTAAAGGTATTTCAAAGTATAGACATATCAAGAACGGTTAACAGCATTAGGTCAAGATCAGGTACTTTGAAACATGAACTTATCAAGTATGTACCACAGGCCAAGTAAAAATGCTTTGAAACAAAGTGATTAAGTACAGGTTAAAGTATATTTGGTAAAGGGAAAGCCTGTTTTGATACATGAACATATCAAATATAATTCAAAGGATGACTAATTACAGTACTTTGAAACATTAACTGAGTACATTTCAAAGTACAAGTTCATTAGATTAAGTTAGAGTACTTTGAAATACAAGTACAAGGAATACGTCAAATACCAGTGCTTTGAAGCATAGACTTATAATGGACAATTCCAGGTACAACCCTTCATATATGCCTGTGCATGTGTGAGTGTGTGAGTGAGTGTGCACGTGCATATATATGTGCATTCATGTGTGTGTGTGTGTGTGTGTGTGTGTGTGTGTGTGTGTGTGCATGTATGTGTACATACATGTGTGTTTGTGTGAGTGTGTTCATATGTACATATGTTTGTGTGTTCGTGTGTTCGTGTGTGTGTGTGTGTGTGTGTGTGTGTGTGTGTGTGTGTGTGTGTGTGTGTGTGTGTGTGTGTGTGTTCGTGTGTGTCTGTGTCTAAGTCTGTCTATATGTTAATTTACGTGTGTTCGTGTGTATGTGTCTCTGTGTTCATTGTCATTTTCATTTGGTTGTGTATGTTTCTGTGTGTTTATTTGTGTGAAGTGTGTATTCATGTGTGTGTGTGTGTGTGTGTGTGTGTGTGTGTGTGTGTGTGTGTGTGTGTGTTCATGTATGTGAAGTGTGTGTTAATGCATGTGTGTATGAGTGTGAACACATTCGTGTATGTACTAAATATGTATCATGCAAATAAACATACATGTTTGAATCACCACAGGGACCACGTACTGCATCGCTGGATTAAACTGATGAGCAAGACGCCCGTCGCAGCATCCATGTATGAGGAGCAGTCGTTTATGAGGGACCCTTCATTACTTCAGTTCCTCATACAGATCATTAACTCGCTGAAAGACTTCAAGATTGAGTTAGAGGCATCCCTGGTGAAAGGAGTCAGTGTGTGAGGATGGACTTGGTAACTCTCGGCAAGATGTCTCCAGTGCTGGCGGGTTAGGTGGATCATGTTGGATCCAGTTTGATCCCTTCCACAAGCACCTGTCGTCTGTAAAGGTGTGCAGCCTGGTGTTGAGATCAACCAGACCGGCCCGTCCTTGATCAGTCAGAGTTTGCTTGAACACAATCAAGACGTTTTCACAGGTGGTCTGACTTACCGTTGTTCTGAAATCACGTATGACTTATAAGTCAAATTAAAAATGCGAGTGAGTTCCGCAGGTTGTAGCATCAGATGAGATTGTAAATCTAACACCTGAGCAAGTCAAAAACACATGTGAAGATGGCAGTGTTTTATGGAGCATCAAGGTATGACCTGTTCGTGACCCTTCACTTCTGAGCTACCATTTGTCATCACGGTGATCTACACAGGATCTTACGTGGATTAGGTTTGTTGTCAACAAGTACAAACAGGCTGAAAGCAGTGTGGGTAGGTTCAGTCAAACCTGGTGCCGTGTTTACATGTACAGGGCATTGAGGTAATGCTTTGACGTGTCTGTAAATAACTCGGACATATAAAGTATTGGAAGCAAGTCACAAGGGACATATTTTACTCAATACTAAAATGTATTGTTGATTCTGCAACTAGCTATGATTCAAAAATAACAAAACAAGGATGGTAAAAAAAACAGTAAAAATAGGAATGATCCAAAAATGTGATTTATTTAAGACAGGAAGTAGACTGACACTTGATCATTGATTTAATGCGATGGCAATGTAACGTCACAAATGTGTGAGAACTCTCCCATACTGTGTGAAACTGAAAACTTACAAGTTTGACTATTGATAGCACAGTTCGCAGATCAACACAAAACAACAAAACCTGTGATGTTTGTTTTAGGGTCTGATATGAAGAGCTTCCTTACTGTGAATACTGATGGAAATAGCCCTATGCGTGTGTGTGTGTGTGTGTGAGTGTGTGTATGTGTGTGTGTGTGTGTGTGTGTGTGTGTGTGTGTGTGTGTGTGTGTGTGTGTGTGTGTGTGTGTGTGTGTGTGTGTGTGTGTGTGTGTGTGTGTGTGTAATTTTTGTGTGTTAATATTATCCCTGTAATGCAAGGCACTGACCACATTTTATCTCCAATGGTGACTGCTCTGAGATAAAATCTGTCTTTAATACGTTGTTAGTGACATAAATTGCTGTGGCCACTGATCAAGCCTAACTTGTGTTATTGCGTTGGACAGCAGAGTAGAATTTTATACTAGCTTTTCACTTTGGAAATATAAATTCCTCAAATGTATACAATCATGTTTTACAGTGTACATTTAGATGTTCGATACAGCAACATGTACTGAGTGTGAAAAACGGTCACGATTACAACAGTGTTTATGTGTGGGTCCTCTATTTTAAACGTTTTCTTCTTGCCCATATATTTGGTGATTGAAGATTAGCATAGTGCCATAAAAGCATACATATGTCTGTGCTAGATTTTGTCACTGTGAATTCACATGACACTGGCCGGTGAAGTATCTGGAATATCTTCATAGTTACTACATTATTTACAGAAACTAATGATCACAATATCAGATATGTTGAAGTAATACAAAATAATTAATAAGCCTGAAACGTTTCACAGCTTGATTGCTGCGATTACAAAGCATACAAGACATTCAAATTTCTAGCTAGTCAAACAGACTAAGCTATTTTAAGATAACTTTTATGGTCCTCTTACTTTTATAAGGATACTTTTAATGAGTAATTAAATCAGTTGATTTCAGTGTTTCTCCGACTGATCTCATAGTTACATCCCTTGTGCATGACTTAGTTGTACTTTGTTTTAGTTATATATTTGCTGTCTTAGCTATGTATGATATAGTTCCCTATATCGTGCAGTATTTTATGCTGCAGGTATTTTTTTATATTTAACCCAGGCTTTCAAGGTTGTCAGTTCCCATCGGAACTAACCAACAAACAGTGGCGCCCCTGGTGAATGATGAAAGCAATAATGATATTGCTGCTGACACCTGTCGGATAGTGGGCACAGTAATGGTTTTTACATTTTAACCTCATTTTGACTTGGCCAAACGTCGCTGTTCTTACTATGGTTTGCAAGTGTCATGTGCTTGTTGATGTGTAACTGTTATACATATTAGAAAACTGTGCAATATTATCGTTGGTCTAGTATACGGCTGGCAGTTCTATCATTTGCTGGGTTTATAGAATGGTGGAATCGTTGCAAATACCTACACGGCACACCGTGTCTACTCAATTACTGTACGATAGCTTGTGTGTACTGTGTCATCGGTGAATTAAATACTCGAAGTTCAAGTAATATAAATTAAACCAACAACAAGAAATTCGTCTTTGTAATATGTTTATCGTGACATATACTTATAATTAGAATGCCTTTCCTAGCATTATATATATGTTTATACATACATACATACATACATACATACATACATACATACATACATACATACTGTAGTCGGTATGAGAAATGTTACAATTGGAACAATACTCGACTCAACAAATTAATTTGCGCATGTACACTCAGAGAAATATTGATGTTCTTACGCACGCACGTACGCACGCACGCACGCACGCACCCACGCACGCACGCACGCACACACACACATACATACTAATTAAAGCCCCTTCTCATTTATCAGGCAAGCATGCGCACACATGCACATACATCGCACGCGCGCGTGCACACACACGCCCGCACCACGCATGCACATACGCACAACAACGATACACCAGCCAACCGACTCTGATTTCGCGTTGCATACCGTGCCACTGTAAATACAACACAATGGTTGTGAGTTGTTTGCTGACGTGTGATGTAACGGGTCGTTAACTTACAGTACCACGTCACTCAGACTCCGGAATAGAAACACTAACTCACACAGTGGACATGAGTCAGTTGCGTTCTCGTGTGTAAACACAACACAATGGTTATGATAAATTTTCTCACTATGATATGACGGGTCGTTAATTTCACACGGGCGTTCATCATCTGGCCCGAACATTCCGGCCTAGGCTATGAGCCAGATGATTTGTCGGTACATTTTAAGGACAAATGTTCATAGTGATTTTTTGATCCCTAAAGATGGCAAATATGTGATAGTATTGTAGGACTCAGAGCTTTCTGTCAGAAATCACAATGGCGCGGATCAACAATATTATAACAACATTGAAATATCACTAATCCCTGTCACTAACCATAATACTCAACCAATCATTAGCAACATGTATATTTCTTGACAAATTGAAAGTTGCTAAATTTATACCACTGTTAAAAAGGTGATAATATTAGTTTATAATTACCGTCCAATCTCGATCTTCCCAGCAATTTCTAAAATGTTTGAGAGAGTGATATTTGACCAGCTACATGAATATTTCTACACAAGGGGGGGGGCTACACTATAGTAGCCAATTTGATTTCAGAGAGAAATCGAACCGACCTTGCCACCCTTGAAATAATATACATAATTATTCAGGAAATGGACAACTCTGTAACTCCACTAATATATATATATATATATATATATATCCATTGGTATGTTATATTGTATGAAAGGCTTTTGATACATTAAGGTATATATATATATATATATATATATATATATATATATATATACCTTAATGTATCAAAACCCTTTCATACAATATAACATACCAATGGATAAGTTAAAGTACTATGGCATAAATGGCATCGCACATAATCTTTTAAAAATCTATTTATCAAACCGTAAACAATATATACAATTTGGAAATATAAAATCTGAAGAAGTATATATTACTACTGACGTGCCGCAAGAGTCAATGTTAGGACCTTTGTTGCTCAGTATGTACATTAATAATTTATCAATTGCTAATGACCTATTTAATTCCATAACTTATGCTGAACTGAAGATGCAACCATAACCATATATTCGACGATTTTAACCGACCCGGTGATATTCCAGTCAGTGAGACGTTCACCATATCAACTTACATATGTACAATATATCTGTTGTGCACAAAGGTAATTAATAAACAATTAATTATAGTATAATTGTACCACAAAACACTATCTTCGATTCAAAGTGCTGCCATCTTGAAGCACAGAACGGCTGTCAGAACCAGAGACGTAAGCGAAATCGTTTACGTCACTGACGCATTGTCGGAAAAGGCAAAGCTTGGCCAGAGCTAATATATCCGAGCTGGGGCTCCTTAACGAGACGTCCAAGATTGCGAGAGACCTGTGCGCGTTTGGTCCCAAGTGCCCAAGGTCCTATCTAATAGCTCTGCCGCGACGTACTAGATATGTCAAATACCATTGGACACACGTAGGACGTGCATGCGTCAGTGACGTAAGCGGTTTACGTCACTGCTTTTGTGCCTCAATATGGCAGCGGTCTAAATCCAACATAGCATGCTTTTGATACAATTAATTGTTTATTAACGATCTTTCTGCACAATTACTATGCACAACTAATATAGTATACATATATGTAGGTAAATGCTGTGAACCTCTCACTGACTGGAGCACCCATTAAATAATAATAATATAAACAAAGAACCAAACAAGATATTTGACTGGTTCAAAGTAAATAAACTTGCTCTAAATATTGACAAAACTAGATTTATGATATCTGGGCAGAATTACACATGGCGTCTGACAGGGTGGAATGGATAAATATTGCGCATGTCCTGTTTATATGCAACACGAGGCGCCCACGGAATCCATAAACTTGTAAATGACATTCTCACCCTCTCGCGTCAGGAGCCGCTGCTATTAATTACATAAGTACCAGGCAGCAGTGCCCCCCCTGGCTGAACCCTTGCAAAACTCTGAATGTAAGCTGAGCTAGTGAAATTGGCCACTAGGAGTGTGGTTGGCCTCCCTTCGTGTGATATACGGTTTTGGTGATTTCAGCCACATGCTGCTGCCAGTCCACCAAATAGACGGAAAATACAAAACTTTGCTGTAATTAATTACGTTACACGTCACATCGAGTTGTACCTGAAGTGAGCTGGCATGGCCGAATTGCATAAGACGACGATGCTCTGCAAGTCGTCTGTGGTGTGTGTTCTCGAGTGGCTATGGTTATGCAGACCAATCCTGGACGCACGGAGTCTCTTACATGTCGGACAAGGGAAGGCCGTTGTGCTGACGATGCTGTACCCCGAAGTGTCTTCTGTTTCTGACACAATAATATTGCAGGCAATATATAGTTCGCTGTAGAGAAGTTGTCGGGGGATTATTGCCTCAACTAAAAACATGACATGTCCAGTCTACCGCAACTGAAAGAGAAGAGATGAGAGTCAGACGGCTTCACTTGACAGCCGGAAGTGGCGGTGACTTGACACTTTTGTGCGCAAACGACCAAATTATTCGCTGGCCTTGCAGATCCCTGCGTACATCTTTTTATTCAAGGATCCTGCACCTGTTGTAAGGTACTTGAACTCAAGTGTCTAGCTGTGTGCTAACGATTGAACATTTGGGAGCTGTGGTGTCATCGGACAGCTGATGATGGAGCAAAGAACAAACAATAATTAAGACGCCTGTGCAAACGTATTTCAGTAGACCCTGCAAATTACTCTCAACAATAAAACAATTGTGTGAATGTGTGTGTGTGTGTGTGTGTGTGTGTGTGTGTGTGTGTGTGTGTGTGTGTTGTGTGTATATATATACTTATGTATATATATATATATATATATAATATAATTATATATAATTATATATATATATATATATATATATATATATATATATATATATATATATATATATATATATATATATATATATATATTCGGTACACACAGATTAAATTATCTGCTGCCTGACAAAAGACATACCGAATATAATATTAGACGAGAAAATGTGTACCCGATACCAGTTACTAGAACGAATAGATCCCGTAAATCCTTTATACTGTGGGCTTTATACAACTGCCAATAAACAAGTCTATTAATACGGTATGATTTGCGGTATCATATGTATTTATATTATATGATGTTTTTATGCGTTAATTGTATTTTATTGTATAATGTCAATCAAACTCAGTGGCTTTGCCAATAAAAAAATTCGTATTATATATATATATATATATATATATATATATATATATATATATATATATATATATAAGCCTAAAGGCAGCTTATGTCGACCAGTGCCTAGAGGTCCGGCTTATGTAGACCAGGCATATTTTTTATTTAATACATTTTCCAAAGAAGTATAACTGGAACATTGTTTCTAATACTAATGTTTAACACATAATGAAAGTTCATCAAGATATTACAATAAATAAGGTATATGCAATAATATCGGTCTACACAAAAACC
Source organism: Oasisia sp. SBJ-2009 (assembly GCA_964017155.1). Lineage (NCBI taxonomy): Eukaryota > Metazoa > Annelida > Polychaeta > Sabellida > Siboglinidae > Oasisia > Oasisia sp. SBJ-2009. The sequence goes on from OZ024861.1 coordinate 10,325,146, forward strand.
GCGTATGCATAGATGCCGATTTATGTAGACCGGAGCAACGCCGGAACCTGCATATATTTATTTAACTTTTGTTGCGGTAGACCGCCGAGTCTAGTATTTCATTGTACATGTTTGTACATTGTATTTAACAATTTAGTGGATGCTGTAAAATGAGTTGCCGAGTACCAACAGCAAAGCCAATATTCGAGGGATCTATCGGTTCGCAACAAAGAAAAAATGCAAGTTTTGCTAATTTACACATAATAATATAGCCATTTGCATCAGTATGAAGCATATCATACACTGAACACGAAACTCCAACCCTTCGTTCAGTATATACCATAAATATAGATTTATAAGAACTTTGACCCGGCACACAATATACTCAAAAATATGCACGGCGCTGGAGAAAACATGCTCAAAATCACTTAAGATGTTGTTCATTTAAAAACTAATTACGCACAGTACTTAAATGTCATATAAACTGTGTGCACAAGCAATGGTACTGATCAATTCAATTGTGTTAGTTGTGAACTACTAGTCGAATCTTTATGTAGACCAGTTTTGGTCTACATAAAACAGCGGTCTACATAAGCCGGTCGTATATGCATAATCGGTCGACATAAGCTGCCTTTATGAGTATATATATATATATATATATATATATATATATATATATATATATATATATATATATATATATATATATATATATATATAATATATATATAATATATATATATATATATAATTATATATATAATGATAATAATAATAAAAACAAGTTTTATTGGCAACTCAACTAAGCAAACCTCAACAGATTTGCTTATAACCAGAGCGAATTGATCGTCGTTGCGCTCTGTTGCCTGCAAAAACGACTCGCACAACTTCAAAATATGACCTGAATTATTTATACGGTTGAGTGACTCCTCAAAATAACCTAGTGCCAAGCCATTCGTGCGTTGACGTAATCAGTTGACAGTCTTTCTATATTAAGCAAACATACGTCTATCTACCCCGCCATGCAATGCATTCGCCATTGATCTATCCCACACATGCGCCATCTTAAATCTAAAACGAGGCATTACAAGGACCAATATGACGTACTGCGGTTATATATTTATTAAGTGGTTAAGTTTACCCGTTCAACTTTGAAGTCGTACTTCAACGGTGTGTTCAATAACAAGTAAGTCACACGTGCGTTCCATATAGTGTTCAAACGACTGCCGCTTCTGCAAGTAGCCGTTCACTGTCGTTCACTCGATTCGTGATATGACACTGGTCCGT
>OZ024861.1:10331411-10348911 GCA_964017155.1 Oasisia sp. SBJ-2009
GATGTGGCTGAAATGGAAAGATGTATGCAGCGCAACAAGGTTGTGTATGTGACACAGTTATTTGACAGCCTACACGGTACAGTCGCCCCTAAGTCTGTCTTATTACGAGGCAAAGCCGGTGTTGGAAAAACTACGCTCGTGGGGTTCATTTCCAGCCAGTGGGCCAAGGGTCTTTTGTGGAAAGATATCTTCAGTTACGTCTTTGTGCTGACCTTGCGCGAGTTAATCCAAGATAAGCCGTTGACCTTATATGACTTGCTATTGGCTGGACTGTCACTCTCGGAGGCTGAAAAGCGTGCGGCACTCGACGAAATCGTTCACAATTCCAGAAAAGTGTTAATAATTATAGACGGCATGGATGAATTCAGAGAATTCAAACACTCGAAACAGCTTGAACAAAGTTGCACCTCACCGGTCAGTCTGTCAGTGTTAATCTCCAGTATCATGGGCAGCCGCATCCTGCCAGGTTGTAAAGCGATTGTAACGTCGCGACCAGTCAGTCACCTCCCAATGAAAGCGTTCCCACGGACTGTCGAAGTATACGGTTTCACGCAGGAGAGCGTCGTGAAATTTGTGCACAAATTCAGTAATGGGAAAAAGGATCTGGAAAGGTACATCGTCAACTCCCTGGAAGACAATCCAAATCTGGCCACGTTTTGCTACATACCTCTCCAGTGTCGTTTCGTATGTGCTGCACTAGAAGACATGTATGCCAGAAGTGGGGTTGGAGCCTTGCCTGTTATCAGAACTATGACCCAGTTGTACGTGCACGCAACAACGATACTTGCGCAGAAACTTCACCCGCATTTGAAAGGAAATATGGAGCCCATGGAATTAGACGAACTCTTCGGTGTCTTGAAGGTGCCTTTCATCAAGCACGCTGAATTGGCCAAGCGTGTTGTGACGACGTCTCCCTTGCAACTCATCTTTTATAAAGATGATCTCACAAGCGCCGGAATGGATGAAGACAGTGACGATCTACAATGTGGCTTCCTGGCAGGATCACAAAAAGCGGATCCAAGGACGCAGCGACATAAACGAAGATGTTGGTCGTTTGCGCATCTCACGCTTCAAGAGTTCTTTGGTTCAATTGGTCTAGTCAAAGGGTCACTAGATGACATCGAGACTCTTATGTGCAACGAAGACGCCATCCGCCAATACGAGGTGGTCCTAACCTTCCTCGCTGGACTCGCAGGTGACAAAACAAATGCCTACTACGTAGGGCCATTGATGTCTTCCGATTCTTCGCAGTTTGATTGTTCACAATTCGTCGAAAAATTGGCTGGGAAGCTCAGGGGTGACCCACTGAAGTTTGTGACAATTGTGTATGAAACACAGAACCCAGACCTGGCGAACCTAGTCCCAGAGGCAATAAGACCACAAACGCTTTACCCAACAGAGATACGAGCACTGGTTTGGGTAATGAAACAGGAAACAAATCGCATCACCACTCTCGAGTAAGTTGTGAAAATATGAAACACACACGCACACACGCACGCACGCACGCACGCACGCACGCACACACGCACACACGCACACACACACACACAAACGCGGGCACGCAGACACGCACGCACGCACACGCACGCAGGCACGCACACACACACACACACGCACGCACACAAACACACACACACCCACACACAAACACACACACGCACGCACGCACACAAACACACACACCCACACCCCCCCCCACACACACACACACCCACACCCACACCCACACACACACACACACACACACACACACACACACACACACAAACACACACACACACACACACACACAAACACACACACACACACACACACACACACACACACACACCATAGTGCATTGAATGGGACTGTGTTACAAGTACCGTATATTAATTGATTTTTAAGGGAACACGTGGGTGTTGTATACAACGTTGTTGTCACATGTTATGATGCTGGGATGATGATGTACCATTGCATTAACTAAACTAACCGCTTTTCTTTTTCACGTTTCGCCTGAGCAGCACCAAGCTGGACGAGGACGCCATGCAGCAACTAAGCGGGGGCTTAGTAGGAAACAAGACCATTCAGGTCCTAAAGTAAGCATTTAACCGCCGGTTGTTTTACAATTGATTAGACTATTTTGTGTCATGTGACATCATGTGTTGAATCCTGTCCTCTCATTGTTGTGCAGCAAACCATGATTACGCTTGTATGGCCGCAGCAATGCTATGTTAAATTACAGACAAATTGAGATAATGTTAAATTATACTGCATTATACCCTAGTTCACTCTATGATATTTGTTGTTATCCGAAGACGTTATCTCCGCTTATCCCATCATGATGAATTATATTTGATTAGCGTATCAACGTTAATGCTCTTGTGTCGTATCGTTTGCCATCATGACGTTTTGCAATTTTGGTAGGCATAACATAAATATATGATTGCCTGTGGCTGATTATCCAAAAATATATAGAGTCAAATAAGCACACTGCGAACAAATACAAAAACATATAAAAAGACGATTGCATTAACAGTGCTCCAAGGTACCATACAATACACAATGACGTGATTAGTCAAACATTATAAATTGTCTCAAACGAAATAATAATTTATCATAAACTGTCCAACTGAACACAAATCAAATCAGAGTACATACATTAAAAACGATTGCTTGCTTCTAATCTATGGAAAATAGTTGTGATTTGCCTTTGGTGGTCTTGGCTTCTTCCACACAGTTTGTGTTAAGATAATTTTCAAGCATTGGTATTACGTTTTCAGCTTGAGCCACTGTGAACTAGACATTCATGGCATGAAGCTGCTACGAGATGGGCTGGCAGAAAACAAACCTCTCAGGCACATGGAGTAAGTATATAATTACGTGCGCATTTGCAAATTCTTGACGCGCCAGCTCATTAAAACATTGTTCTGTATAAATGATTTCAACAGCTGTGACGTGTCTTGCTGAACTGAGTATAGTTTATAACATAAATATAATTTGGCCAATGATCCGCTGTTAAAAGTGTGACCACCCGTCTACTAAAGGTTTATTTTTCGCTTGTGCATAAGTTATGCTGTTTTGGGTGTGCGTTTGAACACATATTTGGTAATTATTTGTAATTCTTTTCAGTTTGAGTTACAACGTCTGCGATGACGCATCAGCCGAAGTTCTGATAGAACTTGTGATCAAGTTGACAGCGCTGGAGCAACTGTGGTGAGTGTTGTTAAAATAAAAATGTATATAGTAGAATATTTTTAATTACACACTCTATTTTTAGTAAAACATTTAAATCACACACATGAGACAGAAAAACTTACATTTAAGCGTTTCATGTTTTTCGTCAATACTATTAAATAAGTGCGTATCAAATTATATATTATTTTCTGCCATTATCTGAAAATCTGTTATTGGCGCTTATCTAATGACATATTGGACATATTGTGATATTGATTTTCCAACTAGCTTTGATTTATTTTCATGTCATACAGCATTTAACTTAAGCAGACGACACACCAAGAGTTCTACCACAAAGAAACCGACTACATTATCAAAGACTAACCGACCTAGCTGTTTGTATAACATTGTAAATTTTATTATTTGTTTCTGTCATCAGCCGTCGTACAAAATATGGGATTGTTTTCATGTCAGACCTTTGTGACAGAAGAGGCATTCCTGTAGGAATTTCCTAGTTTAGTAATACATTGCTGTTGTTAACTTTGTATTACAGCTTGCAAGGAATGGGTCTCTCAGAAGCAGCGGCCAGACATTTGGCAGGGGTTTTGAAAGAACTGACGGAGTTAACTGTTCTCGAGTAAGTGTTATTAGTGTATTTCCGTTTGTAAATAATGTAGCACCTCTATAGTGTCTGTATCCTTGAAAAATCAAGGGTGGAGGCGCAATAAACAAAATTATTAGTTGGAATCATAAAAGGAACAGGAAAAGTCCTCATTGGAGCATGGAACCGCGGACAATATATGGTGGGAATGCAATGTAAAACATATATGATGTTGAGTTTGTTTCACGAGAAGTGGCTGAAGGTTCAGAAGATTTCATTGTAATAGGGACCTGATATTGTTAGCGCACCTGTTTGGTTTAATCGGGCACGCAAGTGGTTCTCGTTTCCGGTTCGTCTTGAACAACATGGCCGTAGACGAGACGTGCGTGCGTTATTTCATTGTTTGTTGTCGTGGAAACGATTAGAGGTGCCATGTAATGACTATTAACAGACTTTACGAATCATTCATGGAATCGTGAACGTCACCCATCTAAACCACGGACGATGGTCTCTCGTACCATAATACATTGCATTGCATCCAAATATAATGCAGTATTAAGGCTTAGTATGAGTTGCTACGTTGCGTAATAGAGAATACACATGTATACATATAATCACATGTATTTACTTCGCAGAATGAGCGGAAATAACTTCAATAACAAAGAGACTATGCAGTCTTGGAAAGAGTGTTTGGAAGATGTCCTACCTGGATCGTCTCTGGTAAATGTTGTGTTTATTTTGAATAGACGTGTAGTAAATGTTAATGGATTATCATTATTACAAAATTGTTACATGAACGCGATAATATTCCTTGGGGAAAATGCAGCAAACATTTTAAGATAGATAGTTTTAATGTCTCAATCCTCTCACATTATGGTTAAGACATGATATGCTCGTCTTTCCCCAAATTACTTCCTCACATTCAATTTTCTGTCGAACTAGGTGTATATATTATGCCAAAGATATACAGAAGACCCACACATTTAAGAGAGATTGGCGTGACTGCGCAGATGATCACAATAGTCAAAACTAGACAGGCATATAATTTTACTTTCAGTGTAGCAAGTTTATATTGCCAAAAATATTTCTCATCAGTACAAGGCCGCTAAAGATTGAAAAAAGGCACTTTTCTTTAAAATATATTCATTAAAATTGATTTAAAGTTGCGTAATATTTTATTAAATCCATTTTGAATTATAAAAATATGAAAGTAAAGGGACACGGTAGCAACATATTTGACTGTCTGTTTCAAAAGCTGCCATTCTAGCTGACGTAACACTCTACATCCTGTTGTTTCAGTCTACGGGGCTGTCATCTGTCAAGCGATCCGGTGATTTCGCTGCTGAAGATCGCGACTGGGTCAAAACTAAAGATACTGGAGTAAGATGTTTTTCATCAACTTGATGATCATTTTAACAAGCCAACGAACTCATAAAAGATATGTCGTCATTAAATAGATTTAAATACGTTTAAATGTATAAAAACGCAAATTGTGTCGTGTATGACACTATATCCATGATATACTGGCGAAAGGGTGTTGGTGATGGACTCTCAAGTTGACAACTTTCAATATACCAAAGTACTGTTAAGGAGCGAAATCAGTTCTAAAGAGCAAACTCGTGCTGTCCAGGACATGAAAATGTTAGTGACCTAGGCTATACACACATCCACGTCCGCACGCCAACACAGACACACACTACACAAACGCGCGCACACCACACCACACCACACCACACCACACCACACCACACCACACCACACCACACCACACCACACCACACCACACCACACCACACCACACCACACCACCCCACCCCACACCACACCACACCACACCACACCACACCACACCACACCACACCACACCACACCACACCACACCACACCACACCACACCACACCACACCACACCACACCACACCACACCACACCACACCACACCACACCACACCACACCACACCACACCACACCACACCACACCACACCACACCACACCACACCACACCACACCACACCACACCACACCACACCACACCACACCACACCACACCACACCACACCACACCACACCACACCACACCACACGCACACACACACCACGCGCGCACACACACCACGCGCGCACACACACACCACACACCACACACACACACACACACACACACACACACACACACACACACACACACACACACACACACACACACACCACACACACCACACACACCACACACACACACACACACACACACACACACACACACACACACACACACACACAATTAATCGCGCCATTCATATTCACCGTTGTAAATGTATAATAGTGACAACTGACGTATGACAGGTTGACAGGGAACGACTTCGATGGCGACCAAGCAGCGGCAGTCACGTCTACCGCCATCCGACGTTTGTCGCGACTAAGCCAGCTCCGGTATGTCACTCGTCGTAATTTAATATGTTAGTATATCTTTTATGACGCCCCTGGTGTGACATAGGGTGTTTTGGGTTGCGTTTATCGGTTTGGTAGACCACACACAAGTGTACTTACTTTAACCAAATCACAGGATAACAGATAGTTTTTATCTACCTGTTAATCTAAAATGTACAGTGGATTTGCCGAAGTTTCAATAATAATCACAACGGCTTCAATGAATCCCTGATAAAATTTAACACTAAATCACGCATAAATACGAAGCGACTAAGTAGCAAAAATCCTTTTGTTCAGACAAAGCAGCATAGGGTTACGTGTAACTTGAATAACTCCGATTGCTAAGTTATAGCGGCCGCATCACCATCACCCTAATAAGACACGAACGCACGCACGTACACACTCACGCCGACACAAAAACACATACGCACACACTGTATACTCACACGCAAACGGGCGCCCGTAATCACCCCCGTAGGCCCCTTTAAACTTGTCTACCAAACACACCATGCCATGTGACACAGCCCGGTAAAACGTCTGAGAAGATCTCCACGTCTTGTGTCCCCAGCTTGAACGTTAACTTCATCCCAGAGGACGGACTTCAGCGGGTGAAGGAGATTGTATCCAGGGAAAGGCCGACTCTGCAGCTAGACCTGTGAGTATCAACGTTTGTCTAGACTGATAAAGGCACAGTTCCTTATGTACTGAAGTGGCATCTTCTCTTTCTCAAAATTCCTTCCTGAGAGGAATGATAGTGCGGACAGCGCACATTAAAACAATGTCAATCAAATTTACATTGTTGTATTCTCGATTACTTTTTCCGAGCAGCAATTCATCAAATTTTAGTATGATTAACTTACTTTGGAGCATTTTTGTCGAAGCGAGTACGACGTTTCGACCCGTCATCTACGGGCCTTGATCACGTACTTGTGTCACGTGTGTTGCCTCAGATTTCGGCGGGATAATTTGATTATAGATGGCAGGCAGATGGTATCTCTGATTTCTGTTCATGGTAGGGGCTCTCTGTCTGATGTATATGGCCTCCTTCATTTTTCTCTTGTGCCAGTTGGATTCACGGGTCAGTACTTTAGTGTTCTTCATGGACACTGAGTGTCCTGTGGCCCGGCAATGATCTCCTACTAGACCTACATCTGCCTGCCATCTACAATTAAATTATCCCGCCGAAATCTGAGGCAACACACGTGACACCAGTACGTGATCAAGGCCCGTAGATGACGGGTCGAAACGTCGTACTCGCTTCGACAAAATGTTCCAAAGTAAGTTAATCATACTAAAATAAACCATTCTTGGAGCCATGAACAATATATTTACTATAATTCATCAAATGTTTTCCCAGGATGCCGACGTGTTTGGGTTGTTCGTCAGGGCCTCCTCTAACCAACCACCTGCTCTGGTGGCTTGCGTTCGCCACTGAATTCCCACGGGATCACACAAGCTCTCTGACTATTTGCTCGTGATCTTTTCCGTAGCAGAATCACTTCATTTGATGGTTACTTCCGGTTTGTTTCTTATTGCCTCGGTTACCCAGACGCCGTGAGATGGCAGCACGGTTTAACCTGTTACATCCGCCTCGGAAATTTAATGTTCTGCCAATGTTACCGCCAGGGCGACGTTACCCCAGAGTAGCGTAGAAACGCTGATTGGTTCTCAAGTTGAATGAAAATTAGGCCGAAATTAAATAAGATACCCTATTTATCAGACAATACTGTATTATAAAAACTATTCAGAATTAAAGTTATACTGAACATGTCACATACACACAATAAGTATAAATGAAAATTTTTCATTGTTGTTTTTCACCTCAATTGCTATTTTCTACTTTTTTATTTGTTTATGGATAATGTATAAGTTAGTTTCGTCACAAAAACACACGTACATCATAAACATTAGTATACAAGTAAACATGTAAATTATTCCCAAACAGTGATACCATCTGACGACCACGAGCTATGACACTACAGCATATTTGTCATCAGATTAATTTCTCGGCGAAGTTACACAGCCGAGCGAGAGTCGGCGTATCTCTCTTGTCAGTCAGGCAGACATCACTCATTCTTTGCACGTGTCCCGCTATTATAACTTAGCACCCAACTAGTTTCATTCTAACGCGTTTCTATATCAAAAGAACAACGTTGAAATTATAATTAGTTGATGCGATTTTATATTGTGTGATACGTGTGATGTGGGATGGATTTATTTCACGCGGGTTCGGATGCGGAACATTTTTCCGCAACATTCTTCTATACATAAGATGTATAATATTATGTGCAGACATAACATATATAAACTGTATTTCTTCCATCTTCAAACGTCTTGGAGTATTTACTGTCACAAACGTGAAATTGTATTGCAATTCTAGCAATCTAATTTAGGCATTACGTGTCATTTTAGATCTGGTCAACGGGAGCTAAAACTGAAGACATAGTGGCACGATGTGGGAGAGTCCTTGGGTCAACAGCGATGGTTCCAGTGGGCGCTGTGAAGGAAGAACACTAACTCTTGTCACACTACATTACAACCGCGACTATAGTGTTCAGAGTTACCACAATTGGCAGTCGATTAGTTAGGCGCCGTCACATTATGTGTAGATACGTCGATGAGGCATCTGTCGTATTTCGCAAAACAATGTGTAGTTGAGGAACCAGAAAGACTCACAAAATAATTAGGCAACGTCTTCACGTCGATGTTGGTGTGCGTTACCTCAACATTAAGGTTCTGCAGTGACACAATCGAGGCACCTGTGCAGCCTTTCAAACCAGCCGACTGCCGTGATGTTTAATAATAAATGGGCGATTTGTATTAAACTTCTCTTCCGAACAATGTTTTTGTTCATGCAACTGAAATAATATTTTGATCATCTCTTTCATCTGTCTTATAGTGTTATAGTAGAAATAGTGGTAGATCGTTTGGTGGAAATAATCATGAAATATTTTCGTTATTATTGTTCTACCATTAGTTGCATAATTAATGATTTCATAATGTTTATTAAAATACATTAATATGGTACCTGAAACTTGGTAAGACTACATTTCATATGATACACTACTTGCCCCAATTTAAGCAATTTCAATTTTCAATTTATTGTTTACCTTGCCACTGAACAGCCTAAATTCAAACTACCTTTCAGAAGTAGCCATATGTTCGTGTCTTGATTTAAGACAGGATATAGCTGGTAGTTAGGAATAATTGTTTTATTTATGCAAATAGTGCATTTTGCCAGACACCCATTTCCCCCAGAACATCATGTTCCTCTCTCAATAACTTCACAATGAATGGGAGTGGACAGTTACCTTTTCACCCAAACATAGCTTGGTACATATTTAATAATAACAATTAATACGAGCCTAACAGATATTGTTTTACTTTTTTGTATTTAGCTTCGAAATGTTATTGTTACACGTTGATACATTGTGTATGGACAATCATCCGTGTTTAGGTATTCAAATAATCGACGAAGATAAAATATCGATGGCATCTGTGTTTCTTTACAGATAAGCCCATGTTTTATCCATTACATTTAAAAAATAAATAAGTTATACATTCAAATAAGTAAATAACTAGAGCAAAGCTCAGAAACTTCGAAAACAAAACTGTCTACGCACGTGAATACAGCAAACCTTGCAAGACTAAGCATACCTACACTTCAATAATAGGACGAACGTTAAAGTCGTTATTGTAAACAAACATTCGAACAAAACTGGAGCAGGTTCGCATGGGCGAACTAACTCATGTTATAAGATGACTTTATTTTGTTTTTTATTGTAATAATCGGGCTGTCCCCAAATTGTGTTTATCGTTTTATTTTCCGAAGGATAATTACAAGCAGAAGCAGTGTGACACTTTGCCGGTAAAAATGATCACGGAAATCATGCATTGCAATCGATTATTATGCCTATATGGTGGGTGCCATGGCAACGACGGCTCCTTGTGTTTGGCGAGTAATAAAGAATGCCGTCTTTCGCGCAGTATAACCTGATTTGGTGCAAATGTATACATGTGTTATGATTATGTCCATTTAGACAACTTGTAATTATATATGTGCTTATCGAAATGTTGTGAAATCACAGCGTACAGCAATGTAACATCCACGGTTTTTATCACGAGCAATATGCCAATAATCCGTTTTATATACTTTCCGTTTTGATATGGATTTTAAGTAAATTTATGGAGTAATTATTTGTAACCACATTATGGCTTGTACGCGTCACAAACCTATACTGAATAATGGAATAATTGTTTACTGTTAGTGACTAAGTAAAACGATTGGAATCAAACTAACTAAACCACCGATTAGTTTATTGTAGCGCGTAATAGATGGCGTGCTGGTAAATTTTAGTTCTGAAAACTTCGGCAGTTGGCTCAACGGGTGGGAACGGGGCGCGTGGCAGGCGTGTGGCGATTATGAAAATCATTACAGGAAATGGAGCTCGACGCCGAGCTCAATGAAATCGCTTGCATTTCTGACTTCAAAATGTTGACGCTTGCCAGTGAAACTTCGATATACGCGCGAACTGCTGAAATAAAATTGTCATTATTTGATGACATTGTCTGTTTTGCGGTACGCAGTTTAAACGTGCTGAAGAAGTAAACCTTCGGTAATCTTCCAGTTAACTGGCCCCAATAATAAAAAAACCGCGGAAAAAACGTTTTGAAAAGGCCTTAATAACTTAGGCCAGTTAACTGGAAGATCTGGTTAATGATACGGATTGATACGGATGAAGATATTTTTATCATCACTAAATCAATAAAATGCAAATCCCATAAAAGACACACACGGCTTAAAATAAGTTATACTATCTGCGATACATAAATCTATATGTCAATGTTTGACATAGACATGGCAGCGACAATGTGGTAAACTCAATATTATATCGGACAGTTAAGGTAAGAAAGCTATACCACTAGATATTGATGACCTGATTTTCCTAGTATGATGTAACAGAAACCGAGCTGATGACTATAGTCTATATTAGAATCCTGATTATATCAGCCTTTACGTAAATCTGCCATCCGAGCGGTATTTACTAGTATCCATTCCAGCCACAGAAATACTGCTAAAACGATTATCATAATAATATATAATTACTAACAAAACTTCCACAATCACTTCCTTTAGAAGTTTAGTTTATTTTTATCAGTGAGAAATTACAACTACCACTATATATATATATATATATATATATATATATATATATATATATATATATATATATATATATATACAGCGGTAGACAGTAAACTGGGGCAAAGCGCCCATGGTATGTCACTGTTGGCTAATATTGCATTTGATGGCTCCAGAAAGCGATCAAGCTATTAGTTATTTCCTCCCGTACTATGGCTTTACAGAATCGAACACGATGTAACCAGAGCTGATTTATTAATAATAACACAATTGCTTTATTGATTGATAGCCCGACACAATATTGAATACAAACACATGATATATACATACAAATCATGATAGACAATCAGCAATAAGCAGGAAAGAAGGGAACTGCTTATAATTCATTTTTTCAGTTATCAAAGAAACATGTATGCCACCTTGGTGCAATTAAGCTGATGCGAGAATACCACAGATAATCAAGGAAATGTCATAAACACATGATAATGAGTGTTCTCAATTAGCTGTAGTGTTCACTGTTGGACCTGGCTCTCGGCATATAATGCCTGTAATGCACCTACGTTATTTATGTAAACACCATATATATATATATATATATATATATATATATATATATATATATATATATATATATATATATATATATATATATATATATAATAATTCCGTTGCTTTATATAGCGCTTTTTAGCTAACTAAATATCAATCAAAGCGCTTCACATTAATACGATGTGTTCACTAAATCTAAAATATAAATTCACTATATATATATATATATATATATATATATATATATATATATATATATATATATATATATATATATATATATATTACAAAGTAATGTTATATTCAGTTCATGGAAATTCGATACAAAAACATGATTATACACAAATCATAATGACGTATTAATTATCTTTGCCTAATTAACTCAAACGGCAGTGGTTGTCATGTACAATGGCACAAAGAACAGGTCATCGGCTCGTCCACAAGCACGCAGTCACCTTCCCGTTGGCGGCTACTTAAACCATTTGGATAATGGGTTATTTTTTAATTATCGTAACTAATTTTTTTACATTATGCAAACAAAATGTAATATCACGTTTACAGTTTAAAGCATATAACAGAGCAGAATTTGTTTTTTTAAGAGAAAAAACAAACAAATCTCCGGAGCAGTATTGGCTTTACGTTATTTTAGGGGTCACTCAACAATTGCAATTGCTATGGTCACGTAAAAATGTATCTCATTAATCACCGCCACCGCCGCCACCGCCACCATCTCCACCACCCCCACCACCGCCACCGCCACCGCCACCGCAATCACCGCCACCTCCATAGCCACCACCGCCAAAATAATGAACTCCCCCTCCCCCTTGACCGCCACCTCCACCTCCACCGCAAGCGCGTTTCGTACACCAATAAACGCAGCCTCCGAGAAGGGAAGCCCCAATCATCACGGCCCCGACAATAACAATGACGGACGACCCTAACCCACCGTCCTCGCCGTCCTCGCACTCTCTCTCGCCCGTCTGGACACGTCTGCATCAAAGAAAAAACGTCAATCGTCACATCGAAGTCAATGTCGATTGAAAAACATTAAAGTAATGTGTGTGCCTAATTGTAAATGAACAAACCCGTAGCTACTTTATATTACTATCTCTATAACTAATTTGCCGTATGTTTGTTCACACGGTGACGCTAATGTATATATTAAGCGCATTGACAACAGGAAGAGGTGAAGAAAGCCATAGAGAGCATGAAGAAGGGAAAACCTGCAGGATGCTCAGGCCTCCCGATAGACCTTATCAAACACCTAGGGGAGAGTGGAGTGGACATGATGCATGAAATACTGAAGAGAGATCCGGAAGAGGAACAGATGCCAGAAGAGTGGAAGAAAAGTGAGATCGTCCCCACATACAAGCAAACGGAGGACCCACTAGAATGTGGGAACTTTAGAGTCATTAAGTTGTTGGAACATGGGATGAAGATGTTTGAGAAGATCCTAGAGCGCAGACTCAGAAAACTGATCACAGTCAACAACATGTTATTTGGATTTAGTCCAGGGAAAGGAACAACAGATGCAGTATTTATCATACAAACAGCAAGAAAAACACCTAGAAGTGCACAAGGTTTTGGTGTATTGGTGTCTGAGAAGGAGAGGGGTCCCAGAGAAGCTAGTGAGGCTAGTAGAAGCAAAATACCATGGAGCATCAACAGTAGTGAGAACCATGCATGGCAGAACTGATGAGTTTCCCACCAAAATTGGCCTACACCAGGGATCAGGGCTAAGCCCATTCCTGTGTGTCGTAGTATTAGATGTCATCAGCGAAGAGTTCAAATGCGGGTTGCCAAGTGAACTACTCTTTGCTGACGATCTGGCAGTAGTAACAGATACAGAGGAGGAGATGCAGAAGAGATGGCTTGGTTGGCAGATTGGGAGAGCAAGGGACTAAAAGTCAACATCGGGAAAACGGAAGTGATGATCAGCAGCAGGAGAGGAACAAAAGTAAACATCAAAGACAGCCAAGGCAGGAGCCTCAGACAGGTGAATAAATTCAAATATTTAGGTGTCACCATCAGTGAAGAAGGAGGATCAGAGGAAGCAGTAAGAGCAAGAGTTAGTGCAGCGTGAGGCAAGTGCAGAGATCTATCCGGAGTTATCAGTGACAAGAATATGCCAAGGAAATTAAAGATCAAGCTCTACATGACTGTCATTAAACCAGTATTTCTGTATGGAGCAGAATGTTGGACAGTTAGAAAGAAGGAGGAACAAATTATAGAGAAAACAGAGACGAGGATGTCGAGAAGAATTAAAGGAGTAACATTGAGAGACAGAGTAGAGTGTGGACATCAGGAAGGAGCTAGGTGTGAGGAGCATACAACAGAAAGTCAGAGAAATGAGACTACGCTGGTATAGATACATGCAGAGAATGGAAGAAAACAACGAAGCGAGAGCAGTTGGTGACATGAGAGAGCCAGGAAAAAGGCCAAGAGGAAGACCAAGAGGGAGATGGATGGATGGCGTCCGAAGGGATATGCAGGTACTGCGGATCACCCCAGAATGCCCAGGACAGAACATTCCGGATATCAAGAATTCGGGCCGCTGACCCCACCTAGTGGGAAAAGGCGAAAAAGAAAAAGCTTTGACAACAGGACAACTTATCGATAATTCCGTTAAGTTCATTACCAGGTTCAAACACGATTTCACTCTAGATTTACACTCTGACTCACTTATACTGCTCAAGCAAAATGGTGAATGCCGTCGCATAGTTCAGTTCTTTGAAATCGTTTCTTGCTTGTTGGAATATGCTGTCAACGCAATCGTTTGTCAGTTTCTTCCGTATACCGATGGCTGTGCTGGTCCACACCTACAGCAGAATGATGCAGGGAATGTGTTGTTCGCTCGCTCGCTCGCTCGCCCGCCCGCCCGCCCGCCCGCCCGCCCGCCCGCCCGCCCGCCCGCCCGCCCGCCCGCCCGCCCGCCCGCCCGCTCGCCCGCCCGCCCGCCCGCCCGCCCGCCCGCCCCCCCGCCCCCCCGCCCGCCTGGTTACGTTTTGAATAGGTCAATAGATACACGTACTCATTACGTCACGGTTAGCGATGTCACAATCATAGCGTGAGTTACATTATTGCGTGGCATGACCACTCATAGATCAAACATAATCGTATATTTTATGTTACCAATATTTATGTAATAGAGTAAATATACGACGGAATGCACGTAAGGACGAATACACGTAAGGACGAATACACGTAAGGACGAATGCACGTAAGGACGAATGCACGTAAGGACGAATGCATGTAAGGACGAATGCACGTAAGGACGAATACAAGGACGAATACACGTAAGGACGGACGGACGGACGGACGGACGGACGGACGGACGGACGGACGGACGGACGGACGGACGGACGGACGGACGGACGGACGGACGGACGGACGGACGGACGGACGGACGGACGGACGGACGGACGGACGGACGGACGGACGGACGGACGGACGGACGGACGGACGGACGGACGGACGGACGGACGGACGGACGGACGGACGGACCGACGGACGGACGGACAGACAGACAGACAGACAGACAGACAGACAGACAGACGGAGAGAAACAGATATAAACAAATGTGGGTAGTGTTCAGTAATAAATAATCATTGATCTTTGGTTATCGCCCGTCGCAAAAAGCAAAACGGAAAGTGAGTAGTGTAGTAACGGCTTCCTCCTACACTACTGAAGTGTCACTGACCTTCCTATCTGTATGAGAGCGCACAATAACGAGGCCGTTGCTGCACTTTCCAAACCTCCACGATGTCCTTCGCAGGTAGTCGGCCAGTTCACGTGTCGCGTCCAATTGCTCATCAGAGTTCGGCGGGAAACTGGGGATATATCACAACACTGTAATATTGTGAATAAAATACAATATAACTTGTTTAGTCCAAACTGACATCTCAAAGATTGTTACGATTGGGTCTAGCTTATCAGATAGTCGATGTCTGATAGTAGATGAAATTAAATTACTTTCGTCTGGCCCCAACACCTCAGATGAAAGTTGATAAATATTGATACGATGATGATATCAATATATTAATAGTATCAATCCGTAGCCAAACACACACACATATATATTATATATATATGTATATATTATATATATATATAATATATATATATAATAATATCAATCCGCAGCCAATATATATATATATATATATATATATATATATATATATATCAATATTCAACGCTAGAAAAAATACATTTGATTCCCCAAAGCCAATTATAATCTTGTCTCATATCGGACGATCAAAGATGATCCCAGTACAATTCGTAATAACACTGTACCACTTAGAAGCTTTGTAGATATTAACATAATTCCAATAATAAACAAATATATACACATATATATATATATATATATATATATATATGATCGATGACACCCACCCATCCACACGTCATTTAAGAAAACAAAATTGGAGAGGTCAGTCAATGGCTATGATACACTGCCATCTATCTATGTATTCAAATGACATTTTTACTGAAATAATTATGGGCGTATAAATATAGACATGGTAATATGTTTTCTATTGAGAAAAACATATATTGCAGGTAAGTTAATTGCAACTTGTTTTGTAAACAACAAATTAACCATACCCGTACAGGCAAAGTTGATACAATGTACATAAGCAGAATATTTGTCCACATTTCGTGTCCACTTAGTAGTAATAAACTATTGTTTTCAAAAATATTTGTTATTCCAAATGGACCTTTCATCCACCCAACCATATCCAAGTTATGTTTGCATTGTTGGATGTTGTATTTATTTATAAGTCCCTTAGACACATACGAGCCATCTTTTAGACGGATTCTCGGAACGACGGCAATGGCAGCGACCCAACCTCGGCATGAGTCGTTGGTTCTCAGCTCCTCGATCTTTTTATCCAACGCATCAACTGTACAAACGCAAAACATATATTCAAATTAATACCGTATCTGATTGGAAGTTCGCGCCTTAAAGGGACACTCCAGTCAGTGAGAGGTTTACATAATTTACTTACATAATATAATATATTGGTTGTGCATAGTAATTGTGCACATAGATCGTTAATAAACAATTAATTATAGTATAATTGTACCAAAAACATTCTATCTTGGATTCAGGGCGCTGCCATGTTGAAGCACAGAACGCACAGCGATATGCACCAATGTACCTTCATTGACTTTCATATATGCGCCATTTTTAAAGATGGCGTCCTGCTCAGTCATTTACCCATATCTTAAGAACTACGTAATCTAGAGCAAACAAATTGATGGCAAGATGTAAGGTTTTTAGATCATAATACATAGGGATAACACGCTCTCTTAAGATACAGAAATAATACTGTTTGATGGGGGCCATCTATTAGAATGACGGATAAGTCAAAAGTAGTACACACATAATTACTTCTAATAATTTTTTATTTTGACATTAACGTTTGGTCTCTAAACAACGTAGTAATAAGAATTGAGATTTGGTCGGGCGCCATCTTACAAAAATGGCGGATATTACCAAAAAAGTCTACGGCTTCGTGTCATACACCTAATAGAGTTTATACAAAGTAACAATTTCCACATATACTCAATTTTTTAACGTCAGCGGTTTACTCAGTATGTGACTTTAAAGTCTAA
>OZ024861.1:10353911-10363911 GCA_964017155.1 Oasisia sp. SBJ-2009
ATTTCTCTTACATATTTCCACTTTGATATTAGTATTATAATTATGTTATTTGTATTCTATTTTCTGTACAAGGACTGAATACAATGATAGTATCACTCACCACTGAACAAGTGTTTGAAATTTGAGGTCTTCTCATCTTTGTCAAAATAACTCATGGGCACAGTTTCATCATTGTCAAGGCATATTAACTGCACCTGTCGATTGTATCATTAACCATACATAACTCATCAATCATTAGATTTAAGGTCAGGGATGAACTCATCAGGACCTATCTTAGGTTTAGCAGAAGTAGAACAGGAGCAGATTATTGTATGTTAAGTTGGTGGTTTTGTTTTGTGTCGCTTAAAGAAATTATGTTGTAATGGTGAGCACTGATTGTTAATCACATCACTAAAGGACAGCGGGAATTATTTACAAGTAAACTGATATTGACAGACTAGAGGTTTATGAGAGCAAAAGAATATTATGATTTATTTATTTGTGTTTTGTGAATCAATGTTTTAGAAGTATTTTCTTCTTCAGAAAATCACTCTTTGCAGTGT
Source organism: Oasisia sp. SBJ-2009 (assembly GCA_964017155.1). NCBI lineage: Eukaryota > Metazoa > Annelida > Polychaeta > Sabellida > Siboglinidae > Oasisia > Oasisia sp. SBJ-2009. The sequence continues at coordinate 10,354,454 of OZ024861.1, forward strand.
TATAGTGATTCTGTTTGCAACAGAAGCGATGTTGTCTCCCTGTTTTATACATGGGCACATTTTCATGATGTCATTGTGAAGTCACAAGATTCTGTGCTCATACACATCCTTTTTTGAGATGCCATGCCAAGTGCAGACAGCTTGTAGAGAAATATCTATGTCAGACCAAGTCACAAAGAAAGCTGATGGCCTTGTGAAAGACTATCTGAATGAAGAATGAATGCGTTAATGGGAAATATATAAATCAGGTTTTTAAAAGTTTCCTTTTCAAAGATACCTTTGTTGTTACTGCTATTCAAAAAATATATATTAATGGTGTCATTCCAGAACACATTGCCAAAACAGAGTGATTTCATCTCATTCTATGTGCACACAATATCCTTTTCATTATAGATCTGCACAGTGTAGGTGAGCTTCATGTTCTAGCAAATCAATACTTTTAACACATTAACTAGGGATTATGTTTCTTCAGATGTTATGTCTTTCTCCTTACTGTCGACCTGGTGTGTGAAGCTACACAAATAGAAGTACTGTCACTTTGTCATTAGAATTATCCATGGCTGCAACATGTAGAGCGAACAATAAAAATGTATTTCCTTTAACCTGCTATTGTTGTCTGCAAATATTTATTGTCATGCCGATGACATGTTAAGTCACCATGTATACATCACTTGCAACACACAACCAATGATCGGCATGTGTTTTGTTAGATTTTGAATTTTAGTGACACTATCTTCAATGTAGCAGGCCTTAGATTGTATGTACATTTCTGCCAGCAGTATTTCTTTTCAGGTGAAGATGGAAAACCAGGTTTCTTTGGGGGCAGAGTTGGTTTTCCTGGTACCTATTACAAGTATAAAACAGTACAGTATAGTACACAAGTATAATAAGAACACCTAAGCACATATTTGCTGGACAACATGTTTCTTTTACAAGTAGGGCCTAATGCTGTTAGTTTTCCAAATAACATAAAATGTATTGCTGTATGGTGAGGTAGTATTGAATGGACATGTTAATTATAATCCCATTACTTTTTATAATTTCGTGCATTTACCCATACATCATGCCTATTATGGTTAACTTGACATGTGAAAATAATATGTTAACTAACATCGTAATACACGCCCAAATTGGTAGAATGTTTATTTTCTGTCTGTACTGTAGCACTTCATCAAAAGCAACTTTCAAAAGTGTATTTATTAACTTAATAGACCTTTGGATAAACCATTAAGGAACTCTGTTCAAAATGAGCCGTGCAGATATTAAATAATAATGTTGATTTTTGTCAGGGTTGAAGGAATGAAGCTGTCATCGGACCGCCCAACGTAAACAATAAGTGTTCCTTCATTCATCGGATTCCTTGTCATTCCCAATCTTTTAAAATGCCACATAACCGATCCATATACTGTTAGATTTCTGATTATTGTTGTGGCATCCCACTATACAACGGTGTTTTCACCACATTACTAAAAAACATTTGAAACAAACAGTGTTTACGCCATGATTACGCGGTCCTACAACTGTTCTATGACTCCCGGTGAGGGCGCTGCAGTGCGAGGGACATCATCATGCTTAAAGGGGAAGTGAAACACAGCTGTAACATTCCATATACCTAAATGTACACTATATAAGTATACATTAACGGTGGCAGAATCACATTCACTTATCAGACAAACTGGAAACAAATATTTTTCAGTGCCTAAATCGTCGTCATAGAACACTGCGTATCGCCATCTTTATTCCAAGCGAGTGGCTTGATTACCTCCTATCTAGCCCATGTAAAAAAACAAATTCTTCCGGTTTTCTTCATAATTAGACATTTCTACGCAAAAACAAAACTATGGTGCCTTATTATACACGATAGGTGTCCTATGTATCCACAAATAATATTTATTTGCATTAGAAATAAAAAGATGAAATTAAATACCGACGATTTTGAACCAATGAAACATTTTCATATCACCACACTTCCCGAGAGTATATCTTGACAGGCTTCAAGGGGCGGGGCTTACGAACGGAAGGTCGATCGGGACTATTTCTTCTTTTGTTTACAAAGATATCGGAAGTGTTTTGCGTTAGACTTAGTCTTAGAAGAGACGCTAGTTGTTAGTGGTTTTGGATAAATCACAGAAAATGGATCCGACAGAGTCACAAAGGAATCATTTGTAGCACAAGTGAGAGAAGCATCGGTTGCACAAGTGACACACGTAAAGCCATTCTTGTTTCACCCAGCGTGCGAGCCGAGGTGCGAGACGGCGAGAGAAGATCGCCATTTTTATGGAATTGAGGATCTTTGATTTTGGGATCAACGTGCTATAAACAATGTGAATGTTGCATGGTGTTTGTGTGGATGCTGCGTCCCAATGTCGACGCACATCGTTGTATGTTGTCTGGAGATAGCTGACGACCGAGCTCGACCGTGCTGACAGATGCCTGCATGAAGTTGAACCATGACTGACCACGTTCGAGTGGCACGACAGCTGTCAATGACAATGTTGGGAGTATCGGTCTGTTGACTATGTGCGATTTGCGTGCAGACTCGTTCGTTCTACCTATAGCTACCCTCGGGGTAGTAGGTAAGTAATCCGTTGTTCAACAGGTATCGAAAAGTAATTTAGCACTTCAAACCTAAACATAGCAATTATACTTGTATGGCCACACAATGTCAATGACACATATTAAATAAAAAAGTCATTCTATCTTCGAATTCGTAACATAAAACTTTGTTACAAACTTATTTTTTATTTCTGACAAGATGTTACATGATGTGTGCATCCTTTTAATATAATGGGCTTCCACAAATCCACGCTAGTCGCTAAAGGCGCTTATACGCTGAGACCTTAGTTGCGTCTCAGCGCCCTCCAGCGACTAACGTGGATTTGTTTACATGTTTTGCTGAACGCTTGTTAAAAAATCAATCCTCCTCAATTAGCTATTGACCGTGCAGGCGCGTAGCCAGCGACAGTTTGTATGTGGGCATGCCGTGTGTGTGATCAATAGACAGAACAGCGTGCCAATGTGTGGTCAATAGACAGAACAGCCAAAACAACGCCATTTTGGCACTGAATTCAATCGAACGTCCCGAGACGATTCATCGACTGTAAATGTACATTAATGTAGATATTATGCTTTCATATTGACGGACATAATATACGATATCAATATTTAACTATGTGTGAAGACGTAGCAGTCTCGTGTGATGCATACGGTAAGCTATAGATGATTTTAAACATCCTTTCCCGCATCAAGCCAGCAAACCTGTCGTCCAGTCGTCCAGTCGATGTTCCCTCGACTGTAAATGTACATTAATGTACATATTATGCTTTCATATTAACGGACATATCAGACTAAATCCATGTTTAGCTATGTGTGACGCTTCGGAGTCATGCGAATCCAACAGCTGATTGTAGGATGATTTAAACAAGCGTTCTGCAAAATCTTCCGCACACGGAGCCGCATTATACATACGTCAAGAATACGTATAAAACGGCACACAGACCGTAGTTGCGTCAGAGCGCCTTCTGTCGGATTAGTTATTGTGGTACCTCATTAATTAATTTCCAATTTAAAATGCTAATACAATTTGTATAATTTATGTAAATAATGGTATTTACATATGCACGCTGCCATGCAATTTATAAGTCTGAACAATTAATAGATGTGTAATAAGGACATAGCGCCCATGGTCACTCTTGGCTAATATTGCGTTTGACGGCTCCACATAGCGATCAAACTATGAGTTACTTCCTCCCGTACTATGGCGTTACAGAATCGAACATGATATAACCAGAGCTGATTTATTAATAACAACACAATTGCTTTTATTAATTGATTGTCCAACACAATACTGAATACAAACACATGACATATAAATATAAATCATGCTAGACAATCAGCAATAAGCAGGAAAGAAGGGATCTGCTTATGATTTCTTTTTAAATAATCAACAAAACATGTATGCCATCTTGGTGCAATTAAGCTGATGCGAGCCTACCACAGTTAATCAGGAAATGCCACAAACAAATGATAATGAGTTTTCTCAATTAGCTATACTGCTCACTGTTGGACCTGGCTCTCGGCATATAATGCCTATAATGCACCTATGTTATTTTTGTGAACACCAATGGTAACGAAAGACAGCGGCACAAACTTGACATTACAAAAATACTGCGTGCGACCTTCGAAATACAGCATGTCAGCAAAGCTTCATTCCTGCTGCACACAACCGTATCTATATACATAGTAACTATGATAACTATATATATATATTATATATATATATATATATATATATATATATATATATATATATATATATATATATATATATGTATATATATATATGAATATGTATATATATATATCTATTTATTTATATGTATATATATATATTTATATATATAAATATATATATATATATATACACATATACATAAATATATATGTATATATATATATTCATATACATATATATATATACATATGTATATTTAAAAAATTATATATATATATACATATATATATATAAATATATATACGTATTCATATACATATATATATACATATGTATATATATAAATATATATATATATATATATATATATATATATATATATATATATGTATATATATATATATATATGTATATATATATATATATATATATATATATATATATATATATATATGTATATATATGTATATATATATATATTTATATATACATGTATATATATATATATATATATATATATATATATATATATGTATATGAATATATATATATATATATATATACATACATATATACATACATATATATATGTATATATATAATAATTATATATATATAATAATTATATACATATTCATATATGTATATATATATATATATATATATATATATATATATATATATATATATATATATATATATTGCAAAGGAATTTTATATTTAGTTTTAGTTAGGAAATTCGATACAAAAACAGGATTATACACGTCATAATAACGTATATACATATACATACGTATATGTATATACTATATACATAGTAACTATGATAACTATATATATATATATATATATATATTATATATATTATATATGTATATGTATATGTATATGTATATGTATATGTATATGAATATGTATATATACATATCTATTTATTTATATGTATATATATATATATTTATATATATAAATATATATATATATATACATATACATAAATATATATGTATATATATATATTCATATAAATATATATACATATGTATATTTATAAATTTATATATATATATATACATATATATATTTATTATATATATGTATATATATATATGTAATATATATGTATATGTATATGTATATATACATATATATTTATGTATATGTATATATAAATATATATATATATACATACATATATATATATATATATATATATACATATTCATATACATATATATACATATGTATATATAAATATATATATATATATATATATATATATATATATATAATATATATATATATGTATATATATATATATATATATATATATATATATATATATATAATATGTATAAACTTATATAATAAAATCTTCTGATGCCACCAGTTCACTTATGCTGTTGATGTTTGTCTTTTGTGATAGATATAATTATCTCAGCTTAAGATAATTACTAAATTTAAGGTGTTTTGGTATTTAAATGTAGCGTTCATATTTACTACGATTCCATTCTGTATCTACTACAAACGGCATTTCAAAGAAGACCAATGCAGCCACTGCACCACAAACCTCGTAGAACAGGAGGGTACTGCGCGTCGACCGCGCAGCCTATGCCATGTTCAAAAAACATTGTTACACACTGTTGAGTGTTGAACAACAAAAAATTCACGAAATTGTAGTTTTGAAATAAATTATGCACCAACAGACCACGATATGTATGGAGATGAACGATAATATGAGATCTATAATAATAACCTGGCTCTCAGTCGCTGAACGCGCATAAAGATTCCAAACTAAAATCAATACGCTCATTATTGGCACAACTTCCTTTGTCTTTCAGTTATCGTTAAAATACCGATTTATAACTAGCATTTACCACGCCAAAACGACTACGAGTCCCCATTTTATATACGGTTGGTGAATTCATAATTAAGTTTATGCATCAGTAGCATGTTTTGCATGGCTAAGTGTTACGCCTAATATTTGTGACGCAATTCATCATGACATTAAAACCTAGCATTATACTGATCTTTTCTACTGAGATGCAACCTATTTATCCGATTTCTAAACATAAGTGTCATTGAATCTCGATTGCAATTTTCAAGCCATTGACTCGCGGCATGGTCGACGCGCCGGTCTTACGGAAACACCGATGTACGAGGCCAGGATTGGCAGCAGGGAAATGCGACTGATCATTGATGCCTGCACAAAACAAACAATGCCTTGCCCCACATTTACTCTTTAATTGACCTTAATCAAACAGACCCTTCATGGGGTTTAACACCAGCTGGGACGTCTCGGAAACCAAGCGCCAGTTACATAATAGATCAGCGTGAAACACGATTGATGCCATGATGTCGGCCGGAGCGGCTGCGAGCGCAAAGCAAACAACGACTACACAATCAGGGGTCGAGACTAATTTTAAAATTGGTGGTAGATTATAGTAACGCAAAATTTAGAAGTAAAAAAGTAAGAAAGTAAGCCAAAAAGTACTTCGTTACAAGTAAAAGTAATTCCCAAAAAATGTACTTCGTTACAAGTAGATTTCAAAATAAACTACTTAAGTAATGTAACGAAGTAAATGTAATTCGTTACATTCCAGCACTGCCGAAAGATGCACTAGTCTTGGCCATCCTCCTCTGTATTTCATCGTCAATGCATCCATCACTTGATATAGTGCTGTCGAGGTAGGTGAATTCCAGAACAGAGTTCAACTTGTTTCCATCAACCATGATATCCTCCTCTCGGGTTCTTGTAGAGTTGGGTTGGTACAGCACCTCGGTCTTCTTGATGTTAATCTTCAGGCCAAACTTCTTTGACGCATTGGAGAAAGCATCCACTATATTCTGCATCTCTTCAGCAGAGTGTGCAACCAGTGCACTGTCATCTGCGAATAGCAGCTCTCTCATCAGTATCCGAGTAGTCTTTATCTTCGCTCTGAAGTGTGCGACATTGAATAGGTCAGCGCTCTGTCTGGACTGTACGCCATCCCCCATGTCTCGGAAAGCATCATCGAGCATTGCTGATAGGAAGATGGAGGACAGTGTGGGGGCCAGTACACATCCTTGCTTGACCCCATTTGTGTCACTGAACGATTCCGAGACTTCCCCTCCAACACTAACATTCGCCATCATTCCAGTATGTAGTGCCTCGATCATTGTTGTGAACTTCTCTGGGCATCCATACTTCCTCAGTAGCTGCCATAGCCCGGTCCTCCCAACTGTATCGAACGCCTTACATGGACAAATACCATGTACAGTGGTCGGTCCTGCTCAATGCACTTTTCTTGTAGTTGTCGGAGACAAAATATCATATCCACGGTGCTCCGGTTACCTCTGAAGCCACATTGAGTCTCTGGAACTACCTCTGGTGTTATGTGGGTATATAGATAGTCTGTTGAGTAGGATCCTGGCGAAGATCTTGCCTGCTATGGAAAGAAGAGAGATTCCTCTATAGTTCCTGCAGTCTGTTCGATCACCTTTCTTGTAGATGGTTACAATGCTGGCATCCTTCCATGCTTGTGGTACAGAACCCACCTCCCAGGCATTGGTGATTGGTTGGTGCAGTCTGCTGAACAGATTGTCTCCTCCGTGCTTCCATACTTCTGCAGGAATTCCATCTCCTCCAGGTGCTTTGCCATCTTTCAGGCCGGCAATTGCTTTAGCCATCTCATCTATAGTTGGAATCTCATCTAGGCTTGTCTTGATAATGCGCTGCGGGATGTTGTCCAAAGCTTCGTGATCTATGTCTCCAGGGACGTTGAGTAGCTTCTGGAAGTGTTCACTCCATCTTGCCACAACTCTCTTGCTGTCAGAGAAGGTCTCCATTTCATCTGCTGATTTCAGTTGAACAGGTCCTTTCTTTTTGGGTCCCCACACTTCCTTCAGTCCATTGTAGAAGCCCTTCATGTTGTTACTGTCAGCAGCTCTCTGCAGCTCCACTGCCTTCTTTTCCCACCAGTCTGACTTCAGTGCATGGGTGTGTTTTTGTAGCAGTCTGCAGGCATCTTTATATGCTGCAGTGGTGGATCTAGTGCTCCTGGTTTGCAACACTCTCTGGTTGGCTTGGTCTCTTCTGCTCATAAGAGTTGTAGCTCCTGGTCGTTGGGGTCGAACCAGTCCTGGTGTATATATGTATATTATAATATGTTATATATAATAAATTATATTATATATATATATTTATGTATATATAATATAATATATATATATATATATATTTATATATATATATATATATAATAATATGTCATATATATATATATATATATATATATATATATATATATATATATATATATATATATATATATATATATACATATATGACCTGAAATACACATAAGTATTATTTTTTAAATATAAAACATAATTCATTGTTTGTCTAGTGTTAATTCTAAACTAAAAAGCCTTTATGTTATGATATTTATAATAGCTATGTTTGCAACATATATTTGAAGAGGGGTCATGGCCTACCCCAATCACTGAACATTTGGGGGTAGACTTTGGACCCAACACTGCTTGCCTTATTCATGGAGTGACAAGATGCAGAGCTTACAGGGGTGCCTGTGTAGAATTGCCCAATCCCACCGTTTGGCAAAGAAATTTGTCATCACTAAATTGAGATCAAATTACACAAAGTGCATAAATCCTCTGGTTCCGCCGTAGGCGATACAAATATCCACCAGAGCGACCAGGCTGCAATCCAAGGGGTGACAGGGCAAACCAAAAATAATAATATATTATGTGCTTGATGGCTATATATCAATACAAGGGTGCAAAATGACAGAGCCCGGCAAGATGAATATTTACTGGACTTAGATCAAGTTGCGGGCTGCTGCCAACCAAGCAATTTATTTTATTATTAATTTTACTACTAGTCAGATGTAGGGTTTAAATTAAGAGAGGGGAGTGATCAGTCTCGCTATATATGCCTATAAATTTGTTTTATGAACTGAAAAAGTATGAGGACATTTCCTATGCTGACCCCCTCAGGCCGTGGGGTGGTCAGCGTCCCCCTCTTCCCCTACTGATCGACGCCCATGCTGTGCCTGTGTAGAACTTCCCAATCCAACATTTTGGCAAAGAAATTTGTCATCAGTCAAGTGGGAATAGGTTACAAAAAGTGCAGGAATCCGCCACTTCTGTCGTAGGCGATTAGCAACAAGCAAGCGAGGGGTGAAAGTGCAACACAAATGTTATCATTTAAAATGTGCGTGATGGC
>OZ024861.1:10368911-10418911 GCA_964017155.1 Oasisia sp. SBJ-2009
TATGTGTGTGTGCGTGTGCGTGTGCGTGTGCGTGTGCGTGTGCGTGTGCGTGTGCGTGTGCGTGTGCGTGTGCGTGTGCGTGTGCGTGTGCGTGTGCGTGTGCGTGTGCGTGTGCGTGTGCGTGTGCGTGTGCGTGTGCGTGTGCGTGTGCGTGTGCGTGTGCGTGTGCGTGTGCGTGTGCGTGTGCGTGTGCGTGTGCGTGTGCGTGTGCGTGTGCGTGTGCGTGTGCGTGTGCGTGTGCGTGTGCGTGTGCGTGTGCGTGTGCGTGTGCGTGTGCGTGTGTGTGTGTGCGTGTGTGTGCGTGTGTTTGCGTGGGTGAGAGTGTGCGTGTGCGTGTGCGTGTGCTTGTGCGTGTGCGTGTGCGTGTGCGTGTGCGTGTGCGTGTGCGTGTGCGTGTGCGTGTGCGTGTGCGTGTGCGTGTGCGTGTGCGTGTGCGTGTGCGTGTGCGTGTGCGTGTGCGTGTGCGTGTGCGTGTGCGTGTGCGTGTGCGTGTGCGCGTGCGCGTGCGCGTGCGCGTGCGGGTGCGTGTGCGTCTGTTTGTGTGCGTGTGCGTGTGCGTGTGCGTGTGCGTGTGCGTGTGCGTGTGCGTGTGCGTGTGCGTGTGCGTGTGCGTGTGCGTGTGCGTGTGCGTGTGCGTGTGCGTGTGCGTGTGCGTGTGCGTGTGCGTGTGCGTGTGCGTGTGCGTGTGCGTGTGCGTGTGCGTGTGCGTGTGCGTGTGCGTGTGCGTGTGCGTGTGCGTGTGCGTGTGCGTGTGCGTGTGCGTGTGCGTGTGCGTGTGCGTGTGCGTGTGCGTGTGCGTGTGCGTGTGCGTGTGCGTGTGCGTGTGCGTGTGCGTGTGCGTGTGCGTGTGCGTGTGCGTGTGCGTGTGCGTGTGCGTGTGCGTGTGCGTGTGCGTGTGCGTGTGCGTGTGCGTGTGCGTGTGCGTGTGCGTGTGCGTGTGCGTGTGCGTGTGCGTGTGCGTGTGCGTGTGCGTGTGCGTGTGCGTGTGCGTGTGCGTGTGCGTGTGCGTGTGCGTGTGCGTGTGCGTGTGCGTGTGCGTGTGCGTGTGCGTGTGCGTGTGCGTGTGCGTGTGCGTGTGCGTGTGCGTGTGCGTGTGCGTGTGCGTCTGTTTGTGTTTGTGTTTGTGTTTGTGTTTGTGTTTGTGTTTGTGTTTGTGTTTGTGTTTGTGTTTGTGTTTGTGTTTGTGTTTGTGTTTGTGTTTGTGTTTGTGTTTGTGTTTGTGTTTGTGTTTGTGTTTGTGTTTGTGTTTGTGTTTGTGTTTGTGTTTGTGTTTGTGTTTGTGTTTGTGTTTGTGTTTGTGTTTGTGTTTGTGTTTGTGTGCGTGTGCGTGTGCGTGTGCGTGTGCGTGTGCGTGTGCGTGTGCGTGTGCGTGTGCGTGTGCGTGTGCGTGTGCGTGTGCGTGTGCGTCTGTTTGTGTTTGTGTTTGTGTTTGTGTTTGTGTTTGTGTTTGTGTTTGTGTTTGTGTTTGTGTTTGTGTTTGTGTGCGTGTGCGTGTGCGTGTGCGTGTGCGTGTGCGTGTGCGTGTGCGTGTGCGTGTGCGTGTGCGTCTGATTGTGTGCGTGTGCGTGTGCGTGTGCGTGTGCGTGTGCGTGTGCGTGTGCGTGTGCGTGTGCGTGTGCGTGTGCGTGTGCGTGTGCGTGTGCGTGTGCGTGTGCGTGTGCGTGTGCGTGTGCGTGTGCGTGTGCGTGTGCGTGTGCGTGTGCGTGTGCGTGTGCGTGTGCGTGTGCGTGTGCGTGTGCGTGTGCGTGTGCGTGTGCGTGTGCGTGTGCGTGTGCGTGTGCGTGTGCGTCTGTTTGTGTGCGTGTACGTGTACGTGTGCGTGAGCCAAAAATTGATGGCAACATGTAAGGTTTTTAGATATGGATATTTAAATTGTGTTACTCTTAACATTTATTGACATTCAAATATCCGCCATTTTGTGATATCCGCCATTTTTTTAGATGGCGCCCGACCAAATCTCTATTCTTATTATATCCATTTAAGAACGACGTCGTTTAGAGACCAAAACGTAGATGTCAAAATACAAAATTATTAGAAGTAATTATGTGTTGTACTACTTTTGACTTATCCGTCATTCTAATAGATGGCCCCCATAAAATCGTATTATTTTTGTATCTTAAGAGAGCCTGTTATCCCTATGTCTTATGAACTACGTATCATCGAATCTTGAAGCTGATGTGGAAATATAGATGTTTGGAGGCAACGATGTCAAGATGGCTCTAAGATATTCTGTAAAACGGACAGAGTTGGCCAATTCAAACATTAGTTTATTGATTTAAAATTATGTCATAGCATATTGAAAACTCCCAATATGTCCACCCCATCCTCCCAGCTGCAAAACTGAACGGGTATTGAATTCTGGAGCAGGTGTTTCCTTGGTTTGCAATGACAACAATCGACCACCATGCTGGTGCTTTCCAGGCTCATGAGATTTGGGGAAAATTGGGTCCCGTGATCAAACTTTCGCCTGCACATGTGCTCGCCTTGTATGTTCCAACCGTGCACCATAGGCACGTGGGAGTTTGTTTAATCCTTGTTCATATCTCAGTAATTGACATGGGTAATATAGAGCCATCCATCCATATAATGGTGAGCACATGAACTCTTCACAGCCACTTCAGTAGACTTTTCTGCTCCTTCTGCAAATCTAGCCAGTGCAGCAAGTATAGTTCGGAAGATGGAAGAAATGCTGCGAAGCTGGTACCCAATTGTGGGTCCCAGCGAAGAGTCAAAAGCACGACATCAATGTGTTGGGAGTATAGGTAGACTATTAATAGGTTTCTGCTTCCAAAATATGTTGAATCATGCGACTGTCTGCTTCGTTAGGTATTCTCACACCTGTAGAAACTGGGCAGTGGGTGGGAGTTTGTCTTGACATCATTGCGTGTCACGGTCACTATTTCCTCAGCAGTTCTCATATCGAAGACATATTGAGCAGGTTGAATCATCTACTATGTTGGATCATACTTCCTTGGAATTGCCTCTGCATGGTATTGATTCCTTCAGTGAGGATACTTTCGTATATCTGTCAAAGTTGTCATCGTCTTTGTAGTTGCTGAAGTTCTTGACAGCCACCGTCACCTTGCAAGGCTGTCATTCCATCGACTATCTCTATTGGATGGATTTATGTAATTGCTTATGGGGGTTGTGCCACTTTTGGCCTTCATAATATTCTCCAGCAAGGGTTACGTTGTCATTTGTTAGATGGCTCGATTTATTTGGCTCCATCAACATCCAGTTTCTGTATGCAAACTCGTGAGTGTCAAGTATTGCTTTGAAGTCAAATCCTCTTTTGAAGATTGTGTTATAGCTAACATCCTGGGAAAAAGTAGTGATGTTGCCTTCAGAATGTCAGTTTCTGAGCCATCTTTCTATTCCATCTACTTTGCAGTTCCACTCCACGACAGTAATTATCATGTTATTGCTAATCATTATGATTATCAAGTGAAATGGTAATTAAACAGCATTTGCCATTTCTCAGACCATTCGGTCAACTTATTTAGATCATCTTGTAATTGATGTCTATCTGTATCACTTTTTATTTTTCTGAACACTTTTGTATCGTCCGCAAACTTCAACACCTTGCTTGTTATATCATCATCCAAATCATTGATATATATTAAGAACAAAATAGGTCCCAATACTGATCCCTGCGGTACTCCACTCAAAACCGATTTCCAGTTTGAAACCTCCCCATCAACTACTACTCTTTGTCTTCTATCAATAAGCCATTTTTCTATCCAGTTAATCATAACATTGCCTATGCCATGGGCCTTCAGTTTAAGTAGTAATCTTTGATGTGGCACTTTGTCAAAAGCTTTTTTAAAATCTAAGTATATTATATCTACCGGTGATCCCTCATCTACCCACTTTGTGACATCTTCCAAAAAACATAAGATATTTGTTAAGCATGACCTCGCTTTTAGAAAACCATGTTGAGATGGGTTAATCGAGTTATTTTTAACAAGAAAATCAACCAAGTGATCTTTAATTAGTCTTTCTAATAGTGTACAAATCACCGATGTTAAACTCACTGGTCTATAGTTCTCTGACTTGCTTCTTGATCCTTTTTTAAATAATGGTATGATGTTTGCCTCTTTCCATTCTAACGGAACTACTCCTTCCTCTAATGCCAAATTGAACACTGTTGCAAGTGGTATGCTAATTTGTTCTACAATTTCCAGTAGTAATTTGGGAGGAATCCCATCCACTCCAGGTGACTTATTATCCTTCATATCCCTTATTTTCTTAGCTACCATTTTTGGTGTTACAATTTGTTGTCCTAAATAGTCTGACTCTCTCCCTTCGAATTTAGTCTCTGGTGCTGGTAATGCACTAATATCTTCCCTGGTAAACACCGAACTAAAGTATTCATTTAGGTTTTCTGCCATTAAGAATCCCTCTGTTATTATGTTTCCATCACTATCTTCTAGAGGTCCGACCTTATCCTGAACTTTCTGTTTACTTCGAACATACGCATAAAAACTCTTGCTGTCATGTTTTATATTAAAAGCTATTTTTTTTTCATAGCTTCTCTTTGAATTTCTAATTTCAGCTGTAGCTTGGTTAAGTGCTTCTTTATAAATGGCATAGTCTTCTTCACTTCCATTTTGTCTATATGTCTTCCACATCATTTGCTTGTATTTGATTTTTCTAATGGCTTCTTTTGAATTTTTTTTCTTTTTTGACCGTTTCCCCTGTTTTTTCAAGGGGACAAATTTTTCGACAATGCAGTCAATTTCACTCTTTAAGATATTCCAACATTCTGTTGCTGTCTTATTCTCCAGTGTGTTATTCCAGTCTATCTTTGCTAGATATTTCCTCATGTCCTTATATCTTCCTTTGTGAAATATTTTCCTGTACCGTATTTTTCGATTCTGTTCTCCTTTTACTTTGATGATAAAATATATCTGGTTGTGATCACTACATCCCAGTGGCTCACATATCCTGACATTATCAATAAATTCCTTCTGTGAACTCAACACTATGTCCAACACGTTCTCACCCCTTGTTGGTTCTAACACATGTTGAATAAGGAAACTGTCTTGTACTAAATTTAAAAACTTTTGATCTTCACTCCCAGTAATCTGTAGAGATTTCCACTGTATACGCCCATGGTTAAAATCCCCCATAATTATACAGTCCCGTTTACTGACTTCCTTTATAGCGTTTTGTATTTTCTTATTCTCGTCTGTGTATATCAATACAGGCATATTAGATCGATGTTCTTGTTCCTGTAGCTCATTAATAATATTTAACTATGATATTAACTGTTACCGGTATAGCTGCTTCGCTACGGAATTATATTATGACCCGTGGCTACGAGGTACACGTGACGTATGACCGCCCACAACCACTTTGTAAACACTGACATTGGCAGACGTATCACACCCCTAGCAACACGCCAACGACCCCTGGCAACACGCCAACGACCAAAGGGTGGGGCACGACCCACGGCTAATGGACCTTGTGCACTATGACGTCATTATCTGGGGAAGCCCTTCCGGCGCATTGCATTGTGCATTTTGTACTCGTCAAAAGTTTGTTGTGCCGCCATTATCCCATGTTAAAAGGCCTGTGTTTTTCAGGTGTCTCGCAAGACCTGGCTATATCACAAACTGACTACATAACAAGAAAATGTAGTGAAAAAACCTTCACGGCATATAATCAAAGTGTGTGAATCCGTCATCAAAGAGCGCCGCAACTTATTATATTACTGGTTATGCCATACTATTTGACAGCAAGAATTCTCGTTGAAGTCAACTTGTGAAGTCACGCGTCTGCCGCCAGGTTTGACAGTGCCTTCATCTTCAACTTTTTTGTGCAGCTGCGTTTGCCATACGTCTTAGTTGTTATAATTATAGGATTAACTTGATGTGTAGAACCTTATTGTATAGAAATGTGTCGCTTGGGGAAATTTTCTAAAGTATAATTGTAGTATTATGTTCCAAAGCCTAGGCTAAGGCGCCTAGCTAAACAAAAGGCCCACAGTCTGGCAGTGGCACAGTGACAATCGAAATCATGGATGGGCATGGGCCATGGCATGGCGTAAAGCCGGCAGCTTCAAAAATAAAATCAAGATATGATGATAAATATGGCCCATATGAAATTAATCCATTATCTGCGTAAATTTATTTGTTATAGATTATTGAATCAAAGTGTGGCTTAGTATCATATTGATTTCACTGTTATGTAGCATCATAATGACACAACTAGGACATCTTCTGTCAGGTCAAAAATCCGTGTCATTTAAGATTATTCAAGGGCAGATAACACGAACGGTATTTTTGACGTAGGCGTTTCGAGATTTAGAATTTGTCATTTTAATAACTTGTATTATAGGTACTGTTTGGTTTATGATAATTTATTATATCTAATATATATATATATATATATATATATATATATATATATATATATATATATATATATCTGCTGTAAATTGAGCAAAATAAAACATTGTTAAATATTTCAGGTATGTGTGTTCTGTCCACATCTTGACAGAATGTCATCACTAGGTCTAGGAAAACAATTGACATTTTGGTACAAAGATAATTGAGGAATATTTATATAATGGACATGCCAGAATAATTTTTTTAGCAAAAGTAAAACTATGTAAATATTTCAGGCATGTATGTTCTACCACTTTTTTACAGAATATCATCACTGGGAGAGATGGACATTTTAGTTAAGAAGATGTAAAAGGTGCGAAATTGGAAATGCCAAATGCGGAGGATAATCTTCCGGACGACCTGCGCAGGTGGCTATGCACAGGTGGGTTGTCTGCCTCGATGTCTGAATCAAAAGCATGTCTCGTGAAAAGGTAACTAAGGAAAATATATTGTAAAGCAATACCGTTCTCTATCTGTCAGTGTATTTGTGGAGCCATATCACCAATAATTTTGCTTATATAGGGTTTCAAATAGGAGTTTGTAGTTGTTACATTGACAACGCTTCATATTCAACTTTTTATGCAATTAATCCCACAATTATATTCAAGGCTATATACTAATCAATACAGTAAGCTAGTGACTCTAACCTTTTCTGTTGCAGTTACTTACACTTAAATATGTTTGCATACGTTATACCTATACGTTTACAAATGCATTATATTAATGTGATGCTAGCTGTATGCATGTTTCAAAGTGAAATGTCTCATGACCAATAGCTTGTCTAAATACATCGTTGATCCGGGCTTTGGCGTATGACATTGTGCAAAGTTATGTGGATGACAGAATACCTAACGTCATTTTTCCGGCATTTTACAACTGGACAGACACTCTTTCAGATATCCCGCATAAATTTAACTATACACACATGTATGAATATCTGATGAAGAGAGAAGTGATTGTTTTATCAGCAGATGGAGTCATTATCGATAATGTCATGTTGCCAGTGGCAGAAAAACCACTGCAGAGTGTCTTTGTGTGGCAGGGCGTGGAAGCAAATGCAACCATGTAGGAGCAATCTTGTTTGCTCTAGTTGCGTTCCGAGAATCACAGATGAAGACTAGCTGCACAGGACAACCTCAACAATGGCATCTGCCCTCTAGAACAAGCAAAAGAGGACAAAGCCGCAGACCATTGGTGAGACAATGTGAAAGTATACTATCCGTAATAATTATACTGATCATGGTTTTTCTAAGTTTCTACGATACTGAATGAAAATATACTACAAGGATTACTGAATATGTTTATTAGATTTCCATTGTATATATAAATATATAGCAATCGAGGATACCTCTAGATGAGTACGGCGACTACTAAAGTATTTGAAATTATTAGGATATTATTAATACTTTATACAAGTATTTAAATAGAAATACTATACATTCCTAAATTGCAAAATTACTTTCTTATATATATATATATATATATATATATATATATATATATATATATATATATATATATATACAAATCAAATAAATGTATTAATTAATCCTTGTAGTATATTTTCATTCAGTATCTTAGAAAAACCATGATCAGTGTAATTATTATGGATAGTATACTTTCACATTGTCTCACCAATGATCTGCAGCTAGTCTTCATCTGTCATTCTCGCTCCTACATGGTTGCATTTGCCTCAACACCCTGCCACACACAGACACTCCGCAGTGATTTTTCTGCCACTGGCAACATGACATTATCGATAACAACTTCATCTGCTGATAAAACAATCACTTCTCTCTTCATCAGATATTCAAACATGTGTGTATAGTTAAATTTATGCGGGATATCTGAAGGAGTTGTAAAATGCTGGAAAAGTGACCTTAGGTATTTTGTCATCCACATAACCATAATCTAAAGTCCGGATCAACAATGTATTTAGAAAATCCATTGGTCATGAGACATTTCACTCTGAAACATGCATACAGCTACCGTCACATTAACAGAATGCATCTGTAAACTTATTATAGCTATAATGTATGCAAAAGTATTGTAAGTGTAAGTAACTGCAACATAAAAGCTTAGAGTCACTGACTCACTATATTGATTAGTATATAGCCTTGAATAAAATTGTGGGACGATTAATTGCATAAAAAGGTGAATATGAAGCATTGTGAGTGTAATGTAATGACTACAAACCCCCTTTGAAATCCCATATAAGCAAAATTATTGGTGATATGGCTCCACAAACACACTGACAGATAGAGAACGGTATTGGTTTACAAGATATTTTCCTTAGTTACCTTTTCACGAGACGTGCTTTTGATTCAGACATCGAGGCAGAAAATCCACGTGGGCGTAGCTACCTACACAGGTCATCCGGAAGATTATTCTCCACATTTGGCATTTACAATTTTTCACCTCTTACATCTAAAACGTCCATCTCTCCCAGTGATGATATTCTGTAAGAATGTGGTAGAACACATATTTGAAATGTTTACATAGTCTTACTTTTGCTAAAACATTATTCTGGCATGTCCAATTATATACAAGTTACATCTTCCTCAATTAACTTTGTACCAAAATGTCAATTTTTTACCAGTGATGACATTCTGTCAAGATGTGGATAGAACACAAATACCTGAAATATTTATCAATTTTTTTGCTCAATCTACAGCAGATATATATATATATATATATATATATATATATATATATATATATATATATATATATATATATATATATATATATATATAATATAATATATATATATATAATAAATTATCATAAACCAAACAGTACCTGCAATACAAGCTATGAAAGTAACAAATTCTAATCTCGAAACGCCCATGTCAAAAAACCGTGCGTGTTGTCTGCCCTTGAATAATCTTAAATGACACGGATTTTGGATCTGGCAGAAGATTTCCTTGTGTTATTACGATGATACATAACAGTTAAATCAATATGATACCAAGCAACACCTTGATTCAATCATTTATAACAAATAAATGTACACAGATAATTTCACATGGGCCATATTTATCATTATATCTTATGATTTTATTTTTGTAGCTGCCTGCTTTACCCCGGGCCATGGCTATGACCTATGACTATGTCAATGACAATGTCAATGACTGTCCATGATTACGATTGCGGGTCTTTACGTTAGTTAGGCTTAATTACCCTAGCCCTAGCCAAGGCTGTGGTACACATAACTAAAATTACCTCAAGCGACACATTTCTATACAATAAGGTTCTACACATCAAGTTAATCATATAATTATAACAACTAAAACATGGCAAACGCAGCTGCACAAAAAAGTCGAAGATGAAGGCACTGTCAAACCTGGCGACAGACGCGTGACTTCACAAGTTGATTTCAACGAGAATCTTGCTATCGAATAGTATGGCATAACCAGTAATATAATAAGTTGCGGCGCTCATTGATGACGGATTCACACACTTTGATTATATGCCGTGAAGTCTTTTTCACTACATTTTCTTGTTAGGTAGCCAGTTTGTGATATAGCCAGATCTTGCGAGACACCCGAAAAACACAGGCCTTTTAACATGGGATAATGGCGGCACAACAAACTTTTGACGAGTACAAAATATCCATAATGCATTGCGGAGGGAATTCCCTCGCTATAGTGCCATTACAAGTCCATTACAAGCCCAGTTCGTCACCACCTTATATTGCAGCAGTAATGAAATAAGTGATATCCAATTAATTATATAGTGCCGTATCGGGGCAATGTATTAAGCTGTCCAGCATGACTGACGTTGTCTTAGTTGTTCATTAGTTACGGTGATTTTATTAATTAAATAGTGACGACGTAGCTGTCGTATATGCGTCACACACGGCGGGGTCATCATTATGTTAAAATTATTATAGAAATTATCTAGCACGTCACTTCATTTTCTGACGTCATGGTTGACGCCGTCGTCCTGTCTGCTAGCGCAGATATATAATACATAGCAGAGCGAGTAAACGAGACTCAGCACAATAGTTTATTCTTTACGAGTTACGGGGTCGCGGTCTACTTCATACAAGAAATATCACGTTTCCGAGAGCGTTCAAGGTAAGAACAGTAGTTGCTTAGTACGGCGTTTATCTTTACAAAGGTAGTTATTATGGAGAGATAATGTCCTTGATATGCATTTATATGACAATTTTAGTGTAATCAGACTTATGACACCGTCTGTTTCAATGGACTGGAATGTGATCTTTGCTCGAACTATTTTTTCGAACTCAAGATAACAAATATTGCATTTTCGGACACGAATCGTCAATTGGTAGATGAGAGGGCAACTGTCCAAGGAAGCAATGAACAGAGACACAGCTGGTACACTTACAGTAACAACTACTCCAAAACCTACACTTACAATAACACCTACACTTACAGTAACAACTACTCTAAAACCTACACTTACAATAACACCTACTCTAACACCTACACTTACAATAACACCTACTCTAACACCTACACTTACAATAACACCTACTCTAACACCTACACTTACAATAACACCTACTCTAACACCTACACTTACAGGCTTACTAAGGCAATTAACAAGCCACAGAATTCGAGGATATCATCACCAACACGAGCCCTGATGACGAAACGACGAGAAATGGAAAGCGGCGACAACAAACAACGAATAGAGTACGCAGAAATATGCAAGAGCATCAAAAAGAAAGCAAGAGAGGACATCAGGAAATACACCCAAGAGATCATACGAGAAACGATCATCAAAGAGTCTAAAGAGAGTCCGAAGAACGCAAAAGCTAGGCTAAGACCGACTGATGACACTCCTGGACAAGCAGGGTAGAGAAATCTAAGATCAAGATAAAATCATATAATGAATAGAGGATGTGCATGGGAGAGTCCTTGGGTCAACAGCGATGGTTCCAGTGGGCGCTGTGAAGGAAGAACACTAACTCTAACACACTACATTACAACCGCGACTATAGTGTTCAGAGTTACCACAATTGGCAGTCGATTAGTTAGGCGCCGTCACATTATGTGTGGATACGTCGATGAGGCATCTGTCGTATTTCGCAAAACAATGTGTAGTTGAGGAACCAGAAAGACTCACAAAATAATTAGGCAACGTCTTCACGTCGATGTTGGTGTGCGTTACCTCAACATTAAGGTTCTGCAGTGACACAATCGAGGCACCTGTGTAGCCTTGCAAACCAGCCGACTGCCGTGATGTTTAATGGACGGTTTGTATTAAACTTCTCTTCCGAACAATGTTTTGGTCATGCAACTGAAATAATATTTTGATCATCCCTTTCATCTGTCTTATAGTGTTATAGTAGAAATAGTGGTAGATCGTTTGGTGGAAATAATCGTGAAATATTTTCGTTATTATTGTTCTACCTTTAGTTGCATAATTAATGATTTCATAATGTTTATTAAAATACATTAATGTGGTACCTGAAACTTGGGAAGACTACATTTAATATGATACACTACTTGCCCCAATTTAAGCAATTTCAAACAATTACATTTTTGTTTACCTTACCACTGAACAGCCTAAATTCAAACTACCTTTCAGAAGTAGCCATATGTTCGTGTCTTGATTTAAGACAGGATATAGCTGGTAGTTAGGAATAATTGTTTTATTTATGCAAATAGTGCATTTTGCCAGACACCCATTTCCCCCAGAACATCATGTTCCTCTCTCAATAACTTCACAATGAATGGGAGTGGACAGTTACCTTTTCACCCAAACATAGCTTGGTACATATTTAATAATAAAAATTAATAAGAGCCCACCAGATATTGTTTTACTTTTTTGTATTTAGCTTCGAAATGTTGTTGTTACACGTTGTTACGTTGTGTATGGACAATCATCCGTGTTTATGTATTCAAATAATTGACGATGATAAAATATCGATGGCATCTGTCTTTCTTTACAGATAAGCCCATGTTTTATCCATTACATTTTTTAAATAATAATAAATAAGTTATACATTCAAATAAGTAAATAACTAGAGCAAAGCTCAGAAACTTCGAAAACAAAACTGACTACGCACGTAAATACAGCAAACCGTGCAAGACTAAGCATACCTACACTTCAATAATAGGACGAACGTTAATGTCGTTATTGTAAACAAACATTCGAACAAAACTGGAGCAGGTTCGCATGGGCGAACTAACTCATGTTATAAGATGACTTTTTTTTGTTGTTGTTGTAATAATCGGGCTGTCCCCAAATTGTGTTTATCGTTTTATTTTCCGAAGGATAATTACAAGCAGAAGCAGTGTGACACTTTGCCGGTAAAAATGATCACGGAAATCATGCATTGCAATCGATTATTATGCCTATATGGTGGCTGCCATGGCAACGACGGCTCCTTGTGTTTGGCGAGCAATAAAGAATGCCGTCTTTCGCGCAGTACAACCTGATTTGGTGCAAATGTATACATGTGTTATGATTATGTCCATTTAGACAACTTGTAATTATATATGTGCTTATCGAAATGTTGTGAAATCACAGCGTACAGCAATGTAACATCCACGGTTTTATCACGAGCAATATGCCAATAAGCCGTTGTATATACTTTCTTTATATATGTTTTGATACGGATTTTAAGTAAATTTATGGAGTAATTATTTGTAACCACATTATGGCTTGTACGCGTCACAAACCTATACTGCATAATGGAATAATTGTTTACTGTTAGTGACTAAGTAAAACGATTGGAATCAAACTAACTAAACCACCGATTAGTTTATTGTAGCGCGTAATAGATGGCGTGCTGGTAAATTTTAGTTCTGAAAACTGCGGCAGTTGGCTCAACGGGTGGGAACGGGGCGCCTGGCAGGCGTGTGGCGATTATGAAAATCACTACAGGAAATGGAGCTCGACGCCGAGCTCAATGAAATCGCTTGCATTTCTGACTTCAAAATGTTGACGCTTGTCAGTGAAACTTCGATATACGCGCGAACTGCTGAAATAAAATTGTCATTATTTGATGACATTGTCTGTTTTGCGGTACGCAGTTTAAACGTGCTGAAGAAGTAAACCTTCGGTAATCTTCCAGTTAACTGGCCCCAATAATAAAAAAAACGTGGAAAAAACATTTTGAAAAGGCCTTAATAACTTAGGCCAGTTAACTGGAAGATCTGGTTTATGATACGGATTGATACGGATGAAGATATTTGTATCATCACTAAATCAATAAAATGCAAATCCCATAAAAGACACACACGGCTTAA
The DNA here is from genome assembly GCA_964017155.1 of Oasisia sp. SBJ-2009. Classification (NCBI taxonomy): domain Eukaryota; kingdom Metazoa; phylum Annelida; class Polychaeta; order Sabellida; family Siboglinidae; genus Oasisia; species Oasisia sp. SBJ-2009. The sequence goes on from OZ024861.1 coordinate 10,382,536, forward strand.
AATAAGTTATACTATCTGCGATACATAAATCTATATGTCAATGTTTGACATAGACATGGCAGCGACAATGTGGTAAACTCAATATTATATCGGACAGTTAAGGTAAGAAAGATATACCACTAGATATTGATGACCTAATTTTCCTAGTATGATGTAACAGAAACCGAGTTGATGACTATAGTCTATATTAGAATCCTTATTATATCAGCCTTTACGTAAATCTGCCATCCGAGCGGTATTTATTAGTATCCATTCCAGCCACAGAAATACTGCTAAAACGATTATCATAATAATATATAATTACTAACACAACTTCCACAATCACTTCCTTTAGAAGTTTAGTTTATTTTTATCAGTGAGAAATTACAACTACCACTATATATATATATATATATATATATATATATATATATATATATATTATATTATAACTCATGTTATAAGATGACTTTTTGTTGTTGTTGTTGTAATAATCGGGCTGTCCCCAAATTGTGTTTATCGTTTTATTTTCCGAAGGATAATTACAAGCAGAAGCAGTGTGACACTTTGCCGGTAAAAATGATCACGGAAATCATGCATTGCAATCGATTATTATGCCTATATGGTGGCTGCCATGGCAACGACGGCTCCTTGTGTTTGGCGAGCAATAAAGAATGCCGTCTTTCGCGCAGTACAACCTGATTTGGTGCAAATGTATACATGTGTTATGATTATGTCCATTTAGACAACTTGTAATTATATATGTGCTTATCGAAATGTTGTGAAATCACAGCGTACAGCAATATAACATCCACGGTTTTATCACGAGCAATATGCCAATAAGCCGTTGTATATACTTTCCGTTTTGATACGGATTTTAAGTAAATTTATGGAGTAATTATTTGTAACCACATTATGGCTTGTACGCGTCACAAACCTATACTGCATAATGAAATAATTGTTTACTGTTAGTGACTAAGTAAAACGATTGGAATCAAACTAACTAAACCACCGATTAGTTTATTGTAGCGCGTAATAGATGGCGTGCTGGTAAATTTTAGTTCTGAAAACTGCGGCAGTTGGCTCAACGGGTGGGAACGGGGCGCCTGGCAGGCGTGTGGCGATTATGAAAATCACTACAGGAAATGGAGCTCGACGCCGAGCTCAATGAAATCGCTTGCATTTCTGACTTCAAAATGTTGACGCTTGTCAGTGAAACTTCGATATACGCGCGAACTGCTGAAATAAAATTGTCATTATTTGATGACATTGTCTGTTTTGCGGTACGCAGTTTAAACGTGCTGAAGAAGTAAACCTTCGGTAATCTTCCAGTTAACTGGCCCCAATAATAAAAAAAACGTGGAAAAAACATTTTGAAAAGGCCTTAATAACTTAGGCCAGTTAACTGGAAGATCTGGTTTATGATACGGATTGATACGGATGAAGATATTTGTATCATCACTAAATCAATAAAATGCAAATCCCATAAAAGACACACACGGCTTAAAATAAGTTATACTATCTGCGATACATAAATCTATATGTCAATGTTTGACATAGACATGGCAGCGACAATGTGGTAAACTCAATATTATATCGGACAGTTAAGGTAAGAAAGATATACCACTAGATATTGATGACCTAATTTTCCTAGTATGATGTAACAGAAACCGAGTTGATGACTATAGTCTATATTAGAATCCTTATTATATCAGCCTTTACGTAAATCTGCCATCCGAGCGGTATTTATTAGTATCCATTCCAGCCACAGAAATACTGCTAAAACGATTATCATAATAATATATAATTACTAACACAACTTCCACAATCACTTCCTTTAGAAGTTTAGTTTATTTTTATCAGTGAGAAATTACAACTACCACTATATATATATATATATATATATATATATTATATTATAACTCATGTTATAAGATGACTTTTTGTTGTTGTTGTTGTAATAATCGGGCTGTCCCCAAATTGTGTTTATCGTTTTATTTTCCGAAGGATAATTACAAGCAGAAGCAGTGTGACACTTTGCCGGTAAAAATGATCACGGAAATCATGCATTGCAATCGATTATTATGCCTATATGGTGGCTGCCATGGCAACGACGGCTCCTTGTGTTTGGCGAGCAATAAAGAATGCCGTCTTTCGCGCAGTACAACCTGATTTGGTGCAAATGTATACATGTGTTATGATTATGTCCATTTAGACAACTTGTAATTATATATGTGCTTATCGAAATGTTGTGAAATCACAGCGTACAGCAATGTAACATCCACGGTTTTATCACGAGCAATATGCCAATAAGCCGTTGTATATACTTTCCGTTTTGATACGGATTTTAAGTAAATTTATGGAGTAATTATTTGTAACCACATTATGGCTTGTACGCGTCACAAACCTATACTGCATAATGGAATAATTGTTTACTGTTAGTGACTAAGTAAAACGATTGGAATCAAACTAACTAAACCACCGATTAGTTTATTGTAGCGCGTAATAGATGGCGTGCTGGTAAATTTTAGTTCTGAAAACTGCGGCAGTTGGCTCAACGGGTGGGAACGGGGCGCCTGGCAGGCGTGTGGCGATTATGAAAATCACTACAGGAAATGGAGCTCGACGCCGAGCTCAATGAAATCGCTTGCATTTCTGACTTCAAAATGTTGACGCTTGTCAGTGAAACTTCGATATACGCGCGAACTGCTGAAATAAAATTGTCATTATTTGATGACATTGTCTGTTTTGCGGTACGCAGTTTAAACGTGCTGAAGAAGTAAACCTTCGGTAATCTTCCAGTTAACTGGCCCCAATAATAAAAAAAACGTGGAAAAAACATTTTGAAAAGGCCTTAATAACTTAGGCCAGTTAACTGGAAGATCTGGTTTATGATACGGATTGATACGGATGAAGATATTTGTATCATCACTAAATCAATAAAATGCAAATCCCATAAAAGACACACACGGCTTAAAATAAGTTATACTATCTGCGATACATAAATCTATATGTCAATGTTTGACATAGACATGGCAGCGACAATGTGGTAAACTCAATATTATATCGGACAGTTAAGGTAAGAAAGATATACCACTAGATATTGATGACCTAATTTTCCTAGTATGATGTAACAGAAACCGAGTTGATGACTATAGTCTATATTATAATCCTTATTATATCAGCCTTTACGTAAATCTGCCATCCGAGCGGTATTTATTAGTATCCATTCCAGCCACAGAAATACTGCTAAAACGATTATCATAATAATATATAATTACTAACACAACTTCCACAATCACTTCCTTTAGAAGTTTAGTTTATTTTTATCAGTGAGAAATTACAACTACCACTATATATATATATATATATATATATATATATATATATATATATATATATATATTATATTATAACTCATGTTATAAGATGACTTTTTTTTGTTGTTGTTGTAATAATCGGGCTGTCCCCAAATTGTGTTTATCGTTTTATTTTCCGAAGGATAATTACAAGCAGAAGCAGTGTGACACTTTGCCGGTAAAAATGATCACGGAAATCATGCATTGCAATCGATTATTATGCCTATATGGTGGCTGCCATGGCAACGACGGCTCCTTGTGTTTGGCGAGCAATAAAGAATGCCGTCTTTCGCGCAGTACAACCTGATTTGGTGCAAATGTATACATGTGTTATGATTATGTCCATTTAGACAACTTGTAATTATATATGTGCTTATCGAAATGTTGTGAAATCACAGCGTACAGCAATGTAACATCCACGGTTTTATCACGAGCAATATGCCAATAAGCCGTTGTATATACTTTCCGTTTTGATACGGATTTTAAGTAAATTTATGGAGTAATTATTTGTAACCACATTATGGCTTGTACGCGTCACAAACCTATACTGCATAATGAAATAATTGTTTACTGTTAGTGACTAAGTAAAACGATTGGAATCAAACTAACTAAACCACCGATTAGTTTATTGTAGCGCGTAATAGATGGCGTGCTGGTAAATTTTAGTTCTGAAAACTGCGGCAGTTGGCTCAACGGGTGGGAACGGGGCGCCTGGCAGGCGTGTGGCGATTATGAAAATCACTACAGGAAATGGAGCTCGACGCCGAGCTCAATGAAATCGCTTGCATTTCTGACTTCAAAATGTTGACGCTTGTCAGTGAAACTTCGATATACGCGCGAACTGCTGAAATAAAATTGTCATTATTTGATGACATTGTCTGTTTTGCGGTACGCAGTTTAAACGTGCTGAAGAAGTAAACCTTCGGTAATCTTCCAGTTAACTGGCCCCAATAATAAAAAAAACGTGGAAAAAACATTTTGAAAAGGCCTTAATAACTTAGGCCAGTTAACTGGAAGATCTGGTTTATGATACGGATTGATACGGATGAAGATATTTGTATCATCACTAAATCAATAAAATGCAAATCCCATAAAAGACACACACGGCTTAAAATAAGTTATACTATCTGCGATACATAAATCTATATGTCAATGTTTGACATAGACATGGCAGCGACAATGTGGTAAACTCAATATTATATCGGACAGTTAAGGTAAGAAAGATATACCACTAGATATTGATGACCTAATTTTCCTAGTATGATGTAACAGAAACCGAGTTGATGACTATAGTCTATATTAGAATCCTTATTATATCAGCCTTTACGTAAATCTGCCATCCGAGCGGTATTTATTAGTATCCATTCCAGCCACAGAAATACTGCTAAAACGATTATCATAATAATATATAATTACTAACACAACTTCCACAATCACTTCCTTTAGAAGTTTAGTTTATTTTTATCAGTGAGAAATTACAACTACCACTATATATATATATATATATATATATATATATATATATTATATTATAACTCATGTTATAAGATGACTTTTTGTTGTTGTTGTTGTAATAATCGGGCTGTCCCCAAATTGTGTTTATCGTTTTATTTTCCGAAGGATAATTACAAGCAGAAGCAGTGTGACACTTTGCCGGTAAAAATGATCACGGAAATCATGCATTGCAATCGATTATTATGCCTATATGGTGGCTGCCATGGCAACGACGGCTCCTTGTGTTTGGCGAGCAATAAAGAATGCCGTCTTTCGCGCAGTACAACCTGATTTGGTGCAAATGTATACATGTGTTATGATTATGTCCATTTAGACAACTTGTAATTATATATGTGCTTATCGAAATGTTGTGAAATCACAGCGTACAGCAATGTAACATCCACGGTTTTATCACGAGCAATATGCCAATAAGCCGTTGTATATACTTTCCGTTTTGATACGGATTTTAAGTAAATTTATGGAGTAATTATTTGTAACCACATTATGGCTTGTACGCGTCACAAACCTATACTGCATAATGGAATAATTGTTTACTGTTAGTGACTAAGTAAAACGATTGGAATCAAACTAACTAAACCACCGATTAGTTTATTGTAGCGCGTAATAGATGGCGTGCTGGTAAATTTTAGTTCTGAAAACTGCGGCAGTTGGCTCAACGGGTGGGAACGGGGCGCCTGGCAGGCGTGTGGCGATTATGAAAATCACTACAGGAAATGGAGCTCGACGCCGAGCTCAATGAAATCGCTTGCATTTCTGACTTCAAAATGTTGACGCTTGTCAGTGAAACTTCGATATACGCGCGAACTGCTGAAATAAAATTGTCATTATTTGATGACATTGTCTGTTTTGCGGTACGCAGTTTAAACGTGCTGAAGACGTAAACCTTCGGTAATCTTCCAGTTAACTGGCCCCAATAATAAAAAAAACGTGGAAAAAACATTTTGAAAAGGCCTTAATAACTTAGGCCAGTTAACTGGAAGATCTGGTTTATGATACGGATTGATACGGATGAAGATATTTGTATCATCACTAAATCAATAAAATGCAAATCCCATAAAAGACACACACGGCTTAAAATAAGTTATACTATCTGCGATACATAAATCTATATGTCAATGTTTGACATAGACATGGCAGCGACAATGTGGTAAACTCAATATTATATCGGACAGTTAAGGTAAGAAAGATATACCACTAGATATTGATGACCTAATTTTCCTAGTATGATGTAACAGAAACCGAGTTGATGACTATAGTCTATATTAGAATCCTTATTATATCAGCCTTTACGTAAATCTGCCATCCGAGCGGTATTTATTAGTATCCATTCCAGCCACAGAAATACTGCTAAAACGATTATCATAATAATATATAATTACTAACACAACTTCCACAATCACTTCCTTTAGAAGTTTAGTTTATTTTTATCAGTGAGAAATTACAACTACCACTATATATATATATATATATATATATATATATATATATATATATATATATATTATATTATAACTCATGTTATAAGATGACTTTTTTTTGTTGTTGTTGTAATAATCGGGCTGTCCCCAAATTGTGTTTATCGTTTTATTTTCCGAAGGATAATTACAAGCAGAAGCAGTGTGACACTTTGCCGGTAAAAATGATCACGGAAATCATGCATTGCAATCGATTATTATGCCTATATGGTGGCTGCCATGGCAACGACGGCTCCTTGTGTTTGGCGAGCAATAAAGAATGCCGTCTTTCGCGCAGTACAACCTGATTTGGTGCAAATGTATACATGTGTTATGATTATGTCCATTTAGACAACTTGTAATTATATATGTGCTTATCGAAATGTTGTGAAATCACAGCGTACAGCAATGTAACATCCACGGTTTTATCACGAGCAATATGCCAATAAGCCGTTGTATATACTTTCCGTTTTGATACGGATTTTAAGTAAATTTATGGAGTAATTATTTGTAACCACATTATGGCTTGTACGCGTCACAAACCTATACTGCATAATGAAATAATTGTTTACTGTTAGTGACTAAGTAAAACGATTGGAATCAAACTAACTAAACCACCGATTAGTTTATTGTAGCGCGTAATAGATGGCGTGCTGGTAAATTTTAGTTCTGAAAACTGCGGCAGTTGGCTCAACGGGTGGGAACGGGGCGCCTGGCAGGCGTGTGGCGATTATGAAAATCACTACAGGAAATGGAGCTCGACGCCGAGCTCAATGAAATCGCTTGCATTTCTGACTTCAAAATGTTGACGCTTGTCAGTGAAACTTCGATATACGCGCGAACTGCTGAAATAAAATTGTCATTATTTGATGACATTGTCTGTTTTGCGGTACGCAGTTTAAACGTGCTGAAGAAGTAAACCTTCGGTAATCTTCCAGTTAACTGGCCCCAATAATAAAAAAAACGTGGAAAAAACATTTTGAAAAGGCCTTAATAACTTAGGCCAGTTAACTGGAAGATCTGGTTTATGATACGGATTGATACGGATGAAGATATTTGTATCATCACTAAATCAATAAAATGCAAATCCCATAAAAGACACACACGGCTTAAAATAAGTTATACTATCTGCGATACATAAATCTATATGTCAATGTTTGACATAGACATGGCAGCGACAATGTGGTAAACTCAATATTATATCGGACAGTTAAGGTAAGAAAGATATACCACTAGATATTGATGACCTAATTTTCCTAGTATGATGTAACAGAAACCGAGTTGATGACTATAGTCTATATTAGAATCCTTATTATATCAGCCTTTACGTAAATCTGCCATCCGAGCGGTATTTATTAGTATCCATTCCAGCCACAGAAATACTGCTAAAACGATTATCATAATAATATATAATTACTAACACAACTTCCACAATCACTTCCTTTAGAAGTTTAGTTTATTTTTATCAGTGAGAAATTACAACTACCACTATATATATATATATATATATATATATATATATATATATATATTATATTATAACTCATGTTATAAGATGACTTTTTTTTGTTGTTGTTGTAATAATCGGGCTGTCCCCAAATTGTGTTTATCGTTTTATTTTCCGAAGGATAATTACAAGCAGAAGCAGTGTGACACTTTGCCGGTAAAAATGATCACGGAAATCATGCATTGCAATCGATTATTATGCCTATATGGTGGCTGCCATGGCAACGACGGCTCCTTGTGTTTGGCGAGCAATAAAGAATGCCGTCTTTCGCGCAGTACAACCTGATTTGGTGCAAATGTATACATGTGTTATGATTATGTCCATTTAGACAACTTGTAATTATATATGTGCTTATCGAAATGTTGTGAAATCACAGCGTACAGCAATGTAACATCCACGGTTTTATCACGAGCAATATGCCAATAAGCCGTTGTATATACTTTCCGTTTTGATACGGATTTTAAGTAAATTTATGGAGTAATTATTTGTAACCACATTATGGCTTGTACGCGTCACAAACCTATACTGCATAATGGAATAATTGTTTACTGTTAGTGACTAAGTAAAACGATTGGAATCAAACTAACTAAACCACCGATTAGTTTATTGTAGCGCGTAATAGATGGCGTGCTGGTAAATTTTAGTTCTGAAAACTGCGGCAGTTGGCTCAACGGGTGGGAACGGGGCGCCTGGCAGGCGTGTGGCGATTATGAAAATCACTACAGGAAATGGAGCTCGACGCCGAGCTCAATGAAATCGCTTGCATTTCTGACTTCAAAATGTTGACGCTTGTCAGTGAAACTTCGATATACGCGCGAACTGCTGAAATAAAATTGTCATTATTTGATGACATTGTCTGTTTTGCGGTACGCAGTTTAAACGTGCTGAAGAAGTAAACCTTCGGTAATCTTCCAGTTAACTGGCCCCAATAATAAAAAAAACGTGGAAAAAACATTTTGAAAAGGCCTTAATAACTTAGGCCAGTTAACTGGAAGATCTGGTTTATGATACGGATTGATACGGATGAAGATATTTGTATCATCACTAAATCAATAAAATGCAAATCCCATAAAAGACACACACGGCTTAAAATAAGTTATACTATCTGCGATACATAAATCTATATGTCAATGTTTGACATAGACATGGCAGCGACAATGTGGTAAACTCAATATTATATCGGACAGTTAAGGTAAGAAAGATATACCACTAGATATTGATGACCTAATTTTCCTAGTATGATGTAACAGAAACCGAGTTGATGACTATAGTCTATATTAGAATCCTTATTATATCAGCCTTTACGTAAATCTGCCATCCGAGCGGTATTTATTAGTATCCATTCCAGCCACATAAATACTGCTAAAACGATTATCATAATAATATATAATTACTAACACAACTTCCACAATCACTTCCTTTAGAAGTTTAGTTTATTTTTATCAGTGAGAAATTACAACTACCACTATATATATATATATATATATATATATATATATATATATATATATATATATTATATTATAACTCATGTTATAAGATGACTTTTTTTTGTTGTTGTTGTAATAATCGGGCTGTCCCCAAATTGTGTTTATCGTTTTATTTTCCGAAGGATAATTACAAGCAGAAGCAGTGTGACACTTTGCCGGTAAAAATGATCACGGAAATCATGCATTGCAATCGATTATTATGCCTATATGGTGGCTGCCATGGCAACGACGGCTCCTTGTGTTTGGCGAGCAATAAAGAATGCCGTCTTTCGCGCAGTACAACCTGATTTGGTGCAAATGTATACATGTGTTATGATTATGTCCATTTAGACAACTTGTAATTATATATGTGCTTATCGAAATGTTGTGAAATCACAGCGTACAGCAATGTAACATCCACGGTTTTATCACGAGCAATATGCCAATAAGCCGTTGTATATACTTTCCGTTTTGATACGGATTTTAAGTAAATTTATGGAGTAATTATTTGTAACCACATTATGGCTTGTACGCGTCACAAACCTATACTGCATAATGAAATAATTGTTTACTGTTAGTGACTAAGTAAAACGATTGGAATCAAACTAACTAAACCACCGATTAGTTTATTGTAGCGCGTAATAGATGGCGTGCTGGTAAATTTTAGTTCTGAAAACTGCGGCAGTTGGCTCAACGGGTGGGAACGGGGCGCCTGGCAGGCGTGTGGCGATTATGAAAATCACTACAGGAAATGGAGCTCGACGCCGAGCTCAATGAAATCGCTTGCATTTCTGACTTCAAAATGTTGACGCTTGTCAGTGAAACTTCGATATACGCGCGAACTGCTGAAATAAAATTGTCATTATTTGATGACATTGTCTGTTTTGCGGTACGCAGTTTAAACGTGCTGAAGAAGTAAACCTTCGGTAATCTTCCAGTTAACTGGCCCCAATAATAAAAAAAACGTGGAAAAAACATTTTGAAAAGGCCTTAATAACTTAGGCCAGTTAACTGGAAGATCTGGTTTATGATACGGATTGATACGGATGAAGATATTTGTATCATCACTAAATCAATAAAATGCAAATCCCATAAAAGACACACACGGCTTAAAATAAGTTATACTATCTGCGATACATAAATCTATATGTCAATGTTTGACATAGACATGGCAGCGACAATGTGGTAAACTCAATATTATATCGGACAGTTAAGGTAAGAAAGATATACCACTAGATATTGATGACCTAATTTTCCTAGTATGATGTAACAGAAACCGAGTTGATGACTATAGTCTATATTAGAATCCTTATTATATCAGCCTTTACGTAAATCTGCCATCCGAGCGGTATTTATTAGTATCCATTCCAGCCACAGAAATACTGCTAAAACGATTATCATAATAATATATAATTACTAACACAACTTCCACAATCACTTCCTTTAGAAGTTTAGTTTATTTTTATCAGTGAGAAATTACAACTACCACTATATATATATATATATATATATATATATATATTATATTATAACTCATGTTATAAGATGACTTTTTGTTGTTGTTGTTGTAATAATCGGGCTGTCCCCAAATTGTGTTTATCGTTTTATTTTCCGAAGGATAATTACAAGCAGAAGCAGTGTGACACTTTGCCGGTAAAAATGATCACGGAAATCATGCATTGCAATCGATTATTATGCCTATATGGTGGCTGCCATGGCAACGACGGCTCCTTGTGTTTGGCGAGCAATAAAGAATGCCGTCTTTCGCGCAGTACAACCTGATTTGGTGCAAATGTATACATGTGTTATGATTATGTCCATTTAGACAACTTGTAATTATATATGTGCTTATCGAAATGTTGTGAAATCACAGCGTACAGCAATGTAACATCCACGGTTTTATCACGAGCAATATGCCAATAAGCCGTTGTATATACTTTCCGTTTTGATACGGATTTTAAGTAAATTTATGGAGTAATTATTTGTAACCACATTATGGCTTGTACGCGTCACAAACCTATACTGCATAATGGAATAATTGTTTACTGTTAGTGACTAAGTAAAACGATTGGAATCAAACTAACTAAACCACCGATTAGTTTATTGTAGCGCGTAATAGATGGCGTGCTGGTAAATTTTAGTTCTGAAAACTGCGGCAGTTGGCTCAACGGGTGGGAACGGGGCGCCTGGCAGGCGTGTGGCGATTATGAAAATCACTACAGGAAATGGAGCTCGACGCCGAGCTCAATGAAATCGCTTGCATTTCTGACTTCAAAATGTTGACGCTTGTCAGTGAAACTTCGATATACGCGCGAACTGCTGAAATAAAATTGTCATTATTTGATGACATTGTCTGTTTTGCGGTACGCAGTTTAAACGTGCTGAAGAAGTAAACCTTCGGTAATCTTCCAGTTAACTGGCCCCAATAATAAAAAAAACGTGGAAAAAACATTTTGAAAAGGCCTTAATAACTTAGGCCAGTTAACTGGAAGATCTGGTTTATGATACGGATTGATACGGATGAAGATATTTGTATCATCACTAAATCAATAAAATGCAAATCCCATAAAAGACACACACGGCTTAAAATAAGTTATACTATCTGCGAATACATAAATCTATATGTCAATGTTTGACATAGACATGGCAGCGACAATGTGGTAAACTCAATATTATATCGGACAGTTAAGGTAAGAAAGATATACCACTAGATATTGATGACCTAATTTTCCTAGTATGATGTAACAGAAACCGAGTTGATGACTATAGTCTATATTAGAATCCTTATTATATCAGCCTTTACGTAAATCTGCCATCCGAGCGGTATTTATTAGTATCCATTCCAGCCACAGAAATACTGCTAAAACGATTATCATAATAATATATAATTACTAACACAACTTCCACAATCACTTCCTTTAGAAGTTTAGTTTATTTTTATCAGTGAGAAATTACAACTACCACTATATATATATATATATATATATATATATATATATATATATATATATATATATATATATATATTATAACTCATGTTATAAGATGACTTTTTTTTGTTGTTGTTGTAATAATCGGGCTGTCCCCAAATTGTGTTTATCGTTTTATTTTCCGAAGGATAATTACAAGCAGAAGCAGTGTGACACTTTGCCGGTAAAAATGATCACGGAAATCATGCATTGCAATCGATTATTATGCCTATATGGTGGCTGCCATGGCAACGACGGCTCCTTGTGTTTGGCGAGCAATAAAGAATGCCGTCTTTCGCGCAGTACAACCTGATTTGGTGCAAATGTATACATGTGTTATGATTATGTCCATTTAGACAACTTGTAATTATATATGTGCTTATCGAAATGTTGTGAAATCACAGCGTACAGCAATGTAACATCCACGGTTTTATCACGAGCAATATGCCAATAAGCCGTTGTATATACTTTCCGTTTTGATACGGATTTTAAGTAAATTTATGGAGTAATTATTTGTAACCACATTATGGCTTGTACGCGTCACAAACCTATACTGCATAATGAAATAATTGTTTACTGTTAGTGACTAAGTAAAACGATTGGAATCAAACTAACTAAACCACCGATTAGTTTATTGTAGCGCGTAATAGATGGCGTGCTGGTAAATTTTAGTTCTGAAAACTGCGGCAGTTGGCTCAACGGGTGGGAACGGGGCGCCTGGCAGGCGTGTGGCGATTATGAAAATCACTACAGGAAATGGAGCTCGACGCCGAGCTCAATGAAATCGCTTGCATTTCTGACTTCAAAATGTTGACGCTTGTCAGTGAAACTTCGATATACGCGCGAACTGCTGAAATAAAATTGTCATTATTTGATGACATTGTCTGTTTTGCGGTACGCAGTTTAAACGTGCTGAAGAAGTAAACCTTCGGTAATCTTCCAGTTAACTGGCCCCAATAATAAAAAAAACGTGGAAAAAACATTTTGAAAAGGCCTTAATAACTTAGGCCAGTTAACTGGAAGATCTGGTTTATGATACGGATTGATACGGATGAAGATATTTGTATCATCACTAAATCAATAAAATGCAAATCCCATAAAAGACACACACGGCTTAAAATAAGTTATACTATCTGCGATACATAAATCTATATGTCAATGTTTGACATAGACATGGCAGCGACAATGTGGTAAACTCAATATTATATCGGACAGTTAAGGTAAGAAAGATATACCACTAGATATTGATGACCTAATTTTCCTAGTATGATGTAACAGAAACCGAGTTGATGACTATAGTCTATATTAGAATCCTTATTATATCAGCCTTTACGTAAATCTGCCATCCGAGCGGTATTTATTAGTATCCATTCCAGCCACAGAAATACTGCTAAAACGATTATCATAATAATATATAATTACTAACACAACTTCCACAATCACTTCCTTTAGAAGTTTAGTTTATTTTTATCAGTGAGAAATTACAACTACCACTATATATATATATATATATATATATATATATATATATTATATTATAACTCATGTTATAAGATGACTTTTTGTTGTTGTTGTTGTAATAATCGGGCTGTCCCCAAATTGTGTTTATCGTTTTATTTTCCGAAGGATAATTACAAGCAGAAGCAGTGTGACACTTTGCCGGTAAAAATGATCACGGAAATCATGCATTGCAATCGATTATTATGCCTATATGGTGGCTGCCATGGCAACGACGGCTCCTTGTGTTTGGCGAGCAATAAAGAATGCCGTCTTTCGCGCAGTACAACCTGATTTGGTGCAAATGTATACATGTGTTATGATTATGTCCATTTAGACAACTTGTAATTATATATGTGCTTATCGAAATGTTGTGAAATCACAGCGTACAGCAATGTAACATCCACGGTTTTATCACGAGCAATATGCCAATAAGCCGTTGTATATACTTTCCGTTTTGATACGGATTTTAAGTAAATTTATGGAGTAATTATTTGTAACCACATTATGGCTTGTACGCGTCACAAACCTATACTGCATAATGGAATAATTGTTTACTGTTAGTGACTAAGTAAAACGATTGGAATCAAACTAACTAAACCACCGATTAGTTTATTGTAGCGCGTAATAGATGGCGTGCTGGTAAATTTTAGTTCTGAAAACTGCGGCAGTTGGCTCAACGGGTGGGAACGGGGCGCCTGGCAGGCGTGTGGCGATTATGAAAATCACTACAGGAAATGGAGCTCGACGCCGAGCTCAATGAAATCGCTTGCATTTCTGACTTCAAAATGTTGACGCTTGTCAGTGAAACTTCGATATACGCGCGAACTGCTGAAATAAAATTGTCATTATTTGATGACATTGTCTGTTTTGCGGTACGCAGTTTAAACGTGCTGAAGAAGTAAACCTTCGGTAATCTTCCAGTTAACTGGCCCCAATAATAAAAAAAACGTGGAAAAAACATTTTGAAAAGGCCTTAATAACTTAGGCCAGTTAACTGGAAGATCTGGTTTATGATACGGATTGATACGGATGAAGATATTTGTATCATCACTAAATCAATAAAATGCAAATCCCATAAAAGACACACACGGCTTAAAATAAGTTATACTATCTGCGATACATAAATCTATATGTCAATGTTTGACATAGACATGGCAGCGACAATGTGGTAAACTCAATATTATATCGGACAGTTAAGGTAAGAAAGATATACCACTAGATATTGATGACCTAATTTTCCTAGTATGATGTAACAGAAACCGAGTTGATGACTATAGTCTATATTAGAATCCTTATTATATCAGCCTTTACGTAAATCTGCCATCCGAGCGGTATTTATTAGTATCCATTCCAGCCACAGAAATACTGCTAAAACGATTATCATAATAATTTATAATTACTAACACAACTTCCACAATCACTTCCTTTAGAAGTTTAGTTTATTTTTATCAGTGAGAAATTACAACTACCACTATATATATATATATATATATATATATATATATATATATATATATATATATTATATTATAACTCATGTTATAAGATGACTTTTTTTTGTTGTTGTTGTAATAATCGGGCTGTCCCCAAATTGTGTTTATCGTTTTATTTTCCGAAGGATAATTACAAGCAGAAGCAGTGTGACACTTTCGGTAAAAATGATCACGGAAATCATGCATTGCAATCGATTATTATGCCTATATGGTGGCTGCCATGGCAACGACGGCTCCTTGTGTTTGGCGAGCAATAAAGAATGCCGTCTTTCGCGCAGTACAACCTGATTTGGTGCAAATGTATACATGTGTTATGATTATGTCCATTTAGACAACTTGTAATTATATATGTGCTTATCGAAATGTTGTGAAATCACAGCGTACAGCAATGTAACATCCACGGTTTTATCACGAGCAATATGCCAATAAGCCGTTGTATATACTTTCCGTTTTGATACGGATTTTAAGTAAATTTATGGAGTAATTATTTGTAACCACATTATGGCTTGTACGCGTCACAAACCTATACTGCATAATGGAATAATTGTTTACTGAAGGAAATAACCAATAGCTTGATCGCTATCTGCAGCCATCAAATGCAATATTAGCCAAGAGTGACATACCATGGGCGCTTTGCCCCACTTTACTGTCTACCGCTGTATATATATATATATATATATATATATATATATATATATATATATATATATATATACAGCGGTAGACAGTAAAGTGGGGCAAAGCGCCCATGGTATGTCACTCTTGGCTAATATTGCATTTGATGGCTGCAGATAGCGATCAAGCTATTGGTTATTTCCTTCCGTACTATGGCTTTAGAGAATCGAACACGATGTAACCAGAGCTGATTTATTAATAATAACACAATTGCTTTATTGATTGATAGCCCGACACAATATTGAATACAAACACATGATATATACATACAAATCATGATAGACAATCAGCAATAAGCAGGAAAGAAGGGAACTGCTTATAATTCATTTTTTCAGTTATCAACGAAACATGTATGCCACCTTGGTGCAATTAAGCTGATGCGAGAATACCACAGATAATCAAGGAAATGTCATAAACACATGATAATGAGTGTTCTCAATTAGCTGTAGTGTTCACTGTTGGACCTGGCTCTCGGCATATAATGCCTGTAATGCACCTACGTTATTTATGTAAACACCATATATATATATATATATATATATATATATATGTATAGATATATATATATATATATATATATATATATATATGCATACTATATAATTATAAAATAATGGTGATAGAAAACTACTCGTTTACAAAATGCCTAAATCGGCATGATAGAGCGCTATATATCGCCGTCGTTGTTATAATTAAATAGCGATACAAATAGAAATAAAATCCGCTATTTAATATAAATATAGGCATATTAGATCGATGTTCTTGTTCCTGTAGCTCATTAATAATATTTAACTATTATATTAACTGTTACCGGTATAGCTGCTTCGCTACGGAATTATATTATGACCCGTGGTTACGCGGTACACGTGACGTATGACCGCCCACAACCAGTTTGTAAACACTGACATTGGCAGACGTATCAAACCCCTAGCAACACGCCAACGACCCCCTGGCAACACGCCAACGACCAAAGGGTGGGGCACGACCCACGGCTAATTACAAGCCCAGTTCGTCACCAACTTATATTGCAGCAGTAATGAAATAAGTGATATCCAATTAATTATATAGTGCCGTATCGGGGCAATGTATTAAGCTGTCCAGCATGACTGACGTTGTCTTAGTTGTTCATTAGTTACGATGATTTTATTAATTAAATAGTGACGACGTAGCTGTCGTATATGCGTCACACACGGCGGGGTCATAATTATGTTATAATTATTATAGAAATTATCTAGCACGTCACTTCCATTGTGGGCGTCTAGACAACCTTTTATTATACGTCATCTTTAACGTTTTCATTCTCTGACGTCATGGTTGACGCCGTCGTCCTGTCTGCTAGCGCAGATATATAATACTTAGCAGATCGAGTAAACGAGACTCAGCATAATAGTTTATTCTTTACGAGTTACGGGGTCGCGGTTTACTTCATACAAGAAATATCACGTTTCCGAGTGCGTTCAAGGTAAGAAAAGTAGTTGCTTAGTACGGCGTTTATCTTTACAAAGGTAGTTATTATGGAGAGATAATGTCCTTGATATGCATTTATATGACAATTTTAGTGTAATCAGACTTATGACACCGTCTGTTTTAATGGACTGAAATTTGATCTTTGCTCGAACTATTTTTTCGAACTCAAGATAACAAATATTGCATTTTCGGACACGAATCGTCAATTGGTAGATGAGAGGGCAACTGTCCAAGGAAGCAATGAACAGAGACACAGCTGGTACACTTACAGTAACAACTACTCCAAAACCTACACTTACAATAACACCTACTCTAACACCTACACTTACAATAACACCTACTCTAACACCTACACTTACAATAACACCTACTCTAACACCTACACTTACAATAACACCTACTCTAACACCTACACTTACAATAACACCTACTCTAACACCTACAATTACAATAACACCTACTCTAACACCTACACTTACAATAACACATACACTTACAATGACACCTACTTTAACACCTACACTTACAATAACACCTATACTTACAATAACACCTACACTTACACTTACAATAACACCTACTCTACAAAGTGCTCAACTGACTGGCACCGTCACACATGAGTGACCTTCTACAGAAACTCCGGTGTGACGGTCTGGAATATCCATCCGGTTTAGGATGTCGTTCTACGTATGCGCATGCGCGCCAAACGGGCGTGACCTCAGGTGACCTCAGTTCGCCGATCAACTTTGACCCCTTGCTAGAATGTCGAGACTGATTTCATGGCCTACGCGGCGACTGTGTTACATAATAAACCATTTATAAGTGCTGTAGCGACGACCTACGCCAATCTAAGCACTACAAGAACCGACAGACAAAGGGAGTGAAATGTTTTGACTTTGAGAAAGCGAACATCGTCCTTAAAAGAAACAAGAGGAATGAGTTGTGTTGATAACAACAACAATATACAACAAATAGTTGTTTTTACGAATACAACTAATTCCTCATATTTTTTGAGGACGATGTTCGCTATCTCAAATATCTAGATTCCCACACTTCGTACGGATCTTGAAGCACCTCAATGGAATTTCTAATAATGCAATGATAAGCCCATACTTGCAAACATTGTGGAGGAAAGAGCCTTTTTGAATAACAGTAACAACTTCTTGGTATAACCAAAAATAAATTTATGTTTGTTGTGCGTTGCCTGATAATATGGATCCGAAATAGTTCTAACCTTCTACCCCTCCAATTGGTGGACTGGCCCAGTGCTGGACATCATGGGAAAGTCCCATTCTTCCCCAGTTCTTTTCCGAATCGATCGAAGTGAGTCGTGTTTGTTCTGTATCATATGTTATGTTGCTTTATTCGGTATTAAGTTGTCTGTTTATGAGACACCACCTCCTCCTCTCCTCCACCTCACATTTCTGGGTTTCTTTTTTCAATGTGTTACTTGCAATTTATTTGTCGTCCAGACATATTCCTTGTATTTCTGAATAAGCTGTTTACTCTACAATATAGTATAGTTGTGTATTAACAGCTCCATACAACGTATGACGGGAAGGCCGTCACCTTTGATGTGTATTAGCAGCTTGTATATATTTGCTTGATTGTATATGTATGGGCTGGTAGCCCCTCACCTTTGATGTTGTGCATTAGCAACATTGTATGCATTTGACTGAATGTTTAGATGTGTACACCACCAACTTTGCGTACATAATTACTTGTTGTATACATGCATTTCTATGGTATGTCTGTTTCATACCAACTGGCAATACATTTTGCCCATTACCAACCTTATCTATATGAATCCGTTGTCATTTATTCAATATCAAACGAGCTGCGGCCACAATTCTTTGCAAGTTAATTTGCGCACAATACACAACAGAAAACATAAATATATTTATACAAAACATTCCAATACGACCACTATAAAAAGTATGTTCTATACATGCAGTGATGAGTTTGAAGTTTACCAATACATGCTAAATAGGTGCAAATATATGCCATTACAAAAATGTGATCCACACCCACACCCTGACGAATTTATTTTATAAACTACCCCTATGGGCTCTCTACATCACATGCACAATTTAAACCGTATATGTAACTAAGACAATACCCTGCCTGTCTGCAAACTATACAAATTCGGGCATTGGTGGAGGAAAGAGCCTTTTTTAATCAATCCAATACAAATGTATCGGCTAGTAGACAGTTACATACATCCTAAACTGACAGAGATATATATCTATGTGTAAACGGGGGATTTCTCGTGAAGACCGAACACGTATAAATGAATGTATCCAAATGTTATTAAGGTGTGTTCTATTGTACAAATTAAAAACTTGTAAACATAAAAACATATTATTACTACATGCGCTACAAAGGTACCATAGGGTCATTCGAAAACAGTATGACACACAATATGTATAAAGTAAATACTCAGCTAATACATCTACAATTAATGTATATGTTAATAAATATAGCTTCACCATGCCTAACGTATCATCTATACTTATGTATGACAGCCATGATGTCATAACTCTTAATAATGCATGTGCCTGAATTAATACTAACACAAACAATCTGTATTGTCTAAAATCAATTCCATAACATACGACAATGCAAGTAATTGTTCCTAGCCAATATAATACAGTGTGCTCACGTCTACTGGGACATGCAGTCACTATTGCCACTGAGCACCGGCTCAGTACATGTAGCCTACAGGTGGCTGTACTACATGTCTTGGCTGTCTGTAACCAAGCAAAACAATTGTCCTACTGCCAAGCATTGCACTAATTAACAAGTTTAACCGATTTACAACCAATTATCAGTTGTAAATGAATAAACTAAATACTGAATAACTAAATATCATATGTCTGCTAACATAATTATTCCATAAACAATAATGCACTAATTAGCTTTCTTAAAATACAACACCGCTTACATTAATACGTGAATAAACAGTCTTAACCATCGTTATCTACTAATATGCAACCTCACATAGAGCAGTACATAACATTGACTATACGCTTGCGATATACTCATTATAACGTTACCTCAATGCACAGTAATGTTACGACTGCCTATACAATCTTGGAACCTCTGCAGACGGCCACATCTGCCAAGTGTCACATAAATACTGGCTTGTGTAACCTCCCAAAATAATAATAATAATAATAATAATAGTAACTTCTTTTGCGCCAATATCCTCGAAAATCAAGCTCAGTGGCGCGACAAAACCAGGGGATTAATCAATCTCATAATCGAAAGCAATGCGTGAGTCGTCAACGGATGGATGAAGAAGCTAGGAGGCTAAGGAGGATAGGCAGCATTAAAGAGATAGGTTTTTAGATGTCGGCGGAATGAAACTATATTACCTTGTGATTTAACACTGGCAGGAAGCGAATTCCACACCGTTGGTGCGGCAACCGAGAAAGCTCGGGTCCCGGCTTTCGTTTTCACCCGAGGGATGTAAAGAGGGTTACTACTGGTTGAGCGTAGCTGTCTGGAATTTCTTGTTGGAGTTAGCATTGAATTTAGATATGCTGGTTGTGTAGATGAGAGTGCTTGATAGGCTATTGTACAAATTTTGAAAATGATGCGATAGTGCACAGGTAGCCAATGCAGTGGTTTTAGAAGCGGCACTGAGCGAGAAAAACGAGGAGAACGCGTGACTACCCTTGCTAAACAATTTTGGACACGCTGAAGTTTTGCTATGTCCTTGTTAGCGGTATTGTAAAGGAGGGAATTGCAGTAGTCGAGTCTGCTACTTACTAGAGCTGTGGCGATGGTTTTAGCGACGGAAAGTGATAAAAACCGGCGGATACGGCGAAGATCACGGATATGGTAAAAACAGCAACGGCATGTTTTCGAGATATGTTGTTTGAAATTGAAGTTTTCATCAAACGTTACTCCGAGATTTAAAACTGAGGTGGCTGGTGTGATACTCTGACTCAGAATATGTGTCGGGAAAAAGCCATTGAGTTTTGCCCGCTGCGTTGAGGTACCAATGATGAGAAATTCAGTCTTATCTGCATTTAGTTTTAATTTACTATTTTTCATCCAGAGGGAGACATCTTGGAGACAATCCCTGAGCTGGTTTAGGGAGCGACAAGTATCTGGTGTGGTCAGAGAAACATAGATTTGTGTGTCATCTGCATAAAGGTGATGATCCAGGTTGTGACTCTGGATAACTGAGCTTAATGGTGTTGTGTACAGAGTGAAAAGCAACGGACCCAAAACAGAACCCTGGGGGACACCACAAGAGGTGGGCAGCATGTCTGAGAAGCAGTTACCTATTTTAATGGATTGCCGTCTGTCAGTAAGGTATGAAGTAAACCAGCTCAAGGCTGTGCCAGATATCCCGTACCACGTTGATAAGCGTGTAATGAGAATGTCGTGGTCAATGGTGTCGAAAGCGGCGGATAGGTCAAGCAGGGTCAGTGCAGTAACTTTGTCTTTATCAATGTTAAGGTTTATGTCATTGTGTACTTTTAAAAGAGCAGTTTCTGTTGAGTGAAATTGTTTGTACGCAGACTGTGATGCATTGGTTAAACCATTTATGTTGATGTAAGAAGTAAGTCGATTTGCAACAACCTTTTCGAGTATTTTGGAAATGAAGCTAAGGTTAGAAATAGGCCTGTAGCTGTTTAGATCTTCTTTTGACAGAGTTGTCTTCTTAAGAATTGGATTTACGTGTGCACATTTAAAGTCTTCAGGGAATAAGCCGGAGCAGAGTGATGCATTTATTATATCTGTTATTGGTTTAATTAAAACGTCAAGGCATGCTTTCAGTAGTATGGTCGGAAGTGGGTCAAGATCACAGGATTTATTTGGGGATGACATGATTATTTTTTCCACTTCAGTAGTTGTGGCTGGTTCAAACGATGTGAGTTTAGAATTTAGTTGTGGAGAGTCGGCATTTATAGTGTCTGAGGTGTGATCTGTGAAGGCTGAATGTATCAGGCTGATTTTGTCTTTAAAATGACTTGAGAAAGAGTTACACAGTGACTTGATTGATGCATGGGTTGGTAGGGAAGGAGCAGGCCGCCTGTGTAAAAAACAAGAGTAAATATTAAAAACTACTAATTAACTTAGTGCTTAAAACAATACTTACTGATACATAAACTCATGCTTCTTTATTCTACTCACATATAATTTACCCAATATACGGTGGAGGTTAATAGCTCTAACTAGACTAGCCGCTGTCTTGCTCATTCAGTGGTCAGTCTGTCCTGTGTCCACTCACAGTCAACAGGAAGTTTTTGCCGCACTGTGTAGGGATTGTCCGTAACCTGACACTGCTACACAACACCCATCATCACAGCCTACTGTCTGCTAACATCTCAGCGGGGGACATGTCAACCCATGACCTCCTAATGGGTATTAAAGACTCAATGTGGTTAACAGATAATCTAGACGCCGTATAATGGTGGAATGATTTGTTTCCCATAAAATATGCCAGTGCTGGGGAAATATTCAGCATCCTCTATCAACAATCTGTTAACACACGTGCCTGTTGGCTCAGCTGATAGCTCACGCCACGTTTCAGCGCACACGGTGAGAAAGATGCTAAGCTAACCACTTCATATCAAGTGACTTATCCATCACATGGTCTGGTTGCCTAGCAAATTACACCAAAACTGTCAGAAAAACACGTGGAATACTCAGGCATTCCAACTAATGTTTTCTTAAATTTGTGTTTCTTTACGACAAAAACAAGTCACAATTGTGAAAGTTACAACTGCATGAATGATTGTTTAATTTATGTGGTCTTCACTGTAGAAAACGATAGTAAATTGTGATATTTACCATAGTAAATCATATAATTTTAGGCTAAGCCTTTAAACTATTGAACACTCTAAGCTCATTCAGTGTATAATAAAGTCACTGTCACTCGCCTTTTCATGGCATTGGTACTCGAATATTTAAGTTTATGTCATATATTGTGTGTGTGTGTGTGCGTGCGTGCGTGCGTGCGTGCGTGCGTGCGTGTGTGCGTGTGTGTAAATTCTATTATATTCCATCATCATATATCATGTAAGCTATTTTAACAAGACCGTGCACGTGGAGGAATTTGACCATGAATGAATGGAATGAATGTAGTGGTATTAAGAGAGAAAAACGAGGAGACATATTTTTGTTGCAGAAATGGCAATTCACGAGTTACTCGACAAATATGCCATCCTCATGTATGGCGCTGTGCTCTGGGCAGTCTTGTTCTTAATCATTGCTGCTGTGGCCATTTGCAAGATAAAGGTTTGTGTCTGAGAGCTATACTAAGTTTATGATAAAGGTCTGTATCTGAGAGCGATAGTAAGTTTAAGATAAAGGTCTGTATCTGAGAGCGATAGTAAGTTTAAGATAAAGGTCTGTATCTGAGAGCGATAGTAAGTTTCATTCTAATATTCATTCTAACTTGCGTAACAATTGTAGAGAAGAATATTTTCATATGCAAATATTATTCAGTTCATGATCGTTATTTAAACATATAATTATAATATATATAGTTGTGTGTACACAAATAATATATACATATATACATATATATATATATATACATAAATATATATATATATATTATATATATATATATATATATATATATATATATATATATATATATATATATATATATATATATATATATATATATATGTATGTGTGTGTTTGTGTGTATAAATACATGTATATATAGTATATATATATAGTATATATATATATATATATATATATATATATATTATGTTACAGATTAAAGGTGACAAGTCTTTGCAAGTCGCGCCTTTAGGCAGCTTCGAGAACAGCACGACAAAGTCCGGCGTCGCCAAGTACTAGCAGAGGTGCGTCTCCCGCCTTCTCGCTGCTAGTGGGATGAATCGTGAAGAGAGCAGCAGATCCGGCCGGCTAGGACGTCGACTGGGAGAATGTCGTCTTGGCTGGTCGATTGATTGAGTGGCTAATTAATAAATTGATTGATTGATTGGTTGGTTGATTGATTGATTGATTGATTGATTGATTGATTGATTGATTGATTGATTGATTGATTGATTGATTGATTGAGGGTGGGGTGGGATGGGGTGGGGTGGGGTGGGGTGGGGTGGGGTGGGGTGGGGTGGGGTGGGGTGGGGTGGGGTGGGGTGGGGTGGGGTGGGGTGGGGTGGGGTGGGGTGGGGTGGGGTCGGTCGGTCGGTCGGTCGGTCGGTCGGTCGGTCGGTCGGTCGGTCGGTCGGTCGGCCTAAAAAAGAGACCTAAAAACGTACGTTATACCAATTACTTGTTGAACTATATGTCTTACTGCTGTGAAGTATGGGAAAATACGTATCCGTCTAGACTCAGAACACTTTCTCTGCTACAGAAAAAAGCTATACGAATAATCTATAGTCTTAATTTCCATGGTCATACATATGTATTTTTTCACTGCTAAAAAATTCTTAAACTTCAAGACTTAATTACACATAGGACTAGGGCTATGCTATATAAAGCAAACAACCACTGTTTAGAAGGTGGTGTACAAGCGTTCTTTGAACCAACTGCAGCCATACACAAGAATGATGCCAGACAATCTAAGCTATTTTATGTTACAAAAGCGAACGCCACCCATATTACTGTCAGAGGTATAGGTACACATATAGAACGGTCTAGAAAGTGATATAACACAGTTGCCAAGTTTGCAACAATTTAAGAAAATATTAAAGTCGACGTTACTGTCGTCGTATTTATGAACAACTAAGTTAACACAATGAAAAAAGAAAAGAAACAACATTGTTGTTTTGTATTCAATCTTGTAACATTTACTATAACTACCACGCATTTTAGTTGAAAAGGGCATAGCGCCTTACAAGTCATATGATTTCTGCTATGTCCCTTTAACAACAGCAGCGATTCACCAATCATGGAATTGTATTATATTGTATTGTCGTTACCATTTTGTATTGTATTAGTTTCCCCATACTATGTTGTGTGTTCCTGTGTTGTTGTTGTTAAATAAACTTTCATTCTTCTGCTCCTGGTTCTTGCTCTTGTTCTTGCTCTTGTTGTTTTTGTTCTTCTTCTTCTCCTTAATGTAGACACTGTGGGTAGTGCGCGCTAAGCCTACTGTAAGTAGAGAGTCTGCTTTTATTTCAAGTATTTTTTAAATAACTTTTACTTTTTACGCAAGTAATGTTTTCAGTGTACTTTTACTTTTACTTAGGCAGTTTTTAGATGACTTATACTTTCACTTACCTCGCATCACACTCACCTCGCATCACACTCACCTCGCGTCACACTCACCTCGCGTCACACACACACACACACTTAGCATCACATCGCATCACACTCACCTCGCATCACACTCACTTCGCTTCGATTATCCAGGCGCCGTCAGGTGGCAGCACTCGCCAGTCTCTTCCTTGCGAAGTCACGTAGTCGAGTTTAAAACCCTGACAAGTGTTACATCTCGCAAATGCGTCTATTGAAATTATTATATACTATTTAATTTTGAGCGATGTGGCTATTAATTTTCTATATCAAATAAAAACAAGGTTAATTAAATTCGTCTTTGGCGAATTCACTCCGCACAAATTGTTCTTTTAACATTATGTACTGATCTTAACATAGATAAAGGCAAAGTTCGCACTGACCCTACTTGATCTATGAACATTTCAATTTCAAGCAACATATATCGCAAATATGTCGCTGCTGTTTTAATTTTGATTTTACAATCTTCGTCGTATTCGTCGGTGGATCTTAGTTTCCGTTCCGCTGAAAACCATTGCAACAGCTCTAGTAAGCATCAAACTTGACTACTGTAATTCCCACTTTTACTATACTGCAAACAACGATATAACAAAACTTCAACGTGTCCAGAATTGGAGCGTTCCCCTCGTTTTTTTTCGCTCGGTGGCGCTTCTGAAATAATTGCATTGACTCCCTGTGCACTACCGCATTATTTTCAAGATATGTGCAATAGCCTATCAAGCACTCTCATCAACACAACCAGCATATCTGAGTTCGATGCTCACTCCAGCAAGAAATTCCAGACAGCTACGATCAACCAGTAGTAACCCTCTTTACCTTCCTCGGGTGAAAACGAAAGCTGGAACCCGAGTTTTCTCGGTTGCCGGACCAACTGTGCGGAATTCGCTTCTTTCCTCTAAATTAGAAAGAAATATAGTTTAATTCCGCCGCTATCTGTTTAACGCTGCCTATCCTCCTTAGCTTCCTAGCACCTTCAGCCACCCGCCGACGACTGGAGCATTGTTCACGATTACGAGATTGCTTAATCCCTTGGTTTTGTCGAGTCACTGAGCTTGATGTTCGAAGACATAAGCGCATAAGAGGTCATTATTTGTATTATTAACATAATTCGAGTGAGCCGGTTTCGTTTGAGGCAGATCGGCTCAGTAAACAATGTTGACTGATCCCAGCTTAGCCTTACTTAGTAGGGGAATCCCGGGTAAAACGGGATACTCGGGTAATATGAGAAATCGCAATATGCAAAGAATAGTGCTACCACAAAACGTATTTTCGCGTAGCGTAGCGGTATCTGCTGACTAGTATACAAACCAATTGGTATGCAATACTTCGCGCGGATTGAAACAATCTTTAGTAATCCTTAGCTTTGATCCCTTGCTAAATTGTTTGTTTGACGTTACATCTAAGTTTGCTAAGAAATTATTTGTCGTATTTTAATGCAATGCAATGTCGTGATGATGTAGTATTAGTTTAAGAGTGTTTCATCTGTAATCGTTTTTCGTAAGAGTGAGCGATGATTAATGTATCACAGTTTGATTAAACCATACCTATTCCGGGCGAAATGGGTCCGTATTTAATAAGAAAATGATGTCAACAACAAAATCAATACCATACCCTGTTGCGTTTTGGTGTGTTTGGCCGATACACAACAAACTGTTATCCTACTGCGCAAAATGTGGGTGCGACGAACAGCGGAACGTTACCTCTCCCATATTGCCCGGGTTTCTCCTATAATTACCTACCGTTTCACTCTCTGGCGTTTAGAGCCGCGACGAAATCAGTCCTCTGCTGCCGATCTCATGTCATTCGCTCTATGGCGCCCAGCTGTGGTTAATTTCAGTCAGCTGCGCCTCTACTGTTCTCCGCCACGTTGTCTTTTGTCCACCATCATCTCCCTTGTGGTGTCCACCAGTCAGCAGCTCTTTTGTGGTAGCGTCTGTATCCATGCGAAGGACATGTCCCATCCATATACCGTACGTTCTTTGAATGATGGTATGCATACCTTCTTGTTGACAGCGGGCAAGCAACTCCTGGTTGGACATCGTTCTTGACCAGTAGATTCTGAGGATGTTTCTGAATTAAGTCGTGTGAAAGGTGAACAGTCTGGAAAGGTCTTTTCCGTCGCTCTCCAGTTCTCGGGTCCATACAGCACACAACTAATTTGTTGTCGTTGTACGTTGAATTTGTTGAATCTATTCTATTCATATTCTATAGGGAGTATGGAACCTGGGTCCATTTTCCATGGGGTCCATATTCTATTTGATATACACACACAGTGTGTATGTCTGTAGTACTTGTGACAGTGCAAACAGTGTGTATGTCTGTAGTATTTGTAACAGTGCACACAGTTTGTATGTCTGTAGTACTTGTAAAAGTGCACACAGTGTGTATGTCTGTAGTACTTGTAACAGTGCACAGAGTGTGGATGTCTGTAGTATTTTAACAGTGCACACAGTGTGTATGTATGTCTGTAGTACTTGTAACAGTGCACACTGTGTGTATGTCTTTAGTATTTGTAACAGTGCACACAGTGTGTTTGTATGTAGTACTTGTGACAGTGCACACAGTATGTATGTCTGTAGTACTTGTAACAGTGCACACAGTGTGTATGTCTGTAGTACTTGTAACAGTGCACACAGTGTGTCTGTCTGTAATACTTGTAACCGTGCGCACAGTGTGTATGTCTGTAGTACTTGTAACAGTGCACACAGCGAGTATGTCTGTAGTACATGTGACAGTGCACACAGTGTGTATATCTGAAGTACTTGTAGCAGTGTGCACAGTGTGTATGTCTGTAGTACTTGAGACAGTGCACACAGTGTGTATGTCTGTGGTATTTGTAACAGTGCACACAGTGTGTATGTCTGTAGTATTTGTAACAGTGCTCACAGTGTGTATGTATGTAGTATTTGTAACAGTGTACACTCTGTGTATGTCTGTAGTATTTGTAACAGTGTACACAGTGTGTCTATCTGTAGTACTTGAGACAGTGCACTCAGTGTGTATGTTTGTAGTATTTGTAACAGTGCACACAGTGTGTATGTCTGTAGTATTTGTAACATGGCACACAGTGTGTATGTCTGTATTATTTGTAACAGTGCACACAGTGTGTGTGTATGTAGTACTTGTAAGAGTGCACACAGTGTGTATGTCTGTAGTACTTGTAACCGTGCGCACAGTGTGTATGTCTGTAGTACTTGTAACAGTGCACACAGTGTGTCTGTCTGTAATACTTGTAACCGTGCGCACAGTGTGTATGTCTGTAGTACTTGTAACAGTGCACACAGCGAGTATGTCTGTAGTACATGTGACAGTGCACACAGTGTGTATATCTGAAGTACTTGTAGCAGTGTGCACAGTGTGTATGTCTGTAGTACTTGAGACAGTGCACACAGTGTGTATGTCTGTGGTATTTGTAACAGTGCACACAGTGTGTATGTCTGTAGTATTTGTAACAGTGCTCACAGTGTGTATATATGTAGTATTTGTAACAGTGTACACTCTGTGTATGTCTGTAGTATTTGTAACAGTGTACACAGTGTGTCTATCTGTAGTACTTGAGACAGTGCACACAGTGTGTATGTTTGTAGTATTTGTAACAGTGCACACAGTGTGTATGTCTGTAGTATTTGTAACATGGCACACAGTGTGTATGTCTGTAGTATTTGTAACAGTGCACACAGTGTGTGTGTGTATGTAGTACTTGTAAGAGTGCACACAGTGTGTATGTATGTAGTACTTGTAAGAGTGGACACAGTGTGTATGTCTGTAGTACTTGTAACAGTGCACACAGTGTGTATGTCTGTATTATTTGTAACAGTTCACACAGTGTGTATATCTGTAGTACTTGTAACAGTGCACACAGTGTGTATGTATGTAGTACTTGTAACAGTGCACACAATGTGTATGTCTGTAGTACGTGTAACAGTGCGCACAGTGTGTGTGTCTGTAGTATTTTAACAGTGCACACAGTGTGTATGTCTGTAGTATTTGTAACAGTGCACACTCTGTGCATGTCTGTAGTATTGGTAACAGTGCACACAGTGTGTATGTCTGTAGTATTTGTAACAGTGCACACAGTGTGTATGTCTGTAGTATTTGTAACAGTGCACACAGTGTGTATGTCTATAGTATTTGTAACAGTGCACACAGTGTGTATGTCTGTAGTATTTGTAACAGTGCACACTCTGTGAATGTCTGTAGTATTTGTAACAGTGCACACAGTGTGTATGTCTGTAGTATTTGTAACAGTGCACACAGTGTGTATGTCTATAGTATTTGTAACAGTGCACACAGTGTGTATGTCTGTAGTATTTGTAACAGTGCACACTCTGTGAATGTCTGTAGTATTTGTAACAGTGCGCACAGTGTGTATGTCTGTAGTACTTGTGACAGTGTACACAGTGTTTATGTCTGTAGTACTTGTAACAGTGGACACAGTGTGTATGTCTGTGGTACTTGTAACAGTGCACACAGTGGGAATGTCTGTAGTACTTTTGACAGTGCACACAGTGTGTATGTCTGTAGTACTTGTAACAGTGCACACATCGAGTATGTCTGTAGTACATGTGACAGTGCACACAGTGTGTATATCTGAAGTACTTGTAGCAGTGTGCACAGTGTGTATGTCTGTAGTACTTGAGACAGTGCACACAGTGTGTATGTATGTAGTATTTGTAACAGTGCACACAGTGTGTATGTCTGTAGTATTTGTAACAGTGCTCACAGTGTGTATGTATGTAGTATTTGTAACAGTGTACACTCTGTGTATGTCTGTAGTATTTGTAACAGTGTACACAGTGTGTCTGTCTGTAGTACTTGAGACAGTGCACACAGTGTGTATGTTTGTAGTATTTGTAACAGTGCACACAGTGTGTATGTCTGTAGTATTTGTAACATGGCACACAGTGTGTATGTCTGTATTATTTGTCACAGTGCACACAGTGTGTGTGTATGTAGTACTTGTAAGAGTGCACACAGTGTGTATGTCTGTAGTACTTGTAAGAGTGCACACAGTGTGTATGTCTGTAGTACTTGTAACAGTGCACACAGTGTGTATGTCTGTATTATTTGTAACAGTTCACACAATGTGTATATCTGTAGTACTTGTAACAGTGCACACAGTGTGTATGTATGTAGTACTTGTAACAGTGCACTCAGTGTGTATGTCTGTAGTACGTGTAACAGTGCGCACAGTGTGTGTGTCTGTAGTATTTTAACAGTGCACACAGTGTGTATGTCTGTAGTATTTGTAACAGTGCACACTCTGTGCATGTCTGTAGTATTGGTAACAGTGCACACAGTGTGTATGTCTGTAGTATTTGTAACAGTGCACACAGTGTGTATGTCTGTAGTATTTGTAACAGTGCACACAGTGTGTATGTCTATAGTATTTGTAACAGTGCACACAGTGTGTATGTCTGTAGTATTTGTAACAGTGCACACTCTGTGAATGTCTGTAGTATTTGTAACAGTGCACACAGTGTGTATGTCTGTAGTATTTGTAACAGTGCGCACAGTGTGTATGTCTGTAGTACTTGTGACAGTGTACACAGTGTTTATGTCTGTAGTACTTGTAACAGTGCACACAGTGTGTATGTCTGTGGTACTTGTAACAGTGCACACAGTGGGAATGTCTGTAGTACTTGTGACAGTGCACACAGTGTGTATGTCTGTAGTACTTGTAACATTGCACACAGTGTGTATGTCTGTATTACTTGTGACAATGCACAGAGTGTGTATGTCTGTAGTACTTGTAACAGTGCACACAGTGTGTCTGTCTGTAGTACTTGTAACAGTGCGCACAGTGTGTATGTCTGTAGTACTTGTAACAGTGCACACAGTGTCTATGTCTGTAGTACTTGTGACAGTGCACACAGTATGTATGTCTGTAGTACTTGTAACAGTGCACACAGTGTGTATGTCTGTAGTACTTGTGACAGTGCACACAGTGTGTATGTCTGTAGTATTTGTAACAGTGCACACAGTGTGTATGTCTATAGTATTTGTAACAGTGCACACAGTGTGTATGTATGTAGTACTTGTAACAGTGCACACAGTGTGTATGTCTGTAGTACTTATAACAGTGCGCACAGTGTGTATGTCTGTAGTATTTTAACAGTGCACACAGTGTGTATGCCTGTAGTATTTGTAACAGTGCACACTCTGTGCATGTCTGTAGTACTTGTAACAGTGCACACAGTGTGTATGTCTGTAGTACTTGTAACAGTGCGCACAGTGTGTCCGTTTGTAGTATTTGTAACAGTGCACACTCTGTCTATATCTGTAGTATTTGTAACAGTGCTCACAGTGTGTATGTCTGTAGTATTGTAACAGTGCACACAGTGTGTATGTCTGTAGTACTTGTAACTGTGCACACAGTGTGTATGTCTGTAGTATTTGTAACAGTGCACACAGTGTGCATGTCTGTAGTACTTGTAACAGTGCACACAGTGTGTATGTCTGTAGTACTTGTAACAGTGCACACAGTGTGTATGTCTGTAGTACTTGTAACAGTGCGCACAGTGTGTATGTCTGTAGTACTTGTAGCAGTGCACACATTGTGTATGTATGTAGTATTTGTTATAGCGCACACAGTGTGTATGTCTGTAGTATTTGTAACAGTGCACACTCTGTGAATGTCTGTAGTATTTGTAACAGTGCGCACAGTGTGTATGTCTGTAGTACTTGTGACAGTGTACACAGTGTTTATGTCTGTAGTACTTGTAACAGTGGACACAGTGTGTATGTCTGTGGTACTTGTAACAGTGCACACAGTGGGAATGTCTGTAGTACTTGTGACAGTGCACACAGTGTGTATGTCTGTAGTACTTGTAACAGTGCACACATCGAGTATGTCTGTAGTACATGTGACAGTGCACACAGTGTGTATATCTGAAGTACTTGTAGCAGTGTGCACAGTGTGTATGTCTGTAGTACTTGAGACAGTGCACACAGTGTGTATGTCTGTAGTATTTGTAACAGTGCACACAGTGTGTATGTCTGTAGTATTTGTAACAGTGCTCACAGTGTGTATGTATGTAGTATTTGTAACAGTGTACACTCTGTGTATGTCTGTAGTATTTGTAACAGTGTACACAGTGTGTCTGTCTGTAGTACTTGAGACAGTGCACACAGTGTGTATGTTTGTAGTATTTGTAACAGTGCACACAGTGTGTATGTCTGTAGTATTTGTAACATGGCACACAGTGTGTATGTCTGTATTATTTGTCACAGTGCACACAGTGTGTGTGTATGTAGTACTTGTAAGAGTGCACACAGTGTGTATGTCTGTAGTACTTGTAAGAGTGCACACAGTGTGTATGTCTGTAGTACTTGTAACAGTGCACACAGTGTGTATGTCTGTATTATTTGTAACAGTTCACACAATGTGTATATCTGTAGTACTTGTAACAGTGCACACAGTGTGTATGTATGTAGTACTTGTAACAGTGCACTCAGTGTGTATGTCTGTAGTACGTGTAACAGTGCGCACAGTGTGTGTGTCTGTAGTATTTTAACAGTGCACACAGTGTGTATGTCTGTAGTATTTGTAACAGTGCACACTCTGTGCATGTCTGTAGTATTGGTAACAGTGCACACAGTGTGTATGTCTGTAGTATTTGTAACAGTGCACACAGTGTGTATGTCTGTAGTATTTGTAACAGTGCACACAGTGTGTATGTCTATAGTATTTGTAACAGTGCACACAGTGTGTATGTCTGTAGTATTTGTAACAGTGCACACTCTGTGAATGTCTGTAGTATTTGTAACAGTGCACACAGTGTGTATGTCTGTAGTATTTGTAACAGTGCGCACAGTGTGTATGTCTGTAGTACTTGTGACAGTGTACACAGTGTTTATGTCTGTAGTACTTGTAACAGTGCACACAGTGTGTATGTCTGTGGTACTTGTAACAGTGCACACAGTGGGAATGTCTGTAGTACTTGTGACAGTGCACACAGTGTGTATGTCTGTAGTACTTGTAACATTGCACACAGTGTGTATGTCTGTATTACTTGTGACAGTGCACAGAGTGTGTATGTCTGTAGTACTTGTAACAGTGCACACAGTGTGTCTGTCTGTAGTACTTGTAACAGTGCGCACAGTGTGTATGTCTGTAGTACTTGTAACAGTGCACACAGTGTCTATGTCTGTAGTACTTGTGACAGTGCACACAGTATGTATGTCTGTAGTACTTGTAACAGTGCACACAGTGTGTATGTCTGTAGTACTTGTGACAGTGCACACAGTGTGTATGTCTGTAGTACTTGTAACAGTGCACACAGTGTGTATGTCTATAGTATTTGTAACAGTGCACACAGTGTGTATGTATGTAGTACTTGTAACAGTGCACACAGTGTGTATGTATGTAGTACTTATAACAGTGCGCACAGTGTGTATGTCTGTAGTATTTTAACAGTGCACACAGTGTGTATGCCTGTAGTATTTGTAACAGTGCACACTCTGTGCATGTCTGTAGTACTTGTAACAGTGCACACAGTGTGTATGTCTGTAGTACTTGTAACAGTGCGCACAGTGTGTCCGTTTGTAGTATTTGTAACAGTGCACACTCTGTCTATATCTGTAGTATTTGTAACAGTGCTCACAGTGTGTATGTCTGTAGTATTGTAACAGTGCACACTGTTGTTGTTGTTTTACACATTTATTTCCTGCAGTTTAACATAGCAACAGTAAACAAAGCTATAATTGGGCGGTTATTTGAGCGAACTCTCCCTCCACAACAGTTTTCCAAGAGTGTTTCGGCCGTTTTTATAGCCACGTCCTAACCCCCAAAAGCCTTCTTTCGATGCCACGAATTCCACGAGTTCAGCATTTCCCGTTGCCATCAAGACTGCCCTCAACTCCTTAGATGTCTTGAACTTTGCAAGCAATAAATGGCGCATCCAGTGAACTCGAACGTCATTCCAACCAGACCTCGTCTCCCCGATCTGTTTACTTTTCATTTTTGCTAGGCGCGCATGTTTAGTAGCTTTGATGCGCTCTGAGCAGTCGACGTCGCCGTGGTATAACGCCTTCCTGTACTGGTATGCGTGCTCGACCGAAATAAAAACCCGACCGAATGCTTCGACACGACATGGGAACAGGTTTGACAATGGCGAGTCGACCCCGGCAAATTCAATGCGCTTTGGTTTCTTGTCGTCGTCCATGTCTTGACAAAGTTTATCGGGCACCACTGTCTCGCTAGCTACGTCGGGAACGTCACTGGTAAGTGTTTCCATTTCGAAGGTTACTGTAAATACGTACGTATCTCACTAGGTTTAAACACACAAACGCTGAAAACGTCGCTTAGATACGTTATGTTTCCGTTAACCGCTAGAGTGATTGTCTTCCGTTACGCAGTATCGCCTGTGGGAGGTTTACACGGAACTATACTCTACACATGCGCGGTGACCCCCTACGCGATTAAGTAAACATGAATAAGACAGCGCGCGCGTATGTATGTATGTAAGAGGATTGATCGAGCTATTTTTCACGCTATAAATTTCTTTTTCATAGTTTGGTCTAACTCGTATTGAAATACATCGCATAGCGTGAAAAATTGCTCGATCAATCATCTAAGTAAAACGTTTTGATTGTGAAAACTGTAACATTAAAACTAATGTCCACTCGCACTTGCTACGATACATCTATCGATGGCAAGCTATCGTTGATTTTATTTACCACGACGCGGCCCAAACCAGGACCCGGCTCGTCACCCGATACCGCCGCTCACTGATAAGTACAGCTGCCGGACCTACCACAGCTCGTGTACATTTAGGCGCGGGCCGTCACAAATCTCCACGCCGGTCGGCTTCGTTTCGATTCCACGACTTCGCGCGGCTAAACCCGTATTTTGGGGCGCCGTGGGCGAGGAAAATTGTGGCGCTTATGTCACTGCGCCGTGAGCGAAGAAAATTGCAAGTATGCACTTGGCGTTCTAAATCGGACATCACCGTATAATGCGCCAAAAGGAAAATTCCAAGAACGCGCTTTTCCCGCGTGACGTCGGGAAGCCGCGGCGCGCCGACATCCATATGGATAGGATATCGACCCGTTCACGAGAGGGCGCTCCTTCACTAACGTGCAGCATATTCGCGTATCTCGACTATAACATTGTCAATACTGACAAAAACAACGCGCTCGCGCACACACATATACTACGACTACCCTACAAATAGGTACAGCCGCCAAGCGACACCCGTCCTCTTATTCAAGAGAGGGCGCTTCTTTACTAATTCGATAGATGGCGTTCGTGTCACTGCGCCGTGGGCGAGGAAAATTGCGAGTATGCACGTTTTCCCGCGTGACGTCGGGAAGCCGCGAACGTTCTAAATCGGGCATCGCCGTTTAAGGCTCCGAACGAAAATTGCCAGTACGCGCTTTTCCCGCGTGACGTCGAAATGCCGCGGCGCGCCGACATACATATTAGGACAGGATATCGACCCGTTCACGAGAGGGCGCTCCTTCACTAACGTGCAGCGTATTCGATAGATGGCGCTTATGTCACCGCGCCGTGGGCGACAACTGAGGTTTAAGCGGAAGTACACTCTACGCATGCGCGGTGACATCATACAACCAATCAGCGCCTTCCTTACACAAATAACATCGGAAGTACACCTCCGCGCATGCACGATTCTATATTTATAACCAATCACAACGTTCGTTTTCGCTGCGGAACTACTCCATAAATATAGGGGATTAAAAGGAACGTACTAGTACTACTCACGTAGGTATGAATTATAATTTAT
>OZ024861.1:10423911-10426411 GCA_964017155.1 Oasisia sp. SBJ-2009
GTATAGTACACAAGTGTAATAAGAACACCTAAGCACATATTTGCTGGACAACATGTTTCTTTTACAAGTAGGGCCTAATGCTGTTAGTTTTCCAAATAACATAAAATGTATTGCTGTATGGTGAGGTAGTATTGAATGGACATGTTAATTATAATCCCATTACTTTTTATAATTTCGTGCATTTACCCATACATCATGCCTATTATGGTTAACTTGACATGTGAAAATAATATGTTAACTAACATCGTAATACACGCCCAAATTGGTAGAATGTTTATTTTCTGTCTGTACTGTAGCACTTAATCAAAAGCAACTTTCAAAAGTGTATTTATTAACTTAATAGACCTTTGGATAAACCATTAAGGAACTCTGTTCAAAATGAGCCGTGCAGATATTAAATAATAATGTTGATTTTTGTCAGGGTTGAAGGAATGAAGCTGTCATCGGACCGCCCAACGTAAACAATAAGTGTTCCTTCATTCATCGGATTCCTTGTCATTCCCAATCTTTTAAAATGCCACATAACCGATCCATGTACTGTTAGATTTCTGATTATTGTTGTGGCATCCCACTATACAACGATGTTTTCACCACATTACTAAAAAACATTTGAAACAAACAGTGTTTACGCCATGATTACGCGGTCCTACAACTGTTCTATGACTCCCGGTGAGGGCGCTGCAGTGCGAGGGACATCATCATGCTTAAAGGGGAAGTGAAACACAGCTGTAACATTCCATATACCTAAATGTACACTATATAAGTATACATTAACGGTGGCAGAATCACATTCACTTATCAGACAAACTGGAAACAAATATTTTTCAGTGCCTAAATCGTCGTCATAGAACACTGCATATCGCCATCTTTATTCCAAGCGAGTGGCTTGATTATCTCCTATCTAGCCCATGTAAAAAAACAAATTCTTCCGGTTTTCTTCATAATTAGACATTTCTACGCAAAAACAAAACTATGGTGCCTTATTATACACGATAGGTGTCCTATGTATCCACAAATAATATTTATTTGCATTAGAAATAAAAAGATGAAATTAAATACCGACGATTTTGAACCAATGAAACATTTTCATATCACCACACTTCCCGAGAGTATATCTTGACAGGCTTCAAGGGGCGGGGCTTACGAACGGAAGGTCGATCGGGACTATTTCTTCTTTTGTTTACAAAGATATCGGAAGTGTTTTGCGTTAGACTTAGTCTTAGAAGAGACGCTAGTTGTTAGTGGTTTTGGATAAATCACAGAAAATGGATCCGACAGAGTCACAAAGGAATCATTTGTAGCACAAGTGAGAGAAGCATCGGTTGCACAAGTGACACACGTAAAGCCATTCTTGTTTCACCCAGCGTGCGAGCCGAGGTGCGAGACGGCGAGAGAAGATCGCCATTTTTATGGAATTGAGGATCTTTGATTTTGGGATCAACGTGCTATAAACAATGTGAATGTTGCATGGTGTTTGTGTGGATGCTGCGTCCCAATGTCGACGCACATCGTTGTATGTTGTCTGGAGATAGCTGACGACCGAGCTCGACCGTGCTGACAGATGCCTGCATGAAGTTGAACCATGACTGACCACGTTCGAGTGGCACGACAGCTGTCAATGACAATGTTGGGAGTATCGGTCTGTTGACTATGTGCGATTTGCGTGCAGACTCGTTCGTTCTACCTATAGCTACCCTCGGGGTAGTAGGTAAGTAATCCGTTGTTCAACAGGTATCGAAAAGTAATTTAGCACTTCAAACCTAAACATAGCAATTATACTTGTATGGCCACACAATGTCAATGACACATATTAAATAAAAAAAGTCATTCTATCTTCGAATTCGTAACATAAAACTTTGTTACAAACTTATTTTTTATTTCTGACAAGATGTTACATGATGTGTGCATCCTTTTAATATAATGGGCTTCCACAAATCCACGCTAGTCGCTAAAGGCGCTTATACGCTGAGACCTTAGTTGCGTCTCAGCGCCCTCCAGCGACTAACGTGGATTTGTTTACATGTTTTGCTGAACGCTTATTAAAAAATCAATCCTCCTCAATTAGCTATTGACCGTGCAGGCGCGTAGCCAGCGACAGTTTGTATGTGGGCATGCCGTGTGTGTGATCAATAGACAGAACAGCGTGCCAATGTGTGGTCGATAGACAGAACAGCCAAAACAACGCCATTTTGGCACTGAATTCAATCGAACGTCCCGAGACGATTCATCGACTGTAAATGTACATTAATGTAGATATTATGCTTTCATATTGACGGACATAATATACGATATCAATATTTAACTATGTGTGAAGACGTAGCAGTCTCGTGTGATGCATACGGTAAGCTATAGATGATTTTAAACATCCTTTCCCGCATCAAGCCAGCAAACCTGTCGTCCAGTCGTCCAGTCGATGTTCCCTCGACTGTAAATGTACATTAATGTACATATTATGCTTTCATATCAACGGACATATCAGACTAAATCCATGTTTAGCTAT
>OZ024861.1:10431411-10433911 GCA_964017155.1 Oasisia sp. SBJ-2009
TGTAGAGTTGGGTTGGTACAGCACCTCGGTCTTCTTGATGTTAATCTTCAGGCCAAACTTCTTTGACGCATTGGAGAAAGCATCCACTATATTCTGCATCTCTTCAGCAGAGTGTGCAACCAGTGCACTGTCATCTGCGAATAGCAGCTCTCTCATCAGTATCCGAGTAGTCTTTATCTTCGCTCTGAAGTGTGCGACGTTGAATAGGTCAGCGCTCTGTCTGGACTGTATGTAGACGCCATCCCCCATGTCTCGGAAAGCATCATCGAGCATTGCTGATAGGAAGATGGAGAACAGCGTGGGGGCCAGTACACATCCTTGCTTGACCCCATTTGTGTCACTGAACGATTCCGAGACTTCCCCTCCAACACTAACATTCGCCATCATTCCAGTATGTAGTGCCTTGATCATTGTTGTGAACTTCTCTGGGCATCCATACTTCCTCAGTAGCTGCCATAGCCCGATCCTCCCAACTGTATCGAACGCCTTACATGGACAAATACCATGTACAGTGGTCGGTCCTGCTCAATGCACTTTTCTTGTAGTTGTCGGAGACAAAATATCATATCCACGGTGCTCCGGTTACCTCTGAAGCCACATTGAGTCTCTGGAACTACCTCTGGTGTTATGTGGGTATATAGATAGTCTGTTGAGTAGGATCCTGGCGAAGATCTTGCCTGCTATGGAAAGAAGAGAGATTCCTCTATAGTTCCCACAGTCTGTTCGATCACCTTTCTTGTAGATGGTTACAATGCTGGCATCCTTCCATGCTTGTGGTACAGAACCCACCTCCCAGGCATTGGTGATTGGTTGGTGCAGTCTGCTGAACAGATTGTCTCCTCCGTGCTTCCATACTTCTGCAGGAATTCCATCTCCTCCAGGTGCTTTGCCATCTTTCAGGCCGGCGATTGCTTTAGCCATCTCATCTATAGTTGGAATCTCATCTAGGCTTGTCTTGATAATGCGCTGCGGGATGTTGTCCAAAGCTTCGTGATCTATGTCTCCAGGGACGTTGAGTAGCTTCTGGAAGTGTTCACTCCATCTTGCCACAACTCTCTTGCTGTCAGAGAAGGTCTCCATTTCATCTGCTGATTTCAGTTGAACAGGTCCTTTCTTTTTGGGTCCCCACACTTCCTTCAGTCCATTGTAGAAGCCCTTCATGTTGTTACTGTCAGCAGCTCTCTGCAGCTCCACTGCCTTCTTTTCCCACCAGTCTGACTTCAGTGCATGGGTGTGTTTTTGTAGCAGTCTGCAGGCATCTTTATATGCTGCAGTGGTGGATCTAGTGCTCCTGGTTTGCAACACTCTCTGGTGGGCTTGGTCTCTTCTGCTCATAAGAGTTTGTAGCTCCTGGTCGTTGGGGTCGAACCAGTCCTGGTGTATATATGTATATTATAATATGTTATATATAATACATTATATTATATATATATATTTATGTATATATCATATAATATATATATATATATATATATATATATATATATATATATATATTTATATATATATATATATATATATAATAATATGTCATATATATATATATATATATATATATATATATATATATATATATATATATACATATATGACCTGAAATACACATAAGTATTTTTTTTTAAATATAAAACATAATTCATTGTTAGTATAGTGTTAATTCTAAACTAAAAAGCCTTTATGTTATGATATTTATAATAGCTATGTTTGCAACATATATTTGAAGAGGGGTCATGGCCTACCCCAATAACTGAACATTTGGGGGTATACTTTGGACCCAACACTGCTTGCCTTATTCATGGAGTGACAAGATGCAGAGCTTACAGGGGTGCCTGTGTAGAATTGCCCAATCCCACCGTTTGGCAAAGAAATTTGTCATCACTAAATTGAGATCAAATTACACAAAGTGCATAAATCCTCTGGTTCCGCCGTAGGCGATACAAATATCCACCAGAGCGACCAGGCTGCAATCCAAGGGGTGACAGGGCAAACCAAAAATAATAATCTATTATGTGCTTGATGG
This sequence comes from Oasisia sp. SBJ-2009, assembly GCA_964017155.1. Taxonomy (NCBI): domain Eukaryota; kingdom Metazoa; phylum Annelida; class Polychaeta; order Sabellida; family Siboglinidae; genus Oasisia; species Oasisia sp. SBJ-2009. The sequence goes on from OZ024861.1 coordinate 10,433,432, forward strand.
CTATATATCAATACAAGGGTGCAAAATGACAGAGCCCGGCAAGATGAATATTTACTGGACTTAGATCAAGTTGCGGGCTGCTGCCAACCAAGCAATTTATTTTATTATTAATTTTACTACTAGTCAGATGTAGGGTTTAAATTAAGAGAGGGGAGTGATCAGTCTCGCTATATATGCCTATAAATTTGTTTTATGAACTGAAAAAGTATGAGGACATTTCCTATGCTGACCCCCTCAGGCCGTGGGGTGGTCAGCGTCCCCCTCTTCCCCTACTGATCGACGCCCATGCTGTGCCTGTGTAGAACTTCCCAATCCAACATTTTGGCAAAGAAATTTGTCATCAGTCAAGTGGGAATAGGTTACAAAAAGTGCAGGAATCCGCCACTTCTGTCGTAGGCGATTAGCAACAAGCAAGCGAGAGGTGAAAGTGCAACACAAATTTTATCATTTAAAATGTGCGTGATGGCTAGAGCCTATTAA
>OZ024861.1:10438911-10456411 GCA_964017155.1 Oasisia sp. SBJ-2009
GCGTGTGCGTGTGCGTGTGCGTGTGCGTGTGCGTGTGCGTGTGCGTGTGCGTGTGCGTGTGCGTGTGCGTGTGCGTGTGCGTGTGCGTGTGCGTGTGCGTGTGCGTGTGCGTGTGTGTGTGCGTGTGTGTGCGTGTGTTTGCGTGGGTGTGCGTGTGCGTGTGCGTGTGCGTGTGCTTGTGCGTGTGCGTGTGCGTGTGCGTGTGCGTGTGCGTGTGCGTGTGCGTGTGCGTGTGCGTGTGCGTGTGCGTGTGCGTGTGCGTGTGCGTGTGCGTGTGCGTGTGCGTGTGCGTGTGCGTGTGCGTGTGCGTGTGCGTGTGCGTGTGCGTGTGCGTGTGCGTGTGCGTGTGCGTGTGCGTGTGCGTGTGCGTGTGCGTGTGCGTGTGCGTGTGCGTGTGCGTGTGCGTGTGCGTGTGCGTGTGCGTGTGCGTGTGCGTGTGCGTGTGCGTGTGCGTGTGCGTGTGCGTGTGCGTGTGCGTGTGCGTGTGCGTGTGCGTGTGCGTGTGCGTGTGCGTGTGCGTGTGCGTGTGCGTGTGCGTGTGCGTGTGCGTGTGCGCGTGCGCGTGCGCGTCCGCGGGCGCGTGCGCGTGCGCGTGCGAGTGCGCGTGCGCGTGCGCGTGCGCGTGCGCGTGCGTGTGCGTCTGTTTGTGTGCGTGTGCGTCTGTTTGTGTGCGTGTGCGTGTGCGTCTGTTGGTGTGCGTGTGCGTGTGCGTGTGCGTGTGCGTGTGCGTGTGCGTCTGTTTGTGTGCGTGTGCGTGTGCGTGTGCGTGTGCGTCTGTTTGTGTGCGTGTGCGTGTGCGTGTGCGTCTGTTTGTGTGCGTGTGCGTGTGCGTGTGCGTCTGTTTGTGTGCGTGTGCGTGTGCGTGTGCGTGTGCGTGTGCGTGTGCGTGTGCGTGTGCGTGTGCGTGTGCGTGTGCGTGTGCGTGTGCGTGTGCGTGTGCGTGTGCGTGTGCGTGTGCGTGTGCGTGTGCGTGTGCGTGTGCGTGTGCGTGTGCGTGTGCGTGTGCGTGTGCGTGTGCGTGTGCGTGTGCGTGTGCGTGTGCGTGTGCGTGTGCGTGTGCGTGTGCGTGTGCGTGTGCGTGTGCGTGTGCGTGTGCGTGTGCGTGTGCGTGTGCGTGTGCGTGTGCGTGTGCGTGTGCGTGTGCGTGTGCGTGTGCGTGTGCGTGTGCGTGTGCGTGTGCGTGTGCGTGTGCGTGTGCGTGTGCGTGTGCGTGTGCGTGTGCGTGTGCGTGTGCGTGTGCGTGTGCGTGTGCGTGTGCGTGTGCGTGTGCGTGTGCGTGTGCGTGTGCGTGTGCGTGTGCGTGTGCGTGTGCGTGTGCGTGTGCGTGTGCGTGTGCGTGTGCGTGTGCGTGTGCGTGTGCGTGTGCGTGTGCGTGTGCGTGTGCGTGTGCGTGTGCGTGTGCGTGTGCGCGTGCGCGTGCGCGTCCGCGGGCGCGTGCGCGTGCGCGTGCGAGTGCGCGTGCGCGTGCGCGTGCGCGTGCGCGTGCGTGTGCGTCTGTTTGTGTGCGTGTGCGTCTGTTTGTGTGCGTGTGCGTGTGCGTCTGTTGGTGTGCGTGTGCGTGTGCGTGTGCGTGTGCGTGTGCGTGTGCGTCTGTTTGTGTGCGTGTGCGTGTGCGTGTGCGTGTGCGTCTGTTTGTGTGCGTGTGCGTGTGCGTGTGCGTCTGTTTGTGTGCGTGTGCGTGTGCGTGTGCGTCTGTTTGTGTGCGTGTGCGTGTGCGTGTGCGTGTGCGTGTGCGTGTGCGTGTGCGTGTGCGTGTGCGTGTGCGTGTGCGTGTGCGTGTGCGTGTGCGTGTGCGTGTGCGTGTGCGTGTGCGTGTGCGTGTGCGTGTGCGTGTGCGTGTGCGTGTGCGTGTGCGTGTGCGTGTGCGTGTGCGTGTGCGTGTGCGTGTGCGTGTGCGTGTGCGTGTGCGTGTGCGTGTGCGTGTGCGTGTGCGTGTGCGTGTGCGTGTGCGTGTGCGTGTGCGTGTGCGTGTGCGTGTGCGTGTGCGTGTGCGTGTGCGTGTGCGTGTGCGTGTGCGTGTGCGTGTGCGTGTGCGTGTGCGTGTGCGTGTGCGTGTGCGTGTGCGTGTGCGTGTGCGTGTGCGTGTGCGTGTGCGTGTGCGTGTGCGTGTGCGTGTGCGTGTGCGTGTGCGTGTGCGTGTGCGTGTGCGTGTGCGTGTGCGTGTGCGTGTGCGTGTGCGTGTGCGTGTGCGTGTGCGTGTGCGTGTGCGTGTGCGTGTGCGTGTGCGTGTGCGTGTGCGTGTGCGTGTGCGTGTGCGTGTGCGTGTGCGTGTGCGTGTGCGTGTGCGTGTGCGTGTGCGTGTGCGTGTGCGTGTGCGTGTGCGTGTGCGTGTGCGTGTGCGTGTGCGTGTGCGTGTGCGTGTGCGTGTGCGTGTGCGTGTGCGTGTGCGTGTGCGTGTGCGTGTGCGTGTGCGTGTGCGTGTGCGTGTGCGTGTGCGTGTGCGTGTGCGTGTGCGTGTGCGTGTGCGTGTGCGTGTGCGTGTGCGTGTGCGTGTGCGTGTGCGTGTGCGTGTGCGTGTGCGTGTGCGTGTGCGTGTGCGTGTGCGTGTGCGTGTGCGTGTGCGTGTGCGTGTGCGTGTGCGTGTGCGTGTGCGTGTGCGTGTGCGTGTGCGTGTGCGTGTGCGTGTGCGTGTGCGTGTGCGTGTGCGTGTGCGTGTGCGTGTGCGTGTGCGTGTGCGTGTGCGTGTGCGTGTGCGTGTGCGTGTGCGTGTGCGTGTGCGTGTGCGTGTGCGTGTGCGTGTGCGTGTGCGTGTGCGTGTGCGTGTGCGTGTGCGTGTGCGTGTGCGTGTGCGTGTGCGTGTGCGTGTGCGTGTGCGTGTGCGTGTGCGTGTGCGTGTGCGTGTGCGTGTGCGTGTGCGTGTGCGTGTGCGTGTGCGTGTGCGTGTGCGTGTGCGTGTGCGTGTGCGTGTGCGTGTGCGTGTGCGTGTGCGTGTGCGTGTGCGTGTGCGTCTGTTTGTGTTTGTGTTTGTGTTTGTGTTTGTGTTTGTGTTTGTGTTTGTGTTTGTGTTTGTGTTTGTGTTTGTGTTTGTGTTTGTGTTTGTGTTTGTGTTTGTGTTTGTGTTTGTGTTTGTGTTTGTGTTTGTGTTTGTGTTTGTGTTTGTGTGCGTGTGCGTGTGCGTGTGCGTGTGCGTGTGCGTGTGCGTGTGCGTGTGCGTGTGCGTGTGCGTGTGCGTGTGCGTGTGCGTGTGCGTGTGCGTGTGCGTGTGCGTGTGCGTGTGCGTGTGCGTGTGCGTGTGCGTGTGCGTGTGCGTGTGCGTGTGCGTGTGCGTGTGCGTGTGCGTGTGCGTGTGCGTGTGCGTGTGCGTGTGCGTGTGCGTGTGCGTGTGCGTGTGCGTGTGCGTGTGCGTGTGCGTGTGCGTGTGCGTGTGCGTGTGCGTGTGCGTGTGCGTCTGTTTGTGTGCGTGTGCGTGTGCGTGTGCGTGTGCGTGTGCGTGTGCGTGTGCGTGTGCGTGTGCGTGTGCGTGTGCGTGTGCGTGTGCGTCTGTTTGTGTGCGTCTGTTTGTGTGCGTGTGCGTGTGCGTGTGCGTGTGCGTGTGCGTGTGCGTGTGCGTGTGCGTGTGCGTGTGCGTGTGCGTGTGCGTGTGCGTGTGCGTGTGCGTGTGCGTGTGCGTGTGCGTGTGCGTGTGCGTGTGCGTGTGCGTGTGCGTGTGCGTGTGCGTGTGCGTGTGCGTGTGCGTGTGCGTGTGCGTGTGCGTGTGCGTGTGCGTGTGCGTGTGCGTGTGCGTGTGCGTGTGCGTGTGCGTGTGCGTGTGCGTGTGCGTGTGCGTGTGCGTGTGCGTGTGCGTGTGCGTGTGCGTGTGCGTGTGCGTGTGCGTGTGCGTGTGCGTGTGCGTGTGCGTGTGCGTGTGCGTGTGCGTGTGCGTGTGCGTGTGCGTGTGCGTGTGCGTGTGCGTGTGCGTGTGCGTGTGCGTGTGCGTGTGCGTGTGCGTGTGCGTGTGCGTGTGCGTGTGCGTGTGCGTGTGCGTGTGCGTGTGCGTGTGCGTGTGCGTGTGCGTGTGCGTGTGCGTGTGCGTGTGCGTGTGCGTGTGCGTGTGCGTGTGCGTGTGCGTGTGCGTGTGCGTGTGCGTGTGCGTGTGCGTGTGCGTGTGCGTCTGCGTCTGCGTCTGCGTCTGCGTCTGCGTCTGCGTCTGCGTCTGCGCGTGCGCGTGCGCGTGCGCGTGCGCGTGCGCGTGCGCGTGCGCGTGCGCGTGCGCGTGCGCGTGCGCGTGCGCGTGTGCGTGTGCGTGTGCGTGTGCGTGTGCGTGTGCGTGTGCGTGTGCGTGTGCGTGTGCGTGTGCGTGTGCGTGTGCGTGTGCGTGTGCGTCTGATTGTGTGCGTGTGCGTGTGCGTGTGCGTGTGCGTGTGCGTGTGCGTGTGCGTGTGCGTGTGCGTGTGCGTGTGCGTGTGCGTGTGCGTGTGCGTGTGCGTGTGCGTGTGCGTGTGCGTGTGCGTGTGCGTGTGCGTGTGCGTGTGCGTGTGCGTGTGCGTGTGCGTGTGCGTGTGCGTGTGCGTGTGCGTGTGCGTGTGCGTGTGCGTGTGCGTGTGCGTGTGCGTGTGCGTGTGCGTGTGCGTGTGCGTGTGCGTGTGCGTGTGCGTGTGCGTGTGCGTGTGCGTGTGCGTGTGCGTGTGCGTGTGCGTGTGCGTGTGCGTGTGCGTGTGCGTGTGCGTGTGCGTGTGCGTCTGTTTGTGTGCGTGTACGTGTGCGTGAGCCAAAAATTGATGGCAACATGTAAGGTTTTTAGATATGGATATTTAAATTGTGTTACTCTTAACATTTATTGACATTCAAATATCCGCCATTTTGTGATATCCGCCATTTTTTTAGATGGCGCCCGACCAAATCTCTATTCTTATTATATCCATTTAAGAACGACGTCGTTTAGAGACCAAAACGTAGATGTCAAAATACAAAATTATTAGAAGTAATTATGTGTTGTACTACTTTTGACTTATCAGTCATTCTAATAGATGGCCCCCATAAAATAGTATTATTTTTGTATCTTAAGAGAGCCTGTTATCCCTATGTCTTATGAACTACGTATCATCGAATCTTGAAGCTGATGTGGAAATATAGATGTTTGGAGGCAACGATGTCAAGATGGCTCTAAGATATTCTGTAAAACGGACAGAGTTGGCCAATTCAAACATTAGTTTATTGATTTAAAATTATGTCATAGCATATTGAAAACTCCCAATATGTCCACCCCATCCTCCCAGCTGCAAAACTGAACGGGTATTGAATTCTGGAGCAGGTGTTTCCTTGGTTTGCAATGACAACAATCGACCACCATGCTGGTGCTTTCCAGGCTCATGAGATTTGGGGAAAATTGGGTCCCGTGATCAAACTTTCGCCTGCACATGTGCTCGCCTTTTATGTTCCAACCGTGCATCATAGGCACGTGGGAGTTTGTTTAATCCTTGTTCATATCTCAGTAATTGACATGGGTAATATAGAGCCATCCATCCATATAATGGTGAGCACATGAACTCTTCACAGCCACTTCAGTAGACTGTTCTGCTCCTTCTGCAAATCTAGCCAGTGCAGCAAGTATAGTTCGGAAGATGGAAGAAATGCTGCGAAGCTGGTACCCAATTGTGGGTCCCAGCGAAGAGTCAAAAGCACGACATCAATGTGTTGGGAGTATAGGTAGACTATTAATAGGTTTCTGCTTCCAAAATATGTTGAATCATGCGACTGTCTGCTTCGTTAGGTATTCTCACACCTGTAGAAACAGGGCAGTGGGTGGGAGTTTGTCTTGACATCATTGCGTGTCACGGTCACTATTTCCTCAGCAGTTCTCATATCGAAGACATATTGAGCAGGTTGAATCATCTACTATGTTGGATCATACTTCCTTGGAATTGCCTCTGCATGGTATTGATTCCTTCAGTGAGGATACTTTCGTATATCTGTCAAAGTTGTCATCGTCTTTGTAGTTGCTGAAGTTCTTGACAGCCACCGTCACCTTGCAAGGCTGTCATTCCATCGACTATCTCTATTGGATGGATTTATGTAATTGCTTATGGGGGTTGTGCCACTTTTGGCCTTCATAATATTCTCCAGCAAGGGTTACATTGTCATTTGTTAGATGGCTCGATTTATTTGGCTCCATCAACATCCAGTTTCTGTATGCAAACTCGTGAGTGTCAAGTATTGCTTTGAAGTCAAATCCTCTTTTGAAGATTGTGTTATAGTTAACATCCTGGGAAAAAGTAGTGATGTTGCCTTCAGAATGTCAGTTTCTGAGCCATCTTTCTATTCCATCTACTTTGCAGTTCCACTCCACGACAGTAATTATCATGTTATTGCTAATCATTATGATTATCAAGTGAAATGGTAATTAAACAGCATTTGCCATTTCTCAGACCATTCGGTCAACTTATTTAGATCATCTTGTAATTGATGTCTATCTGTATCACTTTTTATTTTTCTGAACACTTTTGTATCGTCCGCAAACTTCAACACCTTGCTTGTTATATCATCATCCAAATCATTGATATATATTAAGAACAAAATAGGTCCCAATACTGATCCCTGCGGTACTCCACTCAAAACCGATTTCCAGTTTGAAACCTCCCCATCAACTACTACTCTTTGTCTTCTATCAATAAGCCATTTTTCTATCCAGTTAATCATAACATTGCCTATGCCATGGGCCTTCAGTTTAAGTAGTAATCTTTGATGTGGCACTTTGTCAAAAGCTTTTTTAAAATCTAAGTATATTATATCTACCGGTGATCCCTCATCTACCCACTTTGTGACATCTTCCAAAAAACATAAGATATTTGTTAAGCATGACCTCGCTTTTAGAAAACCATGTTGAGATGGGTTAATCGAGTTATTTTTAACAAGAAAATCAACCAAGTGATCTTTAATTAGTCTTTCTAATAGTTTACAAATCACCGATGTTAAACTCACTGGTCTATAGTTCTCTGACTTGCTTCTTGATCCTTTTTTAAATAATGGTATGATGTTTGCCTCTTTCCATTCTAACGGAACTACTCCTTCCTCTAATGCCAAATTGAACACTGTTGCAAGTGGTATGCTAATTTGTTCTACAATTTCCAGTAGTAATTTGGGAGGAATCCCATCCACTCCAGGTGACTTATTATCCTTCATATCCCTTATTTTCTTAGCTACCATTTTTGGTGTTACAATTTGTTGTCCTAAATAGTCTGACTCTCTCCCTTCGAATTTAGTCTCTGGTGCTGGTAATGCACTAATATCTTCCCTGGTAAACACCGAACTAAAGTATTCATTTAGGTTTTCTGCCATTAAGAATCCCTCTGTTATTATGTTTCCATCACTATCTTCTAGAGGTCCGACCTTATCCTGAACTTTCTGTTTACTTCGAACATACGCATAAAAACTCTTGCTGTCATGTTTTATATTAAAAGCTATTTTTTTTTCATAGCTTCTCTTTGAATTTCTAATTTCAGCTGTAGCTTGGTTAAGTGCTTCTTTATAAATGGCATAGTCTTCTTCACTTCCATTTTGTCTATATGTCTTCCACATCATTTGCTTGTATTTGATTTTTCTAATGGCTTCTTTTGAATTTTTTTTCTTTTTTGACCGTTTCCCCTGTTTTTTCAAGGGGACAAATTTTTCGACAATGCAGTCAATTTCACTCTTTAAGATATTCCAACATTCTGTTGCTGTCTTATTCTCCAGTGTGTTATTCCAGTCTATCTTTGCTAGATATTTCCTCATGTCCTTATATCTTCCTTTGTGAAATATTTTCCTGTACCGTATTTTTCGATTCTGTTCTCCTTTTACTTTGATGATAAAATATATCTGGTTGTGATCACTACATCCCAGTGGCTCACATATCCTGACATTATCAATACATTCCTTCTGTGAACTCAACACTATGTCCAACACGTTCTCACCCCTTGTTGGTTCTAACACATGTTGAATAAGGAAACTGTCTTGTACTAAATTTAAAAACTTTTGATCTTCACTCCCAGTAATCTGTAGAGATTTCCACTGTATACGCCCATGGTTAAAATCCCCCATAATTATACAGTCCCGTTTACTGACTTCCTTTATAGCGTTTTGTATTTTCTTATTCTCGTCTGTGTATATCAATACAGGCATATTAGATCGATGTTCTTGTTCCTGTAGCTCATTAATAATATTTAACTATGATATTAACTGTTACCGGTATAGCTGCTTCGCTACGGAATTATATTATGACCCGTGGCTACGAGGTACACGTGACGTATGACCGCCCACAACCACTTTGTAAACACTGACATTGGCAGACGTATCACACCCCTAGCAACACGCCAACGACCCCTGGCAACACGCCAACGACCAAAGGGTGGGGCACGACCCACGGCTAATGGACCTTGTGCACTATGACGTCATTATCTGGGGAAGCCCTTCCGGCGCATTGCATTGTGCATTTTGTACTCGTCAAAAGTTTGTTGTGCCGCCATTATCCCATGTTAAAAGGCCTGTGTTTTTCAGGTGTCTCGCAAGACCTGGCTATATCACAAACTGACTACATAACAAGAAAATGTAGTGAAAAAACCTTCACGGCATATAATCAAAGTGTGTGAATCCGTCATCAAAGAGCGCCGCAACTTATTATATTACTGGTTATGCCATACTATTTGACAGCAAGAATTCTCGTTGAAGTCAACTTGTGAAGTCACGCGTCTGCCGCCAGGTTTGACAGTGCCTTCATCTTCAACTTTTTTGTGCAGCTGCGTTTGCCATACGTCTTAGTTGTTATAATTATAGGATTAACTTGATGTGTAGAACCTTATTGTATAGAAATGTGTCGCTTGGGGAAATTTTCTAAAGTATAATTGTAGTATTATGTTCCAAAGCCTAGGCTAAGGCGCCTAGCTAAACAAAAGGCCCACAGTCTGGCAGTGGCACAGTGACAATCGAAATCATGGATGGGCATGGGCCATGGCATGGCGTAAAGCCGGCAGCTTCAAAAATAAAATCAAGATATGATGATAAATATGGCCCATATGAAATTAATCCATTATCTGCGTAAATTTATTTGTTATAGATTATTGAATCAAAGTGTGGCTTAGTATCATATTGATTTCACTGTTATGTAGCATCATAATGACACAACTAGGACATCTTCTGTCAGGTCAAAAATCCGTGTCATTTAAGATTATTCAAGGGCAGATAACACGAACGGTATTTTTGACGTAGGCGTTTCGAGATTTAGAATTTGTCATTTTAATAACTTGTATTATAGGTACTGTTTGGTTTATGATAATTTATTATATCTAATATATATATATATATATATATATATATATATATATATATATATATATATATATATATATATCTGCTGTAAATTGAGCAAAATAAAACATTGTTAAATATTTCAGGTATGTGTGTTCTGTCCACATCTTGACAGAATGTCATCACTAGGTCTAGGAAAACAATTGACATTTTGGTACAAAGATAATTGAGGAATATTTATATAATGGACATGCCAGAATAATTTTTTTAGCAAAAGTAAAACTATGTAAATATTTCAGGCATGTATGTTCTACCACTTTTTTACAGAATATCATCACTGGGAGAGATGGACATTTTAGTTAAGAAGATGTAAAAGGTGCGAAATTGGAAATGCCAAATGCGGAGGATAATCTTCCGGACGACCTGCGCAGGTGGCTATGCACAGGTGGGTTGTCTGCCTCGATGTCTGAATCAAAAGCATGTCTCGTGAAAAGGTAACTAAGGAAAATATATTGTAAAGCAATACCGTTCTCTATCTGTCAGTGTATTTGTGGAGCCATATCACCAATAATTTTGCTTATATAGGGTTTCAAATAGGAGTTTGTAGTTGTTACATTGACAACGCTTCATATTCAACTTTTTATGCAATTAATCCCACAATTATATTCAAGGCTATATACTAATCAATACAGTAAGCTAGTGACTCTAACCTTTTCTGTTGCAGTTACTTACACTTAAATATGTTTGCATACGTTATACCTATACGTTTACAAATGCATTATATTAATGTGATGCTAGCTGTATGCATGTTTCAAAGTGAAATGTCTCATGACCAATAGCTTGTCTAAATACATCGTTGATCCGGGCTTTGGCGTATGACATTGTGCAAAGTTATGTGGATGACAGAATACCTAACGTCATTTTTCCGGCATTTTACAACTGGACAGACACTCTTTCAGATATCCCGCATAAATTTAACTATACACACATGTATGAATATCTGATGAAGAGAGAAGTGATTGTTTTATCAGCAGATGGAGTCATTATCGATAATGTCATGTTGCCAGTGGCAGAAAAACCACTGCAGAGTGTCTTTGTGTGGCAGGGCGTGGAAGCAAATGCAACCATGTAGGAGCAATCTTGTTTGCTCTAGTTGCGTTCCGAGAATCACAGATGAAGACTAGCTGCACAGGACAACCTCAACAATGGCATCTGCCCTCTAGAACAAGCAAAAGAGGACAAAGCCGCAGACCATTGGTGAGACAATGTGAAAGTATACTATCCGTAATCATTATACTGATCATGGTTTTTCTAAGTTTCTACGATACTGAATGAAAATATACTACAAGGATTACTGAATATGTTTATTAGATTTCCATTGTATATATAAATATATAGCAATCGAGGATACCTCTAGATGAGTACGGCGACTACTAAAGTATTTGAAATTATTAGGATATTATTAATACTTTATACAAGTATTTAAATAGAAATACTATACATTCCTAAATTGCAAAATTACTTTCTTATATATATATATATATATATATATATATATATATATTTACAAATCAAATAAATGTATTAATTAATCCTTGTAGTATATTTTCATTCAGTATCTTAGAAAAACCATGATCAGTGTAATTATTATGGATAGTATACTTTCACATTGTCTCACCAATGATCTGCAGCTAGTCTTCATCTGTCATTCTCGCTCCTACATGGTTGCATTTGCCTCAACACCCTGCCACACACAGACACTCCGCAGTGATTTTTCTGCCACTGGCAACATGACATTATCGATAACAACTTCATCTGCTGATAAAACAATCACTTCTCTCTTCATCAGATATTCAAACATGTGTGTATAGTTAAATTTATGCGGGATATCTGAAGGAGTTGTAAAATGCTGGAAAAGTGACCTTAGGTATTTTGTCATCCACATAACCATAATCTAAAGTCCGGATCAACAATGTATTTAGAAAATCCATTGGTCATGAGACATTTCACTCTGAAACATGCATACAGCTACCGTCACATTAACAGAATGCATCTGTAAACTTATTATAGCTATAATGTATGCAAAAGTATTGTAAGTGTAAGTAACTGCAACATAAAAGCTTAGAGTCACTGACTCACTATATTGATTAGTATATAGCCTTGAATAAAATTGTGGGACGATTAATTGCATAAAAAGGTGAATATGAAGCATTGTGAGTGTAATGTAATGACTACAAACCCCCTTTGAAATCCCATATAAGCAAAATTATTGGTGATATGGCTCCACAAACACACTGACAGATAGAGAACGGTATTGGTTTACAAGATATTTTCCTTAGTTACCTTTTCACGAGACGTGCTTTTGATTCAGACATCGAGGCAGAAAATCCACGTGGGCGTAGCTACCTACACAGGTCATCCGGAAGATTATTCTCCACATTTGGCATTTACAATTTTTCACCTCTTACATCTAAAACGTCCATCTCTCCCAGTGATGATATTCTGTAAGAATGTGGTAGAACACATATTTGAAATGTTTACATAGTCTTACTTTTGCTAAAACATTATTCTGGCATGTCCAATTATATACAAGTTACATCTTCCTCAATTAACTTTGTACCAAAATGTCAATTTTTTACCAGTGATGACATTCTGTCAAGATGTGGATAGAACACAAATACCTGAAATATTTATCAATTTTTTTGCTCAATCTACAGCAGATATATATATATATATATATATATATATATATATATATATATATATATATATATAATATAATATATATATATATATATAATAAATTATCATAAACCAAACAGTACCTGCAATACAAGCTATGAAAGTAACAAATTCTAATCTCGAAACGCCCATGTCAAAAAACCGTGCGTGTTGTCTGCCCTTGAATAATCTTAAATGACACGGATTTTGGATCTGGCAGAAGATTTCCTTGTGTTATTACGATGATACATAACAGTTAAATCAATATGATACCAAGCAACACCTTGATTCAATCATTTATAACAAATAAATGTACACAGATAATTTCACATGGGCCATATTTATCATTATATCTTATGATTTTATTTTTGTAGCTGCCTGCTTTACCCCGGGCCATGGCTATGACCTATGACTATGTCAATGACAATGTCAATGACTGTCCATGATTACGATTGCGGGTCTTTACGTTAGTTAGGCTTAATTACCCTAGCCCTAGCCAAGGCTGTGGTACACATAACTAAAATTACCTCAAGCGACACATTTCTATACAATAAGGTTCTACACATCAAGTTAATCATATAATTATAACAACTAAAACATGGCAAACGCAGCTGCACAAAAAAGTCGAAGATGAAGGCACTGTCAAACCTGGCGACAGACGCGTGACTTCACAAGTTGATTTCAACGAGAATCTTGCTATCGAATAGTATGGCATAACCAGTAATATAATAAGTTGCGGCGCTCATTGATGACGGATTCACACACTTTGATTATATGCCGTGAAGTCTTTTTCACTACATTTTCTTGTTAGGTAGCCAGTTTGTGATATAGCCAGATCTTGCGAGACACCCGAAAAACACAGGCCTTTTAACATGGGATAATGGCGGCACAACAAACTTTTGACGAGTACAAAATATCCATAATGCATTGCGGAGGGAATTCCCTCGCTATAGTGCCATTACAAGTCCATTACAAGCCCAGTTCGTCACCACCTTATATTGCAGCAGTAATGAAATAAGTGATATCCAATTAATTATATAGTGCCGTATCGGGGCAATGTATTAAGCTGTCCAGCATGACTGACGTTGTCTTAGTTGTTCATTAGTTACGATGATTTTATTAATTAAATAGTGACGACGTAGCTGTCGTATATGCGTCACACACGGCGGGGTCATAATTATGTTATAATTATTATAGAAATTATCTAGCACGTCACTTCCATTGTGGGCGTCTAGACAACCTTTTATTATACGTCATCTTTAACGTTTTCATTCTCTGACGTCATGGTTGACGCCGTCGTCCTGTCTGCTAGCGCAGATATATAATACTTAGCAGATCGAGTAAACGAGACTCAGCATAATAGTTTATTCTTTACGAGTTACGGGGTCGCGGTTTACTTCATACAAGAAATATCACGTTTCCGAGTGCGTTCAAGGTAAGAAAAGTAGTTGCTTAGTACGGCGTTTATCTTTACAAAGGTAGTTATTATGGAGAGATAATGTCCTTGATATGCATTTATATGACAATTTTAGTGTAATCAGACTTATGACACCGTCTGTTTTAATGGACTGAAATTTGATCTTTGCTCGAACTATTTTTTCGAACTCAAGATAACAAATATTGCATTTTCGGACACGAATCGTCAATTGGTAGATGAGAGGGCAACTGTCCAAGGAAGCAATGAACAGAGACACAGCTGGTACACTTACAGTAACAACTACTCCAAAACCTACACTTACAATAACACCTACTCTAACACCTACACTTACAATAACACCTACTCTAACACCTACACTTACAATAACACCTACTCTAACACCTACACTTACAATAACACCTACTCTAACACCTACACTTACAATAACACCTACTCTAACACCTACAATTACAATAACACCTACTCTAACACCTACACTTACAATAACACATACACTTACAATGACACCTACTTTAACACCTACACTTACAATAACACCTATACTTACAATAACACCTACACTTACACTTACAATAACACCTACTCTACAAAGTGCTCAACTGACTGGCACCGTCACACATGAGTGACCTTCTACAGAAACTCCGGTGTGACGGTCTGGAATATCCATCCGGTTTAGGATGTCGTTCTACGTATGCGCATGCGCGCCAAACGGGCGTGACCTCAGGTGACCTCAGTTCGCCGATCAACTTTGACCCCTTGCTAGAATGTCGAGACTGATTTCATGGCCTACGCGGCGACTGTGTTACATAATAAACCATTTATAAGTGCTGTAGCGACGACCTACGCCAATCTAAGCACTACAAGAACCGACAGACAAAGGGAGTGAAATGTTTTGACTTTGAGAAAGCGAACATCGTCCTTAAAAGAAACAAGAGGAATGAGTTGTGTTGATAACAACAACAATATACAACAAATAGTTGTTTTTACGAATACAACTAATTCCTCATATTTTTTGAGGACGATGTTCGCTATCTCAAATATCTAGATTCCCACACTTCGTACGGATCTTGAAGCACCTCAATGGAATTTCTAATAATGCAATGATAAGCCCATACTTGCAAACATTGTGGAGGAAAGAGCCTTTTTGAATAACAGTAACAACTTCTTGGTATAACCAAAAATAAATTTATGTTTGTTGTGCGTTGCCTGATAATATGGATCCGAAATAGTTCTAACCTTCTACCCCTCCAATTGGTGGACTGGCCCAGTGCTGGACATCATGGGAAAGTCCCATTCTTCCCCAGTTCTTTTCCGAATCGATCGAAGTGAGTCGTGTTTGTTCTGTATCATATGTTATGTTGCTTTATTCGGTATTAAGTTGTCTGTTTATGAGACACCACCTCCTCCTCTCCTCCACCTCACATTTCTGGGTTTCTTTTTTCAATGTGTTACTTGCAATTTATTTGTCGTCCAGACATATTCCTTGTATTTCTGAATAAGCTGTTTACTCTACAATATAGTATAGTTGTGTATTAACAGCTCCATACAACGTATGACGGGAAGGCCGTCACCTTTGATGTGTATTAGCAGCTTGTATATATTTGCTTGATTGTATATGTATGGGCTGGTAGCCCCTCACCTTTGATGTTGTGCATTAGCAACATTGTATGCATTTGACTGAATGTTTAGATGTGTACACCACCAACTTTGCGTACATAATTACTTGTTGTATACATGCATTTATATGGTATGTCTGTTTCATACCAACTGGCAATACATTTTGCCCATTACCAACCTTATCTATATGAATCCGTTGTCATTTATTCAATATCAAACGAGCTGCGGCCACAATTCTTTGCAAGTTAATTTGCGCACAATACACAACAGAAAACATAAATATATTTATACAAAACATTCCAATACGACCACTATAAAAAGTATGTTCTATACATGCAGTGATGAGTTTGAAGTTTACCAATACATGCTAAATAGGTGCAAATATATGCCATTACAAAAATGTGATCCACACCCACACCCTGACGAATTTATTTTATAAACTACCCCTATGGGCTCTCTACATCACATGCACAATTTAAACCGTATATGTAACTAAGACAATACCCTGCCTGTCTGCAAACTATACAAATTCGGGCATTGGTGGAGGAAAGAGCCTTTTTTAATCAATCCAATACAAATGTATCGGCTAGTAGACAGTTACATACATCCTAAACTGACAGAGATATATATCTATGTGTAAACGGGGGATTTCTCGTGAAGACCGAACACGTATAAATGAATGTATCCAAATGTTATTAAGGTGTGTTCTATTGTACAAAATAAAAACTTGTAAACATAAAAACATATTATTACTACATGCGCTACAAAGGTACCATAGGGTCATTCGAAAACAGTATGACACACAATATGTATAAAGTAAATACTCAGCTAATACATCTACAATTAATGTATATGTTAATAAATATAGCTTCACCATGCCTAACGTATCATCTATACTTATGTATGACAGCCATGATGTCATAACTCTTAATAATGCATGTGCCTGAATTAATACTAACACAAACAATCTGTATTGTCTAAAATCAATTCCATAACATACGACAATGCAAGTAATTGTTCCTAGCCAATATAATACAGTGTGCTCACGTCTACTGGGACATGCAGTCACTATTGCCACTGAGCACCGGCTCAGTACATGTAGCCTACAGGTGGCTGTACTACATGTCTTGGCTGTCTGTAACCAAGCAAAACAATTGTCCTACTGCCAAGCATTGCACTAATTAACAAGTTTAACCGATTTACAACCAATTATCAGTTGTAAATGAATAAACTAAATACTGAATAACTAAATATCATATGTCTGCTAACATAATTATTCCATAAACAATAATGCACTAATTAGCTTTCTTAAAATACAACACCGCTTACATTAATACGTGAATAAACAGTCTTAACCATCGTTATCTACTAATATGCAACCTCACATAGAGCAGTACATAACATTGACTATACGCTTGCGATATACTCATTATAACGTTACCTCAATGCACAGTAATGTTACGACTGCCTATACAATCTTGGAACCTCTGCAGACGGCCACATCTGCCAAGTGTCACATAAATACTGGCTTGTGTAACCTCCCAAAATAATAATAATAATAATAATAATAGTAACTTCTTTTGCGCCAATATCCTCGAAAATCAAGCTCAGTGGCGCGACAAAACCAGGGGATTAATCAATCTCATAATCGAAAGCAATGCGTGAGTCGTCAACGGATGGATGAAGAAGCTAGGAGGCTAAGGAGGATAGGCAGCATTAAAGAGATAGGTTTTTAGATGTCGGCGGAATGAAACTATATTACCTTGTGATTTAACACTGGCAGGAAGCGAATTCCACACCGTTGGTGCGGCAACCGAGAAAGCTCGGGTCCCGGCTTTCGTTTTCACCCGAGGGATGTAAAGAGGGTTACTACTGGTTGAGCGTAGCTGTCTGGAATTTCTTGTTGGAGTTAGCATTGAATTTAGATATGCTGGTTGTGTAGATGAGAGTGCTTGATAGGCTATTGTACAAATTTTGAAAATGATGCGATAGTGCACAGGTAGCCAATGCAGTGGTTTTAGAAGCGGCACTGAGCGAGAAAAACGAGGAGAACGCGTGACTACCCTTGCTAAACAATTTTGGACACGCTGAAGTTTTGCTATGTCCTTGTTAGCGGTATTGTAAAGGAGGGAATTGCAGTAGTCGAGTCTGCTACTTACTAGAGCTGTGGCGATGGTTTTAGCGACGGAAAGTGATAAAAACCGGCGGATACGGCGAAGATCACGGATATGGTAAAAACAGCAACGGCATGTTTTCGAGATATGTTGTTTGAAATTGAAGTTTTCATCAAACGTTACTCCGAGATTTAAAACTGAGGTGGCTGGTGTGATACTCTGACTCAGAATATGTGTCGGGAAAAAGCCATTGAGTTTTGCCCGCTGCGTTGAGGTACCAATGATGAGAAATTCAGTCTTATCTGCATTTAGTTTTAATTTACTATTTTTCATCCAGAGGGAGACATCTTGGAGACAATCCCTGAGCTGGTTTAGGGAGCGACAAGTATCTGGTGTGGTCAGAGAAACATAG
>OZ024861.1:10461411-10478911 GCA_964017155.1 Oasisia sp. SBJ-2009
AATATAGTTTAATTCCGCCGCTATCTGTTTAACGCTGCCTATCCTCCTTAGCTTCCTAGCACCTTCAGCCACCCGCCGACGACTGGAGCATTGTTCACGATTACGAGATTGCTTAATCCCTTGGTTTTGTCGAGTCACTGAGCTTGATGTTCGAAGACATAAGCGCATAAGAGGTCATTATTTGTATTATTAACATAATTCGAGTGAGCCGGTTTCGTTTGAGGCAGATCGGCTCAGTAAACAATGTTGACTGATCCCAGCTTAGCCTTACTTAGTAGGGGAATCCCGGGTAAAACGGGATACTCGGGTAATATGAGAAATCGCAATATGCAAAGAATAGTGCTACCACAAAACGTATTTTCGCGTAGCGTAGCGGTATCTGCTGACTAGTATACAAACCAATTGGTATGCAATACTTCGCGCGGATTGAAACAATCTTTAGTAATCCTTAGCTTTGATCCCTTGCTAAATTGTTTGTTTGACGTTACATCTAAGTTTGCTAAGAAATTATTTGTCGTATTTTAATGCAATGCAATGTCGTGATGATGTAGTATTAGTTTAAGAGTGTTTCATCTGTAATCGTTTTTCGTAAGAGTGAGCGATGATTAATGTATCACAGTTTGATTAAACCATACCTATTCCGGGCGAAATGGGTCCGTATTTAATAAGAAAATGATGTCAACAACAAAATCAATACCATACCCTGTTGCGTTTTGGTGTGTTTGGCCGATACACAACAAACTGTTATCCTACTGCGCAAAATGTGGGTGCGACGAACAGCGGAACGTTACCTCTCCCATATTGCCCGGGTTTCTCCTATAATTACCTACCGTTTCACTCTCTGGCGTTTAGAGCCGCGACGAAATCAGTCCTCTGCTGCCGATCTCATGCCATTCGCTCTATGGCGCCCAGCTGTGGTTAATTTCAGTCAGCTGCGCCTCTACTGTTCTCCGCCACGTTGTCTTTTGTCCACCATCATCTCCCTTGTGGTGTCCACCAGTCAGCAGCTCTTTTGTGGTAGCGTCTGTATCCATGCGAAGGACATGTCCCATCCATATACCGTACGTTCTTTGAATGATGGTATGCATACCTTCTTGTTGACAGCGGGCAAGCAACTCCTGGTTGGACATGGTTCTTGACCAGTAGATTCTGAGGATGTTTCTGAATTAAGTCATGTGAAAGGTGAACAGTCTGGAAAGGTCTTTTCCGTCGCTCTCCAGTTCTCGGCTCCATACAGCACACAACTTGGTAGATTTTTAATTTGTTGTCGTTGTACGTTGAATTTGTTGAATCTATTCTATTCATATTCTATAGGGAGTATGGAACCTGGGTCCATTTTCCATGGGGTCCATATTCTATTTGATATACACACACAGTGTGTATGTCTGTAGTACTTGTGACAGTGCAAATAGTGTGTATGTCTGTAGTATTTGTAACAGTGCACACAGTGTGTATGTCTGTAGTACTTGTAAAAGTGCACACAGTGTGTATGTCTGTAGTACTTGTAACAGTGCACAGAGTGTGGATGTCTGTAGTATTTTAACAGTGCACACAGTGTGTATGTATGTCTATAGTACTTGTAACAGTGCGCACTGTGTGTATGTCTTTAGTATTTGTAACAGTGCACACAGTGTGTTTGTATGTAGTACTTGTGACAATGCACACAGTATGTATGTCTGTAGTACTTGTAACAGTGCACACAGTGTGTATGTCTGTAGTACTTGTAACAGTGCACACAGTGTGTCTGTCTGTAATACTTGTAACCGTGCACACAGCGAGTATGTCTGTAGTACATGTGACAGTACACACAGTGTGTATGTCTGTAGTATTTGTAACAGTGTACACAGTGTGTCTGTCTGTAGTACTTGAGACAGTGCACACAGTGTGTATGTTTGTAGTATTTGTAACAGTGCACACAGTGTGTATGTCTGTAGTATTTGTAACATGGCACACAGTGTGTATGTCTGTATTATTTGTAACAGTGCACACCGTGTGTGTGTATGTAGTACTGGTAAGAGTGCACACAGTGTGTATGTCTGTAGTACTTGTAAGAGTGAACACAGTGTGTATGTCTGTAGTACTTGTAACAGTGCACACAGTGTGTATGTCTGTATTATTTGTAACAGTTCACACAGTGTGTATATCTGTAGTACTTGTAACAGTGCACACAGTGTGTATGTATGTAGTACTTGTAACAGTGCACACAGTGTGTATGTCTGTAGTACGTGTAACAGTGCGCACAGTGTGTGTGTCTGTAGTATTTGTAACAGTGCACACTCTGTGCATGTCTGTAGTATTGGTAACAGTGCACACAGTGTGTATGTCTGTAGTATTTGTAACAGTGCACACAGTGTGTATGTCTGTAGTATTTGTAACAGTGCACACAGTGTGTATGTCTATAGTATTTGTAACAGTGCACACAGTGTGTATGTCTGTAGTATTTGTAACAGTGCACACTCTGTGAATGTCTGTAGTATTTGTAACAGTGCACACAGTGTGTATGTCTGTAGTATTTGTAACAGTGCGCACAGTGTGTATGTCTGTAGTACTTGTGACAGTGTACACAGTGTTTATGTCTGTAGTACTTGTAACAGTGCACACAGTGTGTATGTCTGTGGTACTTGTAACAGTGCACACAGTGGGAATGTCTGTAGTACTTGTGACAGTGCACACAGTGTGTATGTCTGTAGTACTTGTAACAGTGCACACATCGAGTATGTCTGTAGTACATGTGACAGTGCACACAGTGTGTATATCTGAAGTACTTGTAGCAGTGTGCACAGTGTGTATGTCTGTAGTACTTGAGACAGTGCACACAGTGTGTATGTCTGTAGTATTTGCAACAGTGCACACAGCGTGTATGTCTGTAGTATTTGTAACAGTGCTCACAGTGTGTATGTATGTAGTATTTGTAACAGTGTACACTCTGTGTATGTCTGTAGTATTTGTAACAGTGTACACAGTGTGTATGTTTGTAGTATTTGTAACAGTGCACACAGTGTGTATGTCTGTAGTATTTGTAACATGGCACACAGTGTGTATGTCTATATTATTTGTCACAGTGCACACAGTGTGTGTGTATGTAGTACTTGTAAGAGTGCACACAGTGTGTATGTCTGTAGTACTTGTAAGAGTGCACACAGTGTGTATGTCTGTAGTACTTGTAACAGTGCACACAGTGTGTATGTCTGTATTATTTGTAACAGTTCACACAGTGTGTATATCTGTAGTACTTGTAACAGTGCACACAGTGTGTATGTCTGTAGTACTTGTGACAGTGCACACAGTGTGTATGTCTGTAGTACTTGTAACAGTGCACACAGTGTGTATGTCTGTAGTACTTGTAACAGTGCGCACAGTGTGTATGTCTGTAGTATTTTAACAGTGCACACAGTGTGTATGTCTATAGTATTTGTAACAGTGCACACTCTGTGCATGTCTGTAGTATTTGTAACAGTGCACACAGTGTGTATGTCTATAGTATTTGTAACAGTGCACACAGTGTGTATGTCTGTAGTATTTGTAACAGTGCACACTCTGTGAATGTCTGTAGTATTTGTAACAGTGCACACAGTGTGTATGTCTGTAGTATTTGTAACAGTGCGCACAGTGTGTATGTCTGTAGTACTTGTGACAGTGTACACAGTGTTTATGTCTGTAGTACTTGTAACAGTGCACACAGTGTGTATGTCTGTAGTACTTGTAACAGTGCACACAGTGGGAATGTCTGTAGTTCTTGTGACAGTGCACACAGTGTGTATGTCTGTAGTACTTGTAACATTGCACACAGTGTGTATGTCTGTAGTACTTGTGACAGTGCACATAGTGTGTATGTCTGTAGTACTTGTAACAGTGCACACAGTGTGTCTGTCTGTAGTACTTGTAACAGTGCGCACAGTGTGTATGTCTGTAGTACTTGTAACAGTGCACACAGTGTCTATGTCTGTAGTACTTGTGACAGTGCACACAGTATGTATGTCTGTAGTACTTGTAACAGTGCACACAGTGTGTATGTCTGTAGTACTTGTGACAGTGCACACAGTGTGTATGTCTGTTGTACTTGTAACAGTGCACACAGTGTGTATGTCTGTAGTACTTATAACAGTGCGCACAGTGTGTATGTCTGTAGTATTTTAACAGTGCACACAGTGTGTATGTCTGTAGTATTTGTAACAGTGCACACTCTGTGCATGTCTGTAGTACTTGTAACAGTGCACACAGTGTGTATGTCTGTAGTACTTGTAACAGTGCGCACAGTGTGTCCGTTTGTAGTATTTGTAACAGTGCACACTCTGTTTATATCTGTAGTATTTGTAACAGTGCGCACAGTGTGTATGTCTGTAGTATTGTAACAGTGCACACAGTGTGTATGTCTGTAGTACTTGTAACAGTGCACACAGTGTGTATGTCTGTAGTATTTGTAACAGTGCACACAGTGTGCATGTCTGTAGTACTTGTAACAGTGCACACAGTGTGTATGTCTGTAGTACTTGTAACAGTGCACACAGTGTGTATGTCTGTAGTACTTGTAACAGTGCGCACAGTGTGTATGTCTGTAGTACTTGTAGCAGTGCACACATTGTGTATGTATGTAGTATTTGTAATAGCGCACACAGTGTGTATGTATGTAGTACTTGTAACAGTGCACACAGTGTGTATGTCTGTAGTACTTGTAACAGTGCACACAGTGTGTATGTCTGTAGTATTTGTAACAGTGCTCACAGTGTGTATGTCTGTTGTACTTGTAACAGTGTACACAATGTATATGTCTGTAGCGTGTAGCGATGTAACTATCGCCTGTTATGCGCAACGGTGCACAAGTGACGGTTGTTACTTGCGCCGGTGTATTAGCGTCACTGACTGTCCCCTCGGTCCTCTCACCTGTACTTTGTAGCGGTCACAGGCGTCGCCCGACGTGTCGCCGGCGTCAGACGCGTTAGTTTCGACACGTAATATACAATACAATACAATACAATACAATACAACTTTATATGCAATGGTGCGCTACAACCTTTCCCAACCGTTTTGTTGCCTCCGTCTCATTCATAGTGCTACCTATTTCAAGTCCTTTGTCTCGTTAAAAGGCTTACAAAAACGAAATAACAACCCACTTTATATGATAACCTCCCAATCCCCGCAATAACCACCCAGTCCCCGCATCAGATGTTCTTTGTGTACCATGCTGGATAAATGTATGGTTTTCGCTGACGACTTAAATACAGATAAACAACAAATGTGGCATGCTCGGACCAACACATAACGTTATTTCCGTTAAGCCTATCATTGTGCTGAGGCACGCGCAGGTGAATTGTCTCCAGCGTCGTCGACGACGTCGCACCGCTCTATGCACTGGCTCTATGCACTGGCGTGGCGACTGCAGACCAACCTGCGCAGTTCATTCTGGTACGTCTGGTACTGCAGCACGTACACGACCGGGTTGACGCAGCAGTTGGAGAACATGGCGAGCACGGTGAAGTTGTAGTAGTAGCTGGAGAAGTCGACGGGCGCGCCGAAGTTGAAGGCGAGGAACATGAACTGGTTGAAGGAGTTACAGAGGAGGTAGCCGACGACGACGACGAACAGCGTCTTCAGCAGGTTGCGTCTGGCGCGCGCCTTCTGCACGGCCGCCTCGCTGCCGATGTGTGGCCCGAACGGGTGCACCTCGGTGCGCAGGCGCATGAACATCCGGCTGTAGCAGGCGACGAACAAGAAGATCGGAAGCAGGTACTGCATTACGAACAGCACCACCCCGAGACCTTCTTCCACGTCTCGCTCGCGTGGATCGCCATGATTTTGCAGCGTCCGTCGACGACACCGGAAGTTAGCACGAGGAAACACAGCATGAGTATCGGCCCGGGACACCAGGCGGCGCTAGCTAGTACGACGATCTTCGTCTTCGAGAGAAAGTTGTGGTGGAAGAGAGGAAAGACAATCCCCACGTACCGCTCCACGGTCAGAGCCATCAGGTTATACGATGACGATAACATTAGACTCCAAAGTGGAAACTCGTCCAGCCAGAACTTGCAGTACAGTTCGTCTCCGAGTCCGGACAGGTTACCAGAGGTAGTTCCGGAGTCACAATGTGGCTTCAGAGGTAACCAGAGTACCGTGGATATGATATTTTTTATCAGACAGCTACAAGAAAAGCGCGTTGAACAGGACCGACTACTGCATATAGTATTTGTCGACTTCAGTAAGGCGTTCAATGCAGTTGGGAGGACCGGGCTATGGCAGCTACTGAGGAAGTATGGCTGCCCAGAGAAGTTCACAACAATGATCGAGGCACTACATATCGGAATGATGGCGAACGTTAGTGTTGGATGGAAAGTCTCGGAATCGTTCTGTGTCACAAATGGGGTCAAGAAGAGTTGTTTACTGGCCCCCCGCGCTTTTCTCCATCTTCCTATCAGCAATGGTCGACGACTATTTCCGAGACATGGGAGATGGCGTCTACATACAGTCCAGACAGATCACTGACCTATTCAACGTTGCACACTTCAGAGCGAAGATCAAGACTACTGGGATCCTGATGAGAGAACTGACGAGAGAGCTGCTATTCGCGGATGACAGTGCACTGGTTGCACACTCTGCTGAAGAGATACAGAAAATAGTGGATGCCATCTCCGATGCATCAAAATAAATTCGGGCTGAAGATTAACATCAAGAAGACCGAGGTGCTGTACCAACCAAACTCTACAAGAACCCGAGAGGAGGATATCATGTTTGATGGAAACAAGTTGAATTATATTCTTGAATTCACCTACCCCAGAAGCACTATATCAAGTAATGGATGCATTGACGATGAAATATAGGAGGATGGCCAAGGCTAGTGCATCTTTCGGCCGAGTACGCCAGAGACTCTGGAAGACCCACCACCACGCGGGTCAAAGGCAAGTTATACCGTCAAACCGTGCTGTCCACCCTCCTATATGAAGCAGAGACCTGGACAGTGTAAAGACGACAGATGAAAAAGCTGCATGCCTTCATGATGCGATATCTGCGTTCGATCATGAGTATAACCTGGATGGACAAAAGTGACAAATAAGGAAATACTCGAACGAACAGGGCTGCCATCTATGTAAGATCTTCTGATCGGAAAGAATCTCCGGTGGACTGGACACCTCATGAGGACGTCACCAGACAGGTTACCAAAGCAGGTTTTCTACTCCCAACTGCCTTCTGGTCACAAAAAAGAGCGCCGCTCGTCTCCGATTCAAGGATACCATTAAGAGAAACCTGAAGCTGAGAGACATAAAGACCGACTCATGGACATCACTCTCACAGCAGAGAGATAAATGGAGAGCAATGGTCAAGTGATGGAAGCAGTCTTTGTCGCATCGCGACCGACAGCATGACGATGACAAACGATCATAAGGAGAGGACGAGATGGTTGAACTTGCGATAATATCTCGTAGATCGATTTGATCTTTTGTATACGCCTCATTGGAACTGAGTTAGTTCCCGCATATTCGTCTGCCAGTCTGCCATGTTTAATAAAGTTGTTACGTTCGACACTGAGAATACGATCCTTACTACAGACAGGTTATAACATTTACTGACCACGACGATTTACAAGGAAGTACCCGTTAACCAGTGCACATATCAATAATGTATCGTAGATCAATTTGATTTTTTTGTATAGGAATTAGTTCAACCATGTTGGTATAGACGGTTAATCTTCTCATCTATCCAGTCTTCCTTCGGGCCTTCCCGGTTTCGCTCGGGTTATGACCTTTACACTTCGGTATAGTGTATTGTCACACTGCCGACAATGGTACGCAAATTACATATACACCATTATACATCTATCTCCATACGCGGTTGTGTTAGAGAAGGCACAACACCGTCACATAAACACCCGTTGTATGTTAAACATAACGAAGAACGGGGATAATGTAAAATCCACGCTATCGATCGACATTACTTAGTTGATAGTGATGTTGCCGAATTGTCATTATAATATTCCTATTACCATACTTGACGTTAATATAATCATTACTGAATCAGCGTCTACTTCATATTGCTACGCCCTTGATGCATGGCCGGTATTTCCCGTGATTGTTAAGTTATGTTTTGCGTGTTACGTTTTATGTTTCGAACAACTGATTTATCTCAATAATAAAAGATTATTATTTTAACATATATCGAGACATGGTAACGCTAAGTTACATCCACGGGCTCGTTGATCAATCCATGAAAGTTGGGCGCCCGAGGTGCGGCGTGAAAGTTGGGCGCCCGAGGTGCGGCGGCTAAAACCGCGCCGAAGTTGCAGCGACTATTTTCTCGTTGTAACATCTCTGTTGCTTACCTGTCGAAACTAAGTTCATTTATGCATTTCTGTTCACAGTGCACACCCTATGTTGTTGCATTAGTCTATCAAATGGAAAAGCGCTTATTGTCAAAACGCTTGTGTTAGGTCCTACTAGTCTAGGGCGCGCATACATACCTAACTCGCACTGCGTGGTGATAACGATAGTGGTGATTGTGATTTCATAATGAACTTATAAAATATATACCACCCGTTATCATTGCATAGTTTGTCGGGAGTCGAATGTGAATTGTGTTATACAAAAACATTAGCTGAGTTAACGCGCGTTAAATTTTGTTTTGAACTTGTGACCCCGGGGCCTCCGCCGCAAAGACGACTTATCACGCCAGATCGCACACAAAATCTGCGAAATAAATGCAATTTTTTATTTGTGACGCATCAAGATCGCCACTATAGAAACAATACATAGAACGGATAGTCAACGACAAGTCGAGTATGATTTATTTCGGCACATTGTCGGTACTGCCTGGAATGTCTCAACACCGTCGGACAGAATTATTCTATCGACTACTAGACCTCCACGTGGGGCACGCTTTGCCAAAACAAAGGCCAAACATTATGTACGCCAATAAACCTAATTCGTTGGACGTCTATCGGTGGACGCGTTCCAAAAACTGCGACGCAGAGATAGACAACGGCTACGTTGAATGTGAATAGATATTCAAGACTTGTCATCGGTCACGTTCACCTGCTTCTTACATAAGAACTGCTATTTTGGTATAGGACAGTCCCTGGTTATTATTCAATATTGTTCGATTAGTTGGTTTTGTGGTGACGACGTGTAGGCGTAATTTTATTCCAGGTTGCAAATGTACGAGGGAATATTAACGGTTTCCTCGTACATTTATTTTTGTTCTTATTAAAAGTGGACTCTTCATCGGTGTTTCATTAATCAATCACTAACAAATATGTACGTTATCAGTATTAAACACATCTGCAAGTAAAGCAATCACTGACGAACTAGACAATACTGGTTATGCCATAGTTGATGATTGGAATGCCTACCTACACTCACATCATCTATGACCATTAAATTTCGTAGCTACAAAGTAATTACAACACAAGAAAACAAAACACAATGTATAGTGTCATAACACATGTTTATTGAACTCCCTTTGACGATAGAGTAAGCGGCCCGGCAGTGTTGGCCCTTACCCCGGTAACATCAACGATAATTACTTGACTACAGTAAACTAAACTAAACTAAACTAAACTAAACTAAACTAAACTAAACTAAACTAAACTAAACTAAACTAAACTAAACTAAACTAAGCTAAACTAAACTAAGCTAAGCTAAATTAAACAGATATGTTTACTAAGTGGCACCACTTTCGTCACACAGATACGATTGTGTCAAGATCGTGTGCGTAGTTGATTTTTAGCCAGTTTATATAAAGCTCTATATATACACACAAGAAATTCACTGACGAAACATTGTTGGAGATTTACGTACGCATCTCAAGCGACCACGCACAGGGAAAAGGGTTGAGTTAATGTTGTTTTACACATTTATTTCCTGCAGTTTAACATAGCAACAGTAAACAAAGCTATAATTGAGCGGTTATTTGAGCGAACTCTCCCTCCACAACAGATGCCACGAATTCCACGAGTTCAGCATTTCCCGTTGCCATCAAGACTGCCCTCAACTCCTTAGATGTCTTGAACTTTGCAAGCAATAAATGGCGCATCCAGTGAACTCGAACGTCATTCCAACCAGACCTCGTCTCCCCGATCTGTTTACTTTTCATTTTTGCTAGGCGCGCATGTTTAGCAGCTTTGATGCGCTCTGAGCAGTCGACGTCGCCGTGGTATAACGCCTTCCTGTACTGGTATGCGTGCTCGACCGAAATAAAAACCCGACCGAATGCTTCGACACGACATGGGAACAGGTTTGACAATGGCGAGTCGACCCCGGCAAATTCAATGCGCTTTGGTTTCTTGTCGTCGTCCATGTCTTGACAAAGTTTATCGGGCACCACTGTCTCGCTAGCTACGTCGGGAACGTCACTGGTAAGTGTTTCCATTTCGAAGGTTACTGTAAATACGTACGTATCTCACTAGGTTTAAACACACAAACGCTGAAAACGTCGCTTAGATACGTTATGTTTCCATTAACCGCTAGAGTGATTGTCTTCCGTTACGCAGTATCGCCTGTGGGAGGTTTACACGGAACTATACTCTACACATGCGCGGTGACCCCCTACGCGATTAAGTAAACATGAATAAGACAGCGCGCGCGTATGTATGTATGTAAGAGGATTGATCGAGCTATTTTTCACGCTATAAATTTCTTTTTCATAGTTTGGTCTAACTCGTATTGAAATACATCGCATAGCGTGAAAAATTGCTCGATCAATCATCTAAGTAAAACGTTTTGATTGTGAAAACTGTAACATTAAAACTAATGTCCACTCGCACTTGCTACGATACATCTATCGATGGCAAGCTATCGTTGATTTATTTACCACGACGCGGCCCAAACCAGGACCCGGCTCGTCACCCGATACCGCCGCTCACTGATAAGTACAGCTGCCGGACCTACCACAGCTCGCGTACATTTAGGCGCGGGCCGTCACAAATCTCCACGCCGGTCGGCTTCGTTTCGATTCCACGACTTCGCGCGGCTAAACCCGTATTTTGGGGCGCCGTGGGCGAGGAAAATTGTGGCGCTTATGTCACTGCGCCGTGAGCGAAGAAAATTGCAAGTATGCACTTGGCGTTCTAAATCGGACATCACCGTATAATGCGCCAAAAGGAAAATTCCAAGAACGCGCTTTTCCCGCGTGACGTCGGGAAGCCGCGGCGCGCCGACATCCATATGGATAGGATATCGACCCGTTCACGAGAGGGCGCTCCTTCACTAACGTGCAGCATATTCGCGTATCTCGACTATAACATTGTCAATACTGACAAAAACAATGCGCTCGCGCACACACATATACTACGACTACCCTACAAATAGGTACAGCCGCCAAGCGACACCCGTCCTCTTATTCAAGAGAGGGCGCTTCTTTACTAATTCGATAGATGGCGTTCGTGTCACTGCGCCGTGGGCGAGGAAAATTGCGAGTATGCACTTTTTCCCGCGTGACGTCGGGAAGCCGCGAACGTTCTAAATCGGGCATCGCCGTTTAAGGCTCCGAACGAAAATTGCCAGTACGCGCTTTTCCCGCGTGACGTCGAAACGCCGCGGCGCGCCGACATACATATTAGGACAGGATATCGACCCGTTCACGAGAGGGCGCTCCTTCACTAACGTGCAGCGTATTCGATAGATGGCGCTTATGTCACCGCGCCGTGGGCGACAACTGAGGTTTAAGCGGAAGTACACTCTACGCATGCGCGGTGACATCATACAACCAATCAGCGCCTTCCTTACACAAATAACACCGGAAGTACACCTCCGCGCATGCACGAGTCTATATTTATAACCAATCACAACGTTCGTTTTCGCTGCGGAACTACTCCATAAATATAGGGGATTAAAAGGAACGTACCAGAGCCGTAATGTAACGAAGTACTTTTACTTCGTTACTTTACTTAAGTAGAAAAGTTTACTTTTCTTGAGTAACGAAGTACATTTTTGGGGAAGTACTTTTACTTGTAACGAAGTACAAATGTGAGTACTTTTTCTAAATGTAACGAAGTACTCATAATTTCTTTATTAAATTTGCGAAGCTCCTAAAAAGTTCCGCGAATGATCTGTGTCAGAAGCACGTGCGGCACTGTTTGCCGTCAGCGTAGATTTATTTTAAAATGTCACAGGAAACAACAAATAGAAATAACAGATAAGCAGAGACAGACGTGTTAAATGTCCCGGACTGGCCGGATTTCTTTTGTTACGTGATGAATTCGTTGAGATAATTGCAATCTTAAGGTCTGGGAAGGACCACAGCCGGCTATGCCGGTTGCCCCGACTGGGCCGCTCAGAAAACAATAGCCAAGAATTATTTAACTCCTTGTTTTGACCAGACAAGTAAAAACAGCTGCCTTACTATCTTCTTGTGTCTTGCCTGTTGTTGACACAGTTTGTTAACTTTACATGATCCTTGTGAATGTCACATGCTAGTTGTATAACGAGAGTTCCCCATTATCGCCCACCGCAAATCTGCCGATCTTTATCATCTGTAGGCCTATATATCTGTAATATAGATCAGTGTGTATAACTTAGTGAAATCAGTTTCTATACATATTTACATTAGTCTTTTGAAATAAATGTTGCAATTACACATGAAGGCATAATTATTATGAAAGGAATGTTGTAGCCACATGGTCTAGACCTTCGTCAAATATCACAAATTAAAAAAATTCTTCACACGTCCAAGATGACAACAATGTTAACAACCCTATAATAACGTATATATCTTCTACTTATTAATACGATGGTTGTTGTAGTCGTGTTAGTAATCAAACATGATGTAGGCTATTTACAGCCTGTGTGTAGTGCTGTTTGTAGGCCTACTGTGATACTTATATTTCACACTGTTAAAACATTTATCTATTATGCAACGAATAAAATATTACTAAAGAAAATTATATCAGCTTGGTATATATGCTAAATGATATTGTGAATATTTTGTTGTATTCACATTAGTTGGCTGCATCGGTCATTTTAGATCATTACAGGAGAAAAGTACTTTTGTGTTTACTTCAAGTACAAGTTTTTACTTTTTACTTGTACTTCAAGTACATTTTTATAGCAGTACTTTTACTTTTACTTGAGTAGCTCTTTCTAGAGTTACTTTTACTTTTACTCAAGTACAAAATAAATGTACTTGTTACAGCTCTGGAACGTACTAGTACTACTCACGTAGGTATGAATTATAATTTATGTTTTTTTTACCACAAGTCAAGTCTAATATGGATGTCATGGTCATATTTACCTTAATTGTTTTGTGTCCATAGTACTTAGCATCTTATATATTAACTTGATGTTTTCACCTCTTAGCCATAAACAATGTTATACCGTCTTTGATAGTCGTTATGTCTCCTGCTTCAGAATGCACACGTATTGAATCTAAATTATTAATTTAAATTTAGAAGTCAAATGTCCCATTTTTGCGTATCTGTATTGTGTTCTGACACACATATGAATATATATATATATATATATATATATATATATATATATATATATATATATATATATATATATATATATACATATATACATACATAAATACTGCTCTCTGCCTCTAAGCATGTCCCTCGACTGTACTGATATATGATATATATACATATATATATATATATATATATATATATATATATATATATATATATATATATATATATATATATATATATACATGTATATATATATATATATATATATATATATACATATATATATATATATATATATATATATATATATATATTATTTAATTTAAACCAGCAAGCACCAAGTGTACCGTTTCAGTTGTATGACTGAAAACTGTCTTTGCCAAGATTATAAATACGTACCGATGACAAATAATGTACCGAGAGCCCATGACTGTCTACAGTGCAAAGGCATGACCATTCGTTTCTGCAAACACAATTTGTACGTCTTGATATATTGTAAAACTGGTTGCTATGATGCTATTTTTAATATTACCATTCGAATTATTGGTATACATAATATGCCAGACACATAATAATATCAATAAATATTAGCAGCAAAATATACATATTATATATATTTCTGTGATTTTCAGAGATGTTTTCTCAAAAGTTGGATGTTCTACCTCTCATAATAGAGCGGGCGACCTATGCTTACATTGGGATTATATTTATACATATACATACAATATACATACACATGCACATGCACATGCACATGCACATGCACATGCACACGCACACGCACACGCACACGCACACGCACACGCACACGCACACGCACACGCACACGCACACGCACACGCACACGCACACGCACACGCACACGCACACGCACACGCACACGCACCCGCACCCGCACCCGCACCCGCACCCGCACCCGCACCCGCACCCGCACCCGCACGCGCACGCGCACGCGCACGCGCACGCGCACGCGCACGCGCACGCGCACGCGCACGCGCACGCGCACGCGCACGCGCACGCGCACGCGCACGCGCACGCGCACGCGCACGCGCACGCGCACGCGCACGCGCACGCGCACGCGCACGCGCACGCGCACGCGCACGCACACGCGCACGCGCACGCACACGCACACGCACACGCACACGCACACGCACACGCACACGCACACGCACACGCACACGCACACGCACACGCACACGCACACGCACACGCACACGCACACGCACACGCACACGCACACGCACACGCACACGCACACGCACACGCACACGCACACGCACACGCACACGCACACGCACACGCACACGCACACGCACACGCACACGCACACGCACACGCACACGCACACGCACACGCACACGCACACGCACACGCACACGCACACGCACACGCACACGCACACGCACACGCACACGCACACGCACACGCACACGCACACGCACACGCACACGCACACGCACACGCACACGCACACGCACACGCACACGCACACGCACACGCACACGCACACGCACACGCACACGCACACGCACACGCACACGCACACGCACACGCACACGCACACGCACACGCACACGCACACGCACACGCACACGCACACGCACACGCACACGCACACGCACACGCACACGCACACGCACACGCACACGCACACGCACACGCACACGCACACGCACACGCACACGCACACGCACACGCACACGCACACGCACACGCACACGCACACGCACACGCACACGCACACGCACACGCACACGCACACGCACACGCACACGCACACGCACACGCACACGCACACGCACACGCACACGCACACGCACACGCACACGCACACGCACACGCACACGCACACGCACACGCACACGCACACGCACACGCACACGCACACTCTCACACACGCACACACACGCACACACACGCACACACACACACACACTCACAAGCACACGCACACGCACACGCACACGCACACGCACACGCACACGCACACGCACACGCACACGCACACGCACACGCACACGCACACGCACACGCACACGCACACGCACACGCACACGCACACGCACACGCACACGCACACGCACACGCACACGCACACACACACATTTACACACATGTACATACACATATATAGACAGATCAATACAGAGTGAAGTAAAGGCAAAAGTAAAGGCAGTACTTATATAGCGCAATATCCAATCCTCAGGACCGTTCAAAGCGCTTTACACTTTACTTCCCTGACAGACCTGTTCACTCAGACACCATCTCGGCTTCTCTGGGAAGCATCCAGCCATATGCTACAATTAATGCGCGAAGGCTGCTCGTACACATATTCACCACTGTCTATAGCCAGGTACTCATTTAATTCAGCTGAGTGAACTGGAGCAATGTAGAGTGAACAAACTTGCCCAAGGTTTTAACGCCGCAGCCAGGATTCGAACCCGGGTTCTCGTAGTCGAGAGTCCGAAGCTCTACCCCTGAGCCACTGCGCTCACGAGTGCACGTTACATCTAGTCACGCACCACAATCACGCGTGGTGTACGTATATGCGCGTGTCCATGCATGTGCATAAGTGTTACAGTGAGTAATGTATGTCTATTGTCTAGTATATTGCCTGTTTGTCAACATGACCTGTCGAGAAGATTGTTTTCGCATATTCAAAATGTGTCGCATAGTCCATGTCAGCGAATGTTGTTGTCGCGCAGTCCATGTCAGCGAATGTTGTTGTCGCACAGTCCATGTCAGCGAATGTTGTTGTCGCACAGTCCAAGTCAGCAAATGTTGTTATTGTGGCACCGTCGAAGTCGGCGAATGTTGTTGTGGCACAGTCCAAGTAAGCAAATGTTGTTGTGGCACAGTCCAAGTCAGCATATGTTGTTGTGGCACAGTCCTAGTCAACAAATGTTGTTGTGGCACAGTCCAAGTCAGCGAATGTTGTTGTGGCACAGTCCATGTCAGCGAATGTTGTTGTGGCACAGTTCAAGTCAGCGAATGTTGTTGTCGCACAGTCCATGTCAGCGAATGTTGTTGTCGCACAGTCCAAGTCAGCAACTGTTGTTGTGGCACAGTCCAAGTCACCGAATGTTGTTGTGGCACAGTCCAAGTCAGCGAATGTTGTGGCACAGTCCATGTCAGCGAATGTTGTTGTGGCACAGTCCATGTCAGCGAATGTTGTTGTCGCACAGTCCGTGTCAGCAATTGTTGTTGTCGCACAGTCCATATGAGGGAATGTTGTTGTCGCACAGTCCATGTTAGTAAATGTTGTTGTCGCACAGTCCATGTCAGTAAATGTTGTTGTCGCACAGTCCATGTCAGCGAATGTTGTTGTCGCACAGTCCGTGTCAGCGTATGTCGTTGTTATACAGTCTACGTCAATGAATGTTGCTATCGCTCTGAGACTGCGTCATATATTTGAAAAATACGAAAATCAAAGCTAATGTCTGGAGAGATAATGTTGATACACATTGATTTAAGTAACATTTTGTTTGTCGTGCTTGCATGTTACATGACGAGCCATGCATTTAAAATAGATAGTTAAGTTGTGATATACGTTACAAAATAAATTGACTTATTAGAAACCTTTGACGCATAGTAGGTTTGAGTACATTTGCTTTCTGAAAAAAAGGAACCTCCTGATCAGTGCAGTTCATTCGTTCATGAACGTAACCCATGCGAATTGCTAGACACAATGTTTAGACGGTTGAATGAAATATTTATGCATAATCATAGTAGCATGTTTAATCAAATGAGTAAATGGTTTGATAATGCTTTCTTAGAAAAATTGTTACAAGTCGTTGTTGAACTAAACATGCAACAGCTTTATCCATCGTCACTAGATGCGGGATCGAACTCAACGCTCGCCGACCCCGAAATACCCGGGGAGGAGTATATCTATGCATTAGTCCGTCGAGCGAGTAGCTATTGTACACTCGTTTTATAACAGTATAAAGCAACCACTTTTAGTTAGGCGTACGTCATATTTTATTACATTTAGTTGTTAATTTATGTCTAAGGACCACGGCAGGTCCATGTGTACGAATATGTATAAGGACCACGGCAGGTCCATGTGTAGGAATATGTCTTAGGACCACGGCAGGTCCATGA
>OZ024861.1:10488911-10493911 GCA_964017155.1 Oasisia sp. SBJ-2009
GGAGGAAGTAACTCATAGTTTGATCGCTATGTGGAGCCGTCAAACGCAATATTAGCCAAGAGTGACCATGGGCGCTATGTCCTTATTACACATCTATTAATTGTTCAGACTTATAAATTGCATGGCAGCATGCATATGTAAATACCATTATTTACATAAATTATACAAATTGTATTAGCATTTTAAATTGGAAATTAATTAATGAGGTACCACAATAACTAATCCGACAGAAGGCGCTCTGACGCAACTACGGTCTGTGTGCCGTTTTATACGTATTCTTGACGTATGTAAAATGCGGCTCCGTGTGCGGAAGATTTTGCAGAACGCTTGTTTAAATCATCCTACAATCAGCTGTTGGATTCGCATGACTCCGAAGCGTCACACATAGCTAAACATGGATTTAGTCTGATATGTCCGTTGATATGAAAGCATAATATGTACATTAATGTACATTTACAGTCGAGGGAACATCGACTGGACGACTGGACGACAGGTTTGCTGGCTTGATGCGGGAAAGGATGTTTAAAATCATCTATAGCTTACCGTATGCATCACACGAGACTGCTACGTCTTCACACATAGTTAAATATTGATATCGTATATTATGTCCGTCAATATGAAAGCATAATATCTACATTAATGTACATTTACAGTCGATGAATCGTCTCGGGACGTTCGATTGAATTCAGTGCCAAAATGGCGTTGTTTTGGCTGTTCTGTCTATCGACCACACATTGGCACGCTGTTCTGTCTATTGATCACACACACGGCATGCCCACATACAAACTGTCGCTGGCTACGCGCCTGCACGGTCAATAGCTAATTGAGGAGGATTGATTTTTTAACAAGCGTTCAGCAAAACATGTAAACAAATCCACGTTAGTCGCTGGAGGGCGCTGAGACGCAACTAAGGTCTCAGCGTATAAGCGCCTTTAGCGACTAGCGTGGATTTGTGGAAGCCCATTATATTAAAAGGATGCACACATCATGTAACATCTTGTCAGAAATAAAAAATAAGTTTGTAACAAAGTTTTATGTTACGAATTCGAAGATAGAATGACTTTTTTTATTTAATATGTGTCATTGACATTGTGTGGCCATACAAGTATAATTGCTATGTTTAGTGTTGGACAATCAATTAATAAAAGCAATTGTGTTGTTATTAATAAATCAGCTCTGGTTATATCATGTTCGATTCTGTAACGCCATAGTACGGGAGGAAGTAACTCATAGTTTGATCGCTATGTGGAGCCGTCAAACGCAATATTAGCCAAGAGTGACCATGGGCGCTATGTCCTTATTACACATCTATTAATTGTTCAGACTTATAAATTGCATGGCAGCATGCATATGTAAATACCATTATTTACATAAATTATACAAATTGTATTAGCATTTTAAATTGGAAATTAATTAATGAGGTACCACAATAACTAATCCGACAGAAGGCGCTCTGACGCAACTACGGTCTGTGTGCCGTTTTATACGTATTCTTGACGTATGTAAAATGCGGCTCCGTGTGCGGAAGATTTTGCAGAACGCTTGTTTAAATCATCCTACAATCAGCTGTTGGATTCGCATGACTCCGAAGCGTCACACATAGCTAAACATGGATTTAGTCTGATATGTCCGTTGATATGAAAGCATAATATGTACATTAATGTACATTTACAGTCGAGGGAACATCGACTGGACGACTGGACGACAGGTTTGCTGGCTTGATGCGGGAAAGGATGTTTAAAATCATCTATAGCTTACCGTATGCATCACACGAGACTGCTACGTCTTCACACATAGTTAAATATTGATATCGTATATTATGTCCGTCAATATGAAAGCATAATATCTACATTAATGTACATTTACAGTCGATGAATCGTCTCGGGACGTTCGATTGAATTCAGTGCCAAAATGGCGTTGTTTTGGCTGTTCTGTCTATCGACCACACATTGGCACGCTGTTCTGTCTATTGATCACACACACGGCATGCCCACATACAAACTGTCGCTGGCTACGCGCCTGCACGGTCAATAGCTAATTGAGGAGGATTGATTTTTTAACAAGCGTTCAGCAAAACATGTAAACAAATCCACGTTAGTCGCTGGAGGGCGCTGAGACGCAACTAAGGTCTCAGCGTATAAGCGCCTTTAGCGACTAGCGTGGATTTGTGGAAGCCCATTATATTAAAAGGATGCACACATCATGTAACATCTTGTCAGAAATAAAAAATAAGTTTGTAACAAAGTTTTATGTTACGAATTCGAAGATAGAATGACTTTTTTTATTTAATATGTGTCATTGACATTGTGTGGCCATACAAGTATAATTGCTATGTTTAGGTTTGAAGTGCTAAATTACTTTTCGATACCTGTTGAACAACGGATTACTTACCTACTACCCCGAGGGTAGCTATAGGTAGAACGAACGAGTCTGCACGCAAATCGCACATAGTCAACAGACCGATACTCCCAACATTGTCATTGACAGCTGTCGTGCCACTCGAACGTGGTCAGTCATGGTTCAACTTCATGCAGGCATCTGTCAGCACGGTCGAGCTCGGTCGTCAGCTATCTCCAGACAACATACAACGATGTGCGTCGACATTGGGACGCAGCATCCACACAAACACCATGCAACATTCACATTGTTTATAGCACGTTGATCCCAAAATCAAAGATCCTCAATTCCATAAAAATGGCGATCTTCTCTCGCCGTCTCGCACCTCGGCTCGCACGCTGGGTGAAACAAGAATGGCTTTACGTGTGTCACTTGTGCAACCGATGCTTCTCTCACTTGTGCTACAAATGATTCCTTTGTGACTCTGTCGGATCCATTTTCTGTGATTTATCCAAAACCACTAACAACTAGCGTCTCTTCTAAGACTAAGTCTAACGCAAAACACTTCCGATATCTTTGTAAACAAAAGAAGAAATAGTCCCGATCGACCTTCCGTTCGTAAGCCCCGCCCCTTGAAGCCTGTCAAGATATACTCTCGGGAAGTGTGGTGATATGAAAATGTTTCATTGGTTCAAAATCGTCGGTATTTAATTTCATCTTTTTATTTCTAATGCAAATAAATATTATTTGTGGATACATAGGACACCTATCGTGTATAATAAGGCACCATAGTTTTGTTTTTGCGTAGAAATGTCTAATTATGAAGAAAACCGGAAGAATTTGTTTTTTTACATGGGCTAGATAGGAGATAATCAAGCCACTCGCTTGGAATAAAGATGGCGATATGCAGTGTTCTATGACGACGATTTAGGCACTGAAAAATATTTGTTTCCAGTTTGTCTGATAAGTGAATGTGATTCTGCCACCGTTAATGTATACTTATATAGTGTACATTTAGGTATATGGAATGTTACAGCTGTGTTTCACTTCCCCTTTAAGCATGATGATGTCCCTCGCACTGCAGCGCCCTCACCGGGAGTCATAGAACAGTTGTAGGACCGCGTAATCATGGCGTAAACACTGTTTGTTTCAAATGTTTTTTAGTAATGTGGTGAAAACATCGTTGTATAGTGGGATGCCACAACAATAATCAGAAATCTAACAGTACATGGATCGGTTATGTGGCATTTTAAAAGATTGGGAATGACAAGGAATCCGATGAATGAAGGAACACTTATTGTTTACGTTGGGCGGTCCGATGACAGCTTCATTCCTTCAACCCTGACAAAAATCAACATTATTATTTAATATCTGCACGGCTCATTTTGAACAGAGTTCCTTAATGGTTTATCCAAAGGTCTATTAAGTTAATAAATACACTTTTGAAAGTTGCTTTTGATTAAGTGCTACAGTACAGACAGAAAATAAACATTCTACCAATTTGGGCGTGTATTACGATGTTAGTTAACATATTATTTTCACATGTCAAGTTAACCATAATAGGCATGATGTATGGGTAAATGCACGAAATTATAAAAAGTAATGGGATTATAATTAACATGTCCATTCAATACTACCTCACCATACAGCAATACATTTTATGTTATTTGGAAAACTAACAGCATTAGGCCCTACTTGTAAAAGAAACATGTTGTCCAGCAAATATGTGCTTAGGTGTTCTTATTACACTTGTGTACTATACTGTACTGTTTTATACTTGTAATAGGTACCAGGAAAACCAACTCTGCCCCCAAAGAAACCTGGTTTTCCATCTTCACCTGAAAAGAAATACTGCTGGCAGAAATGTACATACAATCTAAGGCCTGCTACATTGAAGATAGTGTCACTAAAATTCAAAATCTAACAAAACACATGCCGATCATTGGTTGTGTGTTGCAAGTGATGTATACATGGTGACTTAACATGTCATCGGCATGACAATAAATATTTGCAGACAACAATAGCAGGTTAAAGGAAATACATTTTTATTGTTCGCTCTACATGTTGCAGCCATGGATAATTCTAATGACAAAGTGACAGTACTTCTATTTGTGTAGCTTCACACACCAGGTCGACAGTAAGGAGAAAGACATAACATCTGAAGAAACATAATCCCTAGTTAATGTGTTAAAAGTATTGATTTGCTAGAACATGAAGCTCACCTACACTGTGCA
Organism: Oasisia sp. SBJ-2009; assembly: GCA_964017155.1. Taxonomy (NCBI): domain Eukaryota; kingdom Metazoa; phylum Annelida; class Polychaeta; order Sabellida; family Siboglinidae; genus Oasisia; species Oasisia sp. SBJ-2009. Next base: position 10,493,483 of record OZ024861.1, read on the forward strand.
GATCTATAATGAAAAGGATATTGTGTGCACATAGAATGAGATGAAATCACTCTGTTTTGGCAATGTGTTCTGGAATGACACCATTAATATATATTTTTTGAATAGCAGTAACAACAAAGGTATCTTTGAAAAGGAAACTTTTAAAAACCTGATTTATATATTTCCCATTAACGCATTCATTCTTCATTCAGATAGTCTTTCACAAGGCCATCAGCTTTCTTTGTGACTTGGTCTGACATAGATATTTCTCTACAAGCTGTCTGCCCTTGGCATGGCATCTCAAAAAAGGATGTGTATGAGCACAGAATCTTGTGACTTCACAATGACATCATGAAAATGTGCCCATGTATAAAACAGGGAGACAACATCGCTTCTGTTGCAAACAGAATCACTATAACACTGCAAAGAGTGATTTTCTGAAGAAGAAAA
>OZ024861.1:10498911-10536411 GCA_964017155.1 Oasisia sp. SBJ-2009
TATTGTTATCGCTGAAATCATCCCATCAACTGATGATACATGTCTACATCCAAGCATTTCTCCTAAAAATGGACCGAGCAAAGTGTCAAACAGTACGCCCGCAAATCACCAACGTGAATCCATTGCTTCAATACTACCGGTTGTTTCAACTATTATTGCAACCGTATGCCGAACACGAAGGCATAATTACTAAAGATTACCATAGATTTAACCACAGATTTAGATATACGTCTATAAGCAGCTGCTAGATGTCACGCCAACTGAACGAACTGTCGAAGACTCGAAGTTGTTGATCCTTAACAGCGTCGCCGGAAGCTGACCGAGATATAGAATGCCGCGCACTGAATGGCCAAGCCAAATTAACCCTTCACCTATGGCGGCGTCTAGACCATCGTGGATTTCGTTAGAATTTTAGACTTTAAAGTCACATACTGAGTAAACCGCTGACGTTAAAAAATTGAGTATATGTGGAAATTGTTACTTTGTATAAACTCTATTAGGTGTATGACACGAAGCCGTAGACTTTTTTGGTAATATCCGCCATTTTTGTAAGATGGCGCCCGACCAAATCTCAATTCTTATTACTACGTTGTTTAGAGACCAAACGTTAATGTCAAAATAAAAAATTATTAGAAGTAATTATGTGTGTACTACTTTTGACTTATCCGTCATTCTAATAGATGGCCCCCATCAAACAGTATTATTTCTGTATCTTAAGAGAGCGTGTTATCCCTATGTATTATGATCTAAAAACCTTACATCTTGCCATCAATTTGTTTGCTCTAGATTACGTAGTTCTTAAGATATGGGTAAATGACTGAGCAGGACGCCATCTTTAAAAATGGCGCATATATGAAAGTCAATGAAGGTACATTGGTGCATATCGCTGTGCGTTCTGTGCTTCAACATGGCAGCGCCCTGAATCCAAGATAGAACGTTTTTGGTACAATTATACTATAATTAATTGTTTATTAACGATCTATGTGCACAATTACTATGCACAACCAATATATTATATTATGTAAGTAAATTATGTAAACCTCTCACTGACTGGAGTGTCCCTTTAAGGCGCGAACTTCCAATCAGATACGGTATTAATTTGAATATATGTTTTGCGTTTGTACAGTTGATGCGTTGGATAAAAAGATCGAGGAGCTGAGAACCAACGACTCATGCCGAGGTTGGGTCGCTGCCATTGCCGTCGTTCCGAGAATCCGTCTAAAAGATGGCTCGTATGTGTCTAAGGGACTTATAAATAAATACAACATCCAACAATGCAAACATAACTTGGATATGGTTGGGTGGATGAAAGGTCCATTTGGAATAACAAATATTTTTGAAAACAATAGTTTATTACTACTAAGTGGACACGAAATGTGGACAAATATTCTGCTTATGTACATTGTATCAACTTTGCCTGTACGGGTATGGTTAATTTGTTGTTTACAAAACAAGTTGCAATTAACTTACCTGCAATATATGTTTTTCTCAATAGAAAACATATTACCATGTCTATATTTATACGCCCATAATTATTTCAGTAAAAATGTCATTTGAATACATAGATAGATGGCAGTGTATCATAGCCATTGACTGACCTCTCCAATTTTGTTTTCTTAAATGACGTGTGGATGGGTGGGTGTCATCGATCATATATATATATATATATATATATATATATATATATATATATATATATATATATATATATATATATGTATATATTTGTTTATTATTGGAATTATGTTAATATCTACAAAGCCTCTAAGTGGTACAGTGTTATTACGAATTGTACTGGGATCATCTTTGATCGTCCGATATGAGACAAGATTATAATTGGCTTTGGGGAATCAAATGTATTTTTTCTAGCGTTGAATATTGATATATATATATATATATATATATATATATATATATATATATATATATATATATATATTGGCTGCGGATTGATATTATTATATATATATATTATATATATATAATATATACATATATATAATATATATGTGTGTGTGTTTGGCTACGGATTGATACTATTAATATATTGATATCATCATCGTATCAATATTTATCAACTTTCATATATATATATATACATACATATATATATATATATATATATATATATATATATATATATATATATATATATATATATATATATATATATATATATATATATATTTGTTTTATAAAATACATTGACCAGGTGGAAAAGTAGTAAATATCTAACTCAAATACCTACCAAACGTCGTCTTAGCATTTTTTAACAAGATTTAACAAGATTGCCACCTAGAGAATCAACTCTAGATGGCAGGTGGACAAGGAAGCCGTTTGGCTTATCGAGAGTCCAACCTATCTATCTAAGTATACCCCGCCCGTCTTAGGTATATGTCAATTTTATTTTTAAACATATTAACACTTCTAGCACCTACACAATCAGCTGATAATTTGTTCCATTCGTTTACTATTCTTTGTGAAAATTAAGTACTATGGACACAAAACAATTAAGGTAAATATGACCATGACATCCATATTAGACTTGACTTGTGGTAAAAAAAACATAAATTATAATTCATACCTACGTGAGTAGTACTAGTACGTTCCTTTTAATCCCCTATATTTATGGAGTAGTTCCGCAGCGAAAACGAACGTTGTGATTGGTTATAAATATAGACTCGTGCATGCGCGGAGGTGTACTTCCGGTGTTATTTGTGTAAGGAAGGCGCTGATTGGTTGTATGATGTCACCGCGCATGCGTAGAGTGTACTTCCGCTTAAACCTCAGTTGTCGCCCACGGCGCGGTGACATAAGCGCCATCTATCGAATACGCTGCACGTTAGTGAAGGAGCGCCCTCTCGTGAACGGGTCGATATCCTGTCCTAATATGTATGTCGGCGCGCCGCGGCGTTTCGACGTCACGCGGGAAAAGCGCGTACTGGCAATTTTCGTTCGGAGCCTTAAACGGCGATGCCCGATTTAGAACGTTCGCGGCTTCCCGACGTCACGCGGGAAAACGTGCATACTCGCAATTTTCCTCGCCCACGGCGCAGTGACACGAACGCCATCTATCGAATTAGTAAAGAAGCGCCCTCTCTTGAATAAGAGGACGGGTGTCGCTTGGCGGCTGTACCTATTTGTAGGGTAGTCGTAGTATATGTGTGTGCGCGAGCGCGTTGTTTTGGTCAGTATTGACAATGTTATAGTCGAGATACGCGAATATGCTGCACGTTAGTGAAGGAGCGCCCTCTCGTGAACGGGTCGATATCCTATCCATATGGATGTCGGCGCGCCGCGGCTTCCCGACGTCACGCGGGAAAAGCGCGTTCTTGGAATTTTCCTTTTGGCGCATTATACGGTGATGTCCGATTTAGAACGCCAAGTGCATACTTGCAATTTTCTTCGCTCACGGCGCAGTGACATAAGCGCCACAATTTTCCTCGCCCACGGCGCCCCAAAATACGGGTTTAGCCGCGCGAAGTCGTGGAATCGAAACGAAGCCGACCGGCGTGGAGATTTGTGACGGCCCGCGCCTAAATGTACACGAGCTGTGGTAGGTCCGGCAGCTGTACTTATCAGTGAGCGGCGGTATCGGGTGACGAGCCGGGTCCTGGTTTGGGCCGCGTCGTGGTAAATAAAATCAACGATAGCTTGCCATCGATAGATGTATCGTAGCAAGTGCGAGTGGACATTAGTTTTAATGTTACAGTTTTCACAATCAAAACGTTTTACTTAGATGATTGATCGAGCAATTTTTCACGCTATGCGATGTATTTCAATACGAGTTAGACCAAACTATGAAAAAGAAATTTATAGCGTGAAAAATAGCTCGATCAATCCTCTTACATACATACATACGCGCGCGCTGTCTTATTCATGTTTACTTAATCGCGTAGGGGGTCACCGCGCATGTGTAGAGTATAGTTCCGTGTAAACCTCCCACAGGCGATACTGCGTAACGGAAGACAATCACTCTAGCGGTTAACGGAAACATAACGTATCTAAGCGACGTTTTCAGCGTTTGTGTGTTTAAACCTAGTGAGATACGTACGTATTTACAGTAACCTTCGAAATGGAAACACTTACCAGTGACGTTCCCGACGTAGCTAGCGAGACAGTGGTGCCCGATAAACTTTGTCAAGACATGGACGACGACAAGAAACCAAAGCGCATTGAATTTGCCGGGGTCGACTCGCCATTGTCAAACCTGTTCCCATGTCGTGTCGAAGCATTCGGTCGGGTTTTTATTTCGGTCGAGCACGCATACCAGTACAGGAAGGCGTTATACCACGGCGACGTCGACTGCTCAGAGCGCATCAAAGCTACTAAACATGCGCGCCTAGCAAAAATGAAAAGTAAACAGATCGGGGAGACGAGGTCTGGTTGGAATGACGTTCGAGTTCACTGGATGCGCCATTTATTGCTTGCAAAGTTCAAGACATCTAAGGAGTTGAGGGCAGTCTTGATGGCAACGGGAAATGCTGAACTCGTGGAATTCGTGGCATCGAAAGAAGGCTTTTGGGGGTTAGGACGTGGCTATAAAAACGGCCGAAACACTCTTGGAAAACTGTTGTGGAGGGAGAGTTCGCTCAAATAACCGCCCAATTATAGCTTTGTTTACTGTTGCTATGTTAAACTGCAGGAAATAAATGTGTAAAACAACATTAACTCAACCCTTTTCCCTGTGCGTGGTCGCTTGAGATGCGTACGTAAATCTCCAACAATGTTTCGTCAGTGAATTTCTTGTGTATATATATAGAGCTTTATATATACTGGCTAAAAATCAACTACGCACACGATCTTGACACAATCGTATCTGTGTGACGAAAGTGGTGCCACTTAGTAAACATATCTGTTTAATTTAGCTTAGCTTAGTTTAGTTTAGCTTAGTTTAGTTTAGTTTAGTTTAGTTTAGTTTAGTTTACTGTAGTCAAGTAATTATCGTTGATGTTACCGGGGTAAGGGCCAACACTGCCGGGCCGCTTACTCTATCGTCAAAGGGAGTTCAATAAACATGTGTTATGACACTATACATTGTGTTTTGTTTTCTTGTGTTGTAATTACTTTGTAGCTACGAAATGTAATGGTCATAGATGATGTGAGTGTAGGTAGGCATTCCAATCATCAATTATGGCATAACCAGTATTGTCTAGTTCGTCAGTGATTGCTTTACTTGCAGATGTGTTTAATACTGATAACGTACATATTTGTTAGTGATTGATTAATGAAACACCGATGAAGAGTCCACTTTTAATAAGAACAAAAATAAATGTACGAGGAAACCGTTAATATTCCCTCGTACATTTGCAACCTGGAATAAAATTACGCCTACACGTCGTCACCACAAAACCAACGAATCGAACAATATTGAATAATAACCAGGGACTGTCCTATACCAAAATAGCAGTTCTTATGTAAGAAGCAGGTGAACGTGACCGATGACAAGTCTTGAATATCTATTCACATTCAACTTAGCCGTTGTCTATCTCTGCGTCGCAGTTTTTGGAACGCGTCCACCGATAGACGTCCAACGAATTAGGTTTATTGGCGTACATAATGTTTGGCCTTTGTTTTGGCAAAGCGTGCCCCACGTGGAGGTCTAGTAGTCGATAGAATAATTCTGTCCGACGGTGTTGAGACATTCCAGGCAGTACCGACAATGTGCCGAAATAAATCATACTCGACTTGTCGTTGACTATCCGTTCTATGTATTGTTTCTATAGTGGCGATCTTGATGCGTCACAAATAAAAAATTGCATTTATCTACTTTGTATTTCGCAGATTTTGTGTGCGATCTGGCGTGATAAGTCGTCTTTGCGGCGGAGGCCCCGGGGTCACAAGTTCAAAACAAAATTTAACGCGCGTAAGGCCGGTTAACTCAGCTAATGTTTTTGTATAACACAATTCACATTCGACTCCCGACAAACTGTGCAATGATAACGGGTGGTATATATTTTATAAGTTCATTATGAAATCACAATCACCACTATCGTTATCACCACGCAGTGCGAGTTAGGTATGTATGCGCGCCCTAGACTAGTAGGACCTAACACAAGCGTTTTGACAATAAGCGCTTTTCCATTTGATAGACTAATGCAACAACATAGGGTGTGCACTGTGAACAGAAATGCATAAATGAACTTAGTTTCGACAGGTAAGCAACAGAGATGTTACAACGAGAAAATGGTCGCTGCAACTTCGGCGCGGTTTTAGCCGCCGCACATCGGGCGCCCAACTTTCACGCCGCACCTCGGGCGCCCAACTTTCATGGATTGATCAACGAGCCCGTGGATGTAACTTAGCGTTACCATGTCTCGATATATGTTAAAATAATAATCTTTTATTATTGAGATAAATCAGTTGTTCGAAACATAAAACGTAACACGCAAAACATAACTTAACAATCACGGGAAATACCGGCCATGCATCATTGGCGTAGCAATATGAAGTAGACGCTGATTCAGTAATGATTATATTAACGTCAAGTATGGTAATAGGAATATTATAATGACAATTCGGCAACATCACTATCAACTAAGTAATGTCGATCGATAGCGTGGATTTTACATTATCCCCGTTCTTCGTTATGTTTAACATACAACGGGTGTTTATGTGACGGTGTTGTGCCTTCTCTAACACAACCGCGTATGGAGATAGATGTATAATGGTGTATATGTAATTTGCGTACCATTGTCGGCAGTGTGACAATACACTATACCGAAGTGTAAAGGTCATAACCCGAGCGAAACCGGGAAGGCCCGAAGGACGACTGGATAGATGAGAAGATTAACCGTCTATACCAACATGGTTGAACTAATTCCTATACAAAAAATCAAATTGATCTACGATACATTATTGATATGTGCACTGGTTAACGGGTACTTCCTTGTAAATCGTCGTGGTCAGTAAATGTTATAACCTGTCTGTAGTAAGGATCGTATTCTCAGTGTCGAACGTAACAACTTTATTAAACATGGCAGACTGGCAGACGAATATGCGGGAACTAACTCAGTTCCAATGAGGCGTATACAAAAGATCAAATCGATCTACGAGATATTATCGCAAGTTCAACCATCTCGTCCTCTCCTTATGATCGTTTTTCATCGTCATGCTGTCGGTCGCGATGCGACAAAGACTGCTTCCATCACTTGACCATTGCTCTCCATTTATCTCTCTGCTGTGAGAGTGATGTCCATGAGTCGGTCTTTATGTCTCTCAGCTTCAGGTTTCTCTTAATGGTATCCTTGAATCGGAGACGAGCGGCGCTCTTTTTTGTGACCAGAAGGCAGTTGGGAGTAGAAAACCTGCTTTGGTAACCTGTCTGGTGACGTCCTCATGAGGTGTCCAGTCCACCGGAGATTCTTTCCGATCAGAAGATCTTACATAGATGGCAGCCCTGTTCGTTCGAGTATTTCCTTATTTGTCACTTTTGTCCATCCAGGTTATACTCATGATCGAACGCAGATATCGCATCATGAAGGCATGCAGCTTTTTCATCTGTCGTCTTTACACTGTCCAGGTCTCTGCTTCATATAGGAGGGTGGACAGCACGGTTTGACGGTATAACTTGCCTTTGACCCGCGTGGTGGTGGGTCTTCCAGAGTCTCTGGCGTACTCGGCCGAAAGATGCACTAGCCTTGGCCATCCTCCTATATTTCATCGTCAATGCATCCATTACTTGATATAGTGCTTCTGGGGTAGGTGAATTCAAGAATATAATTCAACTTGTTTCCATCAAACATGATATCCTCCTCTCGGGTTCTTGTAGAGTTTGGTTGGTACAGCACCTCGGTCTTCTTGATGTTAATCTTCAGCCCGAATTTATTTTGATGCATCGGAGATGGCATCCACTATTTTCTGTATCTCTTCAGCAGAGTGTGCAACCAGTGCACTGTCATCCGCGAATAGCAGCTCTCTCGTCAGTTCTCTCATCAGGATCCCAGTAGTCTTGATCTTCGCTCTGAAGTGTGCAACGTTGAATAGGTCAGTGATCTGTCTGGACTGTATGTAGACGCCATCTCCCATGTCTCGGAAATAGTCGTCGACCATTGCTGATAGGAAGATGGAGAAAAGCGCGGGGGGCCAGTAAACAACTCTTCTTGACCCCATTTGTGACACAGAACGATTCCGAGACTTTCCATCCAACACTAACGTTCGCCATCATTCCGATATGTAGTGCCTCGATCATTGTTGTGAACTTCTCTGGGCAGCCATACTTCCTCAGTAGCTGCCATAGCCCGGTCCTCCCAACTGCATTGAACGCCTTACTGAAGTCGACAAATACTATATGCAGTAGTCGGTCCTGTTCAACGCGCTTTTCTTGTAGCTGTCTGATAAAAAATATCATATCCACGGTACTCTGGTTACCTCTGAAGCCACATTGTGACTCCGGAACTACCTCTGGTAACCTGTCCGGACTCGGAGACGAACTGTACTGCAAGTTCTGGCTGGACGAGTTTCCACTTTGGAGTCTAATGTTATCGTCATCGTATAACCTGATGGCTCTGACCGTGGAGCGGTACGTGGGGATTGTCTTTCCTCTCTTCCACCACACCTTTCTCTCGAAGACGAAGATCCTCGTACTAGCTAGCGCCGCCTGGTGTCCCGGGCCGATACTCATGCTGTGTTTCCTCGTGCTAACTTCCGGTGTCGTCGACGGACGCTGCAAAATCATGGCGATCCACGCGAGCGAGACGTGGAAGAAGGTCTCGGGGTGGTGCTGTTCGTAATGCAGTACCTGCTTCCGATCTTCTTGTTCGTCGCCTGCTACAGCCGGATGTTCATGCGCCTGCGCACCGAGGTGCACCCGTTCGGGCCACACATCGGCAGCGAGGCGGCCGTGCAGAAGGCGCGCGCCAGACGCAACCTGCTGAAGACGCTGTTCGTCGTCGTCGTCGGCTACCTCCTCTGTAACTCCTTCAACCAGTTCATGTTCCTCGCCTTCAACTTCGGCGCGCCCGTCGACTTCTCCAGCTACTACTACAACTTCTCCGTGCTCGCCATGTTCTCCAACTGCTGCGTCAACCCGGTCGTGTACGTGCTGCAGTACCAGACGTACCAGAATGAACTGCGCAGGTTGGTCTGCAGTCGCCACGCCAGTGCATAGAGCCAGTGCATAGAGCGGTGCGACGTCGTCGACGACGCTGGAGACAATTCACCTGCGCGTGCCTCAGCACAATGATAGGCTTAACGGAAATAACGTTATGTGTTGGTCCGAGCATGCCACATTTGTTGTTTATCTGTGTTTAAGTCGTCAGCGAAAACCATACATTTATCTAGCATGGTACACAAAGAACATCTGATGCGGGGACTGGGTGGTTATTGCGGGGATTGGGAGGTTATCATATAAAGTGGGTTGTTATTTCGTTTTTGTAAGCCTTTTAACGAGACAAAGGACTTGAAATAGGTAGCACTATGAATGAGACGGAGGCAACAAAACGGTTGGGAAAGGTTGTAGCGCACCATTGCATATAAAGTTGTATTGTATTGTATTGTATATTACGTGTCGAAACTAACGCGTCTGACGCCGGCGACACGTCGGGCGACGCCTGTGACCGCTACAAAGTACAGGTGAGAGGACCGAGGGGACAGTCAGTGACGCTAATACACCGGCGCAAGTAACAACCGTCACTTGTGCACCGTTGCGCATAACAGGCGATAGTTACATCGCTACACGCTACAGACATATACATTGTGTACACTGTTACAAGTACAACAGACATACACACTGTGTGCACTGTTACAAATACTACAGACATACACACTGTGTGCACTGTTACAAGTACTACAGACATACACACTATGTGCACTGTTACAAGTACTACAGACATACACACTGTGTACACTGTCACAAGTACTACATACATACACACTGTGTGCGCTATTACAAATACTACATACATACACAATGTGTGCACTGCTACAAGTACTACAGACATACACACTATGCGCACTGTTACAAGTACTACAGACATACACACTGTGTGCACTGTTACAAATACTACAGACATACACACTGTGTGCACAGTTACAAGTACTACAGACATACACACTGTGTGCACTGTTACAATACTACAGACATACACACTGTGAGCACTGTTACAAATACTACAGATATAGACAGAGTGTGCACTGTTACAAATACTACAAACGGACACACTGTGCGCACTGTTACAAGTACTACAGACATACACACTGTGTGCACTGTTACAAGTACTACAGACATGCACAGAGTGTGCACTGTTACAAATACTACAGGCATACACACTGTGTGCACTGTTAAAATACTACAGACATACACACTGTGCGCACTGTTATAAGTACTACAGACATACACACTGTGTGCACTGTTACAAGTACTACATACATACACACTGTGTGCACTGTTACAAATACTATAGACATACACACTGTGTGCACTGTTACAAGTACTACAGACATACACACTGTGTGCACTGTCACAAGTACTACAGACATACACACTGTGTGCACTGTTACAAGTACTACAGACATACATACTGTGTGCACTGTCACAAGTACTACAGACATAGACACTGTGTGCACTGTTACAAGTACTACAGACATACACACTGTGCGCACTGTTACAAGTACTACAGACAGACACACTGTGTGCACTGTTACAAGTACTACAGACATACACACTCTGTGCACTGTCACAAGTAATACAGACATACACACTGTGTGCAATGTTACAAGTACTACAGACATACACACTGTGTGCACTGTCACAAGTACTACAGACATTCCCACTGTGTGCACTGTTACAAGTACCACAGACATACACACTGTGTGCACTGTTACAAGTACTACAGACATAAACACTGTGTACACTGTCACAAGTACTACAGACATACACACTGTGCGCACTGTTACAAATACTACAGACATACACACTGTGTGCACTGTTACAAATACTACAGACATTCACAGAGTGTGCACTGTTACAAATACTACAGACATACACACTGTGTGCACTGTTACAAATACTATAGACATACACACTGTGTGCACTGTTACAAATACTACAGACATACACACTGTGTGCACTGTTACAAATACTACAGACATACACACTGTGTGCACTGTTACCAATACTACAGACATGCACAGAGTGTGCACTGTTACAAATACTACAGACATACACACTGTGTGCACTGTTAAAATACTACAGACACACACACTGTGCGCACTGTTACACGTACTACAGACATACACACTGAGTGCACTGTTACAAGTACTACATACATACACACTGTGTGCACTGTTACAAGTACTACAGATATACACATTGTGTGAACTGTTACAAATAATACAGACATACACACTGTGTGCACTGTTACAAGTACTACAGACATACACACTGTGTGCACTCTTACAAGTACTACAGACATACACACTGTGTGCACTCTTACAAGTACTACATACACACACACTGTGTGCACTGTGACAAATAATACAGACATACACACTGTGTGCCATGTTACAAATACTACAGACATACACACTGTGTGCACTGTTACAAATACTACAAACATACACACTGTGTGCACTGTCTCAAGTACTACAGACAGACACACTGTGTACACTGTTACAAATACTACAGACATACACAGAGTGTACACTGTTACAAATACTACATACATACACACTGTGAGCACTGTTACAAATACTACAGACATACACACTGTGTGCACTGTTACAAATACTACATACATACACACTGTGTGCACTGTCTCAAGTACTACAGACATACACACTGTGCACACTGCTACAAGTACTTCAGATATACACACTGTGTGCACTGTCACATGTACTACAGACATACTCGATGTGTGCACTGTTACAAGTACTACAGACATACACACTGTGTGCACTGTCACAAGTACTATAGACATTCCCACTGTGTGCACTGTTACAAGTACCACAGACATACACACTGTGTCCACTGTTACAAGTACTACAGACATAAACACTGTGTACACTGTCACAAGTACTACAGACATACACACTGTGCGCACTGTTACAAATACTACAGACATTCACAGAGTGTGCACTGTTACAAATACTACAGACATACACACTGTGTGCACTGTTACAAATACTATAGACATACACACTGTGTGCACTGTTACAAATACTACAGACATACACACTGTGTGCACTGTTACAAATACTACAGACATTCACAGAGTGTGCACTGTTATAAATACTACAGACATACACACTGTGTGCACTGTTACAAATACTATAGACATACACACTGTGTGCACTGTTACAAATACTACAGACATACACACTGTGTGCACTGTTACAAATACTACAGACATACACACTGTGTGCACTGTTACCAATACTACAGACATGCACAGAGTGTGCACTGTTACAAATACTACAGACATACACACTGTGTGCACTGTTAAAATACTACAGACACACACACTGTGCGCACTGTTACACGTACTACAGACATACACATTGTGTGCACTGTTACAAGTACTACATACATACACACTGTGTGCACTGTTACAAGTACTACAGATATACACACTGTGTGAACTGTTACAAATAATACAGACATACACACTGTGTGCACTGTTACAAGTACTACAGACATACACACTGTGTCCACTCTTACAAGTACTACATACATACACACTGTGTGCACTCTTACAAGTACTACATACACACACACACTGTGTGCACTGTTACAAATAATACAGACATACACACTGTGTGCCATGTTACAAATACTACAGACATACACACTGTGTGCACTGTTACAAATACTACAAACATACACACTGTGTGCACTGTCTCAAGTACTACAGATAGACACACTGTGTACACTGTTACAAATACTACAGACATACACAGAGTGTACACTGTTACAAATACTACATACATACACACTGTGAGCACTGTTACAAATACTACAGACATACACACTGTGTGCACTGTTACAAATACCACAGACATACACACTGTGTGCACTGTCTCAAGTACTACAGACATACACACTGTGCACACTGCTACAAGTACTTCAGATATACACACTGTGTGCACTGTCACATGTACTACAGACATACTCGCTGTGTGCACTGTTACAAGTACTACAGACATACACACTGTGCGCACGGTTACAAGTATTACAGACAGACACACTGTGTGCACTGTTACAAGTACTACAGACATACACACTGTGCGCACGGTTACAAGTACTACAGACATACACACTGTGTGCACTCTTACAAGTACTACATACACACACACTGTGTGCACTGTTACAAATAATACAGACATACACACTGTGTGCCATGTTACAAATACTACAGACATACACACTGTGTGCGCTGTTACAAATACTACAAACATACACACTGTGTGCACTGTCTCAAGTACTACAGATAGACACACTGTGTACACTGTTACAAATACTACAGACATACACAGAGTGTACACTGTTACAAATACTACATACATACACACTGTGAGCACTGTTACAAATACTACAGACATACACACTGTGTGCACTGTTACAAATACCACAGACATACACACTGTGTGCACTGTCTCAAGTACTACAGACATACACACTGTGCACACTGCTACAAGTACTTCAGATATACACACTGTGTGCACTGTCACATGTACTACAGACATACTCGCTGTGTGCACTGTTACAAGTACTACAGACATACACACTGTGCGCACGGTTACAAGTATTACAGACAGACACACTGTGTGCACTGTTACAAGTACTACAGACATACACACTGTGTGCACTGTTACAAGTACTACAGACATACATACTGTGTGCACTGTCACAAGTACTACATACAAACACACTGTGTGCACTGTTACAAATACTAAAGACATGCACACAGTGTGCACTGTTACAAGTACTACAGACATACATACACACTGTGTGCACTGTTAAAATACTACAGACATCCACACTCTGTGCACTGTTACAAGTACTACAGACATACACACTGTGTGCACTTTTACAAGTACTACAGACATACAAACTGTGTGCACTGTTACAAATACTACAGACATACACACTGTTTGCACTGTCACAAGTACTACAGACATACACACTGTGTGTGTATATCAAATAGAATATGGACCCCATGGAAAATGGACCCAGGTTCCATACTCCCTATAGAATATGAATAGAATAGATTCAACAAATTCAACGTACAACGACAACAAATTAAAAATCTACCAAGTTGTGTGCTGTATGGACCCGAGAACTGGAGAGCGACGGAAAAGACCTTTCCAGACTGTTCACCTTTCACACGACTTAATTCAGAAACATCCTCAGAATCTACTGGTCAAGAACGATGTCCAACCAGGAGTTGCTTGCCCGCTGTCAACAAGAAGGTATGCATACCATCATTCAAAGAACGTACGGTATATGGATGGGACATGTCCTTCGCATGGATACAGACGCTACCACAAAAGAGCTGCTGACTGGTGGACACCACAAGGGAGATGATGGTGGACAAAAGACAACGTGGCGGAGAACAGTAGAGGCGCAGCTGACTGAAATTAACCACAGCTGGGCGCCATAGAGCGAATGGCATGAGATCGGCAGCAGAGGACTGATTTCGTCGCGGCTCTAAACGCCAGAGAGTGAAACGGTAGGTAATTATAGGAGAAACCCGGGCAATATGGGAGAGGTAACGTTCCGCTGTTCGTCGCACCCACATTTTGCGCAGTAGGATAACAGTTTGTTGTGTATCGGCCAAACACACCAAAACGCAACAGGGTATGGTATTGATTTTGTTGTTGACATCATTTTCTTATTAAATACGGACCCATTTCGCCCGGAATAGGTATGGTTTAATCAAACTGTGATACATTAATCATCGCTCACTCTTACGAAAAACGATTACAGATGAAACACTCTTAAACTAATACTACATCATCACGACATTGCATTGCATTAAAATACGACAAATAATTTCTTAGCAAACTTAGATGTAACGTCAAACAAACAATTTAGCAAGGGATCAAAGCTAAGGATTACTAAAGATTGTTTCAATCCGCGCGAAGTATTGCATACCAATTGGTTTGTATACTAGTCAGCAGATACCGCTACGCTACGCGAAAATACGTTTTGTGGTAGCACTATTCTTTGCATATTGCGATTTCTCATATTACCCGAGTATCCCGTTTTACCCGGGATTCCCCTACTAAGTAAGGCTAAGCTGGGATCAGTCAACATTGTTTACTGAGCCGATCTGCCTCAAACGAAACCGGCTCACTCGAATTATGTTAATAATACAAATAATGACCTCTTATGCGCTTATGTCTTCGAACATCAAGCTCAGTGACTCGACAAAACCAAGGGATTAAGCAATCTCGTAATCGTGAACAATGCTCCAGTCGTCGGCGGGTGGCTGAAGGTGCTAGGAAGCTAAGGAGGATAGGCAGCGTTAAACAGATAGCGGCGGAATTAAACTATATTTCTTTCTAATTTAGAGGAAAGAAGCGAATTCCGCACAGTTGGTCCGGCAACCGAGAAAACTCGGGTTCCAGCTTTCGTTTTCACCCGAGGAAGGTAAAGAGGGTTACTACTGGTTGATCGTAGCTGTCTGGAATTTCTTGCTGGAGTGAGCATCGAACTCAGATATGCTGGTTGTGTTGATGAGAGTGCTTGATAGGCTATTGCACATATCTTGAAAATAATGCGGTAGTGCACAGGGAGTCAATGCAATTATTTCAGAAGCGCCACCGAGCGAAAAAAAACGAGGGGAACGCTCCAATTCTGGACACGTTGAAGTTTTGTTATATCGTTGTTTGCAGTATAGTAAAAGTGGGAATTACAGTAGTCAAGTTTGATGCTTACTAGAGCTGTTGCAATGGTTTTCAGCGGAACGGAAACTAAGATCCACCGACGAATACGACGAAGATTGTAAAATCAAAATTAAAACAGCAGCGACATATTTGCGATATATGTTGCTTGAAATTGAAATGTTCATAGATCAAGTAGGGTCAGTGCGAACTTTGCCTTTATCTATGTTAAGATCAGTACATAATGTTAAAAGAACAATTTGTGCGGAGTGAATTCGCCAAACACGAATTTAATTAACCTTGTTTTTATTTGATATAGAAAATTAATAGCCACATCGCTCAAAATTAAATAGTATATAATAATTTCAATAGACGCATTTGCGAGATGTAACACTTGTCAGGGTTTTAAACTCGACTACGTGACTTCGCAAGGAAGAGACTGGCGAGTGCTGCCACCTGACGGCGCCTGGATAATCGAAGCGAAGTGAGTGTGATGCGAGGTGAGTGTGATGCGATGTGATGCTAAGTGTGTGTGTGACGCGAGGTGAGTGTGACGCGAGGTGAGTGTGATGCGAGGTGAGTGTGATGCGAGGTAAGTGAAAGTATAAGTCATCTAAAAACTGCCTAAGTAAAAGTAAAAGTACACTGAAAACATTACTTGCGTAAAAAGTAAAAGTTATTTAAAAAATACTTGAAATAAAAGCAGACTCTCTATTTACAGTAGGCTTAGCGCGCACTACCCACAGTGTCTACATTAAGGAGAAGAAGAAGAACAAAAACAACAAGAGCAAGAACAAGAGCAAGAACCAGGAGCAGAAGAATGAAAGTTTATTTAACAACAACAACACAGGAACACACAACATAGTATGGGGAAACTAATACAATACAAAATGGTAACGACAATACAATATAATACAATTCCATGATTGGTGAATCGCTGCTGTTGTTAAAGGGACATAGCAGAAATCATATGACTTGTAAGGCGCTATGCCCTTTTCAACTAAAATGCGTGGTAGTTATAGTAAATGTTACACGATTGAATACAAAACAACAATGTTGTTTCTTTTCTTTTTTCATTGTGTTAACTTAGTTGTTCATAAATACGACGACAGTAACGTCGACTTTAATATTTTCTTAAATTGTTGCAAACTTGGCAACTGTGTTATATCACTTTCTAGACCGTTCTATATGTGTACCTATACCTCTGACAGTAATTGGCAATAGTCTATGGGTGGCGTTCGCTTTTGTAACATAAAATAGCTTAGATTGTCTGGCATCATTCTTGTGTATGGCTGCAGTTGGTTCAAAGAACGCTTGTACACCACCTTCTAAACAGTGGTTGTTTGCTTTATATAGCATAGCCCTAGTCCTATGTGTAATTAAGTCTTGAAGTTTAAGAATTTTTTAGCAGTGAAAAAATACATATGTATGACCATGGAAATTAAGACTATAGATTATTCGTATAGCTTTTTTCTGTAGCAGAGAAAGTGTTCTGAGTCTAGACGGATACGTATTTTCCCATACTTCACAGCAGTAAGACATATAGTTCAACAAGTAATTGGTATAACGTACGTTTTTAGGTCTCTTTTTTAGGCCGACCGACCGACCGACCGACCGACCGACCGACCGACCGACCGACCGACCGACCGACCGACCGACCGACCGACCGACCGACCGACCGACCGACCGACCGACCGACCGACCGACCGACCGACCGACCGACCGACCGACCGACCGACCGACCGACCGACCGACCGACCGACCGACCGACCGACCGACCGACCGACCGACCGACCGACCGACCGACCGACCGACCGACCGACCGACCGAGCCCACCCCACCCCACCCCACCCCACCCCACCCCACCCCACCCCACCCCACCCCACCCCACCCCACCCCACCCCACCCCACCCCACCCCACCCCACCCCACCCCACCCCACCCCACCCCACCCCACCCCACCCCACCCCACCCCACCCCACCCCACCCCACCCCACCCCACCCCACCCCACCCCACCCCACCCCACCCCACCCCACCCCACCCCACCCCACCCCACCCCACCCCACCCCACCCCACCCCACCCCACCCCACCCCACCCCACCCCACCCCACCCCACCCCACCCCACCCCACCCCACCCCACCCCACCCCACCCCACCCCACCCCACCCCACCCCACCCCACCCCACCCCACCCCACCCCACCCCACCCCACCCCACCCTCAATCAATCAATCAATCAATCAATCAATCAATCAATCAATCAATCAATCAATCAATCAATCAATCAATCAATCAATCAACCAACCAATCAATCAATCAATTTATTAATTAGCCACTCAATCAATCGACCAGCCAAGACGACATTCTCCCAGTCGACGTCCTAGCCGGCCGGATCTGCTGCTCTCTTCACGATTCATCCCACTAGCAGCGAGAAGGCGGGAGACGCACCTCTGCTAGTACTTGGCGACGCCGGACTTTGTCGTGCTGTTCTCGAAGCTGCCTAAAGGCGCGACTTGCAAAGACTTGTCACCTTTAATCTGTAACATAATATATATATATATATATATATATATATATATATATATATATATATACTATATATATATACTATATATACATGTATTTATACACACAAACACACACATACATATATATATATATATATATATATATATATATATATATATATATATGTATATATATATATATATATATATATATATATATATATATATATATATATATATTTATGTATATATATATATATATGTATATATGTATATATTATTTGTGTACACACAACTATATATATTATAATTATATGTTTAAATAACGATCATGAACTGAATAATATTTGCATATGAAAATATTCTTCTCTACAATTGTTACGCAAGTTAGAATGAATATTAGAATGAAACTTACTATCGCTCTCAGATACAGACCTTTATCTTAAACTTACTATCGCTCTCAGATACAGACCTTTATCTTAAACTTACTATCGCTCTCAGATACAGACCTTTATCATAAACTTAGTATAGCTCTCAGACACAAACCTTTATCTTGCAAATGGCCACAGCAGCAATGATTAAGAACAAGACTGCCCAGAGCACAGCGCCATACATGAGGATGGCATATTTGTCGAGTAACTCGTGAATTGCCATTTCTGCAACAAAAATATGTCTCCTCGTTTTTCTCTCTTAATACCACTACATTCATTCCATTCATTCATGGTCAAATTCCTCCACGTGCACGGTCTTGTTAAAATAGCTTACATGATATATGATGATGGAATATAATAGAATTTACACACACGCACACACGCACGCACGCACGCACGCACGCACGCACGCACACACACACACACACACAATATATGACA
This sequence comes from Oasisia sp. SBJ-2009, assembly GCA_964017155.1. Taxonomy (NCBI): domain Eukaryota; kingdom Metazoa; phylum Annelida; class Polychaeta; order Sabellida; family Siboglinidae; genus Oasisia; species Oasisia sp. SBJ-2009. The sequence goes on from OZ024861.1 coordinate 10,518,114, forward strand.
TAAACTTAAATATTCGAGTACCAATGCCATGAAAAGGCGAGTGACAGTGACTTTATTATACACTGAATGAGCTTAGAGTGTTCAATAGTTTAAAGGCTTAGCCTAAAATTATATGATTTACTATGGTAAATATCACAATTTACTATCGTTTTCTACAGTGAAGACCACATAAATTAAACAATCATTCATGCAGTTGTAACTTTCACAATTGTGACTTGTTTTTGTCGTAAAGAAACACAAATTTAAGAAAACATTAGTTGGAATGCCTGAGTATTCCACGTGTTTTTCTGACAGTTTTGGTGTAATTTGCTAGGCAACCAGACCATGTGATGGATAAGTCACTTGATATGAAGTGGTTAGCTTAGCATCTTTCTCACCGTGTGCGCTGAAACGTGGCGTGAGCTATCAGCTGAGCCAACAGGCACGTGTGTTAACAGATTGTTGATAGAGGATGCTGAATATTTCCCCAGCACTGGCATATTTTATGGGAAACAAATCATTCCACCATTATACGGCGTCTAGATTATCTGTTAACCACATTGAGTCTTTAATACCCATTAGGAGGTCATGGGTTGACATGTCCCCCGCTGAGATGTTAGCAGACAGTAGGCTGTGATGATGGGTGTTGTGTAGCAGTGTCAGGTTACGGACAATCCCTACACAGTGCGGCAAAAACTTCCTGTTGACTGTGAGTGGACACAGGACAGACTGACCACTGAATGAGCAAGACAGCGGCTAGTCTAGTTAGAGCTATTAACCTCCACCGTATATTGGGTAAATTATATGTGAGTAGAATAAAGAAGCATGAGTTTATGTATCAGTAAGTATTGTTTTAAGCACTAAGTTAATTAGTAGTTTTTAATATTTACTCTTGTTTTTTACACAGGCGGCCTGCTCCTTCCCTACCAACCCATGCATCAATCAAGTCACTGTGTAACTCTTTCTCAAGTCATTTTAAAGACAAAATCAGCCTGATACATTCAGCCTTCACAGATCACACCTCAGACACTATAAATGCCGACTCTCCACAACTAAATTCTAAACTCACATCGTTTGAACCAGCCACAACTACTGAAGTGGAAAAAATAATCATGTCATCCCCAAATAAATCCTGTGATCTTGACCCACTTCCGACCATACTACTGAAAGCATGCCTTGACGTTTTAATTAAACCAATAACAGATATAATAAATGCATCACTCTGCTCCGGCTTATTCCCTGAAGACTTTAAATGTGCACACGTTAATCCAATTCTTAAGAAGACAACTCTGTCAAAAGAAGATCTAAACAGCTACAGGCCTATTTCTAACCTTAGCTTCATTTCCAAAATACTCGAAAAGGTTGTTGCAAATCGACTTACTTCTTACATCAACATAAATGGTTTAACCAATGCATCACAGTCTGCGTACAAACAATTTCACTCAACAGAAACTGCTCTTTTAAAAGTACACAATGACATAAACCTTAACATTGATAAAGACAAAGTTACTGCACTGACCCTGCTTGACCTATCCGCCGCTTTCGACACCATTGACCACGACATTCTCATTACACGCTTATCAACGTGGTACGGGATATCTGGCACAGCCTTGAGCTGGTTTACTTCATACCTTACTGACAGACGGCAATCCATTAAAATAGGTAACTGCTTCTCAGACATGCTGCCCACCTCTTGTGGTGTCCCCCAGGGTTCTGTTTTGGGTCCGTTGCTTTTCACTCTGTACACAACACCATTAAGCTCAGTTATCCAGAGTCACAACCTGGATCATCACCTTTATGCAGATGACACACAAATCTATGTTTCTCTGACCACACCAGATACTTGTCGCTCCCTAAACCAGCTCAGGGATTGTCTCCAAGATGTCTCCCTCTGGATGAAAAATAGTAAATTAAAACTAAATGCAGATAAGACTGAATTTCTCATCATTGGTACCTCAACGCAGCGGGCAAAACTCAATGGCTTTTTCCCGACACATATTCTGAGTCAGAGTATCACACCAGCCACCTCAGTTTTAAATCTCGGAGTAACGTTTGATGAAAACTTCAATTTCAAACAACATATCTCGAAAACATGCCGTTGCTGTTTTTACCATATCCGTGATCTTCGCCGTATCCGCCGGTTTTTATCACTTTCCGTCGCTAAAACCATCGCCACAGCTCTAGTAAGTAGCAGACTCGACTACTGCAATTCCCTCCTTTACAATACCGCTAACAAGGACATAGCAAAACTTCAGCGTGTCCAAAATTGTTTAGCAAGGGTAGTCACGCGTTCTCCTCGTTTTTCTCGCTCAGTGCCGCTTCTAAAATCACTGCATTGGCTACCTGTGCACTATCGCATCATTTTCAAAATTTGTACAATAGCCTATCAAGCACTCTCATCTACACAACCAGCATATCTAAATTCAATGCTAACTCCAACAAGAAATTCCAGACAGCTACGCTCAACCAGTAGTAACCCTCTTTACATCCCTCGGGTGAAAACGAAAGCCGGGACCCGAGCTTTCTCGGTTGCAGCACCAACGGTGTGGAATTCGCTTCCTGCCAGTTTTAAATCACAAGGTAATATAGTTTCATTCCGCCGACATCTAAAAACCTATCTCTTTAATGCTGCCTATCCTCCTTAGCCTCCTAGCTTCTTCATCCATCCGTTGACGACTCACGCATTGCTTTCGATTATGAGATTGATTAATCCCCTGGTTTTGTCGCGCCACTGAGCTTGATTTTCGAGGATATTGGCGCAAAAGAAGTTACTATTATTATTATTATTATTATTATTTTGGGAGGTTACACAAGCCAGTATTTATGTGACACTTGGCAGATGTGGCCGTCTGCATAAGTTCCAAGATTGTATAGGCAGTCGTAACATTACTGTGCATTGAGGTAACGTTATAATGAGTATATCGCAAGCGTATAGTCAATGTTATGTACTGCTCTATGTGAGGTTGCATATTAGTAGATAACGATGGTTAAGACTGTTTATTCACGTATTAATGTAAGCGGTGTTGTATTTTAAGAAAGCTAATTAGTGCATTATTGTTTATGGAATAATTATGTTAGCAGACATATGATATTTAGTTATTCAGTATTTAGTTTATTCATTTACAACTGATAATTGGTTGTAAATCGGTTAAACTTGTTAATTAGTGCAATGCTTGGCAGTAGGACAATTGTTTTGCTTGGTTACAGACAGCCAAGAAATGTAGTACAGCCACCTGTAGGCTACATGTACTGAGCCGGTGCTCAGTGGCAATAGTGACTGCATGTCCCAGTAGACGTGAGCACACTGTATTATATTGGCTAGGAACAATTACTTGCATTGTCGTATGTTATGGAATTGATTTTAGACAATACAGATTGTTTGTGTTAGTATTAATTCAGGCACATGCATTATTAAGAGTTATGACATCATGGCTGTCATACATAAGTATAGATGATACGTTAGGCATGGTGAAGCTATATTTATTAACATATACATTAATTGTAGATGTATTAGCTGAGTATTTACTTTATACATATTGTGTGTCATACTGTTTTCGAATGACCCTATGGTACCTTTGTAGCGCATGTAGTAATAATATGTTTTTATGTTTACAAGTTTTTATTTTGTACAATAGAACACACCTTAATAACATTTGGATACATTCATTTATACGTGTTCGGTCTTCACGAGAAATCCCCCGTTTACACATAGATATATATCTCTGTCAGTTTAGGATGTATGTAACTGTCTACTAGCCGATACATTTGTATTGGATTGATTAAAAAAGGCTCTTTCCTCCACCAATGCCCGAATTTGTATAGTTTGCAGACAGGCAGGGTATTGTCTTAGTTACATATACGGTTTAAATTGTGCATGTGATGTAGAGAGCCCATAGGGGTAGTTTATAAAATAAATTCGTCAGGGTGTGGGTGTGGATCACACTTTTGTAATGGCATATATTTGCACCTATTTAGCATGTATTGGTAAACTTCAAACTCATCACTGCATGTATAGAACATACTTTTTATAGTGGTCGTATTGGAATGTTTTGTATAAATATATTTATGTTTTCTGTTGTGTATTGTGCGCAAATTAACTTGCAAAGAATTGTGGCCGCAGCTCGTTTGATATTGAATAAATGACAACGGATTCATATAGATAAGGTTGGTAATGGGCAAAATGTATTGCCAGTTGGTATGAAACAGACATACCATAGAAATGCATGTATACAACAAGTAATTATGTACGCAAAGTTGGTGGTGTACACATCTAAACATTCAGTCAAATGCATACAATGTTGCTAATGCACAACATCAAAGGTGAGGGGCTACCAGCCCATACATATACAATCAAGCAAATATATACAAGCTGCTAATACACATCAAAGGTGACGGCCTTCCCGTCATACGTTGTATGGAGCTGTTAATACACAACTATACTATATTGTAGAGTAAACAGCTTATTCAGAAATACAAGGAATATGTCTGGACGACAAATAAATTGCAAGTAACACATTGAAAAAAGAAACCCAGAAATGTGAGGTGGAGGAGAGGAGGAGGTGGTGTCTCATAAACAGACAACTTAATACCGAATAAAGCAACATAACATATGATACAGAACAAACACGACTCACTTCGATCGATTCGGAAAAGAACTGGGGAAGAATGGGACTTTCCCATGATGTCCAGCACTGGGCCAGTCCACCAATTGGAGGGGTAGAAGGTTAGAACTATTTTGGATCCATATTATCAGGCAACGCACAACAAACATAAATTTATTTTTGGTTATACCAAGAAGTTGTTACTGTTATTCAAAAAGGCTCTTTCCTCCACAATGTTTGCAAGTATGGGCTTATCATTGCATTATTAGAAATTCCATTGAGGTGCTTCAAGATCCGTACGAAGTGTGGGAATCTAGATATTTGAGATAGCGAACATCGTCCTAAAAAAATATGAGGAATTAGTTGTATTCGTAAAAACAACTATTTGTTGTATATTGTTGTTGTTATCAACACAACTCATTCCTCTTGTTTCTTTTAAGGACGATGTTCGCTTTCTCAAAGTCAAAACATTTCACTCCCTTTGTCTGTCGGTTCTTGTAGTGCTTAGATTGGCGTAGGTCGTCGCTACAGCACTTATAAATGGTTTATTATGTAACACAGTCGCCGCGTAGGCCATGAAATCAGTCTCGACATTCTAGCAAGGGGTCAAAGTTGATCGGCGAACTGAGGTCACCTGAGGTCACGCCCGTTTGGCGCGCATGCGCATACGTAGAACGACATCCTAAACCGGATGGACATTCCAGACCGTCACACCGGAGTTTCTGTAGAAGGTCACTCATGTGTGACGGTGCCAGTCAGTTGAGCACTTTGTAGAGTAGGTGTTATTGTAAGTGTAAGTGTAGGTGTTAGAGTAGGTGTTATTGTAAGTATAGGTGTTATTGTAAGTGTAGGTGTTAAAGTAGGTGTCATTGTAAGTGTATGTGTTATTGTAAGTGTAGGTGTTAGAGTAGGTGTTATTGTAAGTGTAGGTGTTAGAGTAGGTGTTATTGTAAGTGTAGGTTTTAGAGTAGTTGTTACTGTAAGTGTACCAGCTGTGTCTCTGTTCATTGCTTCCTTGGACAGTTGCCCTCTCATCTACCAATTGACGATTCGTGTCCGAAAATGCAATATTTGTTATCTTGAGTTCGAAAAAATAGTTCGAGCAAAGATCAAATTTCAGTCCATTAAAACAGACGGTGTCATAAGTCTGATTACACTAAAATTGTCATATAAATGCATATCAAGGACATTATCTCTCCATAATAACTACCTTTGTAAAGATAAACGCCGTACTAAGCAACTACTTTTCTTACCTTGAACGCTCTCGGAAACGTGATATTTCTTGTATGAAGTAGACCGCGACCCCGTAACTCGTAAAGAATAAACTATTATGCTGAGTCTCGTTTACTCGATCTGCTAAGTATTATATATCTGCGCTAGCAGACAGGACGACGGCGTCAACCATGACGTCAGAGAATGAAAACGTTAAAGATTACGTATAATAAAAGGTTGTCTAGACGCCCACAATGGAAGTGACGTGCTAGATAATTTCTATAATAATTATAACATAATTATGACCCCGCCGTGTGTGACGCATATACGACAGCTACGTCGTCACTATTTAATTAATAAAATCATCGTAACTAATGAACAACTAAGACAACGTCAGTCATGCTGGACAGCTTAAAGGAACATGCAACCCAAAAAGTAAAAATTGCTTAAACCATTAAACAATGTTCATTGAATCATATCCCATATTTTGTTATTTTTTTCTGAAATGATTTGTTAACTTTTAAGGATAATTAGTGAACCTCCCTGGAGGCTGACATTTTGGACATTTCGGCTATGGTCGTGTGACGTCACAGATCCACCACCGCTAGCGCCTCGGGTGGGCAAAACAAAACGAATTCTTCACGTACCCACTGAGTCTGAGATATATTCATCCATTTAATTAGTTACAGAGCGTCAGCTATAAAAAAAAGCCATCCCTTATAATATAAACATTCATAAAGAATAGGATAAAGAATAATGATGCTCAAGTAGAGACTGCAACAAAGGAAATCGCGCAATCCATTTTTGACTTGGTTGGTTCGACGGAGCTTAATAACTTTTATTATCGCCCACTTTCATATGTAAACAAATCGTTTATCCAATTAATTATTCCAGTCGACCGTCGCGCAATGAATATTTTACTAATCATTGATTTTTATTATAATAAAGGAAATGCATTGAATGATATTCTAGTACCCCATATATAGTTTTTGCATACATTAAGTTCGTCCCTTTAGCGAGACCCTTCTTCGCGTGCAACACCGACCCTTCGCTTCGGCCCCGAACTTTTCGTTCTGTGCACAAATTCAGTGGGGACAGTAGCTTCGTTCAACAGTCGTCTTTCACCCAATCCCGGCAACCTGTGTTCCATATCAACGGTGACATGGTCCTGGCAAACCATTTTCCGGCTGAAATTGAATGTTTCCACTGTATGACTGGTACCTATATTGTGGAGCCATTTGATCACCAACTCGCCCTTCGACGGCGGGCTTCGTAGATAATTTATTGGCATTTGGACAAATCTCTTTCCTTTCACGGACTCTTCTCCTGCCTTCTTTTGACATCCGCATGCTTGATATTCAAGCATTTCATTATCACAAGACTCATAAAACAACTCGATTCATGTCGCTATGCTACTGTTTAAAGTAGCATAGCTACGCCTATATCGCTGAGGTGGTGGACCGCCTACGTCACACTCACGCATTCTCTCGCGTTAATCTTCGTGAGTTCCCCGTGAAATGGGCAACAATGGCAGCGCAGCGCCCATGGTCAGTGAAAATGCACGTTTCAAGATTAATTTTATGATGTATAACATTCTTACAAAATAAAAAAATAAATACATGCGTTACAATATTCTATCATGAATTGTATGTGGGAATTGGGGGGATTTTAACGCATTTTCAATACTATGGTTGCATGTTCCTTTAATACATTGCCCCGATACGGCACTATATAATTAATTGGATATCACTTATTTCATTACTGCTGCAATATAAGTTGGTGACGAACTGGGCTTGTAATTAGCCGTGGGTCGTGCCCCACCCTTTGGTCGTTGGCGTGTTGCCAGGGGGTCGTTGGCGTGTTGCTAGGGGTTTGATACGTCTGCCAATGTCAGTGTTTACAAACTGGTTGTGGGCGGTCATACGTCACGTGTACCGCGTAACCACGGGTCATAATATAATTCCGTAGCGAAGCAGCTATACCGGTAACAGTTAATATAATAGTTAAATATTATTAATGAGCTACAGGAACAAGAACATCGATCTAATATGCCTATATTTATATTAAATAGCGGATTTTATTTCTATTTGTATCGCTATTTAATTATAACAACGACGGCGATATATAGCGCTCTATCATGCCGATTTAGGCATTTTGTAAACGAGTAGTTTTCTATCACCATTATTTTACAATTATATAGTATGCATATATAGTATGCATATATATATATATATATATATATATATATATATATATATATATATATATATATATATATATATATATATATATATATATATATATATATGGTGTTTACATAAATAACGTAGGTGCATTACAGGCATTATATACCGAGAGCCAGGTCCAACAGTGAACACTACAGCTAATTGAGAACACTCATTATCATGTGTTTATGACATTTCCTTGATTATCTGTGGTATTCTCGCATCAGCTTAATTGCACCAAGGTGGCATACATGTTTCGTTGATAACTGAAAAAATGAATTATAAGCAGTTCCCTTCTTTCCTGCTTATTGCTGATTGTCTATCATGATTTGTATGTATATATCATGTGTTTGTATTCAATATTGTGTCGGGCTATCAATCAATAAAGCAATTGTGTTATTATTAATAAATCAGCTCTGGTTACATCGTGTTCGATTCTCTAAAGCCATAGTACGGAAGGAAATAACTAATAGCTTGATCGCTATCTGCAGCCATCAAATGCAATATTAGCCAAGAGTGACATACCATGGGCGCTTTGCCCCACTTTACTGTCTACCGCTGTATATATATATATATATATATATATATATATATATATATATATATATATATATATATATATATATATATATATATATATATAGTGGTAGTTGTAATTTCTCACTGATAAAAATAAACTAAACTTCTAAAGGAAGTGATTGTGGAAGTTGTGTTAGTAATTATATATTATTATGATAATCGTTTTAGCAGTATTTCTGTGGCTGGAATGGATACTAGTAAATACCGCTCGGATGGCAGATTTACGTAAAGGCTGATATAATAAGGATTCTAATATAGACTATAGTCATCAGCTCGGTTTCTGTTACATCATACTAGGAAAATTAGGTCATCAATATCTAGTGGTATATCTTTCTTACCTTAACTGTCCGATATAATATTGAGTTTACCACATTGTCGCTGCCATGTCTATGTCAAACATTGACATATAGATTTATGTATCGCAGATAGTATAACTTATTTTAAGCCGTGTGTGTCTTTTATGGGATTTGCATTTTATTGATTTAGTGATGATACAAATATCTTCATCCGTATCAATCCGTATCATTAACCAGATCTTCCAGTTAACTGGCCTAAGTTATTAAGGCCTTTTCAAAATGTTTTTTCCACGTTTTTTTTATTATTGGGGCCAGTTAACTGGAAGATTACCGAAGGTTTACTTCTTCAGCACGTTTAAACTGCGTACCGCAAAACAGACAATGTCATCAAATAATGACAATTTTATTTCAGCAGTTCGCGCGTATATCGAAGTTTCACTGACAAGCGTCAACATTTTGAAGTCAGAAATGCAAGCGATTTCATTGAGCTCGGCGTCGAGCTCCATTTCCTGTAGTGATTTTCATAATCGCCACACGCCTGCCAGGCGCCCCGTTCCCACCCGTTGAGCCAACTGCCGCAGTTTTCAGAACTAAAATTTACCAGCACGCCATCTATTACGCGCTACAATAAACTAATCGGTGGTTTAGTTAGTTTGATTCCAATCGTTTTACTTAGTCACTAACAGTAAACAATTATTCCATTATGCAGTATAGGTTTGTGACGCGTACAAGCCATAATGTGGTTACAAATAATTACTCCATACATTTACTTAAAATCCGTATAAAAACGGAAAGTATATACAACGGATTATTGGCATATTGCTCGTGATAAAAACTGTGGATGTTACATTGCTGTACGCTGTGATTTCACAACATTTCGATAAGCACATATATAATTACAAGTTGTCTAAATGGACATAATCATAACACATGTATACATTTGCACCAAATCAGGTTGTACTGCGCGAAAGACGGCATTCTTTATTACTCGCCAAACACAAGGAGCCGTCGTTGCCATGGCAGCCACCATATAGGCATAATAATCGATTGCAATGCATGATTTCCGTGATCATTTTTACCGGCAAAGTGTCACACTGCTTCTGCTTGTAATTATCCTTCGGAAAATAAAACGATAAACACAATTTGGGGACAGCCCGATTATTACAACAACAACAACAAAAAGTCATCTTATAACATGAGTTAGTTCGCCCATGCGAACCTGCTCCAGTTTTGTTCGAATGTTTGTTTACAATAACGACATTAACGTTCGTCCTATTATTGAAGTGTAGGTATGCTTAGTCTTGCACGGTTTGCTGTATTTACGTGCGTAGTCAGTTTTGTTTTCGAAGTTTCTGAGCTTTGCTCTAGTTATTTACTTATTTGAATGTATAACTTATTTATTATTATTTAAAAAATGTAATGGATAAAACATGGGCTTATCTGTAAAGAAAGACAGATGCCATCGATATTTTATCATCGTCAATTATTTGAATACCTAAACACGGATGATTGTCCATACACAACGTAACAACGTGTAACAACAACATTTCGAAGCTAAATACAAAAAAGTAAAACAATATCTGGTGGGCTCTTATTAATTTTTATTATTAAATATGTACCAAGCTATGTTTGGGTGAAAAGGTAACTGTCCACTCCCATTCATTGTGAAGTTATTGAGAGAGGAACATGATGTTCTGGGGGAAATGGGTGTCTGGCAAAATGCACTATTTGCATAAATAAAACAATTATTCCTAACTACCAGCTATATCCTGTCTTAAATCAAGACACGAACATATGGCTACTTCTGAAAGGTAGTTTGAATTTAGGCTGTTCAGTGGTAAGGTAAACAAAAATGTAATTGTTTGAAATTGCTTAAATTGGGGCAAGTAGTGTATCATATTAAATGTAGTCTTCCCAAGTTTCAGGTACCACATTAATGTATTTTAATAAACATTATGAAATCATTAATTATGCAACTAAAGGTAGAACAATAATAACGAAAATATTTCACGATTATTTCCACCAAACGATCTACCACTATTTCTACTATAACACTATAAGACAGATGAAAGGGATGATCAAAATATTATTTCAGTTGCATGACCAAAACATTGTTCGGAAGAGAAGTTTAATACAAACCGTCCATTAAACATCACGGCAGTCGGCTGGTTTGCAAGGCTACACAGGTGCCTCGATTGTGTCACTGCAGAACCTTAATGTTGAGGTAACGCACACCAACATCGACGTGAAGACGTTGCCTAATTATTTTGTGAGTCTTTCTGGTTCCTCAACTACACATTGTTTTGCGAAATACGACAGATGCCTCATCGACGTATCCACACATAATGTGACGGCGCCTAACTAATCGACTGCCAATTGTGGTAACTCTGAACACTATAGTCGCGGTTGTAATGTAGTGTGTTAGAGTTAGTGTTCTTCCTTCACAGCGCCCACTGGAACCATCGCTGTTGACCCAAGGACTCTCCCATGCACATCCTCTATTCATTATATGATTTTATCTTGATCTTAGATTTCTCTACCCTGCTTGTCCAGGAGTGTCATCAGTCGGTCTGAGCCTAGCTTTTGCGTTCTTCGGACTCTCTTTAGACTCTTTGATGATCGTTTCTCGTATGATCTCTTGGGTGTATTTCCTGATGTCCTCTCTTGCTTTCTTTTTGATGCTCTTGCATATTTCTGCGTACTCTATTCGTTGTTTGTTGTCGCCGCTTTCCATTTCTCGTCGTTTCGTCATCAGGGCTCGTGTTGGTGATGATATCCTCGAATTATGTGGCTTGTTAATTGCCTTAGTAAGCCTGTAAGTGTAGGTGTTAGAGTAGGTGTTATTGTAAGTGTAGGTGTTAGAGTAGGTGTTATTGTAAGTGTAGGTGTTAGAGTAGGTGTTATTGTAAGTGTAGGTGTTAGAGTAGGTGTTATTGTAAGTGTAGGTTTTAGAGTAGTTGTTACTGTAAGTGTAGGTGTTATTGTAAGTGTAGGTTTTGGAGTAGTTGTTACTGTAAGTGTACCAGCTGTGTCTCTGTTCATTGCTTCCTTGGACAGTTGCCCTCTCATCTACCAATTGACGATTCGTGTCCGAAAATGCAATATTTGTTATCTTGAGTTCGAAAAAATAGTTCGAGCAAAGATCACATTCCAGTCCATTGAAACAGACGGTGTCATAAGTCTGATTACACTAAAATTGTCATATAAATGCATATCAAGGACATTATCTCTCCATAATAACTACCTTTGTAAAGATAAACGCCGTACTAAGCAACTACTGTTCTTACCTTGAACGCTCTCGGAAACGTGATATTTCTTGTATGAAGTAGACCGCGACCCCGTAACTCGTAAAGAATAAACTATTGTGCTGAGTCTCGTTTACTCGCTCTGCTATGTATTATATATCTGCGCTAGCAGACAGGACGACGGCGTCAACCATGACGTCAGAAAATGAAGTGACGTGCTAGATAATTTCTATAATAATTTTAACATAATGATGACCCCGCCGTGTGTGACGCATATACGACAGCTACGTCGTCAATATTTAATTAATAAAATCACCGTAACTAATGAACAACTAAGACAACGTCAGTCATGCTGGACAGCTTAATACATTGCCCCGATACGGCACTATATAATTAATTGGATATCACTTATTTCATTACTGCTGCAATATAAGGTGGTGACGAACTGGGCTTGTAATGGACCTTGTGCACTATAGCGAGGGAATTCCCTCCGCAATGCATTATGGATATTTTGTACTCGTCAAAAGTTTGTTGTGCCGCCATTATCCCATGTTAAAAGGCCTGTGTTTTTCGGGTGTCTCGCAAGATCTGGCTATATCACAAACTGGCTACCTAACAAGAAAATGTAGTGAAAAAGACTTCACGGCATATAATCAAAGTGTGTGAATCCGTCATCAATGAGCGCCGCAACTTATTATATTACTGGTTATGCCATACTATTCGATAGCAAGATTCTCGTTGAAATCAACTTGTGAAGTCACGCGTCTGTCGCCAGGTTTGACAGCGCCTTCATCTTCGACTTTTTTGTGCAGCTGCGTTTGCCATGTTTTAGTTGTTATAATTATATGATTAACTTGATGTGTAGAACCTTATTGTATAGAAATGTGTCGCTTGAGGCAATTTTAGTTATGTGTACCACAGCCTTGGCTAGGGCTAGGGTAATTAAGCCTAACTAACGTAAAGACCCGCAATCGTAATCATGGACAGTCATTGACATTGACATAGTCACAGGTCATAGCCATGGCCCGGGGTAAAGCAGGCAGCTACAAAAATAAAGTCATAAGTTATAATGATAAATATGGCCCATGTGAAATTATCTGTGTACATTTATTTGTTATAAATTATTGAATCAAGGTGTTGCTTGGTATCATATTGATTTAACTTTTATGTATCATCGTAATAACACAAGGAAATCTTCTGCCAGATCCAAAATCCGTGTCATTTAAGATTATTCAAGGGCAGACAACACGCACGGTTTTTTGACATGGGCGTTTCGAGATTTAGAATTTGTTACTTTCATAGCTTGTATTGCAGGTACTGTTTGGTTTATGATAATTTATTATATATATATATATATATATATATTATATTATATATATATATATATATATATATATATATATATATATATATATATATATATATATATATATATATATATATATATATATATATATCTCTCTGCTGTAGATTGAGCAAAAAAATTGATAAATATTTCAGGTATTTGTGTTCTATCCACATCTTGACAGAATGTCATCACTGGTAAAAAATTGACATTTTGGTACAAAGTTAATTGAGGAAGATGTAACTTGTATATAATTGGACATGCCAGAATAATGTTTTAGCAAAAGTAAGACTATGTAAACATTTCAAATATGTGTTCTACCACATTCTTACAGAATATCATCACTGGGAGAGATGGACGTTTTAGATGTAAGAGGTGAAAAATTGTAAATGCCAAATGTGGAGGATAATCTTCCGGATGACCTGTGTAGGTAGCTACGCCCACGTGGATTTTCTGCCTCGATGTCTGAATCAAAAGCACGTCTCGTGAAAAGGTAACTAAGGAAAATATCTTGTAAACCAATACCGTTCTCTATCTGTCAGTGTGTTTGTGGAGCCATATCACCAATACTTTTGCTTATATGGGATTTCAAAGGGGGTTTGTAGTCATTACATTACACTCACAATGCTTCATATTCACCTTTTTATGCAATTAATCCTCCCACAATTTTATTCAAGGCTATATACTAATCAATATAGTGAGTCAGTGACTCTAAGCTTTTATGTTGCAGTTACTTACACTTACAATACTTTTGCATACATTATAGCTATAATAAGTTTACAGATGCATTCTGTTAATGTGACGGTAGCTGTATGCATGTTTCAGAGTGAAATGTCTCATGACCAATGGATTTTCTAAATACATGTTGATCCGGACTTTAGATTATGGTTATGTGGATGACAAAATACCTAAGGTCACTTTTCCAGCATTTTACAACTCCTTCAGATATCCTGCATAAATTTAACTATACACACATGTTTGAATATCTGATGAAGAGAGAAGTGATTGTTTTATCAGCAGATGAAGTTGTTATCGATAATGTCATGTTGCCAGTGGCAGAAAAATCACTGCGGAGTGTCTGTGTGTGGCAGGGTGTTGAGGCAAATGCAACCATGTAGGAGCGAGAATGACAGACTAGCTGCAGATCATTGGTGAGACAATGTGAAAGTATACTATCCATAATAATTACACTGATCATGGTTTTTCTAAGATACTGAATGAAAATATACTACAAGGATTAATTAATACATTTATTTGATTTGTAAATATATATATATATATATATATATATATATATATATATATATATATATATATATATAAGAAAGTAATTTTGCAATTTAGGAATGTATAGTATTTCTATTTAAATACTTTTATAAAGTATTAATAATATCCTAATAATTTCAAATACTTTAGTAGTCGCCGTACTCATCTAGAGGTATCCTCGATTGCTATATATTTATATATACAATGGAAATCAAATAAACATATTCAGTAATCCTTGTAGTATATTTTCATTCAGTATCGTAGAAACTTAGAAAAACCATGATCAGTATAATTATTACGGATAGTATACTTTCACATTGTCTCACCAATGGTCTGCGGCTTTGTCCTCTTTTGCTTGTTCTAGAGGGCAGATGCCATTGTTGAGGTTGTCCTGTGCAGCTAGTCTTCATCTGTGATTCTCGGAACGCAACTAGAGCAAACAAGATTGCTCCTACATGGTTGCATTTGCTTCCACGCCCTGCCACACAAAGACACTCTGCAGTGGTTTTTCTGCCACTGGCAACATGACATTATCGATAATGACTCCATCTGCTGATAAAACAATCACTTCTCACTTCATCAGATATTCATACATGTGTGTATAGTTAAATTTATGCGGGATATCTGAAAGAGTGTCTGTCCAGTTGTAAAATGCCGGAAAAATGACGTTAGGTATTCTGTCATCCACATAACTTTGCACAATGTCATAAGCCAAAGCCCGGATCAACGATGTTTTTAGAGAAAAGCTATTGGTCATGAGACATTTCACTTTGAAACATGCATACAGCTAGCATCACATTAATATAATGCATTTGTAAACGTATAGGTATAACGTATGCAAACATATTTAAGTGTAAGTAACTGCAACAGAAAAGGTTAGAGTCACTAGCTTACTGTATTGATTAGTATATAGCCTTGAATATAATTGTGGGATTAATTGCATAAAAAGTTGAATATGAAGCGTTGTCAATGTAACAACTACAAACTCCTATTTGAAACCCTATATAAGCAAAATTATTGGTGATATGGCTCCACAAATACACTGACAGATAGAGAACGGTATTGCTTTACAATATATTTTCCTTAGTTACCTTTTCACGAGACATGCTTTTGATTCAGACATCGAGGCAGACAACCCACCTGTGCATAGCCACCTGCGCAGGTCGTCCGGAAGATTATCCTCCACATTTGGCATTTCCAATTTCGCACCTTTTACATCTTCTTAACTAAAATGTCCATCTCTCCCAGTGATGATATTCTGTAAAAAAGTGGTAGAACATACATGCCTGAAATATTTACATAGTTTTACTTTTGCTAAAAAATTATTCTGGCATGTCCATTATATAAATATTCCTCAATTATCTTTGTACCAAAATGTCAATTGTTTTCCTAGACCTAGTGATGACATTCTGTCAAGATGTGGACAGAACACACATACCTGAAATATTTAACAATGTTTTATTTTGCTCAATTTACAGCAGATATATATATATATATATATATATATATATATATATATATATATATATATATATATATATATTAGATATAATAAATTATCATAAACCAAACAGTACCTATAATACAAGTTATTAAAATGACAAATTCTAAATCTCGAAACGCCTACGTCAAAAATACCGTTCGTGTTATCTGCCCTTGAATAATCTTAAATGACACGGATTTTTGACCTGACAGAAGATGTCCTAGTTGTGTCATTATGATGCTACATAACAGTGAAATCAATATGATACTAAGCCACACTTTGATTCAATAATCTATAACACATAAATTTACGCAGATAATGGATTAATTTCATATGGGCCATATTTATCATCATATCTTGATTTTATTTTTGAAGCTGCCGGCTTTACGCCATGCCATGGCCCATGCCCATCCATGATTTCGATTGTCACTGTGCCACTGCCAGACTGTGGGCCTTTTGTTTAGCTAGGCGCCTTAGCCTAGGCTTTGGAACATAATACTACAATTATACTTTAGAAAATTTCCCCAAGCGACACATTTCTATACAATAAGGTTCTACACATCAAGTTAATCCTATAATTATAACAACTAAGATGTATGGCAAACGCAGCTGCACAAAAAAGTTGAAGATGAAGGCACTGTCAAACCTGGCGGCAGACGCGTGACTTCACAAGTTGACTTCAACGAGAATTCTTGCTGTCAAATAGTATGGCATAACCAGTAATATAATAAGTTGCGGCGCTCTTTGATGACGGATTCACACACTTTGATTATATGCCGTGAAGGTTTTTTCACTACATTTTCTTGTTATGTAGTCAGTTTGTGATATAGCCAGGTCTTGCGAGACACCTGAAAAACACAGGCCTTTTAACATGGGATAATGGCGGCACAACAAACTTTTGACGAGTACAAAATGCACAATGCAATGCGCCGGAAGGGCTTCCCCAGATAATGACGTCATAGTGCACAAGGTCCATTAGCCGTGGGTCGTGCCCCACCCTTTGGTCGTTGGCGTGTTGCCAGGGGTCGTTGGCGTGTTGCTAGGGGTGTGATACGTCTGCCAATGTCAGTGTTTACAAAGTGGTTGTGGGCGGTCATACGCCACGTGTACCTCGTAGCCACGGGTCATAATATAATTCCGTAGCGAAGCAGCTATACCGGTAACAGTTAATATAATAGTTAAATATTATTAATGAGCTACAGGAACAAGAACATCGATCTAATATGCCTGTATTGATATACACAGACGAGAATAAGAAAATACAAAACGCTATAAAGGAAGTCAGTAAACGGGACTGTATAATTATGGGGGATTTTAACCATGGGCGTATACAGTGGAAATCTCTACAGATTACTGGGAGTGAAGATCAAAAGTTTTTAAATTTAGTACAAGACAGTTTCCTTATTCAACATGTGTTAGAACCAACAAGGGGTGAGAACGTGTTGGACATAGTGTTGAGTTCACAGAAGGAATTTATTGATAATGTCAGGATATGTGAGCCACTGGGATGTAGTGATCACAACCAGATATATTTTATCATCAAAGTAAAAGGAGAACAGAATCGAAAAATACGGTACAGGAAAATATTTCACATGAGGAAATATCTAGCAAAGATAGACTGGAATAACACACTGGAGAATAAGACAGCAACAGAATGTTGGAATATCTTAAAGAGTGAAATTGACTGCATTGTCGAAAAATTTGTCCCCTTGAAAAAACAGGGGAAACGGTCAAAAAAGAAACATTTATCAAAAGAAGCCATTAGAAAAATCAAATACAAGCAAATGATGTGGAAGACATATAGACAAAATGGAAGTGAAGAAGACTATGCCATTTATAAAGAAGCACTTAACGAAGCTACAGCTGAAATTAGAAATTCAAAGAGAAGCTATGAACAAAAAATAGCTTTTAATATAAAACATGACAGCAAGAGTTTGTATGCGTATGTTCGAAGTAAACAGAAAGTTCAGGATAAGGTCGGACCTGTAGAAGATAGTGATGGAAACATAATAACAGAGGGATTCTTAATGGCAGAAAACCTAAATGAATACTTTAGTTCGGTGTTTA
>OZ024861.1:10541411-10553911 GCA_964017155.1 Oasisia sp. SBJ-2009
GTCTGGTCTGGTCTGGTCTGGTCTGGTCTGGTCTGGTCTGGTCTGGTCTGGTCTGGTCTGGAGGTCAGCGGGCTGTCGGGAGAGATCGCGTCATTTCTGAAATGGGTGCTGACATCACGCCTGCGACTGACGAAACAGGAAGAGAGCGACATGAGCAGTGAGACACGCCGTCGAACACTGCGCACGACAGGCGCCGAGTTGACGCCGGCCTGCCGGTGACGGCGGATGGCTCCGTTCCTCGGGCGGTGGCCACCGACTTCTCAGAGAATGTTCGAAGGTTGCAGAGCGGGCTCCTGCTCAGTAAGTCGGCGCTGGACAGAGCCGAGTCGACCTTGCGGAAGGTTCGCAAAGCGGTCGGGTGGTCACCGCTCTCGGACTGTCGAAAGGACACTGGTTCAAGTTTCCGAACGGTACTTGTGTCATTACAATGTTTGCATACATATGGATGCCGCAAATCGCATATGGAGGACAGAACGATATATATATATATATATATATATATATATATATATATATATATATATATACTGTATATATATATATATACTGTATATATATATATATATATATATATATATATATATACATATATATATATATATATATCTATGCTTAGGGCTACATACGCTAGCAGAAGTCCAGCCCCAGAAAGGAAAGAATGAGGAAGAAAAAGCTCAAAAGTTGTCAGTACATTTTAGCTAAAGCCTAACTGATTGGACTAACTAGCGTTGACACTATATACATATATATATATATATATATATATATATATATATATATATATATATATATATATATATATATATATAAATTCAGGTCACTCAGCTCTAATAATCACTCCTGGAGGCATACATTGGTGGATGTGTGCATACGAACAGTCTTCGCATATAAATTGCTGAGTGATTGAAGTGAAATATAGAAGGTTTTCGTTTGAACATTAGCTGCCAGGGAGTTAAACTTAAACCACTTTGAGAGGTTGTGACGACAATGTACAGCGCGAAAAAGTACAGCGCCGTCGTCACAAGACGAGGTACAGCGTCGTCGTCACAAGACGAGATACAACGCCGTCGTCACAAGACGAGATACAGCGCCATCGTCACAAGACGAGGTACAGCGCCGTCGTGACAAGACAAGATACAGCGCCGTCGTCACAAGACGAGGTACTGCGCCGTCGTCACAAGACGAGGTACAGCGCCGTCGTGACAAGACAAGATACAGCGCCATCGTCACAAGACGATATACAGCGCCGTCCTCACAAGACGATATACAGCGCCGTCGTCACAAGACAAGATACAGCGCCGTCGTCACAAGACGAGATACAGCGCCGTCGTCAAAAGACGAGGTACAGCGCCGTCGTCACAAGACAAGGTACAGCGCCGTCGTCACAATACGAGATACAGCGCCGTCCTCACAAGACGTGGTACAGCGCCGTCCTTACAAGACGAGATACAGCGCCGTCGTCACAAGACAAGACACAGCGCCGTCGTCACAAGACGATATACAGCGCCGTCGTCACAATACGAGGTACAGCGCCGTCGTCAAAAGACGACATACAGCGCCGTCGTCAAAAGACGAGATACAGCGCCGTCCTCACAAGACAAGGTACAGCGCCGTCGTCACAATACGAGGTACAGCGCCGTCGTCACAAGACGAGATACAGCGCCGTCGTCACAAGACGAGATACAGCGCCGTCGTCACAATACGAGGTACAGCGCCGTCGTCAAAAGACGAGATACAGCGCCGTCCTCACAAGACGAGATACAGCGCCGTCCTCACAAGACAAGTTACAGCTCCGTCCTCACAAGACGAGATACAGCGCCGTCGTCACAAGACGATATACAGCGCCGTCTTCACAAGACGAGATACAGCGCCGTCGTCACAAGACGAGATACAGCGCCGTCGTCACAAGACGAGATACAGCGCCGTCGTCACAAGACGAGATACAGCGCCGTCGTCACAAGACGAGATACAGCGCCGTCCTCACAAGACGAGATATAGCGCCGTCCTCACAAGACGAGATACAGCGCCGTCGTCACAAGACGAGATACAGCGCCGTCCTCACAAGACGAGATACAGCGCCGTCGTCACAAGACGAGATACAGCGCCGTCGTCACAAGACGAGATACAGCGCCGTCGTCACAAGACGAGATACAGCGCCGTCGTCACAAGACGAGATATGATATATACCTGGATCTATGATGCTTTTTAGGAACCGTCAAGTTTCGTTTATCCTGCCTTTGATAATCCTGTTGTCTTGCTAATCCGCACGTTTAGTTTATTCAAACAAACACATTTGCAAGAAAATGAGGACGTTAAACGATATATAATGACTATTACAACATTTCAACCACTTTCTGATAAGCTGTCGATTTGAAGCTCAGCATACGGCGAAAACATGCCATGGATAAGACCGTAGAACAACTAATCTACATGCCAATGTCTCTCTTCTCTCTCTCTCTCTCTCTCTCTCTCTCTCTCTCTCTCTCTCTCTCTCTTCTCTATGTCCTGGCTTGCGCGTTAACTGGTTTATATGAGGGAGAGATTGCTCATTCATCAGCCTCACTCTCCCCATCAGCGTAGTCCAGGGGAAAGGCGAGGCCGATCCGACAGGCACTGATGATGTCGCAGGAGTTGCCGGAGTGATGTCGCATGCAACAGCTGACCGCCTCAGGGACTCCGACCCCGAATTTTACCTCAGGGTTTACTTCCGAAGCCTTTCCCATGAATGGGTACAGCCGCAAGGCAGCGGAGGTTTGAAGTCAGTGTTTTTCTTCACTTAGATAAGTTACCACCCAGGGCTCACGAGCTCCATCTACTCGAAGCAACTGGTTATAAGGCACCAGCGAGCCGCCTTTGCCCCTTCTCCTGTCACTTAAAACAGCTCCACCACAAGAAGTCCAGGAGTTAGACTAGGCTATTAAGAGTTTACGTATTTACCAATATGCATGCGTATCTGCCAGTCTATCTGCCGGTCTGTCGGTTAGCCAGTCTGTCTGTATGATTGCCCGCCCGCCCGCCCGCCCGCCCGCCCGCCCGCCCGCCCGCCCGCCCGCCCGCCCGCCCGCCCGCCCGCCCGCCCGCCCGCCCGCCCGCCCGCCCGCCCGCCCGCCCGCCCGCCCGCCCGCCCGCCCGCCCGCCCGCCCGCCCGCCCGCCCGCCCGCCCCTGTAGAAGATGGCGTCTCTTCAGCACGATTTCTTCAGTAACTAATGGCGTAACTATTGCGCATCACATACAGCAAGTACAGAAAAGGCAATTACTAGATTGATCGGGTCATCCGACCTAGAAGTAAGTAGCGAACACGCATGATGTATAACTATACTGCTCATCAGCAGTGTAGAAATTAGTCACATTCAGCAAACATTTGTATCCGGATGGAACACAGAAACAAAACCAGTTCGGTATATGCGAATGAAGGGAAACCGGTTATAATTTTATATAAGTTGATATATGATTTCTACAGCCATTTTAGTAGAGTTAACATAACAGGTCGTGACATCGTCGTGTGCCCTATGCAATTATGATACATGACCAGAATGACATAGCACATAAACCATATTCTGACATGACACATACATCATAACAATCATAATCGTGACATTTATATAGCGCTGTTCCAACATTCGTTGCTCACAGCTCTGTACAATACGTTCTTGAAAATAGATAAGTCTTTAGTTTTACTTTAAATGCAGCAGTGGTCATAGCAGTTAATGTGAGATGCTGCGGTAGCGCATTCCACAGACTTGGGGTTGCCACGCTGAAAGCTCTGTCACTCCAGTGACGCCTTGTGCATGGTACACA
This sequence comes from Oasisia sp. SBJ-2009, assembly GCA_964017155.1. Taxonomy (NCBI): domain Eukaryota; kingdom Metazoa; phylum Annelida; class Polychaeta; order Sabellida; family Siboglinidae; genus Oasisia; species Oasisia sp. SBJ-2009. The sequence continues at coordinate 10,545,211 of OZ024861.1, forward strand.
CAATAAATAATTATTGTGTTCGCTGGAGCGCAGCGACCTAACCGGCTGGCGTCGGCTTACACTGTTGAGTTACACATTGTTCAATGTATCCAGGTGCATGGCCAGTCAGTGATTGATGAGTAAGTAGCAGGATCTTGAATTCCACTCGCACTGCTATCGGCAGCCAGTACATCAGCAGCGGTGTAGCATGGCTCTATTTCATAGCGCCGTTGGTCGATCAAGCGGGCTGCCCAGGGGCCAGTTTCATGAAGCCGTGTAACTTTACGCGCAATTACGCGGTCTACTGGTCGTAGCTATCAGCGAATAGACAATGCAGCGTACGGCCGGTTTCATGAGACCATTTTAGCATTCGCGCCAGTAGCATTGACCCCCTTACGTCGCGGTGGGGAATCCCTGTATTTGTGATGTGTCTGCGCATCCTTTTTTCTTTGTAGCTGTGCCTTTGTCGTTCGTATGGCAAATGGGAAGCTATGATGAGTGTAAAGGATATCCAGTGTATACATTAAAAATAATAATGTTGAGAGTGGGCGTGTCGGGAGCATACCGTACATTTTCAACTTCGGGAGCATACCGTAAATATTTCAACCAGCGTAAAGTTACGCCTACTAAATACATGGTGCAGCTAAGTGCAACTATGGAGCAGACTCATGAAACGCAACTAGTGCAACTTTACGACGTCTTAGGCTTACGACTGTTTATCGCCCGCTGTGACGTCGTAAGTAGCCGCTATGAAACTGGCCCCAGTTCTGTACTTTCTGAAGCTGTTGTATTTGCTTCAGAGGCAGTCGATATAGCAATGCATTGCCAATATCGAGTCTGCTTATAACATTGCATGTTACGTTGTGTCCTGAAATCAGTGTGTGGAATTTTGCGAGACAAGTTAAAGTTGCATTCTGACTTCCGCCATGTTTAAAATACAATTTCCCAGTAAACCAGCATTCCCCATACACTATATATTGTTTTCCTCAACTACCTATCAACTTATTTTCACATAATATTCCGGTGAGCCTCACCAGTTATAATTCTCTGATTGGTTTAGACCTCGATGAAGGGAATTCCAGTGAAAAGCGCTGTCAGGAAACCACACTAGGGCCACACTAAAAGGCGGATCACAATTGGCAGACCGTACGGAAACGACATACCACATTCACAAAGATGCCACCGCTCGATACGCTCCATGTTTACGGCATGTCCAGTTGCCCACATACAAACTATCGCTGGCTACGCGCCTGTACGGTCAATGGCTAATTGAGGATGATTTAAATAACTAGGGTATTGTTGCCTAGTGGCGCCTCTAGCGACTAACGTGGATATGTGGAACCGCCTTTTAGTTTGCCCCATCGTTTACTTACGTTGACCGGAGAGTTCCGATGGTAAAAATAGATCGACTTTTGGGAAACTCCAGAGCCGTTGTTTGTTGCAAACTTATATTTGATCAAATAACGCATAAAACCACAAAGTGAGACATGTGGTAGGAAGTATACTAATAAGCAAATATCGGTCATGGTGTACATTGACTTTTCTAAAATGCGTTAAAAAGGGGAAATTATGTCAGAATGCAACTTTAACAGGGAACTAGTAACATAATTTTGTATTCTACATTTTTTTCCTGGTAAACCACTGACGTTAAAAATATGATTGTTGTTGGAAGTTGTTACTTTTTATTAACTCTGTTAATCCCATATGATCAAAACATTGACTTACTTTTCCCTTTAAGAGAGCCTGTTATTCCTATGTCTTGTGATCTACGTATCATCGAACCTTGAAGCTGATGTGGAAATATAGATGTTTGGAGGCAACGATTTGGAGGCAACGTTCTTAGATATTCTATAAAACGGACAGAGTTAGCCAATTCAAACATTGCTTTATTTATTTCAAAATTATGCCATAACATATTGAAAACTCCCAATATGTTCATCCACCCCCAACCCACCCCATCCAACATCCACTGCAATTGCATGGCATTGTGAAGCGCATGTTGGCTTTTGTGCATGAAAACTGTCTTCTACAAACGTTTACCTGTCTTCTGGAAATATTCATAAAACCATTTCACTTGATAATCATAATGATTAGCACTAACATGATAATTACTGTCGTGGAGTGGAACTGCAAAGTAGATGGAATAGAAAGATGGCTCAGAAACTGACATTCTGAAGGCAACATCACTACTTTTTCCCAGGATGTTAGCTATAACACAATCTTCAAAAGAGGATTTGACTTCAAAGCAATACTTGACACTCACGAGTTTGCATACAGAAACTGGATGTTGATGGAGCCAAATAAATCGAGCCATCTAACAAATGACAACGTAACCCTTGCTGGAGAATATTATGAAGGCCAAAAGTGGCACAACCCCCATAAGCAATTACATAAATCCATCCAATAGAGATAGTCGATGGAATGACAGCCTTGCAAGGTGACGGTGGCTGTCAAGAACTTCAGCAACTACAAAGACGATGACAACTTTGACAGATATACGAAAGTATCCTCACTGAAGGAATCAATACCATGCAGAGGCAATTCCAAGGAAGTATGATCCAACATAGTAGATGATTCAACCTGCTCAATATGTCTTCGATATGAGAACTGCTGAGGAAATAGTGACCGTGACACGCAATGATGTCAAGACAAACTCCCACCCACTGCCCTGTTTCTACAGGTGTGAGAATACCTAAAGAAGCAGACAGTCGCATGATTCAACATATTTTGGAAGCAGAAACCTATTAATAGTCTACCTATACTCCCAACACATTGATGTCGTGCTTTTGACTCTTCGCTGGGACCCACAATTGGGTACCAGCTTCGCAGCATTTCTTCCATCTTCCGAACTATACTTGCTGCACTGGCTAGATTTGCAGAAGGAGCAGAACAGTCTACTGAAGTGGCTGTGAAGAGTTCATGTGCTCACCATTATATGGATGGATGGCTCTATATTACCCATGTCAATTACTGAGATATGAACAAGGATTAAACAAACTCCCACGTGCCTATGATGCACGGTTGGAACATAAAAGGCGAGCACATGTGCAGGCGAAAGTTTGATCACGGGACCCAATTTTCCCCAAATCTCATGAGCCTGGAAAGCACCAGCATGGTGGTCGATTGTTGTCATTGCAAACCAAGGAAACACCTGCTCCAGAATTCAATACCCGTTCAGTTTTGCAGCTGGGAGGATGGGGTGGACATATTGGGAGTTTTCAATATGCTATGACATAATTTTAAATCAATAAACTAATGTTTGAATTGGCCAACTCTGTCCGTTTTACAGAATATCTTAGAGCCATCTTTACATCGTTGCCTCCAAACATCTATATTTCCACATCAGCTTCAAGGTTCGATGATACGTAGTTCATAAGACATAGGGATAACAGGCTCTCTTAAGATACAAAAATAATACTATTTTATGGGGGCCATCTATTAGAATGACGGATAAGTCAAAAGTAGTACAACACATAATTACTTCTAATAATTTTGTATTTTGACATCTACGTTTTGGTCTCTAAACGACGTCGTTCTTAAATGGATATAATAAGAATAGAGATTTGGTCGGGCGCCATCTAAAAAAATGGCGGATATCACAAAATGGCGGATATTTGAATGTCAATAAATGTTAAGAGTAACACAATTTAAATATCCATATCTAAAAACCTTACATGTTGCCATCAATTTTTGGCTCTAGATTACGTAGTTCTTAAGATATGGGTAAATGGCTGCGCAAGACGCCATCTTTAAAAATGGCGCATATATGAATGTTCTGTATCTGTATGTTTACTGGCAAAATGTCCTGCGGACACATCACGCCAGTGCGCATGGTGGGTCGTTTGGATTAGTTGTTAAAATGTTGGATTACATTTTTTTGAAATGAGTTTAGTGATTTACTTGAGACAGTGTTTGGGGGCAGAGAATTCCATTCTTTAATTGTGGTTGGGAAGAAGCTGTTTCCAAATATGTTTGCAGAGTGTCTAATTTGCAAGAACTGACTGTCATGTTTACGTGAGGATCTAGTGTTGTGTTGGATATAGTGATCTAGCGGGATATCTATAAGGTTATGTTCCATCTTGTATATAATGCTAAGTCTTTTAATTTTTCGTCTTGTTTGAAGGGTGTCCCATTGGAGGTCTTTGAGAAGTTGGGTTACTGTTCCTGGCTCTCTAGAATAGTTTTGTGTGCAAAATCTGGCAGCTTGTCTTTGGATTCTTTCTAAGGTTTTAATATGTTTTAGGCAATGTGGATCCCATGATGCTGACGCATATTCAAGTATTGGTCGGACAAGGGTTGTGTAAGCTATAGATTTAATGTGGGTTGGGCATTTATTTAGATTTCTCCTTATGACTCCAAGTGTCTGTTGTGCTTTCTTAGCGACTGAGTTGCATTGCGTTGTCCAATTTAGAGTATTTGACATTTGTACTCCAAGATAACAGTGAGATTGAACAGATTTAAGTTGTTGGCCACAGAAGGTGTAGTGATTTGGTGTCGGTTTTCTTGAAGCTAATGTCATTGTGAAGCATTTGGTGGGATTGAATTTCATAAGCCAAGTGTTTTGCCATTCCTCGAGTTTGAGTAGATCATTTTGGAGGAGAGAAGTGTCATTGTCGGATTTAACTGGTAGATATAGTAGGCAGTCATCTGCAAAAATGCGAACATTTGAAGTGAGGTTATTTGGTAGGTCATTTATGTATAGTAGGAAAAAGAGGGGCCCCAGTACCGTTCCCTGTGGTACCCCTGAGGTGACTTGAATGGGTGTGGATGCTGATCCATTTATTACAACATGTTGGGTTCTTTCTGTAAGGAAGCTTTCTATCCATGATGATATTGGGCCTGTGATGCCATAGTATTTTAGTTTGTGAATTAGTCTTTTATGTGGAACTTTATCGAATGCTTTAGTGAAGTCTAGAATGGCCATGTCTACAGTTTTCTTTTCATCAAGGGATTTGCTTATGTCATGGATAGTTTGAATTAGTTGAGTTTCTGTTGATCTTTTTGCACGAAACCCATGTTGGTGGTCAGTTAGGATGTGATGTTGTTCAAGGTGTTTCATGATGTGGCTATGAATTATGTGTTCAAGAAGTTTAGAAATCACAGGTGTTAAGGATATTGGTCTGTAGTTTGAAGTTTCTGCCCTGCTTCCTTTCTTGAAAATTGCAGTTATGTTTGCTTCTTTCCAGGCATTGGGGACTTGACCAGAGTCAACTGATGATTGGAAAATATCATGTATTATTGGCGTTAGGTGGGAGGCATATCTATTTAGAAACCATGGTGGAATGCCATCTGGTCCTTGCGATTTAGAGGTGTTAATTTTGGATAGTTGGTCAAGTACTCCTTTAAGTGAAATTTTTATTTTGGGTATTTTTCCATGTGGGCTGTCGTTCAGATTTGGTAACTCGGAATTTCCTTCATGTGTGAAGACACTTTTAAACTGGTTTCCTAAGGCTTCTGCTTTTTGTTTGTCATCACTAATTATGTCTCCCGCAATGTTGAGGTCCCCAATACCCTGGTTATCTTGTCTAAGTTTGGAAATGAAACTCCAGAATGCTTTCGGTTTGTCGGTTATTGCAGTTGTTAGCAATTGATTTATGTAGGACAATCTAGCAGAACGAAGGTGTTTGTGCATGTCTTTCCTGAGGTTACAGAACTCTTGCCAGTCTTCTGGATTTCTGGATCTTTTTGCTTTCTTATATAATCGTTTCTTTCTTTTGCACATTTTTTTCAAGTCTTTACTGAACCAGGGAAGGTTGAATCTGGAAGTTGTAAGGCGGCATGGTACATATTGGTTCATAATGTTGATGATTTTTGTTGAAACACGGTTCCATTTGTCATTTACTGTCATGTTTTGGTTTAGAGAGAAGTATTCATGCGTGAAGTCATCGAGAGATTTCTCGATGTTAGGGTGGTCAGCTTTATTTCTGATGAAAATGTTACGTTTTGGGCGATGTTTGCGCTTGGGTGAGATATTTACATCAATGATAACTGTGCTGTGGTCTGATATGCCGTCTACTACGTTTAGTTTCTTTATTAACCCAGGTCTGTTTGTGAAGACAAGATCTAGGATATTGTTGGCATTTCCTTGTTTACGTGTGGGTTCATTGACATGTTGGATTAGTCCATGTTCCTCTACAAGAGAGAGTAGTTTGTTAGCAGCAACTGTACTATATCCACTGTTAGGTGTGACATGATGATTTTCCCAGTTTATATTAGGAAGGTTGAAATCGCCAGTAATTATGACATTATGTGTGTTTATCTTGTTTCCTAATTTAGACAGAGATAGATCTAGTTCTTCAATTTGAGTTCCTTGAGAGTCATGTGGGGTACGATAGAAGGTGCCTATGACTATGGGTGTCATTCCTTTTATTTCAGTTTCTGTCCAAATGCTCTCACTGTTAGTGTTTAAGTTTGTTAGGTGAGTTGTGATGAGATCAGCTTTGGATATTTGGAATACCCCCGGCCCCCTCCAGTAGTACTTGTTTCCCTGTCTTTTCTAAAAACATTGAAGTGTTCTGGGAAAATTTCTCCATTTTTAACTGAGGGATCTAACCATGACTCTGTTGCACTGATTATGTCTGGGTTATGTATGTCGTTTAGTACAGCGATGTCTGCAGCTTTATTCTTAATGCTTTGGCAGTTTATGAGGATGCACCTGAAGTTTGGTCTCTTCTTCTGTTTATAGGTTTTCTTGTTATTGGTTGTGTTATTACTACTTGTAGTTGTTTCGTTTGAGTTATGATTGTTACCATTGAGGGGGTCAAAAGGGTTAGCGGTCTGGATTTCGTTATCTTCGAAGAAGGAATTTGTGAAGTTGAAGTTATTACAATCCGGGCAGGCCCAGGAACATGAGGAATGTATTAGTTGTTTGTAATCACTGTCATCTATTGCACAGCATTGTGTATGTATCCATTTTTGGCAGTGGTCACAATGGATTGCTTTATGGTTATTTAGGACGTCCCTGTGGCAAATGCCACAGGGTGCAGAGCAATCTGAACAATGCCATGTGTTAAGGTTTCGGTAAGTGCTGTTAAATTCATGTCTCGATATTCCAGCACATTTGATGTGAACTGATTTATTGCAGTCGTTACATGTTAGGATGAGTGAATTGGACTTTAGTGATTTATTACATGAATTACATTTAGAGGGGCCTGGGTTTAGTTGGATATCTCCTGATAGTATTATGCATAAGAGAAAAGTGAATTTAGTTGCTGTCTTGTTTGATCTGGGTTTATATGGTGGTGGAGTGATGAGTAAACCAGTGGAACTATTGGATCTGAGACATTTGAGTTGTGCGATGGTTTTCCAGATAGGGCTGTACAGGTAATATGTTGTGATAGAATTTGTGTCTTTTTTGGCTTTACTGTTGACATAGTCTACTTCTGTTGTGTTGTTCTTCAGTTCATGGTTGAGTCTAGAGATGATATGCAGACATGCAAGCATGAACAGTGCATATTTAAAAATGCATCTTGAATGAGAGCTAGTCATATCACCAGCTTGAGTGATAGTGATTTAGAATTAATCAAATGAGTAATGAATAAAAATGCACACACTTGGTGTAACATAAATAAGTACACACACTTAAATACACTTTAAAAGACTAAAAGTAAGATATATGCACACTATAATAATCACAATTTAAAGTTGGTTAATAGTCAATAAAAAAATGAGTAATAAATAAATAGATATGCACACTTAAGGTCTTTAAAAAGGATAAGTAGGAATAAATATATAAATAAACAATCACACACTTAAATACATGTACACTTGAAAAGACTAAAAAGTAAGATATGTGCACACTATAATATACACAATTAAAGCTGTGAGTTGATGTGCTAAATATAATAAGAGTAATATTAAAAAGTAAGAATGGTTTAAAAAGTTTCCCGTCTAAAGGTTTAAATAATTTCTATAGGCTGCAGTATTATGATGATATGTATTTTGACAAAATGTGTGAAGGAGGTCCAAGACGCTTAGTGCAGTGCGATGGAAATGCAGGTCTTCGCCCTGGGTGGGCCCCAGGGCAACACTGGGCAAAAGAGCGTCTTGGCGAAAAAAGCCTGTTAGTATAAAGTTTATTGTATGATCAAGTCTTAAGATACTGTTATTTGTTTACTGGCAGCCTATTACAATTTTTTTGTTTTTTTTGTTTTTTATTTTTTGTTTTGTTGTTGTTGTTGTTGTTGTTGTTGTTGTTGTTGTTGTTGTTGTTGTTGCGAATACACCGGTTTATATGAATGGACTTAGAATGTATTTATATTGTTTATGGATTATGACTTTATGTATGTATAAGTTATGTTCTTTATTTAATGGTTGAAAGTTGTGTAGGTCTAACAATTTATGTGACTGACGCTAGCCTGAGTTGGTTTAGGGATGGTTTTACTTCGCGCGGTTTTATCTGTTTATGGACTCCAGCAAGGATTTATGTTTTTATCATTTATAGTTGTATATCGGCTTGGTTAATAAATAATATTTTGATTGTAGATATTGGCTTAGCTAGCAAAATGAGATGTTACTTAGCTGTTTAGTAGTTTGGGTTCGTGGCTTCTTCGGTGATCGTTGTTTATGTTTATCTAAGATGGCGGCTTGGCGGGAAATCCGTGGGACGTTTCAAAGTAGTTTTAGCAGTTATTTCAGCGTTGTCACGTATTTTTGGTTGGCAAGATATGTTTAGTAGAACATTCCCAATTGTTGGTGGATGTTCCAGATTCCGATCTTTAGT
>OZ024861.1:10566411-10571411 GCA_964017155.1 Oasisia sp. SBJ-2009
TGGACAAATTCTGCTCTATCAGCTGTGCCTGTACACATGTGGTTAATTTGTTATATAACAAACCAGTTGCAATTAACTTATACGAAATATGTATGTTTTTCTCTATAGAAAACATATTACCCTGTCTCTCTGTATATGCCTATAAGTATTTCACTAAATGTCATTTGAATACATATATACATGGTAATGTAGCACAGCAATTGACGTAAATGACGGGTGGATGTCATCGATCCTATATATATATATATATATATATATATATATATATATATATATATATATATATCGGCTACGGATTGATACTATTAACATATTGATATCATCATCGTATCAATATTTATAAACTTTCATCTAAGATGTGAGGGCTGAGGGCAGACGAAAGTAATTTAATAATTGATTCTATATCGGACATCGACTATCTGATAAGCTATAACTAATCGTATCAATCTGTGGAAATGTCAGTTTGGGCTAAACAAGTTATAATTATCCTCAGGTTCCCGTCGAACGCTGATGAACAAACAGACGCGACGCGTTTGGTGGCCGACTACCTACGAATGGCGTCGTGGAGGTTTGGAAAGTGCAACAACGACCTCGTTATTGTGCGCTCTCATACAGATAGGAAGGTCAGTGACACTTCAGTAGTATAGGAAGAAGCCGTTACTACTCTACTCACTTTCCGTTTTGCTTTATACGACGGGCGATAACCAAAGATCAATAATTATTTATTACTGAACACTACCTCCATTTATCTATATAATGTTTCTCTGTGTCCGTCCGTCCGTCCGTCCGTCCGTCCGTCCGTCCGTCCGTCCGTCCGTCCGTCCGTCCGTCCGTCCGTCCGTCCGTCCGTCCGTCCGTCCGTCCGTCCGTCCGTCCGTCCGTCCGTCCGTCCGTCCGTCCGTCCGTCCGTCCGTCCGTCCGTCCGTCCGTCCGTCCGTCCGTCCGTCCGTCCGGGCGGGCGGGCGGGCGGGCGGGCGGGCGGGCGGGCGGGTGGGCGGGCGGGCGGGCGGGCGAGCGAGCGAACAACACATTCCCTGCATCATTCTGCTGTAGGTGTGGACCAGCAAAGCCAGCGGTGTGCGGAAGGAACTGACAGACGATTGCGTTGACAGCATATTCCAACAAGCAAGAAATGATTTCAAAGAACAGAACTATGCGACGGCATTCACCATTTTGCTCGAGCAGTATCAGTGAGTCAGAATGTAAATCTTGAGTGAAATCGTGTTTGAACCTGGTAATGAACTTAACGGAACTATCGATACGTTTTTCCAGTTGTTAATGCGCTTAAGATATACATTAGCGTCACCGTGTGAATTACGCAAACAGACGTTAAAGTAATGATAGAGATACTAATATAAAGTAGCTAACGGTTGGTTCATTTACAATTAGGCACAGGCACTGGTTTAATGTTTTTCAATCAATTTTGACTTCGATGTGACGATTGACGTGTGTTTTCTTCGATGCAGACGTGTTCGGACGGGCGAGAATGAGTGCGACGACGGCGGGAGCCCGGACGCGGGCGCGGGCGGAGGGATAGACATATCCCTCATTCCTAAAATCCTCAGCGCGATGGCCACGGCTGCTCTTCTCGTAGTGGTCGTCATTACGTGTAAGAACCGCCACCGCCAATGTTGCCGTGGAGGTGGCGGTGGCCGTTGTCGAGAGGGAGGCCATAATAGTGGCGGTGGTGACTGTGGAGGTGGCGGTGGTGGAGGTGATTGCGGTGTTGGGGGAGGTGGTGGAGATGGTGGCGGTGGCGGCGGTGGCGGTGATAAATGAGATACATTTTTACGTAACCATAGCAATTTGAATTGTTGAATGACCCCTAAAATAACGTAAAGCCTATAATGCTGCGGAGATTTGCTTTTTCTCAACAACAAAAAACTATGCAAAGTTATAGCTTTCAAGTTGTAAACGTGATATTATATTTTTTTTGCACAATGTAAAACAATCAGTTATAACAATTAAAAAATAACCCATTATCCAAATTGTTTAAGTAGCCGCCAACGGGAAGGTGACTGCGAGCTTGTAGACGAGCCGAATGACGTGTTCTTTGTGCCATTGTCCATAGCAACCACTGCCGTTTGAGTTAATTAGGCAAAGACAATTAATACGTTATTATGATTTGTGTATAATCATGTTTTTGTATCGAATTTCCATGAACTGACTATAAAATTCATATATATATATATATATATATATATATATATATATATATATATATATATCACAGTTACTATGTATATAGATACGGTTGTGTGCAGCAGGAATGAAGCTTTGCTGACATGGTGTATTTTGAAGGTCACACGCAGTATTTTGTTATGTCAAATTTGTGGCGTCTTTCATTACCAGTGGTCTTTACAGAAATAACATGTGTTTATAACATTTCCGTGATTAACTGTGGCATGCTCGCATCAGTTTAATTGCACAATGGTGGCAAACATGCTTCGTTGAAAATTGAAACAATCATTCATAAGCAGTTCCCTTCTTTCCTGCTTATTGCTGATTGTCTATCATGATTTGTATGTATATGTCATGTGCTTGTATTCAATATTGTGTCGGACAACCAATATTAATAAAGCAATTGTGTTATTATTAAAAGTAAAAACACAATAAATAGAAAAGAAACGCTAAATCAGCTCTGGTTACATCGTGTTCAATTCTGTATAGCCATAGTACGGGCGGAAGTAACTAATAGTGTGATCGCTATGTGGAGCCATAACACGCAATATTAGGCAAGAGTGACATGCTTTGGGCGCTTTGCCCCACTACTGTCTACCGCTGTACCACAATACAACGGAATGTGTAACTTAGCGCTACATACACTAGCACAAGTCCAGCCCGGAAAGGGAAGAATAAGGAAGAAAAAGCTCAAAAGGTGTCAGTACATTTTAGCTAAGTCTAAATTATTGGACTAACTAGCTTTGACACTAGTATCTGAATTATTCGAATAGATGTAATGAAGTCGAAGATGGTTTAGAGTTCGAATAATTTCCTTGTATTCCGTCGAGGTGGTGTTGTTCTCCCATAGTCACAGTTCTTTCTCAAGGGGCTGTACATGAATTAAGAAAACTGCATGGATACAGCATAATGCACAGGTCTGATCATACCGGTTAGAGGTGCACCACTATACCATCATATTGTGAGCATACCCATATGTGTCTGCATGAAATATTGTCAGATTTAATATTGAGTTTACCACACTGCCATAGACATAATTATATAGCGATTTACGTAGTGCAGATAATGTACACGATTTTAGTTCCTACAATGCATAGAACAGGTCACACAACTGACTGGCGTATCAGATCCCGAAAGCATGCGATCTATCTATCTATCTATCTATCTATCTATCTATCTATCTATCTATCTATCTATCTATCTATCTATCTATCTATCTATCTATCTATCTATCTATCTATCTATCTATCTATCTATCTATCTATCTATCTATCTATCTATCTATCTATCTCTCTCTCTCTCTGTCTCTCTGTCTCTCTCTCTCTGTCTCTCTCTGTCTCTCTCTCTGTCTCTCTCTGTCTCTCTCTGTCTCTCTCTGTCTCTCTCTGTCTCTCTCTGTCTCTCTCTCTGTCTCTCTCTGTCTCTCTCTGTCTCTCTCTGTCTCTCTCTGTCTCTCTCTGTCTCTCTCTGTCTCTCTCTGTCTCTCTCTCTGTCTCTCTCTGTCTCTCTCTGTCTCTCTCTCTGTCTCTCTCTCTGTCTCTCTCTCTGTCTCTCTCTCTCTGTCTCTCTCTGTCTCTCTCTGTCTCTCTCTGTCTCTCTCTGTCTCTCTCTGTCTCTCTCTGTCTCTCTCTGTCTCTCTCTGTCTCTCTCTGTCTCTCTCTGTCTCTCTCTGTCTCTCTCTCTGTCTCTCTCTGTCTCTCTCTGTCTCTCTCTGTCTCTCTCTGTCTCTCTCTGTCTCTCTCTGTCTCTCTCTGTCTCTCTCTGCCTCTCTCTGTCTCTCTCTGTCTCTCTCTGTCTGTCTGTCGATCGATCGATCGATCGATCGATCTATCAATCTATCTTCTATCGATCTATCGATCTATCGATCTATCGATCTATCGATCTATCGATCTATCGATCTATCGATCTATCGATCTATCGATCTATCGATCTATCGATATATCGATCTATCGATCTATCGATCTATCGATCTATCGATCTATCGATCTATCGATCTACCGATCTATCGATCTATCGATCTATCGATCTATCGATCTATCGATCTATCGATCTATCGATCTATCGATCTATCGATCTATCTTCTATGAATCTATGGATCTATGGATCTATGTATCTATGGATCTATGGATCTATCTATCTATCTATCTATCTATCTATCTATCTATCTATCTATCTATCTATCTATCTATCTCTCTCTCTCTATATATATATATAAATATATAAATATATAAATATATATATATATATATATATATATATATATATTATACCCCACTCTACACGCATGGCAGGACATACATAGTTTTGAAGGGGTGGCGCAGTTTGAACATTCATCGTTTGATGGTCATTTTGTTTGACCTTCATTTTAACTTGATACATCACTTGGTAGCGCCCTGGCGTAGCCAATATTTACAGGCAGACAATAGGCTTTCTAATCCCTAAAGGTTTACCGTAGGTACATATACTCAGCGATTGGTATTATATAATGTTCGCAGGGTAGCGGTATTTCAAACATTGATCACACGAAAGTGACTCCGCATATACTCCACCAGCTGACAGTTCCATGTCGTATCTCGTTGCGGGGGATAAATTATTCGTTCACATAGTGTGTACATTGTGATTGTATCATGCGTGATAAGCAATGGTTGGTACATTGTCTATATTTGGATTAGGCGACCTAGGCTTGGCCCGTAAACATTGCGACTGCAGTGAGCGCAGTGCGTCACCGGGCGTTACTCATATCCACGGACTTACATAAAGACGTATAAAAATCAATTCACCCGTAAGTCTCGTCTTTCCCGAGAATACACAAGGCAAGC
>OZ024861.1:10576411-10583911 GCA_964017155.1 Oasisia sp. SBJ-2009
ACAGTGGATACCACTTCAGGATAGACGAAACATTAGTAGCATCATTCTGCTTTACAAAATAATCAACAACCAAGTCGCCGTCAACAAGTCCGACCGCCTCCTGCCCAACCTACGCCTATCACGTCACACAGCAGCCCACTCCTGCCCAACCTACGCCTCTCACGTCACACAGCAGCCCACTCCTGCCCAACCTACACCTCTCACGTCACACAGCAGCCCACTCCTGCCCAACCTACACCTCTCACGTCACACAGCAGCCACCTACACCTCTCACGTCACACAGCAGCCCACTCCTGCCCATCCTACACCTCTCACATCACACAGCAGCCCACTCCTGCCCAACCTACGCCTCTCATGTCACACAGCAGCCCACTCCTGCCCAACCTACACCTCTCACGTCACACAGCAGCCCACTCCTGCCCAACCTACGCCTCTCATGTCACACAGCAGCCCACTCCTGCCCAACCTACACCTCTCACGTCACACAGCAGCCCACTCCTGCCCAACCTACACCTCTCACGTCACACAGCAGCCCACTCCTGCCCAACCTACACCTCTCACGTCACACAGCAGCCCACTCCTGCCCAACCTACACCTCTCACGTCACACAACCGCCCACTCCTGCCCAACCTACGCCTATCACGTCACACAACCGCCCACTCCTGCCCAACCTACACCTCTCACGTCACACAACCGCCCACTCCTGCCCAACCTACGCCTATCACGTCACACAGCAGCCCACTCCTGCCCAACCTACACCTCTCACGTCACACAGCAGCCCACTCCTGCCCAACCTACACCTCTCACGTCACACAGAAGCCCACTCCTGCCCAACATACACCTCTCACGTCACACAGCAGCCCACTCCTGCCCAACCTACGCCTCTCATGTCACACAGCAGCCCACTACTGCCCAACCTGCACCTCTCATGCCACACAACCGCCCACTCTTGCCCAACCTACACCTCTCACGCCACACAGCAGCCCACTACTGCCCAACCTACGCCTCTCACGTCACACAGCAGCCCACTACTGCCCAACCTACGCCTCTCACGTCACACAGCAGCCCACTCCTGCCCAACCTACGCCTCTCACGTCACACAGCAGCCCACTCCTGCCCAACCTACGCATATCACGTCACACAGCAGCCCACTCCTGCCCAACCCACGCCTCTCACGTCACACAGCAGCCCACTCCTGCCCAACCTACGCCTCTCACATCACACAGCAGCCCACTCATTCCAGACACTGCACTGCACCACCAGCTACCGACAAAGGTCCTTCTTCCCCACAACTATCAAGGAATGGAACAGTGCAAACGCTATAGCAGTGGGCACAGTTGACGCTTTTAAGGTTCAACTTACCCCTATAGGTCTTGTGTTTAACTTTCACTGTACATATTTTCACTCTAATGTTTCTCTTGTTTTATCTGTCTTCTTTTTGCGCTAACCTGTCAGTAATGTTCAGCCTGTTGAACGTGGCCAGTATATGGTAGAGGTAGAAGTAAAGTTGTGAAATTCTTGCCAGGGAACGTTTCGGAGCAACTGAATGGTGTCCATCCCTAGTAGTGCATTATATTACACTATAGACAGAATGTTCCAGGGTGATAGGCGCCTGGTTAGAAACCAAAACTCTCGCTGGGTAGTTGACGCATAATTGTTCAAAAGACATCAGAATGAGCGGTTTGAACTTACACCCACCTAAATGAAAACCCTTGTGCAAGCAATTACGTCAACGTTTAGCTGTTGTCTCTGAGTTATTTGTTGCCAGACGAAGCGTCATTTAGAAATCCAGAAAGCTGTTGAACTAAGAAACAGTCATAAACGACATGACTTACAAAGGCGTTACTCGACTAAAACGAACTCAGGATACGTTAGTACGACTGGCTGACTGTTCGACTTTGTCCTGGCCAAGGTTGTGCGCTAGACCTTAGAGAGAATTTGCAACAAAATGTTTAGTGTCAGTGTCAGCCATGATTAGTGTCAGCAGACGAATGGGTCTAGTTCTTTGAAATACATTTTCATCCGCCGATGTATCATGGTTTTGATGAATATGAAACAGTCACAATGTAGTGTGGACTAGATGTGAAATATTACGCATGTCAGATATGTAAGTATAAAATAAATAATAACGGTCAGTGATAGCTGACCGACCGACCGACCGACCGACCGACCGACCGACCGACCGACCGACCGACCGACCGACCGACCGACCGACCGACCGACCGACCGACCGACCGACCGACCGACCGACCGACCGACCGACCGACCGACCGACCGACCGACCGACCGACCGACCGACCGACCGACCGACCGACCGACCGACCGACCGACCGACCGACCGACCGACCGACCGACCGACCGACCGACCGACCGACCGACCGACCGACCGACCGACCGACCGACCGACCGACCGACCGACCGACCGACCGACCGACCGACCGACCGACCGACCGACCGACCGACCGACCGACCGACCGACCGACCGACCGACCGACCGACCGACCGACCGACCGACCGACCGACCGACCGACCGACCGACCGACCGACCGACCGACCGACCGACCGACCGACCGACTAAATGCCAGCGCATATTTGTATATGTTAATATGTGTGTTTTCTTCCTCAAACAAATCAGATCACTACGAAGTGTAGTTGTTATTTGGTATGCAATATTAAAATGTGATGACAAATAAATTGTATAGTAGTAAGTTTATTTCTGCCTAATGTTGGGCTGTTCGTTTCCATACAATCTTTTACAAGTCAATAAACTATGTATGATTGCATCAGTTTAAACTGAACGTCACTGTCTCTCCCATATTTGGTATAAAACATGAACAGTTTCCTTATAAAAAAAACATTGTAACGCTAGTATATTATTTATACCTGCAAAGAGACGAGAGTTTGCCGGTGCGTCTTTTCCCATACCCGTCACGCAGCTTCAAAACACAATATTATCTGTCGAAGCGGTAGACGTCTATTAATCGTGCGTCATTCGTTTTGTCACGACATATGCCAACGCTGTCTTGCAAAATACCGCATTACTGCAGCCAGTGTACGAGCCACTTACGATACGTTGCTCGACTTACGAGAGCTTGTTTGGTATCGTATGTTTTCTATAGTTTACGAGTGAGGTTTCACGAGGAGAAGTTTCGAGATACGCGTTTATTATTGTAAATTGAATAACGACGCAATTAAAAGCATCGTATCTATTTAACAATGTTTCGAGTTACCCGACTTACGAGTAGTTACCACTTACGAAAAAATACACGACTTACGATCGAACTTGCAAGATTGTAATATTCCACCAGAGTTACGAAAATTGTCAACATCGTATGTTTTCGAGATTTCCGGTTTTTCTCGTAACTTCTAAATACGACGCATTTACGAGATCATAAATGTATTTACGATTTTCGAGATAATTATACCCACCCCGGTTAGGTCGCTGCCCCCCAGCGAAAACAATTTATTTATAGTACCACAAGGCGTCACTGGAAAGAAATAACTTTCAGCGTGGCAACCCCTAGTCTATGGAACCACGGGCGTCGATCGGTGGGGGACGGGGGGGGGGGGGGCGCGTCCCCCCACTTTTCAGGGCGGGGGGGACAGTATAGGAATTGTCCCCCCCCCACTTTTCAGTTCAGAAAAATTGCGAAGCATAATAGCCTGTACATAGACAATAGACTCGCGATATGAAGTTCAGCAAAGTTATTTATCGCAAATTAACACGAGGCAAACAAGTTTTGAGGCAAGTTTTGCTGTCAGTGCGCCATAATCCGTGATAGTTATTTAAACAAGCGTAATATTTTTATGTATTGAATGAAATTTTAAACAACTCTTCACAGTAGTTATCATAGGACAGTTATCGAACAGCCGGTGGCATTTACACCAAAAAGGCTTTGTTATTTCGCTGCACATTGATGATTTTTAATTTGTCGCGCAGAAAGGCCAATCGGAAAGTTTATAACTACCGGAAAAATGTAAGCCGCTGCCGGGCTCCATCAACCTTGTGTTGATATTATTAATAGGTTCTAGCCATCAAGCACATTTTAAATGATGAAATTTGTGTTGCATTTTCACCGCTCGCCTGCTTGATGCTTATCGCCTACGACAGAAGCGGCGGATTCGTGCACTTTGTGTAACAGATTCCCATTTGAGTGATGACAAATTTCTTTGCCAAAATGTTGGATTGGGAAGTTCTACACAGGCACAGCATTAGCGTCGATCAGTGGGGGACGAGGGGGACGCTGACCACCCCACGGTCTGAGGGGGTCAGCATAGGAAATGTCCTCATACTTTTTCAGTTCATAAAACAAATTTATAGGCATATATAGCGAGACTGATCACTCCCTTCTCTTAAAAACCCTACATCGGTCTAGTAGTTAAATTAATAATAAGAACTAAACTTCCGACTACCTAGTCGAAAATCACTAGATAAATTGCTTGGTTGGCATATTCATCATGCCGGGCTCTGTCATTTTGCACTCTTGTATTTATATATAGCCATCAAGCACATAATAGATTATTAAATTTTGTTTGCCCTGTGACCCCTTGGATTGCAGCCTGGTAGCCCTGGTGGATATTTATATCGCCTATTATATCGCCTACGGCGGAACCAGAGGATTTATACACTTTGTGTAATTTCATCTCATTTTAGTGATGACAAATTTCTTTGCCAAAAGGTGGGATTTGTAAGCTCTGCATCTTTTCACTCTATGAATCAGGCAAGCAGTGTTGGGTCCAAAACATAGCTTTATGTAGAGAACCGTCCACCCGTCATTTGGTCGGATAAAAACGAATATGGACGGGTAGAAATATAGGTGGACGGGTAGAAATATGGGTGGACGGGTAGTGGACGGAGTAAAAAAGTCTTCGAAAACCATAGATATCGTTAGTTATGCCTTCCTTGAAAGTGAGTGTAAATGGTGTCATATGTGTGTTTTTAGCCCATTTCAGGTCATCAGGCACATTTGAAAGTTTGTAAACTAGCTTAACACTTAACATTCATGTGTCCACCAAAACGTGTGACTGGCAATAATTTTATCCTGGATAAAGCCCTGGTCCAAAGTCTACCCCTAAATATTCAGTGATTGGGGTAGGCCATGGCCCCTCTTCAAATATATGTTGTCAACATAACTATTATAAATAGCATAACACCAAGGCTTTTTTAGTTTTGAATTAGCACCAGACCAACAATGAATTATGATTTATATTTAAAAAATACTCATAACATATTATACTATATATTATATGACATATAATATATATATATATATATATATATATATATATATATATATATATATATATATATATATATATATATACATATACATATACATATATATATATTATTATACATACATATATGTCTATATAAATTGGTCCCCCGTCCCCCCCACTTTTAAAACCGGATCGACGCCCCTGTATGGAACGCGATACCGCAACATCATACATGATGTAAAACTAAAGACTTGCCTATTTTCAAGAACTTGTTGCACAGCGTGAGCAACGAATGTTGAACAGCACTACATAGATATCAGGATTACGATTAGTACGTTGCGCACTTTTGAATTGCAATGAATGTATGTTTGTGTCTGTGTGTCTGTGTGTCTGTGTGTCTGTGTGTCTGTGTGTCTGTGTGTCTGTGTGTCTGTGTGTCTGTGTGTCTGTTGTCTGCTTGTCAGCTTGTCTGGTTGTCTTTTTGTCTGCTTTTCTGTTTGCTTGTACGTTAGCGTTTACGTGTGCGTGCGTGGTGCACGTCGTGTGTTTGACAAATGAATTATTTTTGTGGATGTGTGTGCATGCGTTCGTGCGGGCGCTTGCATGCATCACTGAATGTGTGCATATATTTGTATATGTTAATGTGTATGTTTTCTACCTCACACCTCAAACAAATCAGATCACTACGATTTCAAAGATAGTGTTGTTGGTATTATTTCGTATATAATATTAAAATGTGATGACAAATAAATTGTAAGTTTAGTTTGCCTAATGTTAATGGGCTGTGCGTTTCCATAAAGACTCTTACAAATCAATAAACTCTGTGTAACTGTATCAGTTTAAAATTAACGTCACTGTCTCTTCCCTATTTGTCACGGTATAAATCAAGCGATGTTTTTCTTTTTCATGTATCCTTTTATCTAAGCCGATATGTCTTTTCCATTAACGCACGAACTATTTTCTTAGATGTCACCGCGCCTACATTATGGTCAGAGGGATGGGAAAATGTCATGTTTTTGTTTATTTATGATCGATGCAATAATATGTCGACGAATGTTCACAAACGTATAATGACATAAGAGTTGTATTGCTTGTATGTGTCAGGAATTTGTACAATACCATTCACAGAATAATTCCCTGAAAAATCCCAACACCTCGTTAAAACAGGTTTCAGCTTCAACTTGTAAACCTTACACGTTATTTTGTGTTTTCGTTCGAAACAACAAGTGTAGACTATGACGAGGAGACGGCATACACGTATCGTGTGATGTCACAGTATTGTCATATCTTAATTATTCTCTTAGTTTAGACACTGGTATTAACATTTGACCCAATGACGCAGTTTTTGACATTGTTGTGTAATACGTACCATATGGAAATTTGTGTTTGTTACGTCCGTATATAATCACATTGTCACTACTGCTTAGCATGGAAAACTAATGGAAAATTAATCTCGGCATGCTACCCGTTCATCTTAAGCTATCGGGATCTTCGTATATATGCTAGTATTGTATTGAATACAATTTAAACCGATATTCCGAACACTTTAACTGTGCAAGTGCCAGCAAATTGTGTGAGCTACGTAAAAACGGGTGTATATACATTTGATAAATTATAATCATACTCTTGTCATTTATATATCGCTGTTCCAACATTCGTTGGTCACAGAGCTGTACAAAAGGTTCCTGAAATAGGTTAGAAAAATACCTTAAAAACAGCAGTGGTCATAGATGCTATTGTCAGAGGCAGCCGTTGCGCGCTCGTAGACTTGGGCTGCCACCAAAAGTTCTGTCGCCTCAGTGACACCTTATGACACAATACATTGTGTTTGCTGGGTCGCAGTGACCTAACCAACTGGCGTCGGCTTACATAGGTTTCAATGTATCCGGGTGCATGGCCATTATGTGGCTTTTCCGAACAGATATTTCACAATGTGTTTACTTGGGTTTTCATCGAATCGCTGTTTTATAACCTGGCGGGGCTATCTGCTTATGTTTACAGAGTATTGCGCGTCGATTTCAGCAGATTTACGTAATCCTTTGTCCAGAAACGGGTATAAATATCCACATCACGAGTTCACTGCGCCATTGGTTGTGCAAAGGGGAAGCGTTGCTCATCGTGAAGGTAGGTGTACGTACTTGTTCTAGTAGAAAGTGTGATGAGGACCTACATTGTTCATTGTGTACGCTAAGGCACAATCGTCGTTATTATTTGCAAGCGCTGTGTGATTATAAAGATATACAATTGGGACTATTAATTGCTTTACGCTTGGGACCTCTC
>OZ024861.1:10586411-10603911 GCA_964017155.1 Oasisia sp. SBJ-2009
GACATGATTTGCTACGACGATGTCACAGGAATCATGATCACTGCCTTCGCAAACGGCGGCGGTTCTTTCGACGAAACCGACAGCACCAACAGCATGGGTTGGTGTATCGGCCAAGGCTGCTCTTTGTCGGTGGCGCGAGTCAACACGGACCTACGAGACGACCTCGTGTGCCACTGCAAGAGCCCGTCCACTGAACCACTCAGAATCCGCTTTCCTGCCAGCGACGACGGATTCGAAACGTTCCGTCAGTGGAGAGGGGCGAGATCGTGGTGCAAGAAGACGACGGAGATGTTGGTCGTGGGTCCGCTCAAACCAGGGAACTGCGCCAGCTTGGTCTGCATCGACAAAGTCACTGGACAATATTCGATTGCATTTCCATAAAGAAACGATCATTTGTCCAGTCTGAAAACTGATATAAATTAGTTTGCTTTCCTGAACCTTTATTTCTTAACACATCGAGACATTTCGATGGCAGTAGAGTTATATTTTCTAGAATCCCACATTTAATCAAAGCAATATACAATAGTTTTGTGTTTAGTTTCCTGTGGTGTTTTGTGTTAAGAAATGTCTAGATTATTTCTCAAAAGTGATGTTTCTGCGATATAAATACCTTCGCACCAACGTATCATCATTGTTTCAGGGCTGAAATGCGAATGGAACAAGGCTTGGTTTGAAAATTCGAATCATTTGTCCAGTCTGAAAACTGATATAAAGCGTTCAATACATGTTTAAGGAGATCGCTGGTTGTTTAATTAGCCTTTCACTAATTGATTATCGCAGCAATACCAATGCACATAATACAACGCTAAATGAATGCAGCGATATCGAGTATGGCTACATTGCTGCATAGATTGGAACAAATTGGTTGAATATAATTGAATAAAACGGACTTATTATATATATGGTATGTATACGTGATACAACGAGATATTTAAAAATTTGGCTGAACTTTGTTATGTGTTACCAAATACATTAAATACTAAGTAGAAATTGATACCTTGTTGTATGTTTTTAATAAATGTTGATGTGAACCGCTACAGTGTCTACACATAGTGTTGTTCGTGTAATCATATTATGGTTAGCCTGAATGTGGCTAACCATATATGACATAATTATATAACGATTCACGTAGTGTAGATAGTATACACGATTTTAGGCCCTATGTGTCTTTTTCGGAAATATAGTTGTTTGGAGCTATTTGGGAACATCCCAATTATTACAACCAAAAACAAAATAACGTCCTATCTTTTAACATGGAGAAAATGGACTTCCTGCCCCCAAGTGCCCCCAACCTCGTTTTCGAGCGCGATACTTACATGGCCTATATATCTGGTTATGCTTACACTACATTAGTATAAAACACCACACGACAACAATATCTCCGGAAATAGCGTGTATTCTAAACGATAATGAATTAACAATTAGCACACCGAAATATAGCGTATGCCCCAATAAATAAATTATCTTTTGTCGAAAGTTGTTCAAGATATTTTATTCGTACATTATTTGCCTGATAATGCCTTGCTTATACTCGAGTCTAACCTTTTTGCGCTCGACCCTATTGCATAGGCCTATAATATGTGAAACCATCAAATTAACACGGGGAACATTATATAATGATCTGCACTTGTAATCCAACAAACACTCTGAACTGGGAAAAGCTATTCTCTAAGAGACACAAGCGAGTGACATGACTTACCTGTAGTATGCCTTTGTTCACATGATAGGGGATCGAGTCTCCTATATTTCCTCTGAGGTATGTCAATGTACCATCATAAACATATATAGCAATGCACAATCTGCCGGGAAAGGCAGCCGCGGCATTGTTCGATTGGCATCGCGTAAATATATAAATATATGCTAAGGAATTTAACAACGTTTTTTGCTAAAAATAAAAAGAGAAAAATGTGACCCCGGAATCAGAACGTAATAATTAATCTTACACATCATATCTTAACGATCGTACACCTTCAACATCGCGGGACAGTTGTATGTCCCACTGGAAAGTTTCATAATTACGCAGTCTCCCAGTGACGTCTTGTCTAAATATTATATTATCTTTGAGGTTTGTCAACTCTTGCCAAGCATCGCAAACAACTACATGCAATTCATTTACACGAGGAAAGTGTTTCAGTAAGCATGTGATAGCTGCATATACATAATAAAATTAGCTCTGTCGCGATATTCAATGTTTTAATGATACTTTCGACCAATCGCAGCGAGTCAGACTAATATTGAGGTATGACGTCAGTCGTTACGAATTTTGAATTCATAAATTTACATTGTATACATTACGTTCGTCAATTCCCAACATATGCATATCTTTGTGTGCGCGTCGACATGAACGTGTTTTTATTGATATGTGATTTGATCTTAACTGCGTCGATGATACCGATCGTTTATTTAAAAGGTAACGTATGTATGTGTTTAAATTGCTTTCATTTATCCGACCTCGGTTAAATTGTACTCAACGGCGTGTCGCGATCCGGTGTAGTGGTCCCAGCATCGGCCGGGCCCAGATTCGGCACGGTAGCATGCATGGATTCCGCGTCATTACTAAACAAAATGCAAATCACATACGGCCTAAAATAAGTCATACTATCTGCGATACATAAATCGTTATGTCTATGTTTGACATAGACATGACAGCGACAAATCGGACAGTTAAGGTAAGAAAGCTATACCAATAATAAGTTTGTATCTTATGTACCTCCGACAAGAATAGGTAATTCTTTTAAATACGACTGGATTGTTGTAATATCATGCTTACCAAAAACAATGTTAATTACCTGTGTTTGTTTAATAAAATATATCAAAAACTTGGTTTTTTTGTAACAGTTATCCGAAAAAAGTGGTATCGGATGTACATAAAAATGTATGCCCGACACCCCCTACATCCGACATCATACACAATAATAAGAAGAACACTTTATTTACACACCATCAAATCCGGGACAGTTGTCCCGTTCACGGGTGTGCATATACACGTAAATAGCTAAACATTAGAATGATTAAATATTATTAATACACTATTTCATGTATTTCCTGTATTCTTAAATTAAGCAATTTTAATTGAATATTTTGAACATTGAAACAACATCATAATTTAATGTGAACTGATACATAACACATCAAATTGAACGTATGCAGTCACATCATCTAGATGCTGTTAGTACATGAACTCTATATACAATCATGAACAAGTCGTTTGTCAGTTATTATTAATAATATATATTATTAAAAATGCCTAATTGAATTGTTTGTTCTGCATAAATACAATTGACTAAACTTACTGTTGCTACATTTACTTACAAAACATTACTACATGTGGAATGGATTCATGAATATACTTTACTCAATAATTAATACAGGGGTGTACACAAAAAAAGAACACTGATTATAGGAAATCATGAGTCAGCAAGCTCAAAGTGATTCAATTCAAGATTCAAGATTCAAAAAACTTTATTATCCGTTTAAAAACATATTAAAAACGGAAAATTGTCTTTAGTCACACATAAAAAGACAGTAATAAAACAGTGGTGAATCATATCTACAATTGTCAATACAATATAAAATGATAGTAAATTTAGTCATCACTAAAATGGGTAAAGTATCATAATAAATAAATTACGAATAAAAATAAATAAATAAATAAGCATGTATAATTTATTTAAATGGGTCTCTGA
This sequence comes from Oasisia sp. SBJ-2009, assembly GCA_964017155.1. Taxonomy (NCBI): domain Eukaryota; kingdom Metazoa; phylum Annelida; class Polychaeta; order Sabellida; family Siboglinidae; genus Oasisia; species Oasisia sp. SBJ-2009. The sequence continues at coordinate 10,590,098 of OZ024861.1, forward strand.
TTTGAGACAATAACATTAGCAATAACATAATACTAAAATTGATAAATGAATAAGATTAAATAAAGAGTTACCATAAGAATATGAGACACATAAAATGTAAACATTTATTAATGACTTCGTATAAACATAGCTCTGTTGCCCAGATAACATCTAAGTTATATACAAAAGTAGCAGAGACAATACTTGGGGGAAATAATCATGTTTTTCGAATGTATAAACAAGGTAAAAAAGAATCAATTTAAAGGGATGATTATGAACAGATTGTTGGCAGATAAATATAATCCAATCAAGCATTCGTGATGAAATGAAAATACATCAACAGTTGGAGTGGATTCCCTCGTAGTTCAAGATCAAGAATCAACGACATAATTTGAAAGTAGAACATGAAACCTTGGAAATCACAACACATGTCATAATCAATTTGACAGATTAACTTACGATTTGTATAAATTTCATGTCTAGTAATTATTCTGACAATTATGAGGCCATATTTTAACATATTTCAATTACTGTTTTACAGAACTATCTTAAAGTAATTTTCATTGTATATATATATGTATATGTATATATATATATATATATATATATATATATATATATATATATATGTATATATATATATATATATATATATATATATATATATATATATATATATATATATGTATATATATATATATATATACTACAAATCAATAAGGGAAATAATTGTGGAAAAGGAAATGTTTCAATTCCATTTGTAACCAGTGTTCCACTTTTCGCTCATGTGTGTACGTGCGTACGTGCGTGCGTGCGTGCGTGCGTGCGTGCGTGCGTGCGTGCGTGTACACGAACATTATATATTATTGATTGTCTGTCATTACATATTTTAGAACCTCTCGAGTGCCTTAGGACTGAGAAAGGGACAGAATACAGAGGAACAATGTCCAAATCAAAATCAGGATGGAGATGCCAGCCATGGCAATCGGTGGTAGGTCGTACTATGCTTAATATAAGTGTGCTAAACCGATGAGTTGTTGTATACCTGTATCAACTATAAGCCATGTCGAAAAAATGATATGGTTCTCATATGTAATTTTATATAACGTCAATCCTATATAATTCATAACAAATACGTGTTGTTGCTTTCCCCGTACTTATGGGATTTTGAATAATGGGCTGTATACATGCTAAACAAAATCTCATATGACATTTACAATGCCATTTAATAAATTCCAAGGCGACTTCCGTATCAATATTATGTTTATTGAATTGATATAGTAATATTATTTTTAGATTCTTTTTTTCACAATATATTGTCGCGGTGCTGTCTGGAAACTAGTAAGACAATATACATTCTAGGAAACGATACGACAAGTAGAACAAAATCAGCGTTTCCATTTGCATATCATCACGTAAGGTGAACAATTCAAATTTTAGCTAAATGGCAACCAAGTTACATTTATTTTCTAGTAATTAATAAGTGCTTCATCATCAGCTGTAATTACTTTATTTAGGAATTGGTGCAGGACCAAGATGAAAGTTTACTTGCAGAACAGTCTGAAGTGACAATGACGCGGGAACTAATATCATTTGGGAGGGTAATGTACTACCGGAGATTCAGCACCACTCCGTCTTCTCCGTTGTTTCTCGCCCTGCTTCAGGCTTCTGTTGTGTCACTGCCTCCACGTGTCTCACTCAGGACATATATCAGAAGAGGGGGTGCTGCTGGAATTTTTTTGTTGCCGTCGGACCCTAAATTATCTTGCTGCAGTTTGAAAGAAGGGCACAGCCATTTTGTCTGTGCCCCAAACAAAATATGCATGACCACTTAGCCCCCCCATTTTTTCAGATGATTTTAGGCGTATGTGTATGTTCTTCACACATTTTCACACACGTTTCAGCATCACACATTACTTCAGATTTACTAGGGGAGCAATTTCAGAGGGTCGATTGCATTATGCCAGTGTAAAAATGTATGCACTAGAGTACATGATTATTGACTTCTTGTGCCCCAGGTCTTATACACGGAATCCTCAACATGCTACGATATATATATATATATATATATATATATATATATATATATATATATATATATATATATATATATATATATATATATATATATATATATATATATGTATTAATATAATATATATATATATATATATATGTATTAATATAATATATATATATATATATTAATATAATATATATATATATATATAATATATATATATATATATATATATATATATATATATATATATATATATATACTACTCAAATTTTGCTAGGGATCATTAATCATTATTTAGGGCGGTATGTATATTTATGCATATATATATATATATATATCCGCCCTAAATAATGATCCCTAACTAATTTTGAGTAATATATATTATATTGATATATATGTATATATATATATATATATATATATATATATATATATATATATATATATATATATATATATATATATATATCGTAGCGTGTTGAGGATATATATATATATATATATATATATATATATATATATATATATATATATATATATATACTAAATATTTGCTAGGGATAATAATTTAGGGCGGTATTATATTTTTCGACATGGGTATCACACAAAACTAAAAATGACATATATTCGAGGAAATGTTTATTTCCTGACTGTTATTGCTGTATACCAAATGTGAACAATAGATAACACGCGTTTTGTCGTCAAAGAAGCACACCCCCAAAAATGGAGGTTTCAGAATGTTACTGCAAGTCATGAAAATGTCCCAAATAGTTAAATTACCAGCAGCAACAACTGTCAGTAGCTTGTGTGTGACCCATGTGATGCAATCACAACCTAGCAACGGCGTCTCATGCTTCCAATGAGTCTCTGGATGGCTGCCATCTCACGATAGTTCCATTATAAATATGGTATGATGACTATGATCCTTACCAAATTTTTAGTAATATATACATATATATATATATATATATATACTATTATTTTTCGATATGTTTCAATACTGGTGAATTACTATATATATATATATATATATATATATATATATATATATATATATATATACATATATATATATATACATATATATATATATATATATATATATATATATATATATATATGTGTTTATATATATATATATATATATGTGTGTTTATATATATATATATATATATATATATATATATATATATACATACATACATACACTATTATTTTACGATATACTTCAATACTGGTGAATTACTTTAGGATATCCGCGATCACAGGCTGTTGATGGACTGATCAGCGGAAGCTGGGTCAACTTTGAGAGTACCATATTTTGTGACTGGCTGTCATTGTTTTATTCGCAGTCTAGAGCAGGACGGTTTTGCATCCCACGATATAGACGCAACTACTGCAGCAACAATATGGCGCCACGATGCAGAGAACGCGCACCATGGTGTTATACGCTAGACGGAGACTCTACTTGGGAGCTGTGCGACATTCCTAAGTGTCGTGAGTAGCTTATGACAGAGTTAAGATCTGTGGCTAGTGGCGAGTTCTGGCAGAAGAGCCATCTAAACGAATTATCACCCGTAAATCATGGCTTCGGTAACATACCTAACTTACATGTATTGTTATAAATATACGAACGTCCAAGCCGTTGCATAGTCATTATATACTGCACGACAGAAGGCAGCATCAGACGCTAATGTATGCAATGCATCTCCCATAATTTATTTAATGATATACATATACATATACATATACATATACATATACATATACATATACATATACATATACATATACATATACATATACATATACATATACATATACATATACATATACATATACATATACATATACATATACATATACATATACATATACATATACATATACATATACATATACATATACATATATATATATATATACATATATATATATATATATATATATATATATATATATATGTGTGTGTGTGTGTGTGTGTGTGTGTGTGTGTGTGTGTGTGTGTGTGTGTGTGTGTGTGTGTGTGTGTGTGTGTGTGTGTCATATTGCATTTTATTGTAAATATGCACTATGTGACTCAACGCCAGAACACATTCCCATTTTACATGAACTATACTTGCATGTTGAATATATATATATATATATATATATATATATATATATATATATATACATATATATACATATATATATATATATATATATATATATATATATATATATATATATATATATATATATATATATGTATATATATATATATATATATATATATATATATATATATATATATATATATTAACGTGTTTCTTCTTGCGTATGTCAACCCATATTTCCGTCGTAGTTACGTGTGTATTGTTATATTGTGATTGGCGAGTATATCTCTTTTACGTTTTAGCCGCACCGGAGTGTCTTACCAGTGAAAAAGGGACAGAATATCGAGGGATAATATCCATTTCAAAATCAGGTTGGAAATGCGCGGCATGGAATTCGATGGTAAGTTGCACTACGCTTATAATAAATATTTATAAACGATGAGTTGTAACATATCTGTATAAAACATTTAAATCATTAGGCAATTACGGTTTGTTTCTGGTATGTTTATCATAATTATTTTCTAATCCATTGTCGACAATATTTATTTATTTAATGCATGCTGTGGATTTAAAAAATAAACTGTAAATTTATAAAAATGGCTTTTGTGATTTTGAATCCCGGGATATATTATCGTGAAAGCTCAGAGCAGTCAGTAACTCCATTCAAGGGGACCACTGTGAAAATGTATTGTCTTAAATTACAGTAGTCGGTAGGCAATCTAGTAATACAATACTATTAATGCCAATAAAGCGACCTTTTTGTACCAGTCCACACCCACACAATAAAAGATTAAATAATATAATTATCATTAAATAGCTGGCTATGATGTTGTTTGGAAGTGTATTCCAGGCCTTTGCTGCGGATACGGTTAACGATCGCGCTCCCCACGAGTTTTTGTGTGTGTGTTCAGTTAACAGCGACTTGTTTGCAGAGCGCATATTTCCACGGAGTAGTGCGTACGGTTTAACAAGGCTACAAAAGACTGTTAGCACTAGGCGTGATCCTCCAATCCATTACAAATAGACGATTACCCCTTTGGCCTTTACTCGAGAATGTATATACGAGAATATTCAAGAGAATGTGCACACTTTACTTTGATTAATATAAATAGCCTACGACAGTTGTCCCTAATGTCGCATTTTCTAATTACCACCTACAATTTAGTTGCCGTCACTCACATTACATAGCAAATGTTAAACTTTGCTGCTAAAATGTCACACAACTTGTGGCGCTTTCATAAAAACATATATCATGATGGTAATGTCAAACAGTTTAAATGTAAAAACAAATCAACCATCTTGATTCTCAGTCATAACATCGCTGTTGTAATTAATTATGGCTACAGCTAACCATGGTAGATATAATCATATTTCACACTGTTCTACTCGTTGACATGCACATGTATGTCCATGTCACTCGCCAAAGACATCACTGTTTCTCGACTGCCTTGTTGGGAGTGAAGTGGTTAGTGTGTGATTGGTCATCTTCACATGTGTGTGGACAGGTACAATTTGTCAAAGGTATTATTTTATCATGCGTCCAAACAGTTAGTCAATAATGGTTATTTCTTATGTGTAACCTGCTTCACAAATATTTGTAACTTGTGTTTTGTTTCTGTTAGATGTGACAACCGGCAAATCATTTAGACAATATACATAGGGAAAGCGTCAACATTTCCCTCGTGTTCCCGTATTGTCTAAAGCAACAGTACCTGGCGTCATATACGCTGAGGTTTGCCAAATATAAGAAGCGGTGTTCGCTCTATCGTAACTCTGGGTAGACAGCCTTCTTATTTTATACCCTGCTGTGGGCAGACACTTTGAAGATGGCAGCCAATATTTAATTACGTTGCATGATGCTTGCAGTAAAATATGGATATCTCTACAACCGATGCATGAAAATATTTGAAACGAATTGCATTTTATATAAAATGATTCTGTGAATAATATATGCTATTTCAAACTCCTACAATTAAGACGACAATATAAATTAATAATGTCATCATGCTTTATAGTGTGCATATTAAAAAATCCCAGAACCTGCTATTGTGATCCTGTGAAACTAGTGTAACCATGCATGTATGTTAGTTTTGACCTAGAAAAACATCAAATGTTCTGGTTAATTTTCAAATTATAGTTATTTTTATAAACAACACCAACGTGCATGACTACATAATCATGCTACATACTTTCCAAAATATCTACCGTTTACCGATCATTTTTCCAAAACAAAATTCTGTTCCTGTGTAAATTCAACACCCGAATATCGAAAGATAGCACACTCCTTTCACAATTAGGAGCGCCCTTATCAGAAGCAATGTAAAATATTAATAAAATAAATACCCTACATCCCTATGACCTAGATGTGTTCTACGTGCCAGGGAAGTACATGTATCTTGCTGATACACTATCCCCTATGGAAGAGGAATTGAGCAGAGTAGTTCACAGTCTTGTGCTCAACATCCCAGTCAGTGCGAACAAACTGTCTGAGATACGTCAAGCAACTGAACAACATCCAACGTTGACAAAAGTTAGGAATCTCATCATGGCAGGATAGCCAAAGTCCAGGAAAACCGTTCCGCCTGATGTGCAAAGCTTGTGGAACACCAGAGACGAACTCCACGTAGCAGAAGGCATCATATTCGTTGGTGAAACGGTGTTGATCCCAGCTACACTTCGTCAGCAGATGCTACGTCTCATCCATGAAAGTCACATGGGAGCGGAGAAATGCAAAGCACGTGCACTAACTGTCATGTATTGGCCTGGCATGTCAAAGGACATCGAACACGAAAAGCCAGCAACAGAAAAGCCAGCAACGAGAGCATGACATTCCTGATGGAAAATGGCAGAAGCTAGCCATGGATATCATAACATACCATGGACGCGACTTTCTGGTAGTAGTGGACTACTACTCGAAATACCCAGAGATCTTACAGCTTCAGTACAAGACAGCCAAGACAATCATCACACACACGAAAAGCATTTTGTTCACGACATGGGATACCAGACGAAATCGTGAGTGATAACATGCCTTTCGGTAGTCGTGAGTTCAAGGACTTTGCCCATGAATGGGGTATAAAGCCGACAACGTCAAGCCCGACGTATGCACAGTCCAACAGCCAAGCTGAGAGGTGTGTGCAAACCCTCAAGGGATTGTTAAAGAAAGCGGACGAGGAAGGTCGTGATGCTTACATCGCACTACTCGAGTACAGAAACACACCAATTTCTGGTCTCCAGTATAGGCCGTCTCAAATGCTGATGAGCATACTGCTTCGATCCAAACTGCCAACGAAGCAGAGTTTGCTGCAACCAAAGGTGGTACAAGCGCATGACGATCTCACACGCCGACAGCAGCGACAGAAGCTGTACTATGCCAAACGTGCATCGCCTTTGCAGAAGCCGGCAGTCGTCAGAAGCGCTCACGTTAACCCTCGCTCGTATCTGGTCCGGAGTCAGCACGGACAACTCCGACGAAACAGAAGGCACCTCAGCAAAACTAACGAACTACCTCCGGTATTCTTGCTAGCTGTAGAAACGTCCTCAGTGGATCATCCGCTCACTACACCCTGTGTTGATGTTCCACAAATGAGACAAGTGCCACCAGCTCCACCAGAACCGGCTGATACACAAGAGACGCTGGTGGCACACGACCGTGTTACCAGGAGTGGTCGGATCATAAAGACTCCAGCTAGATACCGATGAACAATGTTAAGTAACACTCCTTTGTACCCGTATGTTTAATTCTTGAAATACGGTTGATATGACAGATGGACTTACGTACTGTAGCGCTGCCACCTGCTGGACTACAATAACAAACATAAGTTGTTACTTTTGCCATTTTCTTGTAATAAACGAGTTCTGTTCTGTTCTACATTTTATCGACACGTGCTGGTATATATCACGCAACACCACAGCAGCACACTGCTGAGTTAATCAACTCAAGCTACGCGAACGTTGAAAGCAACCTCTTTTGTGATACGTTGTCGTTGTTTTGTTAGCAGCCTCATATAACAAGTGACTGTATTCCAAAGGACAGAAGCAACTACTGCTCCAACAATATGAAGGCACGGTGCACAACGAGCAAACCATGGTGTTATACGATAGGCGGACCCTTGACGTGGGAGGAATGTAACATTCCCAAGTGTCGTGAGTAGTATTTGACAGGGTTGCGATCTATGGTTAATGGCCATATTTGGAAGCCAAACAAAATCTAAAAAATGGCCCGTATATCATGGCTATATATATATATATATATATATATATATATATATATATATATATATATATATATATATATATATATATATATATATATATATTAACGTGTTTCTTCTTGCGTATGTCAACCCATATTTCCGTCGTAGTTACGTGTGTATTGTTATATTGTGATTGGCGAGTATATCTCTTTTACGTTTTAGCCGCACCGGAGTGTCTTACCAGTGAAAAAGGGACAGAATATCGAGGGATAATATCCATTTCAAAATCAGGTTGGAAATGCGCGGCATGGAATTCGATGGTAAGTTGCACTACGCGTATAATAAATATTTATAAACGATGAGTTGTAACATATCTGTATAAAACATTTAAATCATTAGGCAATTACGGTTTGTTTCTGGTATGTTTATCATAATTATTTTCTAATCCATTGTCGACAATATTTAATGCATGCTGTGGATTTAAAAAATAAACTGTAAATTTATAAAAATGGCTTTTGTGATTTTGAATCCCGGGATATATTATCGTGAAAGCTCAGAGCAGTCAGTAACTCCATTCAAGGCGACCACTGTGAAAATGTATTTTCTTAAATTACAGTAGTCGGTAGGCAATCTAGTAATACAATACTATTAATGCCAATAAAGCGACCTTTTTGTACCCCCGTCCACACCCACAAAATAAAAGATTAAATAATATAATTATCATTAAATAGCTGGCTATGATGTTGTTTGGAAGTGTATTCCAGGCCTTTGCTGCGGATACGGTTAACGATCGCGCTCCCAACGAGTTTTTGTGTGTGTGTTCTGTTAACAGCAACTTGTTTGCAGAGCGCATATTTCCACGGAGTAGTGCGTACGGTTTAACAAGGCTACAGAAGACTGTTGGCACTAGGCGTGATCCTCCAATCCATTACAAATAGACGATTACCCCTTTGGCCTTTACTCGAGAATGTATATACGAGAATATTCAAGAGAATGTGCACACTTTACTTTGATTTATATAAATAGCCTACGACAGTTGTCCCTAATGTCGCATTTTCTAATTACCACCTACATTTAGTTGCCGTCACTCACATTACATAGCAAATGTTAAACTTTGCTGCTAAAATGTCACACAACTTGTGGCGCTTTCATAAAAACATATATCATTTTCATGATGGTAATGTCAAACAGTTTAAATGTAAAAACAAATCAACCATCTTGATTCTCAGTCATAACATCGCTGTTGTAATTAATTATGGCTACAGCTAACCATGGTAGATATAATCATATTTCACACTGTTCTACTCGTTGACATGCACATGTATGTCCATGTCACTCGCCAAAGACATCACTGTTTCTCGACTGCCTTGTTGGGAGTGAAGTGGTTAGTGTGTGATTGGTCATCTTCACATGTGTGTGGACAGGTACAATTTGTCAAAGGTATTATTTTATCATGCGTCCAAACAGTTAGTCAATAATGGTTATTTCTTATGTGTAACCTGCTTCACAAATATTTGTAACTTGTGTTTTGTTTCTGTTAGATGTGACAACCGGCAAATCATTTAGACAATATACATAGGGAAAGCGTCAACATTTCCCTCGTGTTCCCGTATTGTCTAAAGCAACAGTACCTGGCGTCATATACGCTGAGGTTTGCCAAATATAAGAAGCGGTGTTCGCTCTATCGTAACTCTGGGTAGACAGCCTTCTTATTTTATACCCTGCTGTGGGCAGACACTTTGAAGATGGCAGCCAACATTTAATTACGTTGCATGATGCTTGCAGTAAAATATGGATATCTCTACAACCGATGCATGAAAATATTTGAAACGAATTGCATTTTATATAAAATGATTCTGTGAATAATATATGCTATTTCAAACTCCTACAATTAAGACGACAATATAAATTAATAATGTCATCATGCTTTATAGTGTGCATATTAAAAAATCCCAGAACATGCTATTGTGATCCTGTGAAACTAGTGTAACCATGCATGTATGTTAGTTTTGACCTAGAAAAACATCAAATTTTCTGGTTAATTTTCAAATTATAGTTATTTTTATAAACAACACCAACGTGCATGACTACATAATCATGCTACATACTTTCCAAAATATCTACCGTTTACCGATCATTTTTCCAAAACAAAATTCTGTTCCTGTGTAAATTCAACACCCGAATATCGAAAGATAGCACACTCCTTTCACAATTAGGAGCGCCCTTATCAGAAGCAATGTAAAATATTAATAAAATAAATACCCTACATCCCTATGACCTAGATGTGTTCTACGTGCCAGGGAAGTACATGTATCTTGCTGATACACTATCCCCTATGGAAGAGGAATTGAGCAGAGTAGTTCACAGTCTTGTGCTCAACATCCCAGTCAGTGCGAACAAACTGTTTGAGATACGTCAAGCAACTGAACAGCATCCAACGTTGACAAAAGTTAGGAATCTCATCATGGCAGGATAGCCAAAGTCCAGGAAAACCGTTCCGCCTGATGTGCAAAGCTTGTGGAACATCAGAGACGAACTCCACGTAGCAGAAGGCATCATATTCGTTGGTGAAACGGTGTTGATCCCAGCTACACTTCGTCAGCAGATGCTACGTCTCATCCATGAAAGTCACATGTGAGCGGAGAAATGCAAAGCACGTGCACTAACTGTCATGTATTGGCCTGGCATGTCAAAGGACATCGAACACGAAAAGCCAGCAACAGAAAAGCCAGCAACGAGAGCATGACATTCCTGATGGAAAATGGTAGAAGCTAGCCATGGATATCATAACATACCATGGACGCGACTTTCTGGTAGTAGTGGACTACTACTCGAAATACCCAGAGATCTTACAGCTTCAGTACAAGACAGCCAAGACAATCATCACACACACGAAAAGCATTTTGTTCACGACATGGGATACCAGAAGAAATCGTGAGTGATAACATGCCTTTCGGTAGTCGTGAGTTCAAGGACTTTGCCCATGAATGGGGTATAAAGCCGACAACGTCAAGCCCGACGTATGCACAGTCCAACAGCCAAGCTGAGAGGTGTGTGCAAACCCTCAAGGGATTGTTAAAGAAAGCGGACGAGGAAGGTCGTGATGCTTACATCGCACTACTCGAGTACAGAAACACACCAATTTCTGGTCTCCAGTATAGGCCGTCTCAAATGCTGATGAGCATACTGCTTCGATCCAAACTGCCAACGAAGCAGAGTTTGCTGCAACCAAAGGTGGTACAAGCGCATGACGATCTCACACGCCGACAGCAGCGACAGAAGCTGTACTATGCCAAACGTGCATCGCCTTTGCAGAAGCCGGCAGTCGTCAGAAGCGCTCACGTTAACCCTCGCTCGTATCTGGTCCGGAGTCAGCACGGACAACTCCGACGAAACAGAAGGCACCTCAGCAAAACTAACGAACTACCTCCGGTATTCTTGCTAGCTGTAGAAACGTCCTCAGTGGATCATCCGCTCACTACACCCTGTGTTGATGCTCCACAAATGAGACAAGTGCCACCAGCTCCACCAGAACCGGCTGATACACAAGAGACGCTGGTGGCACACGACCGTGTTACCAGGAGTGGTCGGATCATAAAGACTCCAGCTAGATACCGATGAACAATGTTAAGTAACACTCCTTTGTACCCGTATGTTTAATTCTTGAAATACGGTTGATGTGACAGATGGACTTACGTACTGTAGCGCTGCCACCTGCTGGACTACAATAACAAACATAAGTTGTTACTTTTGCCATTTTCTTGTAATAAACGAGTTCTGTTCTGTTCTACATTTTATCGACACGTACTGGTATATATCACGCAACACCACAGCAGCACACTGCTGAGTTAATCAACTCAAGCTACGCGAACGTTGAAAGCAACCTCTTTTGTGATACGTTGTCGTTGTTTTGTTAGCAGCCTCATATAACAAGTGACTGTATTCCAAAGGACAGAAGCAACTACTGCTCCAACAATATGAAGGCACGGTGCACAACGAGCAAACCATGGTGTTATACGATAGGCGGACCCTTGACGTGGGAGGAATGTAACATTACCAAGTGTCGTGAGTAGTATTTGACAGGGTTGCGATCTATGGTTAATGGCCATATTTGGAAGCCAAACAAAATCTAAAAAATGGCCCGTATATCATGGCTATATATATATATATATATATATATATATATATATATATATATATCCATGATATACGGGCCATTTTTTAGATTTTGTTTATATATATATATATATATATATATATATATATATATATATATATATATATATATATATATATATATATATATGATCAGTTATCAGAACGTCGTCAGAATCTGCTTTTGGGGGGGTAAATTTAGAATTCAATATTTCACGTTTTCCCTTTATCCACTAATAAATAACATGTCAAGGTATACTGGAAATAAATTTGGGTAGCTTAATTAGTAAAATCGGCTCTTTGGCATCGCTTTGAAGTTGGGTGTTTGTGTTGCGCGATACCGAGCGTATGCACGCACATAGTGTATCTAGTGTATATGTTATGGTATTGAATTATTTCGCTAAGTGTTCTAGTTTATTTTGTTTGAGCATGTGACAGGTGTATGGTTCAAAATGGACAGAAGTGGCAATGTGTGTAAACATTCTTTTGTTTTTATGCAATTTAAAAATTATAATGCATTTTTGGTACCCCGCAAAAAGAGTAAAGCGGTCATATAATTACTTGTCATTCTAAGGGGAACTGCTTGTATACTGTCACCGTAAATGCAGGTATAAAATGAACAATTACCTTTTCAACGGAACAAACCTTATGCGGATACTGTCTTCTGTAGTCTTCATAAGGATGTTTAAAATAGGTATACGCTCGGTATCGCTGAAAAGCATTCTTCACTTGTATTTTCAAAATAGAAAATACTTGTTCTAAGCGGCATTTGTGTTATTCTGCTTGGCCTCGGCGTGTTGCCCTGAGACAGGTATGTGCACTATTTCCCAGTCATCGCCATTTCTAAGGAAACGCAGTTCTCGTTTAACTCGGACGTCGCCATTGTGGCAAGAAGTATATTTTTAACCAAGTAATTGTCATGTCGATTATTTTATAATGTTCGGGATGATTAAACAGTCTTCCTGTCAGCTAATGGACGCCGTCTCGAACTGTTGGTCGTCTATTGTTGGTCGTCGAGTGACAAAAAAAACAATAGTTTTAGTATATACACAGTGGTTCAGTAAATATTGGACATCAGACAAATTTGATATACTTTTTAATGATTCAATAACAGGAGGAGATCGCGTGAAATTCCACTCTTAACCAAATTAGTTATGTGTAGGCATCGAATACATTCCGCTAATCACAATAACGAATAAACAACTTATTCTACTAATGTGCTTACTGCTACAATAATTTGCTGCATTAGTAAGTGATAACCATGGAAATAACCTCATCGACAAACTAAACTTGTCTAGTACAATACTCATATTCTACGAAAGCATGATATGAACTGAACATGTCCTTTATTCAGCAATGTGT
>OZ024861.1:10608911-10613911 GCA_964017155.1 Oasisia sp. SBJ-2009
ATTAGGTTAATATGTATGTATACAGCAATAAGCTATTTGGCAATTATGACATGTAAGAAAATCACTTACTTTGGAGCATATTTTGTAAATTGTTCGAAAAAAGTAAGTGATTTCTTTTTACAAAAATAACCAAAAGAGAAAGCGCAACATGTGCCCATGTTTTTTCCGGTCATGGCTAACGCATGTGCAAAAGCACCATTACAATAATAATATTGGCAAAGAATAGGAAGCGGTGTCCTGAACATGTTAAAATGCTGAATCTGGATCAGTGTATTAGCGCTATGTGTTAATACCAGCGAGCTTGTTTTACATTTTCTATATAATAGCAAGTTGCTAGACGAATCAGTTGACTGGGCCAACCTTGAGAGTAGTGTATGTTGTGATACGTTGTCTTTGTGTTGTTAACAGCATGACGCACCAGGCTGGTGCAAACCAAAGCACAGAAGCAATTTTTGCTCCAACACTATGAAACCAAAATGCAGAAAAAGAAAGCCATGGTGCTATACGAAAGGCGGTGTAAATTTGTGGGAGCTGTGCGATATTCCCACTTGTCGTGAGTAGCTTACGACAGTTTTGCGATTTGTGACTGGTGGCCAAAAATATGTTTTTTGTGGCCACCTGAATATTCATAGTTATATGGATATATACATATATGCATAAATAAATATATAAAATGCATATGTACACATGTACACATATACTCTCATCAATGGGGTGATAATTATAAACACAAATCAGTAAAACATGATTATGATAACGATTTAATACAACTCAATCACTCAGTAATATACTAAAACACAATATCCATTATAAAGATATCCCGTGAATTGTCGTGTCTCAACCCGTAATTTTTCGTCTGACAACACAGTTCTGTGCAGAGTATGCTGATTATTAGTATCTGATTAACTAGTATCAAACTAATCACATAATCTGCGTATCTAAATTGCTCACAAATACATATTTGAATGTGATCAATATACATTCGCATTCGAATCCGATCCATAAACATTCGCATGCCAAATGTTTCATCGAATGCGAATGCTGGCATATTGCAAACATAATTGTTACTGCCTGGCCAACGGGTTCAATGGTTCTATGAACCAATCACCAGCTTAAATCCGCAGTCCGCCTTGTATGTCCTCTTGTTATAGCAAGAATTGACTATGCGAACTGTCTCCTATTTGACCTCCTAGACTGCATAATAAACAACTTACAAAGTGTGCAAAATGCTGCAGCTCGGCTTGTGGTATGCTGCCACAGATGGGAATATATCACACCACTACTCATGAAACTGCACCGGCTATCTGTGAAACAATGAGTTCAGTACTCAATCCTGCTACTGCACAACATTGCCAGCTTACATCACTGACCTACTTGAACAAAGAGCCACTAGAGTGCTGTGTTCAACCTCGAACAATGACCTGTACTTGCTGCCCTCTCGCAGCCGAAACAGCGACTGGGCTTTTTCTATATCTGCTCCACCACTGTGGAATTATCTTCCAATTATGATGAAAAAACCTGTTGCTTTGTGACTTTTAAAAGACTGCTGAAAATAAATAGAGTGAGAAAACGTGGCCAAGGTTTTGACACCGCAGCACAGGATTCGAACCCGTGTCCTCTTGGTCGAGAATCCGAAGGTCTCTCCCTGAGCCACTACTTTAACTACTTTAGCAATTTTTATTTTAACAAATTTAATATTATTAATTGTATGAAACGAATTGATATTCTGTATATATACATGCATACATATTTATGTACTCAAAACTTCTCCGAATGGATTGATGACGCTATGTAAGTGTTCTTGGTATTATAATTAGAACAATACAAACAATGCCCAATGCACAGGCAGGAATAAATTATTCGTATCTGGCCAAAGGGGTTCAATGGTCCTTGAATTATGTTGCAGCCAGCATTCCTGTTCACACATGGCAATAAGACAGAATTATACAGACCTCACTGGCAAGTGACAAATGTCCTAGGCACGAGACAACCAAAGGAATCGATCTAACCTGTTAATCCCCTCTAGCAGCCAGAGTTAAACAGTATTTAACTTAACATTGGCGATACTTTTGTCATTGATTCTGTAGGAACAAGAATTTATTATAATACACATACCTTCGAAATGGAGTTAATTGAATTACCAAAGGGAGGGTTATCTAAGCACGTGTAAATCATATATACCCGGTATTTGTGTGTTGTGTGCTTTGCTGGAAAATACACCGTAGAATGTTTTCGTGAAAATGGTTTTAATCGGATAACAACATGGCATCATACTTGCCGTTGGTAACACTGTTGGAGTGTGTTGGTCCTAATATATATATATATATATATATATATATATATATATATATATATATATATATATATATATATATATAATACACACACATTTCTGTTGACAATTTTATATCTACGGGCGCTATAATATATATATATATATATATATATATATATATATATATATATATATATATATATATACAGGCCTTGCCTTTTGAGGAGCGCGATCGCGCTCGCGCTCCATCGCGCTCCTTCTTTTGCTTTTAGGAGGGCGATTTTCAGCGCACGCGGGCGTTGGATTTTTTTTTTTATCGAAATTAATTGTTATGCTTGAACACCACACTTTATGCTGCATAACACAATAACTGTTGCAGTTACCTTATAAAGTTCTGTGAGGAAAATGTAACTGTGTTTGTTACATTTACTATACAATATCCTGCATATTCATCAACGCCAATGCGTTCAGACAACGAGCGATATCGTTCGGCTTCGGTCAGTCCATGGGCGCCGCCATCTTTGAATTTCGAAGATCGTTAACACGAAATGAAAATCGCCACGAAGTATGTCTTTCCAACGAAATCCTCTCCAATAACGCGTTAAGCAGTTAATAAATATGTACAGACACAGACTATAGCAACATCAAACTAAACTAAAAAGTAATCGAACTACTAAAACAACTAAAATCCAACTTCCAAATACAAATCCAATAACTTTCAAAATGCTATAACGTAGAACGATCTACCCAGTTACAAAATCCTCAAAAAATGCAACTTACACTTGGGTAATCAAGACACTACTTGGTGAACGTATAAATAAGTATGTTAACAAAAACATCGTAGTAAAATCTTAAAATGGACCGAGTGACGGTATATTATATATACTCTATGTGACTGTTGTATTGCAGGGTGAAGGCTCGGCAATAATATCAGGAGGGCGATTTTTAGCTCTCCAATAGCTCTCCTGGTCAGTTTGAGGAGGGCGATTTTTAGCTCTCCAAGGTTTTTCAAAAGGCAAGGCCTGTATATATATATATATATATATATATATATATATATATATATATATATATATATATATATATATTCCGCCGACAGTTATATATCTGCAGGCGCCATTGTATATATATATATATATATATATATATATATATATATATATATATACAATATATACAATGTATATATATATATATATATATATATACAATGGCGACTGTAGATATACAATTGTCAGCGTATATTTTTTTCTTGTCGAGTTAACGCGAAATGTTCAGCGGGAAGATGTTGAATTCGATACATCGTAATAGTGTATTTCGACAGGTTTGCGAGGATGTACTAACATACTATTAACAATGAATTTCGGCAACAAATGCTAACTTTGATTTTTTGCTATGCAGGGGAAATATGTCTCAGCCGCCCATGCAAGAACGGCGGCATTTGCAATTTGAGAGGCGCTTATTACGACTGCACATGCAAGAAGAATACGTATGGCAAACACTGCGAATGTAAGTGAATATATCATATTTTGCGTGCCTACGCCCTTCCCGCTCGTATGTGCGCCCTTAATATTCCCTAATAAACTACAGCTGTGCCTGGGTCTGTTTACGGTAGATCAATAAGACACACAAAATTTATAATGGTAATATGGCAATCTAGATCTTTTAATTACAACTGGATTGCCTGGCGCTCACTTGAAGTGTGCGCTCGGCTAATTGTACCTTGAAAGACATACAGTATTATGGTAAATGATAAGCATCCAAGTACAGCAGAAAACCTATCATACAATCAGCTGCTTACATGTACACTGATACAATGTATTGCATAATAGTGTATCGACAGAAAACATGCGTTCAGCGAAAGTATACATTGACATAAACCGTAAGGGGGGGGAAACAACGCCACCCTCCACTGGAACAGTTATTTGTATATACATACATACATACATGTATATATAATGCATATGCATAATGTCGTGGCACACTTGACATGCTGCTTATATTTCGGTTGGTATAATCGAATAGTTGCCGCAGCATTGAACATTGACTTTGCGTGTAGCACAATTAAAATAGCCATTCTTAGGATGTTGGTGAGTAGAAGATTGCCTTTTTTACCGGTATGTAAAAAGCTACTTGAAATACGACAAGAACTTATGGATTAGGTGAATGCTAACAATCTGTAGATTTAGCTGAAGCACTTACACAAATCGTAGTTTGGCTAACGTAGGTGCTACCTCTGGTGATATTACACCTATTCGTTTGCATGTTTTCATCCACATTCATTTCCTTTCAAAAACACATTCTTCGTCTTTAGGCAATTTGTTTTACCGATCATAATAGTTATATTATTCTCAAATTGGCATTTGCCTACAGGCACTTATTCCATTAGAGATTGTCCAGATTCCAACACATTCCTTCGAAAGATTTACATTGACGTTGACATGTTTACTAAAATTCATTACTGTAATTCTTAGTAGTTTTTAGATGTCGGTAACTGGTTGGTTTAAGTTACAATCAGTGCACTGTTGCAAACCACGACAACGATCCAGAATCTTATCTGTCGAATATTTGTTTTATGTGTCCTTGTCCTAGCAAGCATAATGACAGCGAGAGCGATATGACGTCGTTTACGCTGTTTAAATAATTGTTGTAGATGTTGACGAATGCGCCAGCAATCCTTGCAGGAACAGAGGTACATGTGTGGACGGCATCAACTCGTACACAT
>OZ024861.1:10621411-10623911 GCA_964017155.1 Oasisia sp. SBJ-2009
CACATTCATCCAACACACAGGCAGCAATCACGCACATTCATAGATGCACAAACGCAGTATATATATGTTACCACACGCCCACGCTTATCACATTATTCACCCGCCTGTCTTCGTGCGAGCGGGTGCATGCACACGCATACACGCGCGCGGACACACATATGATGCTAGTTTCACGAAACATTGTTATTGCTTCTGGTTCCAATATAAATAACTCATTCCCAACAACATTCACCCGTATATGCCGTAATCCTATATTAATTTTCTATTTCACGTATTGTAATATTATGTACTCACCTTATTACGGTCCTATGGTCTATGAAATTAATTCGTGTTGGATTATGTGTTTGAGACAAATTGAACATTACATTTTGTTGTATTTATTTCTGGGCTGTGTAGATTGTGTCGGAACGTTCAAGGAGACACGCGACAAAGGTGCTGTTAATGGAGGTTACGACACTTCTGTCGAAGAAACATTAGCTGAATGTCAAGAGCTGTGCATATTCGAATATCCATACTGTCTCGCTGTCGAGTATAAAAACGGAACTTGCAGTTTGTTTTCTGAAGATGAATATCGTGCAGATGAACTAATTGAAAACGTTGGCAACATACACTCCGTGTTGGTGCCATGCTGAAACAACCGAGGCGAACATGATAACACGCACGCACGCTCGCAGGCACGCACGCTCGCACGCACACACACGCACACACAAACAAACACAGACGCAAACACGCAAGAAATATACAAACACACAAGAATTGATGTACTTCATCGCCATGAACATACAAGAATGAACGCACGCACACAAACACACGTTGGAATACACCCAACTCACACACGCACACGCACACGCACACACACACACACACACACACAACACACACACACACACACACACACACACACACACACACACACACACACACACACACACACATGCAAATTACAATAATTTATTAGAGTTCCGTTTATTATCGGAGTTTGTTTTATCGGAGTTTTCTATTAATGTGATTATTGTATTCATGTTGCATGTCTTATTCTAAATTATGGTACACATGTTCGTGTTATTGTAATTTTCGAACGGTTATGTATTATAAAAGCGTTTGTTTCAAACAATAAACACGTTCTCCGTCTAATTGATTTGGTTGGCAATGCAAGAACACGATCGTAGATTTGATGTAGGACAACGGTAGGAACGTGCTACTTATTATGTATGGGTTCCATTTCACTAGCACTCATGTGAAATTCTAAGCTCAAGTCAATTCTTTTCACACGAAAATGCTTTCATAACGAAGCGCATGCTAACATAGACGTTGTGAAACGAATGTCGTGAAATCAGCGTATGCACTCACCTCCCCAATGCGGGAGCAATTCCAAACATATTTCACATGTTCAGTATTTGGAAAGATTGGTTCCATAACAGACTACGCATAGGTTACATGACTTAGTTGTGTTAATGAATGACTGAACCAATCGCGATGCTTTCTGATGCACTTCCTGTGGCCAAGTTCCGCAGTAGAATGGGTTGAAAAGTTGAAACATTCATATACACCGATGACAGTTTACACAAACTGGTTGGTCGGTGCTATTATTCAGTTAGCGCCAGTTATTCAAGCCGACAATACTCACAAATACACACACATATATATATATATACACTGTATATATATATATTATATATATATATATTATATATATATGGCGGTTAGACATGTTATGAGGAAGGAGAACAAATACATATATATATATATATATATATATATATATATATATATATATATACATGGCGGTTAGACATGTTATGAGGAAGGAGGATAACATTCCTACTACTAAGATGTATGAAGCCATTAGTTAAATAAAAACGTGTGGTCTTACGTTCGCCATGTAGAGGACAAAAATAAAGCCCTGCCTTCAAGTATTGATGGTGTGCGGGTGATGAAGAAATAGCACGACTCTTTTCCGAAAAATATAAACACCTACAGCATTGTGTCATGTGATATTGATGATATGATATGAGCGCTAAAAATGCGGAGATAAACAAGCAGATTAAAAATAATAACGTGTATGACATTATCGAAGGCGTCCAGCGACAGAAGCGGAGTAAGTCAGGTAGTGAAGAGGGTTTCAACTCTGACCAAATGACACATGGTCTGAAAATGGTCGTTGTGCTGTTGGCATTATTTTTAACAGTATATTAATACATGGTGTCAGCTCCGACTAAATGTTAGTTGGAACTATGGTTCCTATACTAAAGGACATGAGACATCTAGTCTATCTATCCGACAAGTTTAGCTATTGCTCTTGGTAGCATGGTTGCTGAACTGTTTATATTATCAAAGGAACAACATGAACTTGCAACATCGTATTTGGATTTAAGCCAATGTTCACTACTCACTGGACACATTGTATGATGGAGATGATGGTATATATATATATATATATATATATATATATATATATATATATATATATATATTCCGCCGACAGTTATATATCTGCAGG
>OZ024861.1:10633911-10636411 GCA_964017155.1 Oasisia sp. SBJ-2009
TAGAGTTCCGTTTATTATCGGAGTTTGTTTTATCGGAGTTTTCTATTAATGTGATTATTGTATTCATGTTGCATGTCTTATTCTAAATTATGGTACACATGTTCGTGTTATTGTAATTTTCGAACGGTTATGTATTATAAAAGCGTTTGTTTCAAACAATAAACACGTTCTCCGTCTAATTGATTTGGTTGGCAATGCAAGAACACGATCGTAGATTTGATGTAGGACAACGGTAGGAACGTGCTACTTATTATGTATGGGTTCCATTTCACTAGCACTCATGTGAAATTCTAAGCTCAAGTCAATTCTTTTCACACGAAAATGCTTTCATAACGAAGCGCATGCTAACATAGACGTTGTGAAACGAATGTCGTGAAATCAGCGTATGCACTCACCTCCCCAATGCGGGAGCAATTCCAAACATATTTCACATGTTCAGTATTTGGAAAGATTGGTTCCATAACAGACTACGCATAGGTTACATGACTTAGTTGTGTTAATGAATGACTGAACCAATCGCGATGCTTTCTGATGCACTTCCTGTGGCCAAGTTCCGCAGTAGAATGGGTTGAAAAGTTGAAACATTCATATACACCGATGACAGTTTACACAAACTGGTTGGTCGGTGCTATTATTCAGTTAGCGCCAGTTATTCAAGCCGACAATACTCACAAATACACACACATATATATATATATACACTGTATATATATATATTATATATATATATATTATATATATATGGCGGTTAGACATGTTATGAGGAAGGAGAACAAATACATATATATATATATATATATATATATATATATATACATGGCGGTTAGACATGTTATGAGGAAGGAGGATAACATTCCTACTACTAAGATGTATGAAGCCATTAGTTAAATAAAAACGTGTGGTCTTACGTTCGCCATGTAGAGGACAAAAATAAAGCCCTGCCTTCAAGTATTGATGGTGTGCGGGTGATGAAGAAATAGCACGACTCTTTTCCGAAAAATATAAACACCTACAGCATTGTGTCATGTGATATTGATGATATGATATGAGCGCTAAAAATGCGGAGATAAACAAGCAGATTAAAAATAATAACGTGTATGACATTATCGAAGGCGTCCAGCGACAGAAGCGGAGTAAGTCAGGTAGTGAAGAGGGTTTCAACTCTGACCAAATGACACATGGTCTGAAAATGGTCGTTGTGCTGTTGGCATTATTTTTAACAGTATATTAATACATGGTGTCAGCTCCGACTAAATGTTAGTTGGAACTATGGTTCCTATACTAAAGGACATGAGACATCTAGTCTATCTATCCGACAAGTTTAGCTATTGCTCTTGGTAGCATGGTTGCTGAACTGTTTATATTATCAAAGGAACAACATGAACTTGCAACATCGTATTTGGATTTAAGCCAATGTTCACTACTCACTGGACACATTGTATGATGGAGATGATGGTATATATATATATATATATATATATATATATATATATATTCCGCCGACAGTTATATATCTGCAGGCGCCATTGTATATATATATATATATATATATATATATATATATATATATATATATATATATATATATATATATATATATATATATACAATGGCGACTGTAGATATACAATTGTCAGCGTATATTTTTTTCTTGTCGAGTTAACGCGAAATGTTCAGCGGGAAGATGTTGAATTCGATACATCGTAATAGTGTATTTCGACAGGTTTGCGAGGATGTACTAACATACTATTAACAATGAATTTCGGCAACAAATGCTAACTTTGATTTTTTTGCTATGCAGGGGAAATATGTCTCAGCCGCCCATGCAAGAACGGCGGCATTTGCAATTTGAGAGGCGCTTATTTGTAATGGTAATATGGCAATCTAGATCTTTTATTTACAACTGGATTGCCTGGCGCTCACTTGAAGTGTGCGCTCGGCTAATTGTACATTGAAAGACATACAGTATTATGGTAAATGATAAGCATCCAAGTACAGCAGAAAACCTATCGTACAATCAGCTGCTTACATGTACACTGATACAATGTATTGCATAATAGTGTATCGACAGAAAACATGCGTTCAGCGAAAGTATACATTGACATAAACCGTAAGGGGGGGAAACAACGCCACCCTCCACTGGAACAGTTATGTGTATATACATACATACATGTATATATAATGCATATGCATAATGTCGTGGCACACTTGACATGCTGCTTATATTTCGGTTGGTATAATCGAATAGTTGCCGCAGCATTGAACATTGACTTTGCGTGTAGCACAATTAAAATAGCCATTCTTAGGATGTTGGTGAGTAGAAGATTGCCTTTTTTACCGGTATGTAAGAAGCTACTTGAAATACGACAAGAACTTATGGATTAGGTGAATGCTAACAATCTGTAGATTTAGCTGAAGCACTTACACAAATCGTAGTTTGGCTAACGTAGGTGCTACCTCTGGTGATATTACACCTATTCGTTTGCATGTTTTCATCCAC
>OZ024861.1:10648911-10663911 GCA_964017155.1 Oasisia sp. SBJ-2009
CCGCTATGAAACTGGCCCCAGAATGTATATGTCGCTCAGGCCGCTGTACCACAATACAAGAGCAGCCCTCTAAATGGAAGAAGGAAGAATAAAGAGTTTCGCCCCGTTCGGTTAGATCAACGAAAACGCTATCTTTTTTTACGACATCGTCAGAAATAAAGCGGAAAACTACGTGAGAGATGGCGCGTCGGCCGCGTCGTCGTGACGTCATGATGGGTTTGACGTCAGCCGCCGCGCCGCCGATCGCTGGCAAGAATTGCCAGTTTCTTTAAGGTGCTGCCACACGCCCGAGAGACTCGTACGAGTGACTCGGATGAAACCATGAAAATCGTATGTGTGACACAAAATCGGACGTAAAATCGTACGTGTGACCGGTATGTCCGAGTCCCTCGTACGAGGCACTCGTACGAGTGACTCGGAGTTAACAACCAATGAGATGACAGCACTGAATTGAACTTCGACCTTCTTAAAAATGGCAGATACTGATTTGCAAAACTCTCGCTTCAAATTTTTGTCGAGCTTTACCGTGAACATTTCGCTATGGAATGGTGCAAACCCACGTTACAAAGACAGAGGCATCGATTACGAATAGCCTGCAAGTTCTCATTATTGACGCCCCTTGAAGGAATGTTCACAAAAATGGAGGAATGTATCTCAGAAATTCGGTAGCAACGCCAACGGCAACGCCAAGGCAACGTCTTTGTCGTCGGCGTCGAATGATGGCTAGGTCGTTCAAACTTCAATGTCAGAGCCCTGTCAGAAGTAAGTAGAGCAGCGACATCATGAAATTAGGATCACTCGACTAACTGTTGTTTAGTTTCCCACAACATTTGTATTTTAAACGTTTTAATCCATAAAAAAGTGCTCGCCTGAACACACGTTACCAATGAGTGAATGACACTTCCACGAGCACTGCACTGCACTGGTGACTGTGACTGAGAATAATTTTTGAATGTATAATTAAATACAAAATATACACTCATGACCTGAAATTTAAAGTAGGTAAAACTCGTCCGTACCCATTGTTTACACCTGATAAGGAATAGCTTTTCATTGTATATGTGGCTCATGACACGAGACAAATGTAATGTGCTGTCATTTCAGGTAGGACACGCTGTTTTTAAAATGGTGTTTTTGTGAGCGTTTGATTTTGCCATCTGTTTCATCTGAAACATATTCTAGTTCCGTAACATGGTTTTTGCTTAACCTTAACGTAATAGGTGTGACTGATTTAGTACATAGATGTGATATGTAAAAAATATGAATACAAATTTCTGGACACGGTCATTGGAAGGATATTTACTGCACAGTCAGTGCAGATAGGACACACGGTTTTTAGCCGTGACGTTTTTGTTGTTGATATTTTTGAGTCTGCTAGTCTATTTTATTTTAAAAAGTATTTATTGTAGTTCCGTAACAGTCTGTTTGCATAAATGTACCATAATAAGTGTTACAGAATCAGCACATGATATGCATACATAATAAATATGAAATAACTCTGATAAGATCCTCATGGGGTGTATGTATATGGGGTATGTGTTATTAATAATACAAATGTGTAATATACATACAAGTGATTGTGTCTGCCCTTTTTTCCAGAAAAAGGCTACAACGATGCATGGAAGACATTGTGATCCAAATAATGGATATCTTGCATGAAGAATACATATCACTGGTTCCAACCGAAGGAGTGATGTTGGTGTGAACACTTATTTGTGTGTTGCCGCTCATTTGAAATGTATGTTGATGAGATGATATCACATAAATAAAATAATACAACATTGTTTCAGAAGCTGGGACTTTGTCTACTACTTCAATATACCCATTGTTTCGTTTTCATATAGGAGTATGATATTGTTCAAGCCAGAATTGGGATTTCACAGTTGTTCCTCTTAACTAAGCAATTGCTCATTATATTTAGATTCCTTATAGTTACGGTGAACTTCATTGTCTAAACGTGTGGTCCAAATTGTTTGGCATTGTGTTCATAGATGCAAGAAAATATAATTTGATGTAAAAACATTGTCATGGTCACACAGCTTCCTTCCATGGATTGCTATACAACAAGAGGAAATGTTTTTCTTATATGATGGGCAACCGACCATAAATTATTGCCTTATCTGACATTTTCATATATTTAATTAATGTTTTAATACCTTATGACTAAATGATTTATATAGATGTGTTATTTGTTATTAACTGAACTCATGACTTTCATAAACAGCCCAACTGAGTTAAACTCTACACCTTTATGTATCTCTCCTTCAGTGCAAGATAGATTGCTGAACATGTATATGGGATTATCTTCTCACTGGTAGCATGACCAATCCTGTACTGATACTCAATAGATAGGTAACTGTTACCTGTAGGATATATATCATGAAATGATAACTTGCATTTGTAAAAACAAATGTGTGTGAACTAACATTACTAGTCACTAGTATTGCAGTGGTTATATTTGATCAGGGTTGGAGGAATCCAGAGTGGAATAAGTGTTCAGTGCATTTTTTAGACATGTATTTATATACGTTCAAACTTAGGTTCATACCATGCACTATTTCGTGATGGGTCACATTCTGGAATAGATGTTGGTGTTTTTTTTAAATATGTATGTGCCCTGGATTCCTGTTGCAAAAAGTCATGATAAATTATCATTCCTCCATAGAGTTTATGGTAAATCAATCACTGCATTAATTGATTATTACTTTTCACCATCAAATCCTATCACCATCCGCTTAGTTGTTTTTCTCTGAATTAGGATTCTAGTAAAGCAAAGTGAGGTGTATTCGAAACTTATCATAATCATAATGTTGCTAGAATGTAAATTGCACTTCATTTAGCCAAACCTGTGTAAACCAGTTTACAATGTTATTGTTGTGTACATGAAGTATTCAAATTGTAAACAAAACCATAAATATATACTGCTCACAATACTGATACAAATTGCAACTTATTTTGCAAACACAGTGATGATAATGATGTACCCTAGCTAATCAAGGAACAGACTCCTCGTTTTAAATTAAGCCAAGATGACCATAAACATTAGTATTAATTATACACCCCCATGCTTGCACGTAGTAACAGCTGTTGCGTGTAAGACACGACAAGGCCATGCAAACCTTTTATTTATCAAACTGAACAATTATACACAGAATATCATCACTGTTTAATAGTGAACATTTCCTTTTTGACAGGTAGCCTGGTAATTAGTATATTCTTATCTACAAAAAAGGGGTCTGTTGTGTGACAAACTGCCTCAGGTTGCTTGTTTGTAGGTTTGGTTGTTACTTAGTAGAGGTTTATTTTTATGGATAATAAATAATCCATTTATGAAAAATTACTGATACATGCCTGATGGTATACCTGATATTTCATATAAATATTTTAAGTGGTTAACAATGCTAAATCAACCATTTCATGTTAATTACAATTAATGTCTACACCACGTACAAAAAAACATTTGTTCTAACCACATTTCTGATCACTTGACTCCACCAGGAGTGTTACAACCGATAATGTAATAATCGCCCGTTAATGTAATAACTACCCGATAATGTAATAAAATCAACCGATAATGTAATAACCGCCCGTTAATGTAATAAAATCAACCGATAATGTAATAAACTTGCTACCCGATAATGTAATAATTTTCGCCCGTTAATGTAATAAACTCCTCTTGCCTGATAATGTAATAACTTTCGCCCGTTAATGTAATAACGTACATATTTCACATAGGACTTAGTCGTTTTCGTGGATTTCATGTTGATTTCTTGCACTTAGTCCATTTTTCTGTCGCATATTTCGCAATACTGCCATGTTTACTAATAGGTAGTAGTAATCTTTTTAGATTGAATTCAATATGTTGATTCCAAACCTGAAATTAGATTCGTCGCAGCAGGTCAGATTGTTGGATTATACATTTTCGCACCACGTTATACATTCTCGCACCATTTACGAATGACGGTTTCCCTTTCCATGCTATAATGTTAGGGTATCTAATGCCGCAGGCTTGGTGTTTGCCTGTTCAATGCTATTTTGAAAGTCAGATTAAGAAATGGTTGATTTAAGAATGTTTTATTATGTAATTTGTTGACACTTTCGTGTCTGTAAATTCTCGCATGATGTAGTCTCGATCCAATTATATAATATATATATATATATATATATATATATATATATATATATATATACATACATACATTTATATATATATATATATTATATATATATATATATATACACACATTTATATTATATATATATATATGTGTATATATATATATATATATATATATATATATATATATATATACATACATTACCAAAAGACACCGCCTCTCTGCCTGTGGACCCACATCTATACTAAATTTGCATGTATCGCCTGATATTGTGCATGTGATATAATGGGTCCATGTGGATGGTTCGTAGAGTTATACATTTTTATATAAGACTACAATGAACAAGCTAACAGTCCCACAAATAACGATGGCAAGAAGTATGTCAAATATAGCATACCGGGATAGAAAGGAAACATATTGGTAACACACCTCGGGTCAGTCTCAATTAGTAATAGTAACCTGAGGAACAATTGAGAGGTAAACCGGCGAAACCATGGAATACCGAACTAGTCGGCAAAGGATTGCGCAAACAAATGTAAAATGTAACCGAGTATTGCAAAATATATTTGTTTGCATTGTGGATGGACTGTGTGTGTGTGTGTGTGTGTGTGTGTGTGTGGGTGTGTGTGTGTGTGTGTGTGTGTGTGTGTGTGTGTGTGTGTGTGTGTGTGTGTGTGTGTGTGTGTGTGTGTGTGTGTGTGTGTGTGTGTGTGTGTGTGTGTGTGTGTGTGTGTGTGTGTGTGTGTGTGTGTGTGTGTGTGTGTGTGTGTGTGTGTGTGTAAATAACATATATAGTATGTCATAATCTTTATATTATGAAGAACTATGTATTTGATATATTATTGACACTATCAATAATACCGTTACCTACGATATTACTGGAGGAGTAAATGTTACTGGCTGTTTTAGAAACCAAGTATTTAGTTTTGGCCAAGTTAACAGACACAGTGTTAAGTTTTAGTCATTCATTAACTATTCCTAGTTTTGTATTTAACGCATCGTCTACGTTTCGATATTGTTCATTACGAATAACCGTACCGTACAGAAAATAATTTGTTCACTGGCCTTGGCAAAGTCAATAATGTATATAATAAACAACAGTGGGCCTAACATCGAGCTTTGAGGTACGCCGGTTGAACTATCATGTATTTCAGATTTTTCGTTCTCTACTTCAACATACCTCTTTTTGTTAGTTAAATAATTTCTAATTAAACTTAATACTACTCCACTAACGCTATACTATGTTGTTTAGTAATATCCTATAACCCAAAGTAGCAAAGGCTTTTGAAAAGTCCAGCTAATATTTGTGGGAATTCCATGTCTATCCATGTGTTATTACTATCACATCAATGAATTGAAGGCCAGCGAATTCAGTGCTATTCGGGATGCTAGATTTTACATCCTAGACGCATGGAAACGTACACATAATAGCGTTTATTATGGTCTAGTTACCACTTTTTTAAGTGATGTATAATATGTATCCAAAAATGCACAGTAACGTATATGCAATTCCAGCCAATATTGTGTTTATGTACCGTATCATATTTAGATTATAAATTTATTTGGGAATAACCCATCTCTAAATAGTATTACTAATTGTATAGAGTTTGTGTATGCTCAGCATCTAGATACTGTGCACACATATTTTGATATGGTATTTATAAATTCACCATATATATATATATATATATATATATATATATATATATATATATATATATATATATATATATATATATATATATATATATATTCGTTGTGTCCAACGGGACGTGTGCGTTTCAGTAACATAGTGCTTTTAACCTGGTTGTTTATTTCCGAATCAGTTCGTTTGATATTTTTGTGTTGAAGCAAGCGATAGCATTGAACGGTGAAAGATTTGATAGACATAATTTTTTAGTTCATGTTGCATCGATCAGGGGATATACATCGTGTAATATTTGAGAGGGTTTCCTTTTAGCGTCATATTATTCAAATTAGACAACTGTCCTACGGCCAATCAATTTGCTTGCTAGGTTCACAATGCCTGCGAACTTTATTTGTATTGGTCATATTGCCGTGCCATGTAAATAAGTATTTAAATATCGAAATGTTTTCTATCAAATCTCAGTAGATAAGATAACTGAAATTGCTGACTGACGTATGTCAAAGCTTTGATCTAATAAAGCAGGGCAGACAGGGGATAGTTGTCATACCTTTTCGAATTTTCCCTATTTTATTCTTTATAATAAATGTTACCTTGAGCATTATTGTTATTAAGATTAATTGCAATCTATAATTCATGTACGAATATTAATATCGATGTACCCTTATTAAAAATAGTATATTTTTTTTATTCAAAAAGGTTCTCTTTTGTGAGTCTACCCGACACCCTGTTTGGTTGTCTCACACAATGTGGGTGTGTTTGTCACAACATGTTATAAGCTAAGCTAAATTTTTATTAAGTAGCTAAACGCAATATAAACAAATGTAACGCTAAGCGTAATTAATCAATTTTACTCACACGCTACGTCAAAACAATGTTTGTTGGAATCGTAGACCATTTCTAGACGACATATTTGGACATGAATAAGATAGGTACCCATTGTATGAATCTAACCAAAACGGTTTATAAAATACTGACCATAACGTAAATATTCTATATTACAATTTAGTCAAGCACAACTAAAATTATAATAACGTATATATATACTTTACTTTACATACACAAAACGAAAGACGTCGCAAGCGCTTCAATATTCAGTTGCGGAAATAAATTACAAATGGGGATTCATATTTACTAAACGATCATTGCAGTGTTCTCGCATTCTAGGAGATGCACTACTTGCTTTGTGACAACCAATCCGTGTGATAACCAACCCCGGGTTCACTTATCCAGGTACTTGAAGCTAACGAGTATTCCGACTTAACTGACAAGTTAGAAATCAGTTTGCTAGCAATACTAAGAAAGTTATATTTCGTTCGTATAAATCTAGAAAAAAACTAGAGAATTGCGAAGCTCCGGAATGATTCCGTCCGATAGCACGGGTGTTTTCACAAACAGGCGATAAGTCCTACATAGACAATCACATAGAAACTGCCTACTCCATAGAACATTTACATCAACATTCAATATGAACGACAAATTTGCAAGACGCGTTGCGCCATTTTACTCACGTTCGAATGGAAATTGTTCTTCTCTTTGTTTCTTTCGTGTAACTTGCTCTCTTTCCTACATCGCTGACGTGCAGATACCTTAGGTATGGAGTAGCTCGCCAATACTGGTATTGCCCGCCAACATCTTTATATACTCATGTTTTTCCGCCTCCCAAGACCAGGACCACGTGTTCCCGTTCCCGCGGTCTTTTTTGGTGTCTTTCCATTATCACGTCTGCGTGCCGAAAGCGTTCCCACATTTTTCTGCGTACTCTACGTCCACTCTTTATGGTAGACTACTCATATTCGGCATTGTTAAGATAGATCGGACGTTGGGTGTAGACTACCACCATAAAGCGCGGACTTGTGGGTACAAGGGTATTACTCGGACGCCATAGTAGGCTACTCATTGCAAAATGGGAATTCTTCTCCTCACTGCTAGTTTCTCTTTTCATATACCAAGACATAAACTTTATATATATATATATATATATATATATATATATATATATATATATATATATATATATATATATATATATATATATATATATATATATATATATATATATATATATATATACATAAATAAATACCCGGACAGACAAATACATTCGGGTAATTGAAATGACAAAGGTCATAGAAGTGATATCTTGTGCAGTTTGGCCATTTGGCCTATTTAATCTATTTTTCATCTATTATATATATATATATATATATATATATATATATATATATATATATATATATATATATATATATATATATATATATATATATATATATATATATGTATATTCTCGATCCAATTATATATGCTCATATATTTGGCTTATTTCGTCTACTTTTCATCTATTATATATAT
Source organism: Oasisia sp. SBJ-2009 (assembly GCA_964017155.1). Classification (NCBI taxonomy): domain Eukaryota; kingdom Metazoa; phylum Annelida; class Polychaeta; order Sabellida; family Siboglinidae; genus Oasisia; species Oasisia sp. SBJ-2009. The sequence continues at coordinate 10,657,030 of OZ024861.1, forward strand.
ATATATATATATATATATATATATATATATATATATATATGTATATATACATATATATAATATATATATAATAGATGAAAAATAGACGAAATAGGCCAAATATGTGTGTGCATATATAATTTGATCGAGAATACATCATACGAGAATATGTGGACACGAAAGTGTCAACAAACTACGTAATAAAACCTTAATAAAACATTCTTTAATCAACCATTTCTTAACCTGGCTTTCAAACTAGCATCGAACCGGGGAACACCAAGCCTGCGGCATTAGATACCCTAACATTATAACAAACCGTCATTCGTAAATGGTGCGAGAATGTATAACGTGGTGCGAAAATGTATAACTCAAAATCCTGACCTGACAAATCTAATTTCAGATTTGGAATCAACATATTGGATTTAATCTAAAAAGATTACTACTACCCATTAGTAAACATGGCAGTATTACGAAATAGGCAACAGAAAAAATGGACTAAGTGCAAGAAATCAACATGAAATCCACGAAAACGACTAAGTCCTACGTGAAATATGTACGTTATTACATTAACGGGCGAAAGTTATTACATTATCAGGCAAGAGGAGTTTATTACATTAACGGGCGAAAATGATTACATTATCGGGTAGCAAGTTTATTACATTATCGGTTGATTTTATTACATTAACGGGCGGTTATTACATTAACGGTTGATTTTATTACATTATCGGGTAGTTATTACATTAACGGGCGATTATTACATTATCGGTTGTAACAAGGAGTGTTGGCCAGTATACCGACAAGACAAGATTCTCAAGTTCTCACCGCATTTCATTACTGTATAACATACCTTGGTAGGTAGGCAATTTATGACAACAAACCTGTGACTAAGCTCTATCTGAAGTTTAGCAACGACAACATGCACCAATATTCGCGTGGCCACCAGGTCCAGGCTATAAATAAACACGCCTTACTTGCACGGGCGTCGATCGGTGGGGGAGAGGGGGGACGCGTCCCCCCACTTTTCAGGGGGGGACAGCATAGGAATTGTCCCCCCCCCCCCACTTTTCAGTTCAGAAAAATTGCGAGGCATATCGCCTAACTCAACACTCCTCTCTCTTAAAAGCCGCTACATAGGACTAGCTAGACAACAAACTCGCGATATGAAGTTCAGCGAAGTTATCTATCGCAAATTAGCACGAGGCAAACAAGTTTTGAGGCATGTTTTGCTGTTAGTGCGCCATAATCCGTGATAGTTATTTAAACAAACGTAATATTTTAATGTATTGAACGAAATGTTAGATAACTCTTCACAGTAGTCATCACAGGAGAGTTGTCGAACAGTCCATGGCATTTATAACAAAAATGCTTTGTTACTTCGCTGCACATTGATGATTTTAAATTTGTCGTGCATACGCAGAAAGGCCAATCGGAAAGTTTATAACTACCGAAAACATGTAAGCCGCTGCCGGGCTCTATCAACCTTGTGTTGATATTATTAATAGGCTCTAGCCACCAAGCACATTTTAAAAGATGAAATTTGTGTTGCACTTTCACCCCTCGCCTGCTTGATGCTTATCGCATACGGTAGAAGCGGCGGATTCCTGCAGTTTGTGTAACATATTCCCATTTGAGTGATGACAAATTTCTTTGCCAAAATGTTGGATTGGGAAGTTTTACACAGGCACAGCATGGGCGTCGATAAGTGGGGGACGAGGGGGACGCTGACCACCCCACGGCATGAGGGGGTCAGCATAGGAAATGTCCTCATACTTTTTCAGTTCATAAAACAAATGTATAGGCATATATAGCGAGACTGATAACTCCCCTCTTTTAAAAACCCTACATCGGTCTAGTAGTAAAATTAATAATAAGAACTAAACTTCCGACTACCTAGAGGAAAATCACTAGATAAATTTGCTTAGTTGGCCGCAGCCCGCAACTTGATCGAAGTCCAAGAAATGTTCACCATGCCGGGCTCTGTCATTTTGCACCCTTGTATTGATATATAGCCATCAAGCACATAATAGATTGTTAATTTTTGTTTTTGCCCTGTTACCCCTTGGATTGCAGCCTGGTCGCCCAGGTGGATATTTATATCGCCTACGGCGGAGCCAGAGGATTTATGCACTTTGTGTAATTTGATCTCATTTTAGTGATGACAAATTTCTTTGCCAAAAGGTGGGATTGGGAAGTCCTACACAGGCACCACTGTAAGCTGTGCATCTTGTCACTCTATGAATCAGGCAAGCAGTGTTGGGTACAAAGTCTACCTCCAAATATATGTTGTCAACATAACAATTATAAATAGCATAACAAAGGCTTTTTTTAGTTTAGAATTAGCACCAGACCAAAAATGAATTATGTTTTATATTTAAAAAAATACTTATGTGTATTTCAGATCATATACATATATATTATACATGTCATGTATATATATATATATATATATATATATATATATATATATATATATATATATATATATATATATATATATATATATATGACATATTATAATATATTATATGACATATATATATATATATATATATATATATATATATATATATATATATATATATATATTATACATACATATATGTGTATATAAATTTGTCCCCCGCCCCCCCCCACTTTTTAAACCGGATCGACGCCCCTGCTTACCTGCGCAATCTGCAGATGGTTGCTGCTCTTTGTATATTGCACAGATCCAGCTAATGCGTATAAAATAAACGATAATAGCTGAAGCCAAGCCAAACATTATACTCAAATCATTGAAATGTCAACATAATGTTCACACAATAAATTATGTAATATACTCGTCGCTAGAAATCGAAGAGTTACAGCAAGGCGCTCAGCAAGTGGTATTGCGTCGCGCATGGCTGTGTCTTTGGGGACAATTAACGGCGAAGAAGATAATGAAATTGCTGTGCATCCATTCGGACAAAGTTTGCAAATGTTCTGAGGTCCTCCACTTTAATTCCCTTCACCAGAGCATGGAATGTGCCGAACTGCTGGCGCCGCGCAATGCTTAGGCGAACCCACCATCCTTTCCGTGTTTTCAGCTTTTCTTTCTCTTCTTCGTCATTAATTTGTTGCAGCACAGCCATTGCACCGAGCAAAATTACATGTCCTTCTTCACTGCTGCTGCTTCAACTGTCAGCCATTCCTGTAAAGAAGCACGCGTGCGTCTGTAATGGCCTTCACCTTATGACGTCATTTACGCAACTCTCCCGACTCGATTGTTTAGCCACGACTACGTGTGACATGTTCTCGTCCGAGAGACTCGTACGAGGCACTCGTCCGAGTGACTCGTACGAGTCTCTCGGACGTGTGACACCCCCTTTAGAGTGATCTTGACCGCGTTGTTGTGGAAATTTCGCGTTAGACAGCGACTGCAAACCTACACAAATGGGTTAAAGGGAAAGCGCGTATGTATAAGAATTAAAACGACTAGTTGCAACAACTTCATCAGTCGCTGTACGTATTCTTATGTATCCCATAGAGCAGATCCGTAGTTTATAATAGAGAGCACTAGACACTCGCGGAGTTTGGTGAAACAGTTAAAAGGCATTCGTTCATTACTTTTTGTCTTAGCTATTAATAAACCCAAAGCTGTGTTCGCCGACGTAGCTACTCATTTTACCATATCTTTATAAACAAGGTATTCAGTTAAAATTAAACCTAAATATTTATTCTTATTCACAATGCATATGTTTTGGTCCCTTAGGACCTTCGAAATAGGGGGGTCTATATGGATTACGTAAGCGTAATTAAGTGTAATTTATCTATAGTTCAGTGACACTCGTGGATCAGACGCACAACACGTTGGTATCGGGGTTATGATGCCCGACGTCATGCTTCAGGAACCATGCTGTTATCAAAATATTGATCAAATAGTTCATAGAGGAAGCCGAAGTAATTTTTATTGCATAGCGTTTCGACTGGAATACTCTGATATTATCATACTGCATTTTCTTTCTTGGGCTTGTTTAAGGTCAGGCGAACGTCCACTTTGGAAATAATTCCATCAAAATGTCCATTGTGAACCAGATAGTGTGTTTCTACCGGCAGTTGATAGTCAACTGTACGTTCGTAATTGACAGGGTTAAGTGAAAGTCAGTTCTACTCTTACGTAATATCACACCTTGATCAGTGGACGTAGAGCCATCCTCTTGTACCACTTCCATGGGTCGCATTCTTGTTTTATTCCATTTCAATGTGGTTCCAGAAGGCATTTGGGTCGTACGGCGGCAGAGCAAGTATGTGTTCTTGTTGCTGACGCCAGAATTTACATTTGACCACTTTCACCTGTCTATCAAAATTTTTCTGGGCTACCTTCATTTCCGTTTTAAGGTGCGGTTTGTTATGCTCGTACCCTTAATCTACAGCTGTTCACTCACTGTGAGGGTATTCCGTAGCGGTGGCGTGGCCAGTACTTTGCACTGCTGCAAGCGGTTATTTGTTAGCAGCATGTGTTCTGCTCAATGTGCAGCGAAGAATTAAAACAAAATATTATACAAGCTGGCGCCATGTTATCGAAGAAACCTGTTACAGCACTTGTGGCGTCGCCGTTAACAGGTTTTGGAGTTCTCAATCGCAGAGAGTAGAGTGCCAACACTTTGAACGGAACTTCAGTCGTTGAGTGTAGTGTTGTGAAGCTCAGCAGTACGAATGTTAAATTATATATTGTCCAAACTTGCGCCATGTACAGTGGACCGTGAATGAGAACAATAATATGAATTCAGTGCCATTTCTGAAAAGAAATAGGCACTTATGTAGAATGCAAACCCATCTCAATTATTCCTACATTTGAAACTTCATTATGAGAGGCGCGGGTAGTGTAGTAGTTAGCGCATCCGATTGGCAAGACGACGGCCCGGGTTTAATAAGCTCGGACGCAGCAGGCCTGATATAGTTGGTATAACAATCACCGGACAGAGACTGACATAGTTGAATTGTGCGGCTAATCGTGCAGTGCAAGCCAAGCACACTGACATGACTCGTACATAAAAAGTACCATAATGTCGCATGGGCCGCTGTATCATAATACAACGGTAGTCCTATGTGTGTACCTTATGGCAAAATACGCTAGCGCCAGTGCAGACATTGAAAGAAAGAAGAAAAAGACGGAAGAAAGCGGTCCCCCCAGTTTGCCTAAATCAACGACGTCGCCATCTTGAAATCTGACGTCGCCGGAAAGGAAAATGGCGCGTCTGTCGTATTGTCGTGACGTCATAGTAGGTGTGCGTCTTCCTGTTTGGCGCCATTATTACGCCGCGCTACCGAACGCTGGCAAGAGATGCCTGTTTCTTTAGAATTATCTCGACCACATCGCTGTGGGATATACGTTTTTGACGCCAGTGGGTTCAAGCAATGTGGGCATGTGTAAGTATGGAGCCTACTGGTTTTAACGCCGTTAATCGCCGTAATATTGAAACGCTCTTTTTATTTTTTAATCAGGTGTCTTCGCCTGATGAACATGCAGGAACTTATTTCCATGGCCGACGATTTTGGCAGTATTACTGCCCAACCACGCTCGATGATGTGAAGATTGGCGCCGCGGGATAGTCGCTTGACAGTGAGTGAAGCCTCGTTTTATCGAGTACAACTACTTGGTGCAGTATAACGTGTTGAAGTAGTTGATAAGGTAGGCTGATCACCGGAAGAATCAAAGATAGCTTGACATATATATATATATATATATATATATATATATATATATATATATATATGTGTGTGTGTGTGTGTGTGTGTGTGTGTGTGTGTGTGTGTGTGTGTGTTGTGTGTGTGTGTGTGTGTGTGTGTGTGTGTGTGTGTGTGTGTGTGTGTGTGTGTGTGTGTGTGTGTGTGTGTATGTCATAGCAAGTGCGAGTGGACATAATGTTTGATGTTACAGTTCTCACGAAGACGAAAAAACAATCGAAACGTTTTATTTAGACGATTGATCTAGCCAGTTTTCACGCTATGTCAATGATCAGAACTGATATAATGAACATGATTTAAACTTCGAATAATTTCCTCATAACCACTTCTGGTAGTGCGTTTCTGGGTCTAGAGATGTCTGCCAGTTTTACGGGTTTCACCGAATGTGCTCTACTTGTATTAAGAAGTGAATTGGCTGGATTAAGTGCAAAGAAAATTTGAGCCATTGAAAACTCATGGAGGAATGACATGCGTCATGTACCTTGAATGAGAACAATAATATGAATGTTGTGCCATTTCTGACAAGAATTAGGCACTTGTGTAAAATGCAAAGCCACCTCAATTGTTCTTACATTTGAAACTTCATTACAGTACAAGAGCACATTCGGTAAAACCATAAAAGTGGCAGACATCGCTAAACCCAAAAAACGTAGAGCACAGTGGCTCAGGGGTAGAGCTTCGGACTCTCGACTATGAGAATCCGGGTTCGAATCCTAGCTGCGGTGTTAAAACCTTCGGCAAGTTTTTTCACTCTACATTGCCCCAGTTCACTCAGCTGAATAAATGAGTACCTGACTATAGACAGTGGTAGATATGTGTACGAGCAGCCTTCACGCATTAATTGCAGCATATGGCTGGATGCTTCCCAAAGAAGCCGAGATAGTGTCTGAGTGAACAGGTCTATCAGGGAAGTAAAGTGTAAAGCGCTTTGAACGGTCCTGAGGACTGGATACTGCGCTATATAAGAACTTGCCTTTTACTTTTACTATATATTTGTCGTCAAGCATTCGTTTGCATGACCGACAGTCACTGCGACCAGTGAACTTGTCTTTTAGCAAATATATAGTAAAAGAAGACACATTACAATGTAGATGTGTCGTCATATAATTATATTCAACAATTACACTGCTGATGTGAGTCTTATAACGTCCACATCGTGCATGTTATTCTTCAATAAAGGTCAAAATAATTGTTTTG
>OZ024861.1:10668911-10731411 GCA_964017155.1 Oasisia sp. SBJ-2009
TATTCAATATGCCGTTTAAAAAGATAGCTATATAAGAGCTCGACATTCCACCATCAGCAGAAGAGTTTAGCAAGGCTATTGACACCCTAGCCTGCGGCAAAGCCCCTGGAATTGATGGCATCCCTCCAGAAGTCATCAAAATGGCGGATGGGTTTCTTAACCGATCGAAACTTGTTTATGCCAAAGGCTCCACACATATATCTTCGGCAGATAATCAGGGCATAATTAATTGCCTGGCCTATTACATGTTTGTGATATAATGAGTAATGTGAGGTGTCCTAAAGTGTTACAAGTTACCCCGGTACTGCAGCACTTCTTCTCTTTTAAAAAGGAGGAGGGGGGTTGGTGAACAATTCGCAGAATGGATTGTTTTTTTAATATTTGAATTGGCTGTCCGTTATACAGAATATCTAGATAATATCTTTAAAAACTTCTAAAACAGCTACATTTTCACATCAACTTCAAATTTCGATTCTTACAACACAGAATATAGTAGGCTCGCCTAAGATTAGGAAATAATAGGGTTTTATGGGCGCCATTTTTAACAATGGCAGACACTTGAATGTCTTTGAAATTCAAACATAATACCACATATCAACGCTTCTAAAAATTACTTTTTGACATCAAGCTGTGAAAATAATAGATGTTGTCGGAATTCATCTTCTAAAATGGTGGATATCACAAAATGGCGAATATTTGAAAATCAGGAAAGGTCAAAAGGAATACAATTTAAATAGTCATATATAAACCCTACATTTTGGCATCGATTTTGTAGCTCTAGATTATGTAGTTCTCAATATATGGATAAATGGCTTAGCCCGACGCCATCTTTAAAAATGGCGAATATCAGAAAGTCAGATGAAAGTCAAGTGTAAATTATATTATATCGCTATCCACCAAGCTATCCAATATCATCAACATTACTGCTCAATGTAGTTTTTGAGATAATGTGATATTTGTATTGATGTCCGACATCTTTTAAAATGGCGGATGTGAAAGCCAGAGAATTCCACACAATGGTGTGTTTGAAATCCTTGTCCCAAAATACATATATCCACACACCACAATTGTTTCTCTAGATGAAGCAGTTATTAATTCTAAATATTATTTAGATGATTTTAAAACCATTTGCCAAGATTACACCCTAAACTATGCTTCCTTTACATTTGACAATATATTATGACCACTGACAACAAGTAATTTTTCGTTGATACGAATATTAGCAAGACATTTGTTATGCCACAAAGTATAGCCGAAAAAGGGTTAGTTAATACATGATGGACTTTTGTTTACGCAATAAAACTTCGATATGTAACATTTGAAGTATATACTTATATAAAGGCAATTTTTATATATGAGTTGGATTATGTGTGACTTGGGTTTTGTCCAGAGGTTTATTTTCAGTGGGGTTATGTAAAGGTGTTTTTTCCATGGGGTTATGTCCGTTTATCTGTTGAGTCACACAAGGAAGTGTACCTGGGTATATGTTGCTTAATGCAGATATGTGATTGCTTTACTAGAAAATACGTCACCTAATGTACATCACTCATAATGATTTTTTTCAAAACCATGTATTACAACTTCATACAAAATTACAATATTTTACAATTTTATAAATATATTTGTTACATTGGGCTTGGTTTAGCCATCATTCTCATTCGTGAGTGGGGCTATGTCATGTTGGGATTTTGTCCGAGTGTTTTCTCCAGTGAACTGCATTGTCTAACCACCTGTTGGCCCACATTTGATAGGATACGCCCGAACTGCTGCACTACAGAAAGGTAATTATTAAGATACTAAACTATCAGAGCCCGTGTACTGCCTGTTTAATAATATATATGTATATATACATATATATATATATATATATATATATATATATATATATATATATATATATATATATATATATATATATATATATATATATATATATATATATATATATTTGTTTTCTATTTTATGAACGCTGCCAATGAATTGCACCTTCCGGTACATATATATGTATACATATATATTACATACATATTACATATATATATATATATATATATATATATATATATATATATACATATATGTATATATATGTATGTATATATAAATATATATATATATACATATATGTATATATATATATATATATATATATATATATATATATATATATATATATATATATATATATATATATGTATATATATATATATATATGCCGGAATGTAAATTCATTGGCAACGTTCATGAAATAGAAAATACAAAACAAATACATATATAATACACAAACACATATATATATGTGTGTGTGTGTATATTTGTTTTCTATTTTATATCTTATGAACACTGCCAATGAATTTCCCTTCCGGGACAATACAGATTTATATATTATTGTTTTGTAGTGAAGTTACTTGGGTTAGTTCTATCACGATGAGGGTGTACAGGTGGAAACAACCGCAGACACAAAAGTATTCAGGCAAGAAGAAGTTAACTTCACCGACAGTCGTTACATGAACATTTGTGTCGTGAACGTACCGCTTTCTGTTGTGGTCAATTCGACTGAAATCTTTGTAGTGTTCTTTGTTGTGACCGTTGGCAGCGAATGGTGTGTTGTGATCGTGGGCAGCGTATAGTTTGAATCTGCTGGAATTTTTGTCCATGTTATGTTAGCTGAAACGGAAAGAAATAATTATACTAAATGAAACTATGACTGTAAACAAAGGTTTCACCCGCCATGTTACTGTCTCGTCTGGTCTAAAGGTTCAACGGTTCCATGAACTAATCACCAGCTAACCCTTCACAACAAGAAAGTCCATACTGGTTTCTCATTCGTCTACTAAAAAATTGTAGGGCATGTTTATTTCACCAACACCTTTGATGTGATTATTATAGGCATTCTTGCTCATTGGACAACACATTGGACACAAACAACCAAAATGACACAGGCTGTAATACACCATATTATATTTAATATCATAGATGAAGGAGCCAGGAGCACTAAATCGTTAGCATACATAAGCAATGTAATGGTTAATTAATGAGGAAGCTATTATACATCCAGCATTTACATTGCTTAATTTGTTACTGAGATCATCCAAGTAAACACATAAAGAGATAAGGATAACGAATCCCTCCTTGACGCACCCCTTACTATTAGAACATTTTTTGGACATGATATGTTTCCAACGTACTTACATTTTTGGGGTAGGATACAAAAATATAAAAAAATCCTAACTATGTACACAGGCATGCTCCGCTTTATAAGTTGCTAAAATAAAACAATAATTTACACGATCAAACGCGTTGGAAGCATACAAAAACATGAGTATACATTACTAATCAAACTCCTACATTTTAGTACAGCCTCTTTGAAGGCATATATATACACATGTCTGTACTATGTTTACCCTTGAAGCCAAACTGATTATTACATGTAATTAGTCTGTATGCAATACGGTCATAAATAAGTTGTCAAAACTATGGACACAATGCTGGCTAAAGCAATAGGTATGTAATTACTCTTGCTACATAGATACATACTTGCTACTCTCATAAAGTATATTTTTGCTCTGGGCAGACCAATCAATTTTGCATCTGTCATTATTGGATGCAGGAAATTATAAGTTTATTATAATATCATAATAATATTTTCTATTGTATAGTGGCACTTCACATCCTATTGCTATTACAAAATTATACATATTTGGTATCGAATTTCTTACTCAATTGTGGCCTTCTGGGATAGATGACTCTCTAAGTACGAGAAATGTGGATAAGTGGATATATCAAGTGGATATACCAAGTGGATATACCAAGTGGATATACCAAGTGGATATAACAAGTGGATATAACAAGTGGACATACCAGCAAATCAACATCGTATTCCTGTATGCACAGGCATTAGAAAGCAGCACTCATTGTCCTCATTTTCCCGTCATTCCAGCTGTAATTATCATTTCTTACCAATTCTTTTTCCACAAGCACCATTCAACTTTGGAACTTCGTTCCTCAACATGATGTAGATGAGACGACGACGTGGGACTAGTGTATTTGATGTTGACGCCGATTTCAACTATGCGAACCGGTAAAATAGACCGCTGACCAATGTGGCCTAGCTTTGAGAAACATGTCAAGGTTTTGATTTCCTTTAAAATGCATAAGTATAGCAATCAGTGTTTCTGTGATGAATGAACACTTGATACCAGCGTAGGACTTTCTGTAAGGTTCATGGTAATTTTATATGTTTTCAATCTAGGTTAAAATATATCATCGTATGACGATATAAACGCACATAGTCTGTAATGCACCTACTTCCTACAAGTGTCCACTTGTCCTTGCTGTCCGGCCTACACGCCAGACGTGTGTCGTTTTTGTTTTTATCATCGACAACATAACACGTTCCATCAATCAGACATGTCCCATCCTGCAACACAACGTATACCACCAACAATGTACGCAACAATGTACAACATGCACCTCGGTCATAATGATGTACAACATAATAATGTATACACAAGGTACAAAAATCACGACACAATGAACAATACTGTATTCAACATCATATACAATACAAAATGCAGCAGCACTAGCCAGCTTTACAGAACCATCCCATCCTATCCCATGTCATCCCTATACTTCTATTTTCGTCAAACATTATCTTGTGGTGTTCGCTATTACACAGTAGTATAAGAAAGGGTTAAAAACAAATACTAAGAATCACACATGATTAAAATTAAATGCACCACTGTAACAAAAAGCAACAGTGTAACACCATATACAATTTTAACACAACAACTGTAACACCTTGCACCATTGGTACATCTTACACAACTGTAAAAACATGCACCATTTTTACCCAATGCACCATTGTAACAACACACACCACTGTTACATCATGCAACACTGTAATACCATGTCTCACTGTTACATAATGCCCCACTGTTACATGATGCACTACTGTTACACGATGCACTACTGTAACACATCACGGCGATATCCTCACCTTCGGTTCGCACACTTTATCAGGGCCAAAGCTGCAGGTGAGACACGTGTCATCAAAGTTAAGCAGCGTCACCTTTGATGACCACAGAATACCTAAACTCTTCACCCGGATCACGTAGCTGCCCTTAGGATCGGGCAGAGTACACATCATCTGGTTGGTTCCCATGTACTGTGCTGTCACAATTGTCACATGTGACACCTTCCATGAGGTGAAACTCAGCTGAAATACAAATGACCACACATATGTATTATAATGGGCTCTTGCGGAAATATACCTTTACAAGTGTAAGAATACATTACAATTTAACCCTGCGACCGGCCAGCGAAAATCCTCATTTGCAAACAATTACAATAAAACTCATAACTCCGCAAATACTTACCATACAAATATGAATACTATATCATTTACCGCCAAATGAACTCTTTATCATAATAAAATTATACTATCTCTATTATATCGGATAATCATGGTGATATTATTAGTTGAACATCATCCAAAAAATATTTTTAAAAAACCTCACTATCCTGTTCCCAAATAATTACTGAGTGGACAAATGTCCTACTTCGTGCGAATTGCCAAATAACAAAAAAGAATAAAATCTTTTTGAGAACTTTTATTTTGATGATTTGTTTTAGACATCTGGGTAGGCCGTCACCGGCACAAACCCGCGGCATGAGCGATGAAATGTTGCGCTGAAAAATGTTCGATTTTTCACACCGAAAACCATCAAAAGTCATTCTTACTCTTTGAACTAGTATAATAGCCATACTTTTTAATACTGTCATTTGTTTTGTCGAAACATAGAAGCGGTAACTTGAGCTAATCCAAAGTAAGCTTTTGAATCTAGAAAGTTCTTCGACATGAAAGACCGCCATCTTGTTGTTTACTTCTGCTCCGGTGGGAAGATGACGCGGTGTATGGTTCTGATTTGCTGGACCAGTCCCACCAACATGTGTATTTTTACCAGATTGGACAAGGACAGAAGTTTCTATTGGTATCCCTTATGCGGGGGTCGGGACTTTATGAAAGGATGCATAAATTCATCACGGAAGTCGTATTAAACCACTTAAATTTAGGCATCAACTTTGTCACGTGTTTTGTGCGCCCGCGTGTTCCTAGTTGTCATTCAATCTGCCCTTGAATAAATATGTACACTACCTTACCAAATCTGTCAGCTACCCGATAATACCAAATGTGCGTTGGTCAGTTACTGATTATGCAAACTAAAAATGTTTTAATGTAGGAAAGTGTCTAGGGCCGATTAATGGCCGGTCGCAGGGTTAAGGAGGTTTTCAAAATGTAAAAAGGCGCTGACTTATCAGAGGATACTATTTATGTGATATACCAGCAAGTGTCACGTTTGCGAATCCTTACCTTTGACGGTTTTTAATATACACAATATAACTTTACTGTAAGGTGCGAAACTATTTATTATTTTTAATTAATAAAAATCAGATTCATAAGCTCATAAGAATATTAATACGACAACATCATGCTTAAAAAGTGGTTTTCTATATTATTGAGGGCCATTTTATTATTACACCAGTAATTAAGTATTACACATTATAACAGAATGATATGATGACAACACACTGAGATGATGTTAACCATGACTTTAGTTACCGTTCTATCACCAATAGAGCGCAAGGACTTGGGTGGGCATTTATTTATTACTCATAAGGCTCGAGTAGCACAAGCTGTCAAACATTCAAATTGCATACGAGGCATGCCCAACTTTGAGAATAAACCAAAAGCTATTGCAAAATAAAGGGATAATTAATAATTTCATCATGCAGCGCACATATAAGTCGTTATCTAGAAAGTATCCACAAAGTGGCACCATTGCCACTCACCTCAATTTTGGTGAACTCGCACTGCATGGCGTCAGACTCAAAGAATCCTTCGCCAGTTATCACAACTGTTTTACAGAAGCCGTTGCACTGCAGTTGATACTTTAAAATCGAAGGAGGTTTCCCGCCATCAATGGAACAGTCTGGACCTTGGAATGGTGCGTCACATCTGCACACACCTACAGACATGTCAACACATGTTTCTTTTCATACTGAATTTGTCTCTCAACAAAAAACAAAAAATTAAATAGAACGAAGTTCATCATTAATTAGACTTATTTGACAATGGAAATATGAGGCAGTTAACTAAATTGTGTCATTTCTATATTCAACTTTTCTTCAGCAGTACAGAATACAAACAACAATTTTGGCAAATATTTTCTTTTATTTCTAAACCCATAATTTCAATAATGTTAATATAAATAGTATCTCTACATTGACATAGTCATATTGTGAATATTGAGCAATGCATATTGCATATTGCATATTACAATGCATATTGCATATTGCAATGCTTCATCATTCAAACTAAGGCCAAAACATTATTTCTCCAATGTGAATGCATGCATTTAAATGTTGGCTATATTTCACGGCATTAATCACTTTATAATATGTTTGAGGGACCATAGCGCAATAAGATCAAACACATACCAAGTATGCAAGTTCCATGTCCACTGCAAATGGCCATGTTGTCATCTTCTGGACACAGTTTGTCACCAATCTCTACGAGTGGGTTTTCTCCACCAACAGAGGCTGGTCGTTGGAAGGCCTCGTCCCCCTCCATCGCTCCCTTGCACCTCTCCCGTGCGGCTTCAATGGAAGCTTTCGCCCACTCAAGTGCACCACCGATCTATAAATAGGAGACGGAAGGTATCATCGTTTATAACAGTGTCACGATGTAGCAGTGTAAACAATACTCTTCAGTAATATTGCGGCTCACATGTGAGCACCCCCAAAGGTAAAGGTAAGTGTTTATACAATTATAGTGCACTATCCAGTTTTTAGGACAGATCAATGCGCTTTACACTTTACACCCTGCTGATCTATTCAAATGGACTGCAGCTCAACGTTTCTGGGAAGCATCCAACCATGCTGCAAAGATTATTCATACATTCACAAATATCCATCATTGTTAATAGCAAAGTACTCGTTCATACAGTAAACTGGAGCAATGTAGGGTGAATTAATTTCCCCTGTGTTCGATACTACAGAACGGTATTCGAATTGGAGTAATCTTAGTTGAGTCAGCTCTAGGCACGCAGCTCCTGGGCTACTACAAACCCGTGTTTACGAACAGTTGTCTCTTACACAGGTTCATCCTGGGGTGGTAATCATTAACACGCAGTTTGTGGAATACGTTGTGTAGAATATGGGAAAAAACAGAGCCCATGTGAAATCTGCAATATAGTTAACGACACACGTTTATAATCTAAATTTATATCATACCACTATAAACAAATCACTTGATGACTGCTTAAATATTGGCTTTGTGAATGTTTTGCTTTATATATATATATATATATATATATATATATATATATATATATATATATATATATATACAATGCATGTGTTCACATGTGCCTGTGTAGCAAATTTATGACCTCACCCTCACATCTTCCATACAGCCTTCGATCTGCTTTTGGAACGTGATGTGCAGTAGTCTTCCACACATTTTGCCCAGAAACGAACCCTCAATCTTCAGGCGGCAATGTGTCTTAACTTTTGCCTTTGTGAGGTTGCCAGTAGTTGGCCATTCGACATGCTGGAAGTTTGCCACACAGGTTAATGTTTGGTTTCATACATTCGTATAGCAACACAACACCTACTTAGAGTTTTTTAATCTACTTAATATACTTAACTGAGCTTGTATAACCAATTTGAAAACCTGTAAAATATGTTGCCTTTTCTGGAGCTGTGCAACCCTCATGCTGTCTAGCTCATGTGACAAATGGGCCACATATGACAAAGGAAACGTAATTCTATATCAATTCAGGTGTGTGAAAAATGTGAGCCAAAGTAAAAGGTGAACAATCAGGTAGAATCTATGGTGAAATGTTAAAACGGGTATCTGCTGACAAATGACTGACAGAAAGCCATAATTCGTTTTCAGTTATTATTTGTTTCTGTAAACCAGTGCTCCATTTTTTTTATCTGAGATGCTAACACAATCTACATTGAAGGAATTATTGTAGCCATTATTATTATTATTGTTATATAACTGATACTAGGTGACACAATTAAACATACCGGAGGATTGAAATCAAGATCAAACACAAGGTGTTTTCCTGCTGGTGGGCCACCATCACACCCGAGTGGCTGCAACGCTTGAGTGACCAGCAAGGTTGTGATGTCATTTCCTGCATTAACAGATATGAAACGGTTTACCATCAAATATCCACACCTGGTTGAAGATGCTATTGTGGTAGGCATGCGTTATTGTAATTTATATAGTTAGATTATATTAATGAATGTGTTGGGACAATGTTATCTAAACGTGTTGGGAGTCCTTAAAAGAGGGAGAAAGTGTGACAAGACTTAAAATATCATACGGAGGAGGGAAGAATGTGGTAGACCAGGACCCAGTCATGGTAACATGGTAGATGCAGATTAGCTAGTCGGGGCAACGTCCCGGAATGACCCCTTTGTTAAGTATATAAGGGATGCAAACATCGTGGGGCAAGGAAGATGCAAGTACATCACACTTACTTATAGTTGTGTCGTCGACGCCAAGACGCTAAACACCGTTTACAACACTATCATATAAGTGTTACGATAATTGCATTGTGGGCATTAAATCTGGGTAAATGCAAACAATATTACAACAGTAAGAGAGGAACAAGTTTGGGAAACAGGTCACAAACACACAGCATGAATTATAAGGACTGTGGAAGATGAGGACAGAGGTTGACGAAGACCAGAACACAGTGGCACAGTGGTGAGAACACATCACTCTCAAACAAGAGAGAATTCAATGACAAATATTGTGCTGCCATGTCAAACTGTGGGCAAGATCGTTCACTCTACATTGCATCCATTCACTTATCTGTCAGGGATCCCCTTAACGTATGCCTTTGCACCAATAGCACATCATGTGTTGAAAAGGCACAGTTTTATTATTTAAGATTTATGCCCTATCTTGTTTTAGCACAATGGCGGTGGAGAATTGTTTTACTCTGATCTTATCTTTCTGTCGCTAGGCTGCATAGTAAGTCTGTTCCCCATCATCATAATGTTATCAGTCAATGTATGAGTGATCATTCTTGTGGAATCACCTAACCTCCTGCACCGTGACTGGCTTATGAGGGTGTTGATTGAGGGAGGACTGCTAGCAGAGTTAAACCTTCTGCCATCTCTTTTAAAGTGGCGATTCACCAAAGACCGACAAGCCTTTATATATCCATAGCAGTAGGCAGGAGTCCACGAACGATGGGGCATAGTGGATAATATGCATTTTTTAAACTTGAAATAAATGAGTGGAAATGTTTGAGTGTTGTTGATGCTGATACTTACATATTATGTCCCTTAGAAATATTTTGCACACACCGTCCTGGGTGTAATTAAAACAGATTAGTTGCAATAATATTACATGTCTGATATAAATGACGTTTCATGTAACAATTTACCAGGTTTTTTAGATATCAATAGTAACATATGCCACGTAACACAATTTTAATCAATGAATTTGCGGCACAACATTTTGGTGTACCCAAAGGGCACATACGTTTAATTTTCCAGGGCGCGGATGAAGAGGGCAAAACAATGTGAGTGGAGTATGTGGGTTGAGGATTGTGATAATGTGATAACAGTTGATAATGACAATTGATGCTAAGACAGTGAGTGTGAAGAACAGATGATGAGGAGGAGTGGATCGATGAGAATAGTGGATGATGAGGACAATGATTGTTGTGAAAATAAAATGATAATGACATAGAATATTGTCTTCCATTTCGGCCAGTACCACTGTCAATATAATTACCACAGCAACACGTATTGCGTTGACAAATGCCAGGTAACTGCCCACCTTTGCCAACGCTGGTGGATGACGCACAATTGACAACGTCACGGCCTGGTGCACATGTCTGCATGTCACTTGTGCAGTCACAGTACGTTCGATGACTTGATCTCACAGAAGCTGTCACCAGTTTCTTGCAAGACCCAAAGTACAGCGAGTCCTTCTGGTCAACTCTGTTATTGGTGAGAAATCAGCCACGTTGTCAGGCCGCAGGCCTCAACACAGACAGAAATAATGTTTATAGTGTCACTTATTGACACATGTATAACATTTATACAGACAACAGATGTAAACATTCACGTTTTCCAAGTACACGTACAACTATTTGATGAAGAACTGTTGTATATTATTGACAGGATACACACACATATATACATACACTCACAAATATAATATGCGCACACACACACACACACACACACACACACACACACACACACACACACACACACACACACACACACACACACAGACACACACACACACACACACACCACACACACACACACACACACACACACACACACACACACACACACACACACACATATGTATACACAGCCACCTACCTCCAGGTTTTGATCCATGCAGCCGGCATACGTCCACCAGTAAAGTCGTTGTCACGGTGACCATCAGCGGACCCACACATCCCTGGAGGATGAACAAGTGAGACCCTTTGTTTCTATGGTATGTGAAATCCACACAACCCCTTCTGACGCTTTACATCTGTCATATTTCCACCCATTATTCACAATTCCACACATATCCCTATATCACTTGCCCTATTTACAACCCTTAATCACACCTGCCCTTATTCCACATCCTTATATATATCAAACATGTCATTACATTCCCCACAGATTCACACATGTCCCATCAAAATGTGCATCCTATATAAACACCTGTCCTATTAATACCCAACTGACATATTTGCTTTTAACATAAATCCTATTCACCTCATATATACCTATTACTATTTCACCTGTCCTTTTTGCCCCCCATTACATATTCACCCTTAATAATCCTTAATTCACCCGCATTATGTCACCGTGGTCATGTACCTACCTTCAGTCTGGTCGTAGTCGGCTGATGACAGATAGATGACAGTGTTCAAGAACTTCTGCCAGCCTCTCTGCACCTGTACCACAGTGCCAGTGGGCAGTCTCACCTGGAATACACGTCACTTCCTTTTAGTGTGTGTGTGTGTGTGTGTGTGTGTGTGCGTGTGCGTGCGTGTGTGTGTGCGTTTGCGTGCGCGTATGTGTGTCTCTCTGTGTGTGTATGTGTGTGTGTGTGTGTGTGTGTGTGCGTGCGTGTGTGTATGTGTGTGTGTGTGTGTGCGTACGTTTGCGTGCGTGTCTGTGTGTGTGTGCGTGTGTGTGCGTGCGTGCGTGTGTGTGCGCGCTAGCGTGCGCGTATGTGTGTGTGTGTGCGTGTGTGTGCGTGTGTGTGTGCGTGCGTGCGTGCGTGCGTGCGTGCGTGTGTGTGTGTGTGTGTGTGTGTGTGTGTGTGTGTGTGTGTGTGTGTGTGTGTGTGTGTGTGTGTGTGTGTGTGTGTGTGTGTGTGCAAGCATGTTTGTGTCATGTCCATATATTATGCTTAAACACTTGCAGCAGTACCTTGCTCTCTGGTTACCTCTGTTTTTCAGCCACCTCACAATTAAGGCCACGCTCGAACAGTCCCAAATAACATTTGGGAGACCATTTTTACTTTATTAACTGATAACTGATTTCATGCCTGTGACAATCACTGCGACAGTTGATTTTTAAACTTGAAATGTATTATATTAAGTTGTTGTTTTACAATAGTCATGAAAATATTGACCTTAAATGACCCACCCAAAGAATTCAAGATATCATATAGATGATATCAATATGGTATTTACTTTTCAAATTACACATTATTCAATTAAAAAACGGGGAGAAAAACACACACAAAAGATTTAATAATTTATTAAAGTGCAGTAACAGGATCAATGTAGTTAGTGTACACCTACTTAACATGTTCTGTAAGAATCTGACACTTACTTTATAGGTTGTGCCACCATTGTACTGTTCAATCTTTGTGCCTGGCGTCAGGTCGCCATTGAGGTATAGTCGTACTTCAATCTGTGGTGTCCTTGTCACTGGTTTCTCATCAGGGCCACAGCTGTCGATTATGATGACATCATCACCAGAACGGATAGCAATGATGCAGTGGCACGCTGCATGACCATTGCATCGTCGCTGGAACGTGTGCACAGCATATGGCAGTGTCTTGTGTCTGAACATTACCAGTTCGCCCTCGATGTAGTTGTCAAAGTAACTGCAATCATCACAGATGACAGACACAACGTTTACTGTTTCTTATTATACAAAACAACATAAAGGTTATGAAGATTTGACTTGCTTATCAGGTGATGCAACTGCAGCACTTGTGGTCTTAGTATCCATCAATGGTGTCATTTTAGCTCGAAAAAAGTTAGAAGTGATCTTAGGAATCTAATGATGCAACACATTGGGACACAAGTGTCATTAGGTTGCTTAGCATTTGTCATTAAATACGTATGCGTACTAGGATGCTGCGGCATGTAAGAGTATACATTGCTATCACAGACAATAAGTTTAACTCACGCTCCGTCGAATGTATAGTAGTGGGGGTCACCAAACGCAGAGCATGACAACCCACGGTCCATGTTTGTCACTGTCACCTGTTGTGATCCAGACACATGTATGAAATTCATAGGAAAATACATGTAGAGACGAGTACGTGGCGGAAATTGGAAGGAATGATGGGAGACAGGCACGTATTGAGTAAACCCAGTGAAAGGTACTTCACACATGTGTGACGCCAGACTACTTGCACGGCCTAGAGACTAGTACTATTGAAATGTCAGAAACTCAGTAGGAGAGGGTACACTTTGTGAAACAACTGGGTTAGGAGAATTATCGGGAGTGAGGAGGATAGACAAGTGTAGAGGGGAAGCACTGAGGGAGGATATTGGCGTGAAAGAACATTTTATAAAATGTAGGTGAGAAGGAGGAGGCTTAAGTGGAAGAGACTTGTAGAATTAATGGGAGAAAACCGGCTGGAAAAGAAAGCAGATTTCTGGAGAATAAGAAGGAAAAGAAGGAAGAGGGCAACTTAGGCAATAATGGCAGGACTCTGTTTGGAGATATGGAACGTCTGGCAGAATGCTGGAGGAGGAGAGTGAAAGACAAAGGGGAGTGGAGACAATGGAGTGGTGACAGAGGGGAGTGGAGACGGTGGAGTGGTGACAGAGGGGAGTGGAGACGGTGGAGTGGTGACAGAGGGGAGTGGAGACGGTGGAGTGGTGACAGAGGGGAGTGGAGACGGTGGAGTGGTGACAGGGGGGAGTGGAGACAATGGAGTGGTGACAGAGGGGAGTGGAGACGGTGGAGTGGTGACAGAGGGGAGTGGAGACAATGGAGTGGTGACAGAGGGGAGTGGAGACGGTGGAGTGGTGACAGAGGACAGAGGGGAGTGGAGACGGTGGAGTGGTGACAGAGGGGAGTGGAGACGGAAGAGAGTAGGGACCGAAGAGAGTGGAGAGAGTGGAGTGGAAAGAGACGAGGGGTGGAGACAGAAGATAATGGAGAGAGAGGGGAGTGGAGACTGAAGAGCGTTTAGACAGAGCGGAGTGGAGACAGAGGGGTGTTGAGACAGAGGGGAGTGGAGACTGAAGAGCGTTTAGACAGAGCGGAGTGGAGACAGAGGGGTGTTGAGACAGAGGGGAGTGGAGACTGAAGAGCGGGGAGACAGAGCGGAGTGGAGACAGAGGGGTGTTGAGACAGAGGGGAGTGGAAGTAGGTTGAATGGAAACACAGGAGAATGGAGATGTTATCACTGTGACCTCTGTGATTATGTATTGCTTACGCATCACATCAATAATGCAAGGTGAATATTATTTGTTCTTTAACTGTACAACCAGCTATGATGACAGAGAACAAGATTTCAAACTTTGAATTTGCAATGATCATTACACATGTGAAATAAATGTACACTAGGTCATCTCCATGTCATTTAATAACTATTCTCAATGGGTGGCATGGAGTATAACTACTCAAATATTGCCTGATTATACCTGGCTATAGACAAGTGTACAAGCAGAATTTTTGCATTAACTGTAGTATATAGCTGGATGCTTCCCAGAGAAGTTGAGACGGTGTTTGATTGAACAGGTCTGCCAGAGAACTAAACAGTTAAGTGCTTTACTTTTTATTTGTGTTACTCCTCCAGTAGCTCAGTTGATTCAATAGCGAGGTTTTAGTAAACGAACCATTTCATGTAATTCCTGACACTGAAGAAAGATGTTCAACATCAAAACAATTTAACCTGTTACAAATTATTCAGTTTTGTTGTTTTTTGTTAGCTTTCATAAAAATGTGTAATATGAAATGCAGCAAGACTGAACCTGAACACACCCACCTCAATAATTTTGACTTCTACTGTCACTTTCACAATCCCGACGGATATTGTTTGGCTGACGGTCAACTGTCGCTTGTAGTTCTGATCCTTTATTAAATCCACCTTTGCTTTGACGGCCAACCGCAGAACCCAGAACCAATTCATCGCTGTGACCTTGACCCCACACGGAACAATGGTATCATCACCGTAGGAGTGAGGCCAGCCAATCACAGCCTGGGGGATACTTGTTTTGTCCGAGCACTTCCTGTCCCCAGACTCAATTCCCAGGATCCCGAAGACTGTTATCTCGCATGGACCGTTTGATGAGGCGAGTCTTTCGGAGGACGCACAGATGAAGCGTGGGGGAAGTGTCGCAGCGAGGTCGATGTACTCTGCATCCCCTCCCTCGGACACTGTCACAGGGCCCTTGGATACCACCTGCAGGAACATGCATAATGAAGTATCACAGGGCCTTTGATCATCACATGCAGGAACATGTATAAATAAGTATCTTAGGGCCTTTGGTTATCACATGAAGAAACATGTATAAAGAAATATCATAGGCCCCTTGGTTATCACATGCAGGAACGTTGTTTAATGTAATATCGGATACACCTGCAGGAACACAAAAATACGTCTAAATAAAAAAGTTTTTGTTTTGTTTTTTGACTTAATACGTCACTGCAGAGTAACATTGCAAAAATAACATTCACTGCTTAGACATATCCTAGTATCGCTAATCCAAGAGTGTTGTGGTTATTTGTGTTCTTAATATCAGTATAATTAAAGATTGTAAACACTTCACAGAACAGCTGTCAGCAATATTTATAACTATTAAAATAATTTAAATGTATCCACATATAATGTAATCCTATGTATGGTGATCACATTTTCACATATTTAGTCCCATAAGATTTAATACGATAAATATATTATATGGAAGCTATCACATTGGGAATTGGAAACATCACACCGTTAGTCTATTTGTGTCAGTGTAGTGAAGAGAGTTGACAGCACTCACCTTCACTCCAGGCTTGTAGGGCAGACTGTCCGTGGGACATTTGAACTCGTTACATTTGCCCACAAAACAGGTGTAAACTCGACAAACAATCTGCACAAAGAAGAGAACAGTGGATGTTTATTAAGATACCTATCTGCCTGTCTTCAAGACTGGCAGATGATAGACCAAGACAGGTGATTGCAGCTGATGAGACTGGCGTTGGGACTGACGTTTATGACTATCACAGTGCATCTGGTAGCGTAACAAAAACGATTTCTGGAAATGGGCCAGTTCTGACTCACAGTGCAGGAAACCCGTGGCTTCAATGGTCACCCTCACAATGGCGTTAACAGAGCTGGAGGGTTATCAACACGCAGTTTGCTCAAGAAGAGAAAAACCCTTTAGAAAATCATGGACTTTTGCAAAATACACAGTAAATTTAATAGCTGTAAATAACAATATATGCATGTTAAACATACATAGCCTGTTGGTAGATCTGAGGCCAGTGGTCCAGGAAGCCAATAGACACAAAGAGGCCAGTGGTCCAGGAACCCAACATACATAAAGAGGCCAGTGGTACAGGAAGCCAACATACACAAAGAGGCCAGTGGTCCAGGAAGCCAATATACATAAAGAGGCCAGTGGTCCAGGAACCCAACATACATAATGAGGCCAGTGGTCCAGGAAGCCAACATACACAAAGAGGCCAGTGGTTCAGGAAGCCAACATACCTAAAGAGGCCAGTGGTCCAGGAAGCCAACATACACAAAGAGGCCAGTGGTCCAGGAACCCAACATACATAAAGAGGCCAGTGGTACAGGAAGCCAACATACACAAAGAGGCCAGTGGTCCAGGAAGCCAACATACACAAAGAGGCCAGTGGTCCAGGAAGCCAATAGACACAAAGAGGCCAGTGGTCCAGGAAGCCAACATACACAAAGAGGCCAGTGGTCCAGGAAGCCAACATACACAAAGGGGCCAGTGGTCCAGGAAGCCAATAGACACAAAGAGGCCAGTGGTCCAGGAAGCCAATAGACACAAAGAGGCCAGTGGTCCAGGAAGCCAATAGACACAAAGAGGCCAGTGGTCAAGGAAGCCAACATACACAAAGGGGCCAGTGGTCCAGGAAGCCAATAGACACAAAGAGGCCAGTGGTCCAGGAAGCCAACATACACAAAGAGGCCAGTGGTCCAGGAAGACAACATACACAAAGAGGCCAGTGGTCCAGGAAGCCAACATACACAAAGAGGCCAGTGGTCCAGGAAGCCAACATACACAAAGAGGCCAGTGGTCCAGGAAGACAACATACACAAAGAGGCCAGTGGTCCAGGAAGCCAACATACACAAAGAGGCCAGTGGTCCAGGAAGCCAACATACACAAAGAGGCCAGTGGTCCAGGAAGCCAACATACACAAAGAGGCCAGTGGTCCAGGAAGCCAATAGACACAAAGGGGCCAGTGGTCCAGGAAGCCAACATACACAAAGAGGCCAGTGGTCCAGGAAGCCAACATACACAAAGAGGCCAGTGGTCCAGGAAGCCAACACACACAAAGGGGCCAGTGGTCCAGGAAGCCAACATACACAAAGAGGTCAGTGGTCCAGGAAGCCAATAGACACAAAGAGGCCAGTGGTCCAGGAAGCCAATAGACACAAATAGGTCAGTGGTCCAGGAAGCCAATAGACACAAAGAGGTCAGTGGTCCAGGAAGCCAATAGACACAAAGAGGCCAGTGGTCCAGGAAGCCAACACACACAAAGGGGCCAGTGGTCCAGGAAGCCAACATACACAAAGAGGTCAGTGGTCCAGGAAGCCAATAGACACAAAGAGGCCAGTGGTCCAGGAAGCCAATAGACACAAATAGGTCAGTGGTCCAGGAAGCCAATAGACACAAAGAGGTCAGTGGTCCAGGAAGCCAATAGACACAAAGAGGCCAGTGGTCCAGGAAGCCAACATACACAAAGAGGTCAGTGGTCCAGGAAGCCAATAGACACAAAGAGGCCAGTGGTCCAGGAAGCCAATAGGCACAAATAGGTCAGTGGTCCAGGCAGTCAATATATACAAAAAGGTCAGTGGTCCAGGAAGCCAACGAACACAGATAAGCCAATGGTCAAAGAAGCAAATGAACACAGAGAACAGTGGTCCAAAAATCCAATGAACAGTGAAAGCCAGTGTGTATTAATTAACATATTTTCATACATTATATAGAAATGGTGCCCCAATATCAACAAAGTATGACTATTAATATGTGAATATATAATACAGCTTTATTTATAGCATCATAATTAATGAGCATCAAGTGTCAATGTTTCGCAACATTTCCATAGGTGAAGGAATCTGAGGTTAAACAATGTATTTTTTCTACAGTCAAACTATAATATTTTAGGGTCTAAGTTCCAATAATTCTACCAGATTTCCATAAACAATTTTACTAACCTGATCAATTTGTTGTAAAGACTTAAGTGATTCACCAGGCAATTTTGATTCCAACTTTCCATCCTTGACGTCCATTGAAGTGAATGCATCGGTCTTATTGATGGCTCCATTGACCATCCACTGCAGTTCATAATTCACATTGGTTTCCTTTATTGCGTGAACTTCACATGACAGCCTGAATACACTGAAGTCATCAGGTCCACTGGCAGTGGCATTTGCCTTGCTTTCTAGAATAACTTCTGGCAATTCAGGTAAGCTGATGTATTCTGAAACAGTCACCACGTAAACAGTTACGTACTCTCCACGAGTGCTAACTATTCACATCATACTCTGCACCAATGACTCACACACCTGTCTCTCTTCCTTACACCAAGGTCTCACACTCCTGTCTCTCTTTCTATACCAAAATCGCACCCACCTGTCTCTCATCCTACACCATGATCACACACATCTGTCTCTCTGCCTAGATCAGGATCTCACACACATGACTTGTCTCTATTCCTGCACCAAGATCTCATACACACATCTGGTATAGAAACATAGAAATGGAATTCCACAGCCTTTCAAAATATAGAACTCCCCAAATTGGTTCAACCCTAGCTCCATAAGAATTCTATATCGACAAACCATCTGACTGAGTCCGTTATGTCCCATGCAAAATTGCAGCCTAAAACATGCAAAACCAATGGAGATGTGGCTCTGCATATATAGAGAGAACAAACCACTTTATGATATAAATACCTGTCAACCTTTCTATTATGAACAACTAACAATGTTTTATTGGGGAAAGGCCACATAAACAGTTCCAGAATGTCAATGCAAACTTGCAGTTCCAATATAAACTGAACAAAAATAACGTATGACTAAATAGTAATATGTGCACAAAAACGTGTCTGCAGTTCTCTTAATGTGCTGTTTATTTTTCTTAGCATTTCTCCTCTTTGAACAGACCATCAATACGTGCAAATGGTGTAGATACTTACTTCCTGAAAGCTGCTGTAGGGCTAAAAATGAAAGAACAATGACAGTTAACTCTTCGTGACCCAATTAACACTTTGACAGAGATAACACTTTATGATAGAGTTAACAGTTCAATATACAATATATACACTAATTAAAAAAAGTTAATGCACGACATGCTCCTGGTGGTTACGTGTATATTAAAAAAAATTATTTGTAAATATAACAACCAACTGTAAATGCAGTGAGATCTTAGTACTGGTGGTTGGTAAACGTTCAGGATTTGTAGGTATTATTTAGCAATACCATTGAGGTCAAACTAAAATGTCATTAAGTTGGCTTTTTCATTCTATATTTGTCTTGCATTGTTGCTTTCTACAGGAGGCTATATGTGACATTGGGTGCATTCACATCAAAACATGGTGAAACACGAGAGCAAAATCACATAGACAAAAATAAAAACCAAGGGTGGTGGATAGCAGAATTATACTAGTTTGATCATAAAATCATTCATGCTGACTGTTTAATTCCTCCTGTCATAAACTACATTGCCAGTAAACTTAAATCCGGAGAAACGTCACGTTCTTATATATCGCAGTATCCAGCCCTCGAGATGGCTCAAAATGCTTAACTCTCGGGCAGACCTGTACAATGAAACATCTTGATTTCTCTGGGAAGCATCCAGCTACACTGCAATCAATGCTCGAAAATATCTGTACACAAATAACAACCACTGTCTATAGCCAGATACTCAGCCATACCGCTGCATGAATTGGAACAACGTAGAGTGAACAAACATGCTCCAGCTTTGACACGATAACACAAGCTTCAAACCTGGGTTCTCTTAATTGAGAGCATGAGGCTATAACCAATGAACCACAGCATTGCACCGTGGCCACCACTGATTGAAAAGCGGCACACGTAAGTAGATGACTAATAAAATACTTCTCTGCATTTAATTGCCATCACCAACTGATACACCCAATGGTCAGCTGCAGGTAATACACATAAACAGTGGACCACGGCACCTGTGATGGGATACGTCTATATCCCCCAAAGGTTAACACATCAACACATAAACATACGTACCGTCCACTACCACAAGCTCATAGTGGTTAAACGAAGGTTGTTTTGGTGACAGCTTGGCAGACTTTGACAGTAAACAATTGTTATTAGTAGACCAGGCAATCGAGTGACAGTTCTTCTCAGCAAGACACAGATGCTGGCACTCAGCGAGGTCTTTCTTGTTGTACTTCTTGAGGACGTCACTAACGTAAGCCTTCGGCGTCTTCTTCCAGTACGTCGTCTCTGCATGAAAACAACATGAACAGTTACAATGCTGCAGGTGACCTATCAACCCCATGATCTGTTGCCTACTAGACTAGACCATCAAATACGGAATACATGGAGCATGATAACCAAATGACAATTAAGTGTATATTTTGATGAAATTATGGCCTCGAATCTTTTGCCTATGAAAACCCACAACGATGTTGGCTAAGCAAGAACCATATGTTGAATGTTTGCTCTAGATGTCATGTCCTTCTAGTAAAGCAATGCATGTACAGTCAACCTCACTCTTTGGTCACCTCTGCGATACAGCTACATTGCAATTTAGGTAACCCAGGGTTAGTTTCAGATAATTTACATAACAGTTATGAAGACATTAGTTTTGCTAATAAGGTCACCCTGCTATTCGGGTCACTTGTTCCCAGTGCGAGAGTTCACCTTTGTAGGAAAACCTTGATGGAAGAAAACACTGACAACTTATCTTTGTATCAGTGGTCATGTCAAAGATCAAGTAAAAAAAGGAAAATTGGTTATTTCCAAACAAATTATATTGGCCATATTTAATATAATGTTGGAATTCCAAAGTAAAGTGCAATGTCTTCACCATTCCTCATAACATTTCACATATATAATCATTTGAATATATTAAACCAAATGTGAATGGTCAGTAAGCCCAAGTTTGGTTGCAGGCCCAGGAAGGAGCTAATAATTAGAAACAAACTTTCAATCAACAACAGTGATCAGACATTTGCTGTAATACACAGCAAACACGAGAAAAAGTATGTCTTAGTTACAAGTTACAATGGTATATTAGTGAATAACTAAACTAGCAACAAGGGCAAATACAAGATGGTTGAGTAGGTACTCTAAAATGGGTGTATACAATAAAATAACTCACTAAGCTCGCATTTCTTGAGTGCGTCGATCTCTGCTTTCTCTATCGCCCTGTCAAAGATCTGCAGGCATGACACACGACCCTTGAACTTGTCAGTAACCCCTGCGACGGCACCCAGATAGACAGCGAAATCAGTGGCCAACATGTCTTCTTTGGGTGTGCCTGACACAGCCTCCTGTTTGCTGTCAACGTACAGGTAAGCCTTACCAGTGGTGTAATCATATGTACCTCCAACATGATACCATTTCTTTGCATCAACTTTCGCCTTTAATTCATCGATCACATCAGTGGTGCCACGCTTTACAACACGAAAGACAATTTCTCCGTTTGTCTTATCGTAGTACAGCCCCACACCTCTGTTGGTGCCGTAGTTTACAATTGAGCCAGACTCTTCGACGTACACGTTCAGGAATACTGACAACGAATATTTGGTGTCAAGCTTCATACTGTACTCGACCTTCATTTGGCTTTCTGCGGCACCAGTGAACATTGTGGCACCTTTCTCTGTGCTGTCAGGGCCAGACACGATGTCGATGTTCTTCATGGATGTCACGACTCCCAGACCCATCAAGTCAATGATGCCTCCACAGCCCGTCAAGGCAAACTTCCCCAGTGGATACGGGGCTGAAAGGAACATATAAGCATCACTTACGCTGCATTTGTTTAAACTGATGTAGATGGTACCATTATTTGGATGTTAGCTCATGTGCCGTAGTACTATAATACCATAAATTAGGTTACATGAATAATACACACCATACACATGACACCTCGTACGTCGGGACAGTTTGTCAATGTATGGACTGTTTTGCCATGTTAATGCCATACCGTGGATGCAGACAGCGGACAGGATATTTTTAGTTATATGTCCCTCCTAAAACGGAAAATAAGTGAAAACACGACAACAAATTACAAAATATTTTGTTTGCAAGTCGAGGTGGCGCCGGACAGGACTCCATGACCAGTGCAGTGTGGAAAAAAGACTAATCTTCCTGGGAAACCCAACAAAACCAACAAATTCTACCTAATTTACTCAACTGGGTGTGGATAATTAGTTTTATTTCTGGCTGCGCGTGTTTTCCTGTGTCGTATAACAATGCAGTGTGCCAGCCAGGCCTTTTCGCATTAGACTCCGCGCCCTGTTCTCATTTAGATGCGCCCTGTGCCTTTTTATCTTGCACCCTGTCACTTTTATTAGTGCAATTGCCAGTGTAGTGAAAACGAGGCTGGGGACAGTTGGGGGCAGGAAGTCCATATTCTCCATGTTAACGTATAGAACTTCGTTTTGTTTTTGGTTGTAATAATCGAACTGTTCCAGTCTAACTATTTCAGTTACACTGTCCGAAGGATTATTACAAGCAGAAGCAGTGGAACACTTTGCCGGTGACAAAGCTCACGGAAATCATGAATTTTAACCGATTATTATGGTGGTTGCCATGGGCCTGGCACCGCCGGCTTGTACTTGTTGTGTTTGGCGATCTTGACAAATAATGAAAAGTGCCATTTTTTGCGCAGTACAACCTGTTTGAGGCAAACATATACATGTGTTATGATTATGTGCATTTGGACAACTTGTTAGATATAAGTGCTTATTGAAACCACAACGTACAGCTATGTAAAATGCAAATCCCGTAAAAGACGCATACGACCTAAAATTGTGGGGAGTGTTTATTATTTGCATTACATAAATCGTTATGTCAATGTTTGTGTGGTAAACTCAATATTAAATCGGACATTTCAGATAAGAAAGGCATAGCAGAAGATATTTATGTCCTGATTTTCCTAGTATTCATCAGTCCGAAGTTCAACTGTCATCCATCGAATACTATTCTTGTGACCAGTCTCCAAATCAGCTGCAGTCGCGCGTAGTCTCGCCATATATCGTGACTCACTTGCACGCCCTGTTAGCTCTATGACTGGGTGATGTAATAAACGGATGTTGTTGACAGGATGAGGTGGTTTAACCATTGTAGCAAGGGAGCCTGCTGTACTTCCGAGTACTGGTCAATTTCTAAGGAAACCACTTTTAGCAGATATGGGGAAACTTTTCTGTTGCACATGACAAACATTTTTGTAATTCATCTAGACCAGGGAAATTTTAAACAAATGTTCACAAAAAATAAATGAATGTTTCCAACATGAGTTTAACACATGAATCATTGAATGATGAATGGACGGACGTGGTGTATTTACATTTCTCCCGAAATTAGCATTTTATTTTCAACGGTGGCTACTTGATGGTTATTCTTTTTAATGCACTGTGTACTCGTCTTGTGATTGTTTACATTTTAATATGGAATATTATGTTAGTCTTTTATTGTACACGACATTTCTTTGTTTTATTATTTTACAAAATGGCGCCGATCTATGGCGACAGGATGTTTGGCGTCGTGTTTTAGTGTGTGTTGATCTCAGTTCTTAGTTTATTAACTCCAAACAGCCCTACCTTGGGCTAACGCAGGAGTCACTGAGGATGGTCACAGCCAAGGTGCTTGTCGTCCTCAGTGGTTCTTTTACGTCCCAAATTGAGACGGGACCGACATTAACGTGATTCTCCGATTCACGAGGGATACACCGTCCCCAATGTTGAGAGCCAGATTTGTATATCACAACTGCCGGTACCGGGTATCGAACCCGTGCGGCCGGCGTCGCAGGCGGGTGACCCGCGCTTTCTTGTGAAGGTATTCCTGATCGGACGGACACTGTGCTTGCACCAATACGATCGTGATGTTCTGCTGCACATCAGGAATGCCATGAGTGAGTTTGACATGCAATCAAACAATCGTTTTAATGGAACGACAGTTGAAATCGTCCAACATTTCAAGTTTCTTGGTTCTGCAGTCTCTAATAATCTTAAATGGGAGCTCAGTATCGATTATTTTTTATCAAACAGATGCAGCAGCGGCTGTAGTTTCTAAGAAGGTTGAGATCGTTTAGTTTGACCACACAGATCTTGCTCAACTTTTATAGAGCTGCAATCTAGGGTGTCCTGATATTTTTAATCCGTATGGTTTGAATCTATGGCAGTGAAGGAAAACCTCAGATTGAACAGAGTTATAAAAACTGCTTGCAGAATAATCGGCAGAGACCTCCCCAGTGTTGAATCATTGTATCAGGAGCGCCTGGTGGACAGGGGATGAGCATAAGATGATTAGAAAATAATTGCGGAAGTGTCATATTTGCAGAAGTAGTCGTAGTAATAATATTAATATAAAGTTACATCGAGCTCTATCAACTAATATTCGCAGCGTTACATATACTACAAACATATAAAAATACAAGTAATGCGTGTTAACAAAATATGGTTAAGATAATAAGCAACTGTATAATAAAGTAATTTTCAAGCCCACCCCATCTTGAAAATGATCGGGAAAGAAGAAGACCGCTGTGTGGAGAACTGGTACACACGGCTGCCAGTGAACCACAGCTATTTCGATTAAAATCTACCATCTTATGACGATATAAACGCACATAGTCTGTAATGCACCTACTTCTTACAAGTATCCACTTGTCCTTGCTGTCCGGCCTACACGCCAGACGTGTGTCGTTTTTGTTTTTATCATCGACAACGTAACACGTTGCATCGATCAGACAAGTCCCATCCTACAACACAACGTATTCCACCAACAATGTACGCAACAATGTACAACATGTACCTCGGTCATAATGATGTACAACATAATAATGTATACACAAGGTACAACAATCACGACACAATGAACAACACTGTATTCAACATCATATACAATACAAAATGCAGCAGCACTAGCCAGCTTTACAGAACCCTCCCATCCTATCCCATGTCATCCCTATACTTCTATTTTCGTCAAACAGGAAATTATCTTGTGGTGTTCGCTATTACACAGTATTATAGGAAAGGGTTAAAAACAACTACAAAAATTCACACATGATTAAAATTAAATGCACCACTGTAACAAAAAGCAACAGTGTAACACCATATACAATTTTAACACCATACACCACTGTTACGCATTGCAACACTGTAACACCTTGCACCATTGTTACATCTTACACAACTGTAAAAACACGCACCATTTTTACCCAATGCACCATTGTAACAACACACACCACTGTTACACCATGCAACACTGTAACACGATGCACCACTGTAACACATCACGACGATATCCTCACCTTCGGTTCGCACACTTTATCAGGGCCAAACCTGCAGGTGAGACACGTGTCATCAAAGTTAAGCAGTGTCACCTGTGGTGACCACAGATTACCAAAACTCTTCACCCGGATCACGTAGCTGCCCTTAGGATCGGGCAGAATACACATCATCTGGTTGGTTCCCATGTACAGTGCTTTCATAGTTGTCACATGTGATGCACCCAACACCTTCCATGAGGTTAAACTCAGCTGAAATACAAATGACCACACATATGTATTATAATGGGCTCTTGCGGAAATATATCATTACAAGTGTAAGAATACATTAAAATTTAACCCTGCGACCGGCCAGCGAAAATCCTCATTTGCAAACAATTACAATAAAACTCATAACTCTGCAAATACTTACCATACAAATATGAATACTATCATTTACCGCCAAATGAACTCTTTATCATAATAAAATTATACTATCTC
Source organism: Oasisia sp. SBJ-2009 (assembly GCA_964017155.1). NCBI lineage: Eukaryota > Metazoa > Annelida > Polychaeta > Sabellida > Siboglinidae > Oasisia > Oasisia sp. SBJ-2009. The sequence continues at coordinate 10,695,372 of OZ024861.1, forward strand.
TATTATATCGGATAATCATGGTGATATTATTAGTTGAACATCATCCAAAAAATATTTTTTTTAAACCTCACTATCCTGTTCACAAATAATTACTGAGTGGACAAATGTCCTACTTCGTGCGAATTGCCAAATAACAAAAAAGAATCAAATCTTTTGAGAACTTTTATTTTGATGATTTGTTTTAGACATCTGGGTAGACCGTTACATTCGCCACCGGCACAAACCCGCGGCATGAGCGCTGAAATGTTGCGCTGAAAAATGTTCGATTTTTCACACTGAAAACCATCAAAAGTCGTTCTTACTCTTTGAACTAGTATAATAGCCATACTTTTTAATACTGTCATTTGTTTTGTCGAAACATAGAAGCGGTAACTTGAGCTAATCCAAAGTAAGCTTTTGAATCTAGAAAGTTCTTCGACATGAAAGACCGCCATCTTGTTGTTTACTTCTGTTCCGGTGGGAAGATGACGCGGTGTATGGTTTTGATTTGCTGGACCAGTCCCACCAACATGTGTATTTTTACCAGATTGGACAAGGACAGAAGTTTCTATTGGTATCCCTTATGCGGTGGTCGGGACTTTATGAAAGGATGCATAAATTCATCACGGAAGGCGTATTAAACCACTTAAATTTAGGCATAAACTTTGTCACGTGTTTTGTGCGCCCGCGTGTTCCTAGTTGTCATTCAATCTGCCCTTGAATAAATATGTACACTACCTTACCAAATCTGTCAGCTACCCGATAATACCAAATGTGCGTTGGTCAGTTACTGATTATGCAAACTAAAAATGTTTTAATGTATGAAAGTGTCTAGGGCCGATTAATGGCCGGTCGCAGGGTTAAGGAGGTTTTCAAAATGTAAAAAGGCGCTGACTTATCAGAGGATACTATTTCTGTGATATACCAGCAAGTGTCTCATTGGTGTATCCAAGAGAAGATCTAACAGAGAAGGGTCACTTCGGCAGTTCCATTTTGAATTTTGAGACAGTAGCGCCTCTAGCGGACGAATGTGCCGTGTTAGCAGACTGCCAGCTGAAACTGCAGTGCAAATTATATGTTCAATTATTCATACGTTATTGAAATTGCACTTGAAGCACCTCATAAACACTGAAACACGTAAACTTGCAATAGTGCATGTAGCAACATCTTTTCTCACTATCCAGACACTAGATAGGCCTATTAGTACATTTTTTACATCATATTACAGCGTGTTATTTACTTGCTTGTACACCTGTGGCTGACGTTGGCCGGTATCATGCACCCTCCCCAGCCCCCCCCCCCCCATTTCCTATACCCACATCAGCACTTGTTTGGGTTTTTATATTGTTGTGTTTGTTTTTAATGATAATATGTATATATATATATATATATATATATATATATATATATATATATATATATTATATATATTAATATATATATATTTAATATATATATATTTTAATATATATAACATAATATATAATTATATATATATATATATATATATATATATTATATATATATATATAATATATTTACATATTTTAAATGGTAATGATAATTTACATATATAAGATTATTGATAAATTTATATTTAATATATATATATTATTTAATATATGTGAATATAATAATTAAATACTTATGTACATATTATACATATACATAAATATATATCAGTTTATAATTATTGTAGACACATTATATTACATATTAAATATATATTAAATAATATTAAATAATATTAAATAATATTAAATAATATTAAATAATATATATATATATATATATTATATATATTATATATATTATATTATCATTATTATTTGTAATATGTATATTATATATTAAATGATTAAATTATGTATTTTGATATATTGCAAAAATACAATAATTATATACTTATATATATATATATATATATATATATATATATCAATTTTAGAGTACATGTATACATTATTATATACATATATTATATATATATATGTAATTATGTATGTATATATATTATATATAATTATGTATATATATATATATATATATATATATATATATAATTATTGTATACATGTATACATGTATATTAAATTCTTACATATTAGAAAAATAATCAAACAGTGTTCATGGCTAATGATTATTGATAGTTTTACTCACAATAACGTAATATCGGTTTGAGCATTTTAACAAAGCATTTGTATTTAATGATGATTATTTCCTGGTAGTATAAAATAATTAAAAGTTGCACCCGTAGGTCGCGAAAAATGAGCAGGTTGATCGACTTTTCGATGTACTTGGCGGTGGTGTTGCCATTGTCTAATGTCAAGCAAATGAAGCGGCACATTCGTCCGCTTGGGACGCTGCGCTCCACGCGCTAAAATGGCATTATAAATTGCGAAGTGACCCTTCTCTATTAGATCTTCTCTGTGTATCCTTACAGTTGACGGTTTTTTAATATACACAACACAACTTCACAGTAAGGTGCAAACTATTCATTATTTTTAATTGGTAAAAATCAGGTTCGTGAGCTCATAGGAATATTAATATATTGCTTAAAAAGTGGTTTTCTATATTATTGAGGGCCATTTTATTATTACACCAGTAATTAAGCATTACACATTATAACAGAATTATATTATGACAAAACACTGAGATGGAGCTATCCCCGGGATATATTCCATTGGGAAAGGGAACATAGCCTAGGGTATCTGCCCTCATCCTGGATATTATTATGTTGAGCTACTGGAAGAATGTGCAGCATAGTATTGGCAAAAATAGCTGTGTGTTGCTTCTAGGGATGTTAACCATGACTTTAATTACCGTTTTATCACCAACAGAGCGCAAGGACTTGGGTGTGCGTTTATTTATTTCTCCGAAGGCCCGAGTAGCACAAGCTGGCAAACATACAAATTACATACGTGGCATGCCCAACTTTGAGAATAAACCAAAAGCTATTGCAAAATAAAGAGATAATTAATTAATGTCATCATACAGCGCACATATAAGTCGTTACCTAGAAAGGATCCACAAAGTGGCACCATTGGCACTCACCTCAATCTTGCTGTTATTTCGTTCTATTTCTGGAGTTTATTTACCAAGGGAATGACACCCAGAAGAGAGAGAAACTGTCAGCACATTGACAACGCAATTCTCATGGTTTACAAACGTGGTGACTGTTGCACTCACCTCAATCTTGGTGAACTCGCACTGCATGGCGTCAGACTCAAAGAATCCTTCGCCAGTTATCACAACTGTTTTACAAAACCCTTTGCAATTCAGTTGGTTCGTCACATTTGAGGGAGGTTTCCCGCCATCAATGGAACAGTCTGGACCTTGGAATGGTGCGTCACATCTGCACACACCTACAGACATGTCAACACATGTTTCTTTTCATACTGAATTTGTCTTTCAACAAAAATAAAATCAGAAAATTAAATGGAACAAAGTTCATCATTAATTAGACTTATTGGACAATGGAAATATGCAGCAGTTAACTAAATTATATCATTTGTATACTCAACTTTGCTTCATGAGTATATAATACAAACGCCAATTTTGGCAAATATTTTCTTTTATTTCTAAACCCCTAATTGTCAACAATGTTAAAATAAATAGTATCTTTACACTGGCATAGTCATATGCATATATGTGAATATTGAGCAATGCATATTGCATATTGCAATGCTTCATCATTCAATGTAATAGGCGAACACATTATTTCTCCAATGTGAATGCATGCATTTAAACGTTGGCTATATTTCACGGCATTAATCACTTTATAGTATGTTTGAGACACCATAGCGCAGTAAGATCAAACACATACCAAGTCTGCAAGTTCCATGTCCACTACAAATGGCCATGTTGTCATCCTCTGGGCACAGTTTGTCACCAATCTCTACGAGTGGGTTTTCTCCCCGAACAGAGGCTGGTCGTTGGAAGGCCTCATCCCCCTCCATCACTCCCTTGCACTTCTCCAGTGCGGCTTCAATGGAAGCTTTAGCCCACTCAAGGGCACCACCGATCTATAAATGGGAGACGGAGGGTATCATCGTTTATAACAGTGTCACGATGTAGTAGTGTAAACAATACTCTTCAGTAATATTGCGGCTCACATGTGAGCACCCCCAAAGGTAAAGGTAAGTGTTTATACAATTATAGTGCACTATCCAGCTTTTAGGACAGATTAATGCGCTTTACACTTTACACCCTGCTGATCTGTTCAAATGGACTGCAACTCAACGTTTCTGGGAAGCATCCAATCTTGCTGCAAAGATTATTCATACATTCACAAATATCCATCATTGTTAATAGCAAAGTACTCGTTCATACCGTGAACTGGAGCAATGTAGGGTGAATTAATTTCCCCTGTGTTCGATACTACAGAACGGTATTCGAATTGGAGTAATCTTAGTTGAGTTAGAAGCTCTAGGCACGCAGCTCCTAGGCTACTATAAACCCGTGTTTACGAGCAGTTGTCTCTTACACAGGTTCATCCTGGGGTGGTAATTATTAGCAGGCAGTTTGTGCAATACGTTGTGTAGAATATGGGAAAAAACAGAGCCCATGTGAAATCTGCAATATAGTTAACGACACACGTTTATAATCTAAATTTATCTCACACCACTATAAACAAATCACTTGATGACTGCTTAGATATTGGCTTTGTGAATGTTTTGCTTATATATATATATATATATATATATATATATATATATATATATATATATATATATATATATATATATATATATACAATACATGTGTTCACATGTGCCTGTGTAGCAAATTTATGACCTCACCTTCACATCTTCCATACAGCCTTCGATCTGCTTTTCGAACGTGATATGCAGAAGTCTTCTACACAGTTTGCCCAGCAACGAATACTCAATCTTCAGGCGGCAATGTATCTTAACATTTGCCTTTGTGAGGTCGCCAGTAGTTGGCCATTCGACATGCTGGATGTTTGACACACTCAGGTTAATGTTTGGTTTCACACGTTCGTATAGTAACACAACACCTACTTAGAGTTTTTTAATCTATTTAATATACTTAACTGAGCTTGTATAACCAATTTAAAAACCTGTAAAATATGTTGCCTTTTCTGGAGCTGTGCAACCCCCATGCTGACTAGCTCATGTGACAAATGGTGGCGAAATATGACAAAGGAAACGTAATTCTATATCAATTCATGTGTGTGAAAAAGGTGAGCCAAAATAAAGGGTGAACAATCAGGTAGAATCTATGGTGAAATGTTAAAACGGTTATCTGCTGACAAATGACTGACAGAAAGCCATAATTCGTTTTCAGTTATTATTTGTTTCTGTGAACCAGTGCTCTATTTTTTCTCTGAGGTGCTAACACAATCTACATTAAGGGAATTATTGTAGCCATTATTATTATTATTATATAACTGTTACTAGGTGATACATAGGTGACACAATTAAACATACCGCAGGATAGAAATCAAGATCAAACACAAAGTGTGTTCCTGCTGGTGGGCCACCATCACACCCGAGTGGCTGCAACGCTTGAGTGACCAGCAAGGTTGTGATGTCATTTCCTGCATTAACAGATATGAAACGGTTTACCATCAAATATCCACACCTGGTTGAATATGCTATTGTGGTATGCATGCGTTATTGTAATTTATATAGTTAGATTATATTAATGAATGTGTTGGGACAATGTTATCTAAACGTGTTGGGAGTCCTTAAAAGAGGGGGGAAGTGTGATAAGCCTTAAAATATCATACGGAGGAGGGAAGAATGTGGTAGACCAAGACCCAGTCATGATAGCATGGTAGATGCAGATTAGCTAGTTGGGGCAACGTCCCGGAATGATCCCTTTGTTAAGTATATAAGGGATGCAAACATCGTGGGGCATGGAAGATGCAAGTACGTACATGACACTTACTTATAGTTGTGTCGTCGTCGCCAAGACGCTAAACACCGTTTATAACACTATCGTATAAGTGTTACGATGATTGCATTGTGGGCATTAAATCGGGGTAAATGCAAACAATATTACAACAGTAAGAGAGGAACAAGTTTGGGAAACAGGTAACAAACACACAGCATGAATTATAAGGACTGTGGAAGATGAGGACAGAGGTTGACGAAGACCAGAACACAGTGGCACAGTGGTGAGAACACATCACTCTCAAACAAGAGAGAATTCAATGACAAATGTTGTGCTGCCATGTCAAACTGTGGGCAAGATCGTTCACTCTACATTGCTTCAATCCACGTATCTGTCAGGAATCCCCTTAGCGTGTGCCTTTGCATCAAATAGCATAACACATGCTGATGAGGCAGTCTTTCCTGCAGCATGTGCCCAAATGGCACACACAAAAATAGCAGTTTTCCACAATCACGGTGGATTGTCACTCTGATCTTATCTTTCTGTCGCTAGGCTGCATAGTAAGTTTGTTGTCCGCTAGAGTTCCCCATCATCATGATGTTATCATTCAACGTATGAGTGATCATTCTTGTGGAATCACCTCACCTCCTCCACCGTGACTGGCTTATGAGGGTGTTGATTGAGGGAGGAACTACTAGTAGAGGTAAACTTTGTGCCAGCACTGTCAAAGTGGCGAGCCACCAAAGACCGACACGTCTTTAGATCTCCATAACACTAGGCACGAGTCCACGAACGATGGGGCATAGTGGATAATATGCATTTCTTAAACTTGAAATAAATCAGTGGACATGTTTTAGATGTAATTAAAACAAATTAGTAGCAATAATACTACATTTCTGATATAAATAACGTTTCATGTTAAAAGTTACCAAGTTATTTAGATATTAAAAGTAACATATGCCAAATAACACCATTTTTATTAATGAATTTGCGGCATAACATTTTCATAAAGGCACAATGTTGTATGTTTGGTGTACCCATAGGGCACATGCATTTCTTTTTCCAGGGCGTTCCCTGTATCTTTGTATGAATAATCTTTGTGCATTAAATGCAGAGTGGCTGAATGTTTCCCAGAGAAGTTGAGATGGTGTACGACTGAACAGGTCTGCCAGTGAGTAAAGTGTACAGTGTCTTAATCAGCCCTAAAGACTTGACACTATGCTGTGTAAGGACGTACCTTTTACAGAAGATGATAAGGACAGTGGATGATTAGGACACAACATGACCTATCTTGAGGACGGTGGATTTCGACAGTGAACGATGAGAAGGACATTTGATGATGAGAACACAAGATGAAGATGGCACTGAATGATGAGGTCAATTGACGATGAGGACAGTTGACGATGAGGACAATGGACAATGAGGAGAGTTGATGATGAGGAAATAGGGTGATGTTTATGTTTGATGAAAACAACTGTTGATGGTTTATTCAGAAAATGATGAGAAGAGTGGATGAAGAGGGCAGAATATTGTGAGTGGAGTATGTGGGTTGAGAATTGTGATAACGTGATAACAGTTGATAATGACAATTGATGACTAGAACAGTGAATATGTAGGACAGATAATGATGACGACATTGATTGTTGAGAACATAGAATGATGATGACACAGACTGTTGTCTTCCATTACTGTCAGTATCACTGTCAGAATAGTTACCACAGCAACACGTATTGTCTTGACAAATAGGGTATATAATAGATTTAACACGATTTAACAAGATTGCCACCTAGAGATTCAACTCTAGATGGCAGGTGGACTAGGAAGCCCTTTGGCTTATCGAGAGTCCATCCTATTTATCTATATGTCGATTTTATGTTTAAATATATTAACACTACTAGCACATAATCAGCTGATAATCTGTACACATAGACAAATGCCAGGTAAATGCCCACCTTTGCCAACGCTGGTAGAAGACGCACAATTGACAACGTCACCGCCTGGTACACATGTCTGCATATCACTTGTGCAGTCACAGTACGTTGGATGACCTGCTACCACTGACGTCAGATAACTTGATGCCACAGAAGCTGTCTCAAGTTTCTTGCAAGACCCAAAGTACAGCGAGTCCTTCTGTTCAACTCTGTTATTGATGAGAAATCAGCCACGTTTTTAGACGTCAGGCCTCATAACAGACAGGAACAATGTTTATAGTGTCATTTATTGACACATGTATAACATTTATACAGACAACAAATATAAACATTCACGTTTTCCAAGTACACGTACAACTATTTGATGGAGAACTTTTGTATATTATTGACAGGATACACACACATATACATATACATACACTGGCATATATACACACATACGCACGCATGCACGCGAGCAAACACACACAAACATACACACACTCACACACACATACACACAAACATATATATATATATATATATATATATATATATATATATATATATATATATATATATATATATATATATATATACATATATATATACATACATACGAACGCACGCACGCACGCACAAATACACACACACACACGCACGCACACAAACACACACACATGTATACACAGCCACCTACCTCCAGGTTTTGATCCATTCAGCCGGCATACGTCCACCAGTAAAGTCGTTGTCACGGTGATCATCAGCGGACCCACACATCCCTGGAGGATGAACATTGGTCCTTTGGTATGTGAACTCCACACAGCCCTTTCTGACGCTAACATAGGAGTTGTGCATTGCGGTGCACAAAGCTAAGCGTGCATGGACATGAAACTAAATTTAGAAGAGGAATAATAAAAACTGAAACGTACAAGGAGTTGTGTAAATGAGTGTAATAATTTCTGCCGATTTATAAACAGCCTCTGTATTAATGGTAAACTATAGTCTGGTGAGGTGGGCTGGAGCAACAATGTTGACGGTACTGAGGTGTTGTTGGAATTACTGTAGTGTCGGTATGCGTGTGACTTCTGGGGGATTAGGTTCCAAGCTCTTATGACTATCAGGTAGAAAGAGTATGCGTATGCATTGATGTGTGCGTGGATTTGTATGTATTTTGGGGATAGCTGTTTTTTGTATGGGAGCATGGGGTTATGACGTGTTGTGGTAACATGATATTTAGGAGGTTTTGTTTTATTTTATAAAAGAATATGAGTTGGTATTTTAATCGTCGTGTTTCAACTGGGTCCCAACCAAGTTTGTGTGTTAATCCTGTTACACTTGTTTTACGGCGGTGGTCATTTAGTGTAAACCGGGCTGCGGTTCTCGGGATTTTTTGTAGGGTGTCAATGGCATTTTGTGTTTATGCATTCCATGCAATGGTTCCGTATTCCAGTTTTGATCTTACTTGTAGGCCGTTTCTTTGTCTTTATGTGTTGCAAGGTGGAGAGAGTGTTTAATGAAGCCAAATGTTTTAGTACATAGGGATGCAGTGGTGTGGACATGCTTTGAGCGTGAGAGGTTTGAGTATATTGTGATGCCTAGGTAAGGGTGCGATTCAACTTGAGATTGGTTGGTTTAAGATGGTACAAGTGAAATGACTAGGCTTCCGTTTTGGGGTAATTCTGATGAGGTGACATTTTGCGATATTGAAGTTCATTTCTCATTTAGCTGCCCATTCAGAAAGGTTGTTTAGATATGTTTGACGGATGTTATGATCTGTAGAAGTTTGGTTTTCTCTGTATATGATGGAATCATCAGCAAACAGTCTGATGTTTGAATTGAATGAGTCTGTTATATAATATCTATACAGTAAGAAGAGGACAGGAATGAACCTTGGGGAACACCAGAGATGACGTTTGCAGGAGCTGAATGAGAACCATTTACTGATACAATCTGTGTGCTTTTTGAAAGAAATTAGTTTATCCATTGTTATGTGGGACCAGTAATGCCGAAGTAGGTTAGTTTATTTAGAAGAGGTTTGTGGATAACTGTATCGAAAGCTTTCATTGGCAGTCTCTTTTAATACTCTTGGTGGGATTTCATTGGGTCCTGATGTTTTGTTTGGTTTTAGAGATTCTAGTTGTTTTACTATGTAAGACAATTCTGATGGGCCTTTGGTTAGAATGGGGAGCTGTTCTTTGGCGAAAACTGACTTGAAATGGGCATTTAGTATGTTTGTTTTGTCGTGATCAGTCGTTTGCAGCATCTTGTTATTTGAATTTAATGTTCGAATGCCAAGGGTTTCTGTTTTTTTTTACTAAAGATTTGTGGTGATGTTTTCGCCTATGTTGTTATTGATGTAGCTGTTTTTGGTTATTTCTTTCTTGACCTCCTTCCTTAGGTTTTTGAAATGTTCCTATTGTGTGTTATTTATTTATTTTCTTAGCCTCAGCGTCAGGTTTATCCGATTTTCTTTGCAGTCTAATTACCTTTTTATCCAGCATAGATCTGGTTTAGATTGTGTCATGTGACTAGGAATTGACTGTTCTATTAGTGTACATGTGGTGAAAGAAGTTCCAATTTGAATCAATATCTAGGTAATGAGGATGTCGGTCAATGACTGATTGAGTAAGAAGAATACAGTTGGATTTGAGGGTTTCCCAGTTTGCAGATTTATAATTGTACTCTTTATGTGGAGGTTTATTTTCATTAGGTTCATATTAATATGAAAGACTATTTCAATTAGTTTATTGTGTTTTGCTGCTGTGTGTTGATTTGTTGTACAGAGGTTTTTATCAGTTGATATCTGGTAGGTTTAGGTCCCCGGCGATTATAACTGATGGTGGAAGTTTGCAGCCACGGTAAAGGATGGTCACGTTGAGGTTGTATGATCATTTGGGGGTCTGTAGTGTGATGCCGCCAAATAGATGGCAGTGTTTACATTGTCGTAAGGTTGACAATGTTCACTGTCAAAGACAGGCCATGCATCTGACTTATATGTCCTATGTCAACCCCAGGTTTATACTTATATATACACTTACAGCAGTCCTATTTAAACAAGATTCACAGCTGCCACGATGTCACATATATCCTACTTATGTCTGAGTAACACGACAGTTTACATCTGTCATACTTCCACCCATTATTCACAATCCACACCTATCCTTATTTCACTTGCCCTATTTACAACCCTTAGTCACACCTGTCCCTATTACACATCCCTATATATCAAGCATGTCATTACATTCCCCACAGATTCACACATGTCCCATAAACAGTTGCATCCTAGATTAACTCCTGTCCTATTAATACACAAATGACACATTTGTTTTTAACATACATCCTATTCAGCTCATATATACCTATTACTATTTCACCTGTCCTGTTTGCACCCTTACATATTCAACCCTTAATAATCCCTAATTCACCCCCATCATCTCACCCTGGTTATGTCCCTACCTTCAGTCTGGTCGTAGTCGGCTGATGACAGATAGATGACAGTGTTCATGAACTTCTGCCAGCCTCTCTGTACCTGTACCACAGTGCCAGTGGGCAGTCTCACCTGGATCATACATCACTTCCCTTTAGTGTGTGTGTGTGTGTGTGTGTGTGTGTGTGTGTGTGTGTGTGTGTGTGTGTGTGAGTGTGTGTGGATGCATATGCGCGCGCGTGTGTGTGTGTTGTGTGTGTTTGTGTGTGTGTGCGTGCGTGCGTACGTGCGTGCGCGCGCATGTGTGTGTGTGTGTGTGTGTGTGTGTGTGTGTGTGTGTGTGTGTGTGTGTGTGTGTGTGTGCAAGCATGTTTGTGTCATGTCCATATATAATGCTTAAACACTTGCAACATAACCTTGCTCTACGGTTACATCTGTCTTCAGCCACCTCACAATTAAGGCCACCCTCGAACAGTCCCAAATAACATTAGGGTGACCACTTTGACTTTATTCACTGATACGTCCATTATTTAGACTTGTTCTGACGGTTCTATTAACATAGACTGTGACTGCAATTTTGAAGAAGAAAAATAAATAAAAACTATTTAAAAAGTAATTTCTGATACATTGTGTTATTATTATTTGTGGCCAATTATGTATATTTATGCTTTGTGGATACGTAATATTATCTTGTAGGATGAATTAAAATACTAGATATGTCACCATTATTCTTAGTATGTGTTTTTTGCTTGTCATGCTCTGTTGCTGTTAGGGATAAAAATGTAGTTTTATGCCAATCGTTTAAAACTAATAATTTTAATGTATTTTTTCCCAATAACATAAAAATACATTACTCGATTTCAATGTTGAATAGCTTGCCATGTCTAAATGTTTGTTTTAATAGAAAGTTACTACCAATACCTCGCTGTACACCAACATTAAAATTGGCTATACTTTTATTACTGGCAGGAGATGTTAGTTTAAATCCTGGGCCTATTAAAAGAAATATCCGATTGGCAACTACAAATGTAAGATCTGTACGTGATAAAAGTGCTCCACTCTGTGATTTGTTAGTTTCGAAAAAAATTAATATTCTTGCTGTTACTGAAACATGGCTTAGACCATGTGGTACTGCTTCTTGCATTGCTGAAATTTCTCCGTTAGGCTATACCTTTTACCATCGACCACGTTTAATAGGACGTGGTGGTGGCATTGGCTTTTTAGTATCTGACCATTTCAAAGTTAAATTACATTCTAACCCAGATTATTCTAGTTTTGAATCTATGTGTGCTGAAATTTCAGATTCTTCTTTTTCTGCATTTTTTGTTTGTATTTATCGTCCTCCAGGACACCCAGCAAATTTCTTTGAGGACTTTCAAGATCTGTTAGAAAATATAGCTATTAATTATTCAGAACTTTATATTCTTGGTGATTTTAATCTTCATTTGGATATACATTCTTCAGTTACTACAATGTTTGATGATATTCTAACATCCTTTGATTTAAAACAACATGTAAACTTTTCGACACATATACATGGCCATTGGCTTGATCTTATAATAACTCATTCAGGTTGTAATAATATTTAAAAAACTACTGTTTCAGATGGGTTGTCAGACCATCATACTGTAATTGTTGATATTAACATGTTTACAACACCATTGATATTGAAGAAAAAAATGTCCTATAGGTCTATACATAAAATAGATATTACTGCCTTCAATGATGATATTTTAAATTCAGATTTGTTTATATAAGTCCAGCAGTTCATGAGTGTGATATATATAGACAATTTTGTGATGTCCTTAAGACACTACTTGATAAACATGCTCCACTTGCTTATAAATATATTTCAAAACAATCACCTTCTCCTTGGATGACATCCGAAATTTTACTATCTAAAAGGAGACGTCGTTATCTTGAACGTGTTTGGCGTAAAACACGCTCATCACTTGATAGGTCACGTTATTCTAAACAGTGTCATCTTTGCAATAGACACATGGCAAAAGCTAAATCTGAATATTTCACTAACATGGTTTCAAGTAACTCTGAAAATTCTCACCAGTTATGGAGTTGCATTAATAAAATCCTACACAGACGGGCTGCCCCTTCTCTGCCAAAACATAATTCATTATGTTCTCTATGTGATCTATTTTCAGGTTATTTTAAGGATAAAATTACCCGTATACAGTCTTCCTTTCCTGTTCATATGTTAAACAAAGTAGAAGTTCAGCCTCCACCGATAAGTTCTCTACTTTCTTCTTTTACTCCAGCTACTGCTGAGGAAGTAAGGCAAATTATTATGTCTTCTCCAAATAAATGTTGTGATCTAGATCCAATGCCAACTGTATTGTTGAAAGCATGCATTGACACCTTACTTGGTACTATAACAAATATTGTAAATGTGTCACTGAGGACAGGTATTTTTCCTGATGATTTTAAACAGGCGCATGTAAATCCATTACTTAAAAAGACAACTTTGTCGAAAGATAACTTGAAAAATTATAGACCTGTTTCTAATTTGAGCTTCATATCTAAAATTCTTGAAAAGGTTGTAGCAAAACGCCTTGGATCTCACATTACTTCAAATAATTTGTCAAATGTATTCCAATCTGCATATAAGAAACTTCATTCTACAGAGACTGCTCTCTTAAAAGTGCATAACGACATCACTCTAAATATGGACAATGGTAGAGTTACTGCACTCACCTTACTTGATTTGTCAGCTGCTTTTGATACGATTAATCATTCTATTATAATGGATCGTTTGTCTGTGTGGTCTGGTGTGTCTGGTATAGCGTTAAGCTGGTTTAGATCATATCTGAGTGGTAGACACCAGAGAGTTAAGATTGGGGATTGTTTTTCGTCACCACTTAATATTTCGTGTGGTGTTCCTCAGGGGTTAGTTTTGGGACCATTACTTTTTACACTGTATACTACTCCATTGAGTCTAGTGATTAATAGGCATCATTTGAGCCATCATCTTTATGCAGATGATACTCAAATTTATATATCATTATCCACTTCAGATGCAAGTAGTTCTTTACAGCAGCTTAGAACTTGTATTGATGACATTTTTTGCTGGATGACTGAGAGTAGATTGAAGCTGAATGCTGATAAAACTGAGTTTCTTATTATTGGTACACACCGGCAGCGTGACAAAATTAAGACTCTTTTTTCTATACCCTTACTTAATCAGCATGTTATGCCTGCAGTTTCGACTAGGAATTTGGGAGTAATTTTTGATGATAAATTAAATTTTAGAGAACACATTTCTCAAATTTGTCCAACATGTTTTTACCACATTCGTGATTTGCGGCGTATTCGTCGATATTTGCCTGTTTCTGTTGCAAAGACTATTGCAACTGCATTAGTTACTAGTAGATTAGACTATTGTAATTCACTTTTTCATAATATTGCTATTAAGGATATCACAAAACTACAACGTGTTCAAAATTGCTTAGCAAGGGTGGTGACTAGGTCTCCACGCTTTACTCCTTCTAAGCCGCTTCTAAAGTCTCTGCATTGGCTGCCTGTCCAATATCGTATAATGTTTAAGATGTGTACCATTACTTACCAGGCACTTTCTTCTAAGCAGCCATCGTATTTACATACTTTGCTTACTCCTATGAGAAAACCTATTCAACTTCGGTCATCTACTTCTGATTTACTCTTTGTACCAAAGGTCAATACTAATATGGGGACCAGGGCTTTTGCTGTGGGTGCGCCTACTCTATGGAATATGCTTCCTTCTAGCGTGAAATCAGTTGAAAATATTGCTAAATTCCGTCGTCATTTAAAAACATATCTGTACAAACTGGCCTATCCACCATAGCTCCATGGCGCATCAATCAATCTGATGACAACTTGATTTGTTTACCGACTATGAGATCGATTAATCCTTTTTGTTTTGATGCGCCTCTGAGCTTGGTTTCTAAGGATATAGGCGCAATAGAAGTTAACTAATTATTATTATTATTATAACTGATTTCATGCCTCTGACAGTCACTGTGACAATTGATTTTTAAACTTGAAATGAATTATATAAAAAAATTATTTTACAATATTCATGAAGATATTGAACTTGAAATGACCCACCCAAAGAATTCAACATATCAGATAGATGATATCAATATTTGGTATTTACATTTCAAATTTCACACTATTGATTTAATAAAACTGGGAAAAAACACAAACAAACTTTCTAATTTATTAAAGTGCAGCAACAGGATCAATGTAATTAGTGAACACCTACTTAACATGTTCTGTAAGAATCCGACACTTACTTTATAGGTTGTACCACCATTGTACTGTTCAATCTTTGTGCCTGGCGTCAGGTCGCCATTAAGGTACAGGCGTACTTCCATCTGAGGTGTCCTTGTCACTGGTTTCTCATCAGGGCCACAGCTGTCGATGACGATGACATCATCACCAGAACGGATAGCAATGATGCAGTGACATGCTGCATGACCATTGCATCGTCGCTGGAACGTGTGCACAGCATATGGCAGTGTCTTGTGTCTGAACATTACCAGTTCGCCCTCGATGTAGTTGTCAAAGTAACTGCAATCATGCACAGATGGCAGATATTACGTTTACTGTTTCTCCTTATATAGAAACAACATAAAGGTTATGAAGATTTAACTTGCTTATGAGGTGATCCACACACTGCAGCATTTGTGGTCTTAGTATCCATCAATGGTGTCATTTTAGCTCGAAAAAAAAGTTAGAAGTGATCTTAGGAATCTAATGATGCAACACATTGGGACACAAGTGTCATTAGGTTGCTTAGCATTTGTCATTAAATACATATGCGTACAAGGATGTTGCGGTATACATTTCTATCACAGGCAATAAGTTTCACTCACGCTCTGTCGAATGTATGGTAGTGGGGGTCACCAAACGCAGAGCATGATAACCCACGGTCCATGTTTGTCACTGTCACCTGTAGTGATCCAGACACATGTATGAAATTATGAACTTATTAGGAAAGTACAAGCAGAGGCGAATACGTGGAGAAAATTGGAAGGAAAGATGGGAGACAGACATGTATCGAGTAAAAAGGTACTTCACACATGTGTGACGCCAGACTACTTGATTGATTGCTTTATTTAATATAAAATGTAAAACATTGTACACATATGCATCATATATAAATACAAGGTACATTTAAATATTCGGATAACACAAAAAGTGCACGCACCTATTTCCATTGTGGTCCTTATACTTGCACGGCCTAGAGAGTAGTACTATTGAAATGATAGAAACGCAGTAGGAGAGGGTACGCATTGTGAAACAACTGGGTTAGGAGAATTACTGGACTGATGAGGATAGGCAAGTGTAGAGGGGAAGAACTGAGGGAGGATGTTGGCATGAAAGAACATGTTGTAAAATATAGGTGAGAAGGAGGAGGCTTAAATGGAAGAGACTTGTAGAATTAATGGGAGAAGACCGGCTGGAAAAGAAAACAGATTTCTGGAGCATAAGAAGGAAAAGAAGGAAGAGGGCAACTTAGGTAATAATGGCAGGACTCTGTTTGGAGATATGGAACGTCTGGCTGAATGCTGGAGGAGGAGAGTGAAAGACAAAGGGGAGTGGAAACAAAGGGGAGTGGAGACAGAGAGAGTGGAGACGGTGGAGTGGAGACAGAGAGAGTGGAGACGGTGGAGTGGAGACAGAGAGAGTGGAGACGGTGGAGTGGAGACAGAGAGAGTGGAGACGGTGGAGTGGAGACAGAGAGAGTGGAGACGGTGGAGTGGAGACAGAGAGAGTGGAGACGGTGGAGTGGTGACAGAGAGAGTGGAGACGGAAGAGAGTAGGGACCGAAGAGAGTGGAGAGGGCGGAGTGGAAAGAGACGAGGGGTGGAGACAGAAGATAATGGAGAGAGAGGGGAGTGGAGACTGAAGAGCGGGGGGACAGAGCGGAGTGGAGACAGAGGGGTGTTGAGACAGAGGGGAGTGGAAGTAGGTTGAGTGGAAACAGAGGAGAATGGAGATGTTATCACTGTGACCTCTGTGATTATGTATTGCTTACGCATCACATCAATAATGCAAGGTGAATATTATTTGTTCTTTAACTGTACAACCAGCTATGATGACAGAGAACAAGATTTCAAACTTTGAATTTGCAATGATCATTACACATGTGAAATAAATGCACACTAGGTCATCTCCATGTCATTTAATAACTATTCTCAATGGGTGGCATGGAGTAAAAATACTCAACTATTGCCCGATTATACCTGGCTATAGACAAGTGTACAAGCAGAATTTTTGCATTAACTGTAGTATATAGCTGGATGCTTCCCAGAGAAGTTGAGACGGTGTTTGATTGATCAGGTCTGCCAGGGAACTAAAGAGTTAAGTGTTTTACTTTTTATTTGTGTTACTCATCCAGTAGCTCAGTTGATTCAATGGGGAGGTTTTAGCAAACGAACCATTTCATGTAATTCCTGACACTGAAGAAAGATGTTCAACATCAAAACAATTTAACCTGTTACAAATTATTCAGTTTTGTTGTTTTTTGTTAACTTTCATAAAAATGTGTAATATGAAATGCAGCAAGACTGAACCTGAAATCACCCACCTCAATAACTTTGAGTTCTACTGTCACTTTCACAATCCCGACGGATATTGTTTGGCTGACGGTCAACTGTCGCTTGTAGTTCTGGTCCTTTATTAAATCCACCTTTGCTTTGACAGCCAACCGCAGAACCCAGAACCAATTCATCGCTGTGACCTTGACCCCACACGGAACAATGGTATCATCACCGTAGGAGTGAGGCCAGCCAATCACAGCCTGGGGGATACTTGTTTTGTCCGAGCACTTCCTGTCCCCAGACTCAATTCCCAGGATCCCGAAGACTGTTATCTCGCATGGACCGTTTGCTGAGGCGAGTCTTTCGGAGGACGCACAGATGAAGCGTGGGGGAAGTGTCGCAGCGAGCTCGATGTACTCTGCATCCCCTCCCTCGGACACTGTCACAGGGCCCTTGGATACCACCTGTAGGAACATGTATAATGAAATGTCATAGGGGCTTTGGTCATCACATGCAGGAAAATGTATAAAGAAGTATCTTAGGGCCTTTGGTTATCACATGAAGAAACATGTATAAAGAAATATCATAGGCCCTTTGGTTATCAC
The DNA here is from genome assembly GCA_964017155.1 of Oasisia sp. SBJ-2009. NCBI lineage: Eukaryota > Metazoa > Annelida > Polychaeta > Sabellida > Siboglinidae > Oasisia > Oasisia sp. SBJ-2009. Next base: position 10,713,697 of record OZ024861.1, read on the forward strand.
ATGCAGGAACGTTGTTTAATGTAATATCGGATACACCTGCAGGAAAAAATATTACGTCTAAATAAAAAAGGTTTTCATTTGTTTTTTGACTGAATACGTCACTGCAGAGTGACATTGCAAAAATAACTTTCACTGCTTAGACATATCCTAATATCGCTAATCCAAGAGTGTTGTGGTTCTTTGTGTTCTTATTATCAGTATAATTAAAGATTGTAAACACTTCACAGAACACCTGTCAGTAATATATATAACAATTAAAATAATTTAAATGTATCCACATATAATTTGATTCTATGTATGGTGATCACATTTTCACATATTTAGTCCCATAAGATTTAATACGATAAATATATTATATGGAAGCTGTCACATTGGGAACTGTAAACATGACAACATGCGTCCATTTGTGCCAATGTAGTGAAGAGTGTTGACAGCACTCACCTTCACTCCAGGCTTGTAGGGCAGACTGTCCGTGGGACATTTGACCTCGTTACATTTGCCCTCAAAGCAGGTGTAAACTCGACAAACAATCTGTACAAAGAACAGAACAGTGGATATTTATTAAGAGAACACCATCTGCCTGTCTTCAAGACTGGCAGATGATAGACCAAGACAGGTGATTGCAGCTGATGAGACGGGCGTTGAGACTGACGTTTATGACTATCACAGTGCATCTGGTAGCGTAACAAAAACGATTTCTGGAAATGGGCCAGTTCTGACTCACAGTGCAGGAAACCCGTGGCTTCAATGGTCACCCTCACAATGGCGTTAACAGAGCTGGAGGGTTATCAACATGCAGTTTGCTCAGGAAGAGAAAAACCTGTCACCTGTCTTCGTCTGTCATCTGCCAGTCTTGAAGACAGGCAGATGAGAGACGAAGACAGGTGATTGCAGCTGATATGACTGGCGTAGGGACTGTCATTTATTACTATCACAGTGCATCTGGTAGTGTAACAAAAACAATATCTGGATTTGGGTCAGTTCTGACCCACAGTTCAGGAAACAATTGGCTTCAATGCTCACCCTCACAATGGCGTACGTTAACAGAGCGCTCGAGTTATCACCTCGCAATTTGCTCAGGGAAGAAACTAAATAGCTCTAAATAACAATCTCTGCATGTTAAACATACATTGGTAGATCTTAGGCCAGTGGTCCAGGAAAGCGATAGACCCAAAGAGGCCAGTGGTCCAGGAAACCAACATACACAAAGAGGCCAGTGGTCCAGGAAACCAACATACACAAAGAGGCCAGTGGTCCAGGAAACCAACATACACAAAGAGGCCAGTGGTCCAGGAAACCAGTCTACACAAAGAGGCCAGTGGTCCAGGAAGTCAACATATACAAAGAGGCCAGTGGTCCAGGAAACCAACATACACAAAGAGGCCAGTGGTCCAGGAAACCAACATACACAAAGAGGCCAGTGGTCCAGGAAACCAATCTACACAAAGAGGACAGTGGTCCAGGAAGTCAACATATACAAAGAGGCCAGTGGTCCATGAAGCCAACATATACAAAGAGGCCAGTGGTCCAGGAAACCAATCTACACAAAGAGGCCAGTGGTCCAGGAAACCAACATACACAAAGAGGTCAGTGGTCCAGGAAACCAATCTACACAAAGAGGCCAGTGGTCCAGGAAGCCAACATACACAAAGAGGTCAGTGGTCCAGGAAGCCAATGAATACAGGTAGACCAATGGTCAAAGAAGCTAATGAACACAGAGAGGTCAACGGTCCGGGAGATGAACAAACATCAGTGCGTGGCACACATTTTACAATAATAAAAGGTCAGTGTGTATTAATTAGCATATTTACATACAGTATACACAATTTATGAGAGAAACAACGTAACAATTTCAATGGTGCCACAATGTCAACAATGTAAGACTACCTATATGTGAATAAATAATACAGAGTTATTTATAGCATCATGATTAATGAGCATCAAGTGTCAATGTCTTGCAACATTTCTGTAGGTATAGTGCAGTGGGTAAAGGAATCAGAGGTTAAAATATTTCGTTTTTCTATTGTCCAACTACAATGTTTTAGTGCCTAAGTTCTAATAATTTTATCAGATTTCCATAAAAGTGTTCACTAACCTGATCAATTTTCTGGAAAGACCTAAGTGATTCACCACGTAATTTTGATTCCAACTTTCCATCCTTGACGTCCATTGGAGTGAATGCATCGGTCTTATCGATGGTTCCATTGACCACCCACTGCAGATCATAATTCACATTGGTTTCTTTTGCTGCGTGAACTTTACATGAAAGGCTGAATACACTGAAGTCATCAAGTCCACTGGCAGTGGCATTTGCCTTGCGTTCTAGATCAACTTCTGCCAATTCAGGTAAGCTGGGGTATTCTGAAACAGTCACAAAGTAAACAGTTACGTATTCTCCATGAATGTTAATTATCCACATCATATCCTACACCAATGTCTCACACACTTGTCTCTCGTCTTACGTCAAGTTCTCATACATCTATGTATCTTTCTATGGTAATGTCTCACAACTCCTCTAGAGGGCGCTACTCTGTGGCGACCAGCAGCTGTTCGTTCGTCGCTATATTTTTAGTATTATTCTGCCTATTTTGTGGGCGCCGCCTATATATTTTAGTTTGAGTTTGTGAATGAGTGATCCGTGCAATGGATGACAGCAAGTACACTGATTCTTGGACTTTTTATTGTGATGTCAACGTTAATTCAAGTGTGCTACGCCCAGCGAGGAAACGCCCATCATGGCGGACTAAGTCTAAGCCGTGAGTATTTACTGGCTTTAAACAACCGTGTACATCATGACTCTGATTATTTATCTAACATTGACTTTCCGCCTGGCATGACGAGAAACAACACCAAACCGTTGCGTAAACGAGGAAGGAAAGGTGGTGTGCGACAAAGACTACGTAAGATGAAACACAAGCCCCCTTTGCCATCGATGATCTTGGCCAATGTTCGTTGTCTGAAAGGCCTTAAGATGGATGAATTACGTGCCAACGCAACCTTTTTCAACGAATACAGAGATGCTTGCCTTATGGCTTTCACCGAGACTTGGTTCGACCAAAATGTTGGCGATCGTGGGACATTCATCAAGGGTTTTGGATGCCCCACCCGGCTTGATCGCGACAAGCAGACGACCGGAAAGGCGAAAGGTGGGGGTGTTTGTTTATATGTCAACGAGCGTTGGTGCAAGACCGTCATTGTGCGTGAACAGCTCTGCACCCCGGACATTGAACTGTTGTCAGTGTCACTTCGGCCACTGTATCTCCCCCGCGAATTTCCACAATTGTTTGTGACTGTTGTGTACATACACCCCAGAGCCAACGTGGATCGCGCCGCCCAGCATATCTGTGACATAACACAGAAACTGGACGCTTTGTCTACCGATGCACCCAAGTTCATATTGGGAGATTTCAATCAGTGTAAACTCGGGAATTGTCTGCCAACTTACCACCAGTACATTACGTGCCCAACCCGAATGAACAAAACAATTGACTTGTGCTACGGTTCGGTGCCCACTGCGTATCGGTCCATTGCCAAGCCGCCGATTGGTGACTCCGATCACAACACTGTCCACTTGGTACCCATTTATAAATGTGTCCTGAAGCGTGCAAAGTGTGTTGAGAGACAGGTCAAGGTGTGGAATGAAGACAGCGTAGCCAGACTACAAGGTTGCTTTGATTGTACGAACTGGGATGTTTTTCGGGATTCTTGTGATAGCCTGGATGAACTTACCGATGTTCTAACCAGTTACGTTTCTTTCTGTGTTGACACTGTTATACCTGTGAAGAAGTCCAAAGTGTTCCCGAATAACAAACCATGGGTTTCTAAACATCTAAAGAAAGTTTTGAACGAAAAGAAAAGGGTTTATTTTCTGGGAGATTTAGCTGAACGGAAGGAAGTTCAAAGGGCGGTGAAATCAGAAATTAGGAAAGCAAGAGAGAATTACAAACAAAAAATAGAACTTAAGTTTAAAACAGGTGATATGAGAACAGTATGGGATGGCATTAAGACCATGAGTGACATGAAGCAAAATGGATATAATTCCAAACGCTTATCGCCCTTAGGGGGTAAAGATGACGGGGCGTTTGCAGAGGATATGAATTCTTTCTATTCTCGTTTTGATAATCACGATTTTCGTTCTGTCATTGATGATATCATAAGCTCCACTAAGACATATTGTAACCTACATATCGATGAAAAAGACGTGTTGAGGGTATTCCAGTGCACAAATGTGCGGAAAAGCCCTGGACCTGATGGTATTTCTGGTCAGGTTTTGAAGAATTGTGCCACTCAGTTGTCCGGTATCTTCCACTCCATCTTTCAGGCCTCCCTTAGCTTACATAAAGTCCCTACCTTGTGGAAAACGTCTATTGTCGTGCCTGTCCCCAAGAAATCTCGTCCTGCTAGTCCTAACGATTTTCGTCCAGTAGCGTTGACGTCGCACGTAATGAAGAGTTTTGAAAAAATCATTAAAACCATGATCATGACCCGTACAGACCATCTTTTAGATCCCCTGCAATTTGCATATCGGCCTGGGAGAGGGGTGGAGGATGCAGTCGCTACTCTAATAAATTATGTACTTTGTCATCTTGAGGACGCAAAAACCCATGCCAGAGTTCTCTATCTGGATATGAGTTCTGCCTTCAATACGCTGCAGCCTCACTTGTTGTTTAAGAAATTAATTTCCGAATTTAAGCTTGAATCTGAATTGGAGCTATGGGTGTTTGATTTTTTGGTGGGGAGACCCCAACAGGTTCGAGTAAATAACACAACTTCTAGCGTGAAGGTTGTTTCCACTGGCTCACCCCAAGGATGTGTCTTATCCCCTCTTCTATTCATTTTATACACAAATGACTGCAGGAGCATCCGTCCGAATAGGTACTTTATTAAATTCTCAGATTTAACAAGATTTAGATTTAACAAGATTGCCACCTAGAGAATCAACTCTAGATGGCAGGTGGACAAGGAAGCCGTTTGGCTTATCGAGAGTCCAACCTATAATGATGATACAGCTTTACTCAGTCTGTTGTCTAACGATGAAGTTGGCCATGGTCCTGTGTTAAACGACTTTGTTGCATGGTGTGATAGATCGTGTTTGTGTCTGAATGCAACAAAAACCAAAGACATGTGCATTGATTTTAGGAAATACCCTCCATCCCAGTCTGATACTGTCATCCACGATAACAAGGTAGAGGTAGTTGACGAGTATAAATACCTCGGCACAACAATTGACAATAAGTTGAAATGGGACCGCCACTGCAGTGTCACGTACAAGAAATGCCAGCAGCGTCTTTACTGCCTTAGAAAACTTCGATCCTTTAATATTGATAACACCATTTTATCCATGTTTTACAAATCTTGTATACAGAGTGTTTTGACATTTTCTTTTATATGTTGGTTTGGGAACGTTAGCCAGAAAGACAAGAATAAATTGCAGCGCGTTGTAAATATTAGTAGCAAAATAACCGGCCTCAAACAAACCTCTGTCACTGCTTTGTACGAAAAGCAGGTTCTCCGTAATGCCAATAAAATAATTAACGACAGCACACACATCCTATATAACGAGTACGTCCTTCTGCCCTCGTCCAGAAGGTTCAGAACAATAACATCCAAAACAAACAGAAAGCGAGATTCATTCATCCCAATGTCAGTACGACTCCTAAATTCAAAACGATAATCACCTCTGGCGTTATGTGTGTATGTTGTATTTTATTTTTTTATTTGTAAAAGGAAGACCACAATTACAATTTAACTTTAATTTTAAAATTATATTATAGAATTTATCTTGTATTTTATTATGATTGATGTTCACTTACTGTTTTAATAATGAATTTATTAGCATTTTTTTTTATTTCTCTACTCTGTATTTTATATTTTTATGACGACGAACGCTGCAAAATGAATTTCCCGGTTCGGGACAATAAAGTTTTATTGTATTGTATTGTATATTTCATTTCCTACTCTAGGGTCTCACACACGTTTCTCTTCCTACATCTATGTCTCACACACCTATCTCTCTTACTACACCAAGGTCTTACATACCTGTCTCTTTTTCCACACCAAGATCTCACACACATGTATTTCTTCCTACACCAAAGTCTCACACACATATCTCTCTTCCTACACCAAGGTCTTACACACCTGTCATACAGTAATGGCGTAAAAATCGAAATGTTAACACGTGACAAGTAAAATTGTTGCAGGGTTATGCTTTCAAGAATTAAAAATGCCAATAGCTTAGAAGCCAGCAATATTTTCATACATCCAGTGGCATAGTTGTAGATGGCATGATTATTTAAGGATCTAAGAAATGGAATTCCACAGCCTTTCGAAATATAGAACTCCCCAAACTTGTTTGACCATAGCTCCAAAACATTTCTATATCGACAAACCATCTGAATGAGTCCGTTATATCACATGCAACATGTCAGCCTAATACAAGAAAACCAATGGAGATATGGCTCTGCATATATAGAGAGAACAAACCACTTTAACATATAAATACCAGTCAAGTTTTCTATTATGAACAACAAACAATGTTTTCATGGGGACAGGCCACATTTACAGTTCCAGAAAGTCAATGCAAACTCGCCGTTCCAATATAAACTGAAAAAATATATTGTATGGCTAAATAGTAATATGTGCACAAGAACTTGTCAGCAGTTCACTTAATGTGCTGTTTATTTTTGTTATAGAGAGAACAAACCACTTTAAAATATAAATACCAGTCAAGTTTTCTATTATGAACAACAAACAATGTTTTCATGGGGACAGGCCACATTTACAGTTCCAGAAAGTCAATGCAATAAAAAAAAATATATTGTATGGCTAAATAGTAATATGTGCACAAGAACTTGTCAGCAGTTCACTTAATGTGCTGTTTATTTTTTTTAGCATTTCTACTTTTTGAACAAGCCATTAATAAATGCAAATGGTATAGATACTTACTTCCTGAGAGTTGCTGCAGGGCTAAAAAAAAAAAGAACAATGATAGTTAACTCTTCATGACCCAACTAACACTTCGACAGAGTTAACACTTTATGATAGAGTTAACATGTCAATATACAATATATATATATATATATATATATATATATATATATATTAATCAAAACAAGGCAGTTAATGCACGACATGCTCCTGGTGGTTACGTGTATATTAAACATTATCTTTATATGTAAATATAACAACCACATGTGTCAACTGTAAACGCAGTGATATAGTTAGTACTGTTGGTTGGAATATGTTTAAGATTTGCACTGTTTACCAATACCATCGAGGTAAAATAAAAATATCAATAAGTTGGCTTTTTCAATTTATATTTGTCTTGCATTGTTGCTTTCCACAGGAGGCTATGTGTGACAGGGGGTGCATTCACAACAAAACATGGTGAAACATGACAGCAAAATCAATTAGACACAATAAAAACCAGTAGACCTGCACAATCAAACATACCTCTATAATCAAACATTTTGACTTCTCTGGGAAGCATCCAGCTACACTGCTCGAAGATATTTGTACACAAATAACAACCATTGTCTATAGCCAGGTACTCAGTCATACCGCTGCATGAATTGGAACAACTTAGAGTGAACAAACATGCTCCAGCTTTGACACGACAACACAAGCTTCAAACCTGGGTTCTCTTAATTGAGAGCATGAGGCTATAACCAATGAACCACAGCATTGCATTGCGACCACCACTGATTGAAAAGCGGCACACGTACGTAGATGACTAATAAAATACCTCTTTGCATTTAATTGCCATCACCAATTGATACACCCAATGGTCAGCTGCAGGGAATACACATAAACAGTGGACCACGGCACCTGTGATGGGATACGTCTATATCCCCCAAAGGTTAACACATCAACACATAAACATACGTACCGTCCACTACCACAAGCTCATAGTGGTTAAACGAAGGTTGCTTTGGTGACAGCTTGGCAGACTTTGACAGGAAACAGTTTTTATTAGTAGACCAGGCAATCGAGCGACAGTCCTTCTCAGCCCGACACAGACGCTGGCACTCAGCAAGGTCCTTCTTGATGTAACTGTTGAGGGCGTCACTGACATATGCCTTGGGCGTCTTCTTCCAGTACGTCGTCTCTGCATGAATACAACATGAACAGTTGCAATGCTGCAGGTGACCTATCAACCCCATGACCTGTTGCCTACTAGACTAGACCATCAAATACGGAATACATGGAGCATGATAACCAAATGACAATTAAGTGTATATTTTGATGAAATTATGGCCTCGAATCTTTTGCCTATGAAAACCCACAACGATGTTGGCTAAGCAAGAACCATATGTTGAATGTTTGCTCTAGATGTCATGTCCTTCTAGTAAAGCAATGCATGTACAGTCAACCTCACTCTTTGGTCACCTCTGCGATACAGCTACATTGCAATTTAGGTAACCCAGGGTTAGTTTCAGATAATTTACATAACAGTTATGAAGACATTAGTTTTGCTAATAAGGTCACCCTGCTATTCGGGTCACTTGTTCCCAGTGCGAGAGTTCACCTTTGTAGGAAAACCTTGATGGAAGAAAACACTGACAACTTATCTTTGTATCAGTGGTCATGTCAAAGATCAAGTAAAAAAAGGAAAATTGGTTATTTCCAAACAAATTATATTGGCCATATTTAATATAATGTTGGAATTCCAAAGTAAAGTGCAATGTCTTCACCATTCCTCATAACATTTCACATATATAATCATTTGAATATATTAAACCAAATGTGAATGGTCAGTAAGCCCAAGTTTGGTTGCAGGCCCAGGAAGGAGCTAATAATTAGAAACAAACTTTCAATCAACAACAGTGATCAGACATTTGCTGTAATACACAGCAAACACGAGAAAAAGTATGTCTTAGTTACAAGTTACAATGGTATATTAGTGAATAACTAAACTAGCAACAAGGGCAAATACAAGATGGTTGAGTAGGTACTCTAAAATGGGTGTATACAATAAAATAACTCACTAAGCTCGCATTTCTTGAGTGCGTCGATCTCTGCTTTCTCTATCGCCCTGTCAAAGATCTGCAGGCATGACACACGACCCTTGAACTTGTCAGTAACCCCTGCGACGGCACCCAGATAGACAGCGAAATCAGTGGCCAACATGTCTTCTTTGGGTGTGCCTGACACAGCCTCCTGTTTGCTGTCAACGTACAGGTAAGCCTTACCAGTGGTGTAATCATATGTACCTCCAACATGATACTATTTCTTTGCATCAACTTTCGCCTTTAATTCATCGATCACATCAGTGGTGCCACGCTTTACAACACGAAAGACAATTTCTCCGTTTGTCTTATCGTAGTACAGCCCCACACCTCTGTTGGTGCCGTAGTTTACAATTGAGCCAGACTCTTCGACGTACACGTTCAGGAATACTGACAACGAATATTTGGTGTCAAGCTTAATACTGTACTCGACCTTCACTTGGCTTTCTGCGACACCAGTGAACATTGTGGCACCGTTGTATGTGTTGTCAGGGCCAGACACGATGTTAATGTTCTTTATGGATGCGACGGCTCCCAGTCCCATCAAGTCAATGATGCCTCCACAGCCCGTCAAGGCAAACTTCCCCAGTGGATACGAGGCTGAAAGGAAAATATAAGCATAACTTACGCTGCATTTGTTTAAACTGATGTAGAAGGTGCCTTTTATATGTGTGTGTTTGTGTTTGTGTGTGTGTGTTTGTGTGTGTGTGTGTGTGTGTGTGTGTGTGTGTGTGTGTGTTTGTGTGTGTGTGTGTGTGTGTGTGTGTGTGTGTGTGTGTGTGTGTGTGTGTGTGTGTGTGTGTGTGTGTGTGTGTGTGTGTGTGTGTGTGTGTGTGTGTGTGTGTGTGTGTGTGTGTGTGTGTGTCATTGTGTCTTAGTCTTAGGGTCGATGTTTGCGTGCCATACTGGCTCATGTTTGATAAACGAGAGCTCAACCAAATTCAGTTGTGACAAGAGATTTCTGCAAAATGGCATAGGCGAAGGAAATAGTGTTGCCCCGGGCACGTTAATTAGTGTAGTAGTGTCACTTCCATTCACGGCGAAAATGTTGACGACCGAGTCGTCAGTGCGGCACTTTCCTGTTTACATGTAGCGCAAATGTTGTCACCTTTATTTACAGCAATTATAAACGACACCATTTTTGACACAAATGCATTGTGCATTTGACACCTATTGTCGAAGTAGTAAACGTCGTCTAGCTGTTTAGCAAAGCATTTTCACACAAGGTCTGCTGATAAAAAAGATCATACAGTTGTTGACTAGCAACTTGAAGATACAACTGTTACGTTGCTACGGAGCGTAGCCATTCAAAATGCACGACTGAAGTCGGTCAATCTACGATGTTGTTTGGCGTGGAACTAACTTAGACATGTTTTGTTGTTTATACGGTGGTTTTATTAGTATACTTGATCGTAGCAAGATATGCACATGTGGAGGGAAATGTTTGCAACATGAGTTTAACACATGAATGGACGGACTTGGCGTATTTACATTTCTCTCTAAATTAGCTTTTATTTTCAACGGTCGCTACCTGATGTTTGTTATTTTTAATGCAGTGTTTTAATTCCAGTCTTTTGATTGTTTGTATTTTTACTAGATCTAATTTTCGCAGCGTTACATGTACTACAAATATATACAAAAATACAAGTAAGACATGTTGTAAAATATGGTTAAGATAATAAACAATGGTATAATAAAATAATTTTCATCTTGAAAAGGATCGAGGAAGAAGAAGACCGCTGTGTGTACGCGTACCCCAGTACACACGGCTGTGAACACGGCAGTGAACCACAGCCGTGCACGAGAAAGATTATAAATAGCGCGAGACGTATTTGGCATCGCTTCAGTGGCTACGTGTGTAGCCACGCGTGACCGACCAAGCACTCCTGCTACACAGACGTTAACGTACAACAAAGGCGGTGTAGCGCTTACATTTTTCCGGCTTTAGAAACGTTTAAATTGACGTTTCTGCGCATGCGCAATAAATGCAAAATTATATAGCTAAAGGACAAAGTATTCATGGTAGAAATACTACGGGCTGCTCGCTACGATGTATATAACCTCTCAGCAAAGTTATTTGTCGCAAATTAACACGAGACAAACATGTTTTGAGGCAGGTTTTGATAGCAAGCATAAATCACGTGATTGTAGTGCGCCATAATCCGTGACAGTGATTTAAACAAACGTATTATTTTATTGTATTAAACGACATATTAAGCAACTCTTCACAGTAATCATCACAGAAGAGATAACGAACAGCCCATGGCATTTATACCAAAACTGTTTTGTCGTTTCGCTGCACATTGATGAGTTTACATTTATTGCGCATGCGCAGAAACGTCAATAGGAAAGTTTATAACGATCCGAAAACTGTAAGCGCGACAGCGGCACTGTCTTGCTCGATATGCTTTATCTTCGATGGCAGTTAACCACAGAGCAACATACGTTGTTATCAACTCGTGACTGTATCGTGTCGCCAAGGGGGCGCATGTGGGTGTCCATGTTGCTCGCAGGTTCTCCCGGGCAAGTTGTTGATCAACAAATAGAGAAAGCCTTGCACTGATCAATGGTGTTGATCGTCGTAGGGAATGTACCAACGGTTCGCCACTTCCACGCCGTGTGATGTATTTGTTCGTACTTTTCTATAAAACGATATCGTTAGGTTGAAGAGATGGATGCATTAGGGTGCGGTTCCGCTTAATGTAGTAGTGACAAGACTTGGTAAGGACGGCGGAGGTGGATAGATTACTGTAACAACAGAGTCGTGGAAACATCACAGCCGCATGATAATGAGTACAACACAGCGACGATTGCGCGAAGTTGGATTGGAGAGAAAAGAGGTGAAAATTTAAGAGGGAGAGGGGGAGGGGAAGAAGGAGCTGCTGATATAATGAGCAAGAATAACAGTGTCGTCACGAGAACTTATCAATACATGCGGCGTCTGCTGCAAGAAGCATATGGGTATCAGTATTACATGGTTATATTTAACGAAATTAACTTCGGAATGTTGTCGTACTAACCGCCTTACAATAGCTTTCCCATCATTTGACGAGAGGCGACATAACTATTTAACTACACGCATGGAAACGCGCAGATATAAACGTTCTTATGTAGCGCATGGTCGGCGTACATGTAATAATGCTTGCAGCAGAATATAGGTAGCATAACTGAACTGAATATGATTACATTACCGACTGTGATCGATCTGTCTTTGTGGTTGCGTCATAAAATGCAGTCGTAATCCATTTAGGAGTTTTTTGGCAGGGACTGAAGGCCATAACCAACTACAAGCCGTCTCCCAAGAACACTACGGCTACCGACACTACTCTTCCTGACAGATTGGATGACTGTTATAGCCGGTTTGATAAATTGAACACTACTTCTCCTTCCTCTATCACTCCCTCCTCATCCCTCCCTCCTTTCACAGTGGACGAATATGTTGTTAGACGCATGTTTCAACGTCTAAATAGCAGAAAGACTGCCGGTCCGGACAACATCTCTCCATGTCTACTTAAACTGTGTGCCGACCAGCTGTCGAGTGTATTCACAGACATATTCAATCTGTCTCTTTCCCAATGTAAAGTCCCTCATTGCTTCAAAAAGTCAACTATCATTCCTGTTCCCAATAAATCTACAGCCTCTTGTTTAAAGGATTACAGGCCTGTTGCCTTGACTTCTGTAGTCAACAAGACACTCGGACAAGCGGAAAAGATCATTGCCGAGGAACAAGCTGGCTTCAGACCAGGACGCAGCACAACAGAGCAGATCTTCAACTTTAGGATACTGTGCGAGAAGAACATGCAACACCAGCAAGACCTCTATCACGTCTTCGTTGACTTCAAGAAGGCATTCGACAGGGTATGGCATGCAGCACTATGGGCCACCATGAAGCATTTCAACATCAACGCCAACCTGATAAGAATGATACAGAACCTCTATGAAAAGGCCACCAGTGCAGTCTACCTTAACAACAGCATAGGGGACTGGTTCAGAACCACCGTCGGAGTAAGAGAAGGCTGTGTGCTCTCCCCCACCCTCTTCTTGGAGAGAATTCTAACTGACGCACTGAACGACCATGAAGGGACAGTCAGCATTAGTGGCAGAAATATTACAAACTTTTTGCGAAATTTTTACAAAGCGTTTTGTCGACGTCATAGACGGGCAGGAAGGGAAGACGAGCTAGCTGACTTGGTGGAGCGCATTGATAAGACTTCTACAGCCTTCGGCATGCAGATCAATGCAGAAAGGACTAAACTGATGACAAACAACACCAATGGCTTCATCACTGACATCAGGGTCAACGGCGAGAAACTAGATTGCGTCAACCAATTCAAATATCTGGGAGCAATCATTGCAGATGAAGGATCTAAACCTGAAATTCTCGCCAGGATCGCCCAGCCCACAGCAGCACTCGCCAAACGTAAGACCATCTGGAATGACAGGAATATAGCGCTCAACTCAAAGATCAGACAGATGCGCTCCCTAGTCATGTCCATATTCCTGTACGCCTGTGAGTCTTGGACATTAACAGCAGAAACCGAGAAAAGGATACAGGCCATGGAGATGAGATGCCTCAGAAAACACCTCGGCATCACGTACAGAGACCACTGTGGTGTACCGGCCACTATTGACAACAGACAAGAATACTGTAAGTAGCTTTACACGGTTTATTGTAAACTGCAAGTGTCAGCCATTTTCCGGTTCCCCCCTCTAGCGAGGTCGTCGCGCTACGTCATACCAGTGGAGGTAGTCGCGCGACGCTAACACAACATCTCCCGTTACAGTCCGATTCTAGTGACAGCTGGCAGACTACCATCTGTCACGATCACGTTCCAGGGATTATTCTGCCCTTTTTCGGAACGTGTCCCTGGCTAAACTGTAACAGTTTAGAAAGTTCCAATTCGCAGATCTAATCTCTTTGGAGGCGCCGACAACCGTCCGGATCTAGTGATGGTAGTCACAGGTTGCGCAACTGGAAGGCGCATCACATTTGGTGACTTCTCTTTAGGCTGTTCCTCTGGCGACAGCGAACGTCGGTCTTGGCAGCTCGTGCTCGGACTGTCGGTGACACTAGTGTGCTCATTCGGCGTAGGCACAAGATGTCGCCGATTTCTGCGAAGACAACTTGTTGGCGTTCGCACTAAGTATGAGCGAGGTGAATCAGTCTGCTTGATCACTGTGCCACTAGTCTTGGCGTCTTGTACCCACACGGAATCACCTGGCTGAAGATTATCCAGTGGTCGTGCGCGATGGTAGCGGTCGTACGTTTTCTTCTGCTTTCGCTTGATGTCCTCTTGTTTATCTTGCAGCTGTTTCGATTCAACCCAACGAGGTTCAAGTGTTGATGGCACCAAAGGAATCTTGGTACGCAACTGCCTCCCCATTAGCAGTTGTGATGGCGAATATCCGCATTCGAGAGGAGTAGCACGGTAAGATAGCAAGGCATTGTACGGATCCGCTGATTTCTTCAGTAAATTCTTAACCGTCTGCACCGCTCGTTCCGCTTTCCCGTTACTTTGCGGGTACCGAGGGCTGCTGGTAATGTGTGTGAATCCCTAGTCTTCTGCGAATTTCACGAACTCCTGAGCTGCGTATTGTGGGCCATTGTCTGAGACAACTGTCTCCGGGATGCCATTCCTAGCGAAGATAGATTTCAAATTATGACATCTGAAGAAGCGACAGTCTCCAGTTTGGCGATTTCCACGTAGCTCGAGTAGTAATCTACAACGAGTAGGTAAGTATGCCCCTTGTAGAAGAACATGTCAGTGGCAACCTTTTGCCACGGTCGCAGTCTTCACTCTGAAGGGATCATAGGCTCTGCATGAACGTGCCGTTCTCTAGCACACGCTGTGCAGTTCGTCACAAGCTCTTCTAGCTGCTTGCTCGGCCCTGGCCACCAAACCGATGACTTGGCTCGCAACCGACACTTAGCCACGCCCTGGTGGCCTTCGTGTAACTTGTCTAGCATATCCAGTCTCATGCAGCTGGGAATTACAAGTCTCACTCCTTTCAACAAAAGTCCTTGTTGTTCATTCTGGACTTGCCAGTACGGCTTCAGAGTCCCTGGCAGAGAAGGAAAGGTTGGCCATCCCTCTAAGCAGTATGTCATTACTTGGCGACATACTTCGTCTTCTCGCTGGCATGCTCTAATCTCCGCCAATCTGGTCTCCGTTGCTGGGATCTGTCCCATGACTAGGTTTGCTTGCTCTGAAACTTCCTCCGCGACCTGCGATTCGTCTGCTGTCAGTGGTCGTACTAACGGAGAGCGGGATAGAGCATCGGCTGCAACCAGATTCTTGCCAGGTACATGACTGATAGTGTATGCGTACCGCATCAATCGCATGCGGAATCGTTGGATTCTTGGAGACAGCTCATCTAGGTTTTTCTTTGAGCTTAGCAAAGACACCAACGGTTCATGGTCTGTTTCAACATGGAATTGCATCCCATACAGGTAATCTGAGAATCTCTCCAGAGACCATGTCGTCGCCAAAGCTTCTTTCTCTATCTGAGAATATCGTTGTTCAGTCGCTGTCATCGCCCTTGAGGCATACGCTACTGGGCGCATGGCTTCTTCGTGTCGTTGTAGGAGAACTGCTCCTAGCCCAAACGATGACGCGTCTGCAGACACTGTTGTTTCTCGATTGGGGTCATACAGAGCTAGAACACGTGTATGACTAGTTCTCTCTTCACCTCTTCAAACGCGTGAGCTTGACTCTGTCTCCATGTCCACTGATTTTGTTTGCTCCGCAAATCTCTCAGTGGCTTGGTGATGGTTGCTAGCTTCGGCGAAAACTTTCCTAGCTGATTTGCCATGCCCAGGAAGCGCCGAATGTCCCCCACTTTGGTAGGCTGTTCCATTTCTATGATCGCTTGCACTTTTGCTGGGTCAGCCTCGATCCCTTGGGTTGAAACCACATGAACCAAGAATGAAACGCTGGATTTCGCGAAGTCACACTTTCCAAACTTCAATGTCACGCCATTTTCTTCCAGGCGTTTGAGCACAGCTTTTACCCTTTCGTCGTGTTCTTCGCGGGAGTCTGCAAAGATGATGATGTCATCCATCATACACAGAACGCCTGGGAGACCGTCGAGCATTTTATTCATCCTCTTCTGGAAGTACTCAGGTGCTGAGGTGATCCCAAAAGGTAGCCTTCAAAAGCAGTACCTCCCGAATGGAGTGATGAACGTGGTAAGTTCTTCTGAACTGGGCGAGAGAGGTATTTGCCAAAACCCGGAATTGGCATCTAGCTTCGTGAACACCTTTGCCCCTGCCAATCTCCCCAGTGTTTGGTCGACTGAGGGCAGATCGTGTTTTTTTCTTTGTACGCTCTCGTTGAGCTTGGTCAAATCTACGCAGATGCGCACCTTCTGTTTCTCCTCAGGAACACCTTTACTCTTCGCCACCACAACCATGCCGGCGCACCAATCTGTAGGTTTTTCTACCTTTCGAATCACGCCGAGGTCTTCAATTTGTTGGAGTTCACTTCTCACTATCTCCAACAGTGGAATTGAAACACGCCGTGGTGTGGTGATTGCGAACGGTTGGGAGTCACTGCGTAGTTTGATTTCATACTGCCCAGGGATTTTTCCCAAGCCGTCAAATAGTTTCGGATGGTCTCTCTTGTAGATCTCCGCCGACTCCACCGTGTCTACGGACACTCGTCTGATAAGGCCGAGAGTTTCACACGCTCGCCTACCTAGTAATTACCTCTTCTGACTTTCAAGGACATAGATGTCCTCCTCCAACATGGCGGCTCCTCGCGACAATCTGCCACAAAATTTGCCCGAGGGTGTCAAAACTGTCTGGTACGGCCACATAACAAGATCATCAGGGCTTGCCAAGACAATCATGCACCACCAATGTTTTTGTTGATTCACAAAGTTTCGGTCTTCCTACATTTTTGTAGTCTTCTTCCGAGATTACTGTCACGTCCGCCCCTGTGTCTAACTTGAACTTGACATCTGTCAAAGTTCTAGTTTCTACTGCCTCAAAGTCAACTTTAGCTAACCATGGTTGATCCCCTTGGTCCATCTCTCCAAGGAAAGCGACATCAGATTGGGCATTTTTGACAACTGTGTCAACCGTTTTCGCTGATCGACACATTGCACTAAAGTGTCCAACCTTTTTGCACTTGAAACAGGCTGCGTCACGTGCTGGGCACATTGCTTTCGGGTGATCTGGTGATTTCCCGCACCGATCGCACTTCCTCGATGTGACTTGTTTACTGTTTTGAACTTTCGTCCATGTTTTCGTCTTCCTTTGGCTGTGCTTGTTAGGCTTTCTTGCGCCTTGCCCTTGGCCTTGCACGACATCTACATTGTTGCTACCCCCTGTAGCAAGGTTGCTTCTCAAAAAGGTTTGTTCCCTTTTTACGGCCTCGTTTTGTCGAGCCATGTCGATTGCTTTTTTTACTGTTAAAGCACCATCCATTTGCAACTTCAATGACAAAGATGTGTCGGTAATCCCTACGACAATGCGATCTCGAATCATTTCTTCTTTCAGAATGCCATATTCACAATGCTCTGCTAAGCAGTACAGCGAGGTGATAAAGCTGTCCACACTTTCCCCTTCTTCCTGCGAACGTCTATTGAACTTAGCCCGTTCAAATATAGCATTGCGGCGAACTATAAAGTGTCCATCGAACTTGGTTTTTACCACATCATAGTCCCTTTTCTCTTCGTCTGTCAATCCGAAGCCTGTCATGAT
>OZ024861.1:10738911-10786411 GCA_964017155.1 Oasisia sp. SBJ-2009
TCGAAACAACTGTTCACATTGATAACCACAGGAATTTTAACAAACAGCATGTGGTGTTTAATGTTTATACATTGAATACTTTACATTTTGTCGCGCAATGATTATTTTGAATATGATGAGGCAGAAAGCGTATGTCATATGAAATAAATATAGTCTTAGGAATATTGTATTTCACAAAGAATATTCATTTTACACTTTGCTTGCATGCCAGTGATGAAATGAATGGTTCTGATGTTGATATGTTGCTCAAAGATTTCAAAAACAGCATACTATGGTTCTGTATGGCAACATTTCCAGAAACCAGTACCCACATGGATCTCTGCACAATTATTATACAACATCAGTACTTATAAAAGTGAAAAACGTGTTTAGCTGTAAAATAGTTTGCTACAGCTATACCTATTCAGTGTATTGTACAAAGCTCTGCGGGTATTCATTTGTGTCTTCCACTGTTCATTCATCACCTTCTTTCTGACCTTTTCATCTAAACTTCTGTGCATCACATTCTCATCCATAAATGTCAGCAATGCTGGTTTGGTACAATGAAAGGGTAAGCAAAACGTCCATTTTTTTATGAATGTGTTCAGTATGAGCAAACTGTGGTAATGTTATTTTGTTTTGTATGACCATCAGTACAATTATTGCAATATAAAGCACAATCCCCTTCTTGTCATAGTTAAATGATATTATGACGTGTAGCAGTAGCTTCTTTGTAAATTAAAAATAATAACGAGTTCAAATAGTTATATATAATGCAGTCTCCAAATACAAAATCTTAAAACATGGGGTATTCAGGTGAAATGCTGTTGGAATTCTTATTACATGTATATTTTCAAATTAGATTTATATATTTCTTGTCATACATATATATGTTACAATTTTTGTATTGCAAATAATAATTATGTATTAAGATAATTTCTAATTGCTGGGTCAAGAGAGGTATTTTCAATAAATGTATGTTCATTCCACAAACTGCCCTTTCCTTCCTTGCCTCTGCATACATCTAAGGCCATGAGATGTTTCCCCACTTTTGTTATGGCCATTAATGCCAAGGGGCACTTGTTAAGTTCCCATGTTGACTTTTTCCAAATGTCCCATGTGGGAATAAAAGTGGGCACAATCTTATGGTGTGGTGTCCAAGCCGAATTGTTTTATATATAAAGGCACTCGTGGACATACATAAAGTATTGTTTAAATAAAATAGTAGACGATAATTTCACATTTAAGCACATTGAAGAAGATATCATAAAGAGTATGATAACTAATTTACCAAAAACATGTAGTTGATGGTCTATCCACTAAATTGCTAACAATTCTTGAATCGGCACTAACAAAATATGTAACTTTATTAACAAATCAAGTATTAACCACAGGGATAATCCGTGATAAACGAAGAATTGCAAAGGTCATCTCAGTCTATAGAAAGGTGAACCAAGCAGAGATGGAGTAATCGTATTCCATACTCGTAATACTTGTACTTGTACTTTCTGAGTAATCATACTTGTACTAGGGTATATTGGCCCAAAAAGCAAAGTAATCATACTGATACTTGAGTAGGTTACCAAAGTAATCGTATTTACGATTACTTCTCTCCATCCCTGGATCCATGAGTATAGGCCCATACCACTTCTACCAACTATTTCAAAAATACTTTAAAAATATTTGAACAATGATCATCTTATTTAAAGACTCTAACATTAAGTGGCACTAAAATTAATAGATAGAATAATAACCAAACAGGATAAAGATAAAATACCTATTAATGTTTATTTAGATCTTTCCAAATCCTTTGATACCATTGATCGTATTATTTTACTAGATAAATTGAAATGTCATGGTGTACATGGAACAAATCTTAACTTATTCAGCAGCTACCCAGAACTCATAAAAAATGCATGGAAATTAACAACATCAAATCAAATATGCTATCAACAACAACAGGTGTACCACAAGGTTTAATCATAGGACCACTATTTCTCATAGGACTATTATTATACATCAGTGATTTTGCACAAGACAGTAAAATGGTTATCTTTCTCATTTATGCTGACAATACAACCATATCAAGTACAGTGTACACTAAATATGTTCAGTAATAACACAAATGAAAAAAGTTAGATTCTTTAATAAACAAAGAATTTGTAAGATAAATGAATGGCTCAAAATCAACAAAGTATCACTGTATGTACTAAAATCTAAATACATGACATTTCAAACAGCAAAGAAAAATAGAATAACAATTTATAGAAACACATTAACTGGAAAAAGCACACTGAAAACATATTCTAAAATAATCATAATTTTAAACAAATTACCTCCTCTAGATAAAAAAATATTATTAAATTCATTAATAGAGCTACACGTTAAATAATGCATCATGGCATGGGGCTTTGAATGTAATAGAATAATAACTATGAGATACATAATCATGATAAAAAGCTTATCATAAAATATGCACTTATCAAAATAAACATGATTTTGCAAAGTCTTCGGCATAATTTGCAACAATTATAACATTCCTGAAATAGTCAAAGAAAAACTTAGCTCACATAGTTCACTGGGATTTGCCAAGTATGTGAAACTCTATATCTTGCCATATTATCAAGTAACGTGCACTAAGCAAAACATGTATGCAACATTTAGAATCAACAACCACCTATCAACTTTACACAGTATGACTATTTACAACACTGCAAACAATAAAAACATGTGCTGTGCAAAGGCATCTTTATAATGTTTTTGTTTGTTTCTGGAAGAATTTGTTTCAGATGATGTAATGATGTTGTAAATTAAGTTTCTAAAAAAAGGTGGCTCCTCGATAGTAACTAGCACGGTTTTAGGACTCTCCAGACCCTACCCTGTATTAGCAATTATATACACTACTACCATGTTTGCTGTGATTGTTTTATTTTGTATTGTTCCCGAATTGTTTGACAAGGATGTATGCAATGGTATGTGTGTATTTTTTGAAATACAAGTCAAATAATAGAACATTATTCGTCTTCAGCTGATAAAAAACTGTTCTGATGCAGATTAAGATAACATTTACACACCTTGATAAGGGTAATACAATTATCTCCTTGAATTAAGGCCTACTCTATATATACATATACTACATGGCACAATTCCAACTTAAACGACCTAAGGTCAGGTATAACTTGTTATAAGTCATAAAGATGTCAAATTTGTGACAAAGAAGCATAGTGATATATCGGAAGCAAAAACATAGAATAACTCAATTATGACAAGTCACATGACCAAAACTGGCCACCAAAGATAAATATAATAGTGTATTTTTAAAACACAATTTTGTGGTTATTACTTATTACTGGATAAGTTGATATTTTGATAGCATGATTACAATACATTATGTATTAATCTGAACTACAAGAAACAAGATCAGACAAATATTAAAACATATATATATCTTTTATATACAAATGTTACAAAAACACATAATCACCGTGGACAAAACATGCTACGTCTCTCTAAATAACATTTTCATTCATTTCAGTTTCTTCATCTTATGTAACTTCAACACTATGCCAATTTTCATCAGCATCAGTCAACAACCTTTCTATATATCTTGTCATATATTGACATGCATGGCTAAAAAAATGGAGAAAACAGTGTTCAAATCCTTGGTACATATTTTACTACATATCGTCTGACAACACTATTTCACTTACAAAAGCTCCAGTTTCACAGCTACCATCACCTAGTACTTGTACCAGCATGCCTCCTCTTTCTACATCTCTTGGCTGCTTCTGTTACTTGCTTTTCAGCTGATATCAACTGTTTTCAGTCAATGGCAGCACCCTGCTCGAGATGCAAGTTGAAGTTTTCGCCACAAGTGTTTTTCAAGTTCATGATAGCACCACATGCCCTGCATATGTAAAGAGTACTCTAGTTGCAAGGCCTGCACCAAACTGTTACATCATACCCACTGTGCTGCCATGTGGGACAAGGAAATTGTTCGACAAACTTCATGAGCGGTCGAGTTTCTAATAACCGATATCCATTCAGTGGCTCATCACCAATGGCTGGTTCAGGCTGCAGAACACCGGGCTTCTGAGCTGACGAGCTCCTTGGCAGTTCCGATCCAGTGGTGGCCAATGATCCTGTATATCGATTGCCATGAAATCTTCGGGGGGGGGGGGGGGCGTGGGGCGACCACTCCTGTGTTTTGATGATATATGTACCTGAAATATATTTAAATAAACATGGTTATAAAATGTGAGATATACATTAGATTATGTGGGTTTCTAGCTATTTAGAAAACATTTTGAAAAGTACACAAGACAAGTACCACATTTTAGTTTATTTAGTCCAGGTCTGTCCTACATGATTAGAGAATGCCAATGTGATTTAATAATTATGGGTTCTAGTTTAAATGACATTAATTGATTAAACTATAAACCCATCAAGATAATATTTTAAGTTAAAAATGACTACGTAAGGGACTGGCAGTGTCATTTGCAGCAATACATCAGCAAGCAATAAATAGCCAATATGAATATCAACTCGGTCCCAGTCCAGACAAAAATGTCAAAATACTACAACTTCACGTTACATCGTCTGCATGTTTATACCATTTATTCAACACTTTTAGTATATAAGGAATTCCTATACATACCTGAAGATGATTGTCAATCCAATGTATGATAGTTAACTAAATGATCACTGTATCTTATACTTAAAGTAAAAAACGAACAAAGCAAAATAAATGTTCTACTACTGTTTACAGCGAGTAGCCAGAGCAGGAAGTAATCCAAAGCCACGCCTCGATATAAGCTCGACTCTGATTAGTTCATTCACGCACTCGATGTACAAACAACCAAGCTTTCGTATTTGTAATAACAATCATATTTTAGGGGGTTAATATACCTGACCTAATGCTGAAATATTTATCGAGAAATCGCCGCTCTTCGGAAACACAAACAAACTCGCACCACGATAACGCCGACGATGTGCAAAGAATGTGGCGATAAACTCTGCCCAGGGTCAAGGTCACGTACAACAGCGATGCCGATGGATAAAATATATTTCGCAACGACAATATCATATTGCTAACTTTTTTATTTCTTCGTGGAATACTACTAAACTTGCACACCACATAGACAGTTAATACTATATACTTCATGCAAAAGTTGGGCTTAACATATACGGTAAAATAATGCAATTGGAGGGTTTTTAGACCAGGTGCAAAATGGTTGGGATGCAAAAAAACGAAAATATTTAACTCTACATTACTGTCAAAATAAGAAACGTTTTTAGGAAAACGACTTATTTTCAACATTTTGAAGAAGTGTAAGTGTACCACGCATATACATAATTAAAACACACCAAACATGTTTTTCATAATTATGAAAGGCTTTGATTTTTTTGGACCCGGGCACCGGGTCCAAAATGTAAAAGTGGTCCAAAATAGTCGCAAGATTGGTTCAAAACGGTCGGTTTAGTATAAATATATATATATATATATATATATATATATATATATATATATATATATATATATATATATATATATATATATATATATATATATATATATATGACCTGAAATACACATAAGTATTGTTTTTAAATATAAATCATTCATTGTTGGTCTGGTGCTAATTCTAAACTAAAAAAAGCCTTTATGTTATGCTATTTATAATAGTTATGTTGGCAACATATATTTGAAGAGGGGCCATGGCCTACCCCAATCACTGAACATTTGGGGGTAGACTTTGGACCCAACACTGCTTGCCTGATTCATAGAGTGACAAGATGCAGAGCTTACAGGGGTGCCTGTGTAAGACTTCCCAATCCCACCGTTTGGCAAAGAAATTTTTCATCAATAAAATGAGACCAAATTACACAAAGTGCATAAATCCTCTGGTTCCGCCGTAGGCGATATAAATATCCACCAGGGCGACCAGGCTGCAATCCAAAGGGTGACAGGGCAAACAAAATTTAATAATCTATTATGTGCTTGATGGCTATATATCAATACAAGCGTGCACAATGACAGAGCCCGACAAGATGAACATTTACTGGACTTAGATCAAGTTGCAGGCTGGAGCCAACCAAGCAATGTATGTTATTATTAATTTTACTAATAGGCCGATGTAGGGTTTTTAAGAGAGGGGAGTGATCAGTCTCGCAATAAATGCCTATTAAAATTTGTTTTATGATCTGAAAAAGTATGAGGACATTTCCTATGCTGACCCCCTCAGGCCGTGGGGTGGTCAGCGTCCCCCTCGTCCCCCACTGATCGACGCCCATGCTGTACCTGTGTAGAACTTCCCAATCCAACATTTTGGCAAAGAAATTTGTCATCACTCAAATGGGAATAGGTTACATAAAGTGCAGGAATCAGCCACTTCTGTCGTAGGCGATAAGCACCAAGCAGGCGAGGGGTGAAAGTGCAACACATTTCATCATTTAAAATGTGCTTGATTGCTAGAGCCTATTAATAATATCAACACAAGGTTGATAGAGCCCGGCAGCGGCTTACATTTTTTTGCCGGTAGTTATACATTTTCCGATTGGCCTTTCTGCGTATGCGCGACAAATTTAAAATCATCAGCGTGCAGCGAAATAACAAAGCATTTTTGGTATAAATGCTACGGGCTGTTCGATAACTCTCCTATGATAACTACTGTGAAGAGTTGTCTAAAATTTCGTTCAATACATTAAAATATTACGTTTGTTTAAATAGCTATCACGGATTATGGCGCACTAACAGCAAAGCATGCCTCAAAACTTGTTTGCCTCGTGTTAATTTGCGATAAATTACTTTACTTAACTTCATATCGCGAGTTTATTGTCTAGCTAGTCATATGTAGCGGCTATTAAGAGAGAGGAGTGTTGAGTCAGGCTATATGCAATTTTTTTGAACTGAAAAGTGGGGGGGACAATTCCTATGCTGTCCCCCACCCTGAAAAGTGGGGGGACGCGTCCCCCCCCCCGTCCCCCACCGATCGACGCCCGTGGGTGCATGTGAATGTATTGTCATATGAATGTACTAGTACGACGATCAATATCATTACACATTCCAATGTTTTATTGTAACTACAATGTGAACACATGGCAATAAAGCTATCTTATCTTATCTTTTTATTTTACTCTTTTATGTAGTCGTGTCGTTTGAAGCCGCCTCAAAGTCACATTACATTGTATAGTTTTACGGACAGAGACACAGAGTCTACCACTGTGACTATTCCCGCGTGCTCCTTCTTTCGGCGTTATCTCGTTCCACTGCGTGTCCTTTCAACATCTCTCTAGATCCAGAATATTTTCGTATTCGTTTAGGAGCAGAACTACAGTTAAAGTATTAGAAATGGGTCCGATACAACAAACCCACCGCTGTAAAAGCGCAGTAGCATTCGTACGGTGTACGGGAACTGTTGACGTATAGCATCTGTACAGTTCAGTAAGGTTTTTTGTGTTGCCGTGTGTGTGAGGTATTTATGTAAATTTTGAGCACATTCAGTTTATATTTTACAACCGCACAAACATCTATGCGAGCAAACAGTAGGGAAATATCGGCTGATTTCTGACCGCTTCTCCAAGCGCCAAACATTAAACAGAACGTGTCGCAGTAACCGTCATAGGAATGCTACACCTCTGGTTCCGGTGGCTTTCTTTGTATAGTCTAACCAGACGAACACACACTGATAACAAAACAGTCGCATGAGAGGGCCAACCTGGTCACATACAACCATATTGTGCTCACCCGCAAAGCCCGCGGCTGGCGGTTTGTCACCTGTAGCAACCGGCCACGCGGAACGAACAATCGTCATTCACTTCACTCTCCAACGACGCGGGTCAACAACTGATCTTGTCTACCATGCAGGCAGGGCGACAATGAATGAGTGACGGGTTTAGATTTGCAAATGTTGATAAGAATAGTTGAACCGCTAAAGTAACCACAATTTGCAACATGGCCGCCTTGATCGAGAGACAAGGACGTGAACGCTTGGCCTCTTGGTCCCTTGTGAAATTACATGTCGTTTTTACATCAGCATCAACTAATTGGCTGGATGTTATTATACATTGTATGTATGCGGTTATTGTGAAAAAGGTAACATGTCAAGACTCACAGCGTGCGGCCAACTTTCATGCGATAGGCCACGTATAGGTGCAAGTTTAATACAATATATAGTGTATTAAATTTACCGTGAATACGGTTAAATTAAGATGGAGGGAGGGACGTATGATGACAAGTGTGGTAGCTTATTGGGATGGTGGGAATCAATCAGTCGAATATCAGCCTTTTCCTGTAATCCGATCTTACACACAAGTGACTGGACAATGTGCATAATTCTACTATTAATTGTGCAAATTTTGTAACGGACAGCGTTGGACACCGACGTCCCCAACAGCACTTGTCTCCTCGCGATCAACGCACATGCAGGACAACGAGGACATGTACACGGCCGCGACCAACAGATCGCATAATGAGCGTCTGTCGGTCGATACATTTCACAGACTATTATTAGCGCGCATGTTAACGCGGAAGTAGCATTGGACCGAATCGACTCAGGTGAGCGACATCAACCCCGGCAACTGGCGCGATGTATTGGTGTATAACTACTTACATCCTTCCGTCGCCACCTGACGTGATATTCCCAGGAGGGTGACGACTAGGGCGACAGCCGCGCCCCCTCCACACAGCATGTCTGACGGCGGGGTGAGCAGCAGTGTGCCGTGTGTATCCCAGTGCGACACTCACCGATGTGGTCACTTCGAAAGAACGTCGCCTCCTATCCGTTGAGAACCCGAGGTGCGGGCGAGCGCGGTTCACTGAATTCGGGGGCAGGTCAGGTAGGCGGGCGGGCGGGCGGGCGGGCGGGCGGGCGGGCGGGCGGGCGGGCGGGCGGACGGACGGACGGACGGACGGGGACGGGGACGGGGACGGGGACGGGGACGGGGACGGGGACGGGGACGGGGACGGGGACGGGGACGGGGACGGGGACGGGGACGGGGACGGGGACGGGGACGGGGTATAGGGGGAGAGATACGGGGCCGACGGACCTATATACCAGTATGTACAGTTGCACACAGAGAAGGGTTGAGATCGGAGGGAGCATGGTAGGAACGGGGCAACACGGCAGGACAGGGAGAAAAGAGACGACCAAGTCAGAGACTAGTCTCGCTTAACCGACTGTCGGTCGGTTGCGGAACTTCGCCGAGAAGACAGTCTGGTCAGTATGTCGGCTTTTGAATTTTATCCGCGTGATCTATACAATGCTGCCACCTCACGGACACTGCCGTAATTTTTTTTTATAAACAACTGCAAATTTGTGTTTCTATTTATTTTGTGTTAATATAAGTTTAATTTTTAATATTTCTATAATAAAGCATTATTTGATAAAAAAAAAAGGTATCCTTATTTAATTTGTATGCTATCCGTGTGGGGCTAGACAATGCTGCCAGCTCACGGATACTGGTTAATCGTGCCGTAATTCTTATTTTATAAACAACTGTAAATTTAAATTATTACTTATTTTTGTGTTTATATAAGTTCAATGTTGAATATTTTTCCTATGATATTATTATCTTGTAAAAGTATATCGTTATTTTAATTTTTATTTCATAGTTGGCCTGAGAGCTAATCAGCGTCTCTACCCTAATCTGGGGTAAGGCCGCCCGGATGTTCGAAAATTAAGACCCATATTTTTCCCAGGCGAAGTTGACGGGCTTAAAAGTGCTGCCACCTCACGGAGTCTGGGTAACCGAGGCTAGTCAGAGACTTGCTCAAAGATTTGCCAAAGATGTCAATGGTACATACTTGTATCATTGCTGCTACTGCTACTGCTGCTGCTGCTGCTGCTACTGCTACTGCTACTACTACTACTACTACTACTACTACTACTACTACTACTACTACTACTACTACTACCGCTACTACACTTCACTACATCATAAGGATACGTCTACTTCGCCAGCTACGGGGAATGTGAGTTGGTGTGGCAAGTGCCCGCAGGCAGCAGAGTAGATAAGTGAACCAACCGTCCAGGTTTGTAACTGTTCCTTTGACAAGACCACGACATGGTTCCGCATCAATGAGCACGCGTCTACAATATCTGCACGAGGGGATGTTACCGGGCAGCACCCGGTAGCCTTGCAGCTAACCGTGGCTTAATGTTTCGCGTAAAAATACGGTGACATGGACGATGAATCAATGAATGAGTATCTTTGTGACAGTTGTTAGTGTCATTGGTGCAGAGTGGCAGCACAGCGTGCTTTTTGTGGACTTGTTGATTGTGGAGATGTTCTGATGACGATAAGGTCATCAATTGCAGTGTGGCCTCGTTGTACCCTCACCTTATATGTACCCTCCCTGTATATATCCTCATTTTATCTACCCTAACTGTAGGACTGCCAATAGGCGGTAGTCTGCATTTCGATGACAAAGACCAAAATACACACTCGCGCGCCAGGGGTCGCTGCGGCTGATTACGTCAGTACTAGCTCTTCCGGTTTCGACCGCTGGCTAGCGGCGATGCCAAAATAGTTTATTGAAATGTTTTTGAAGACAGACACACAGTGCTCGATGAGCGATTGGCATTTTGTCAACCATTCATCGGACCTCCAGGCATTTTAATGTGATTCATGAGTAGCCATTTGATGTGTCTTCATTCTGAAACAATTGTAGAAATCATTGGATGTTTTGAAACCAATATTTAATGCAATCACACATTACCTGGCACGCAGAATTGCATTTATACGTTGTGACGAAGCCGGGCTTCATGTTGAGACATTGCCATGGAATCAATAGCATACGCTACAGAAATATATGCCAACAGGTCAGCTCTTTGGCCATGTCATGAGCGCTATGCCAACAAACAGGTAACGCCAAGGGCTAGACATAACAGCGATGGCGAAGTGCCATACAGAAAAGCAAAGGTTGCTTCAAACTACCCAGACAACTACGACATTATACGATAGATTTGTGTGGGGTGCACCACCTGTCTCGCGTCGTGTTATGTGAGTTATTTTGTCGGACACACTTCGCAATCAAAAAAGGAAGACCTGCAACGAAACAGCAGACATTTGGCAAGTTCAATATGAAAACGAAACAACAATGCAACTAATAGGCAATGGTCGTACCATATAATCATTGATTATGAGCTACAAAAATGTAATTGTACGCCCTACAAAGAGTATTATATTACAGAGTAAATCCTTATGACTTTGTGAGCGAACGTCTTTTGTCGCCTTGTCTGTTTTATTTGACAACATGTAGGCGTAGAGCTTTTGTTTCATTGCGATGCGTACAATCATTTCGTGTATTATTATCAATAAAGAGCTTGGAATGGCATGTCATGTTTCAGATAATATTTTCGCAGCCTGCACACAGAACTCGTGGCGTAGCCGTTAATATGTTTTGGAGTTCCAGATCGCAGAGAGTAGAGTACCAAAACATTGAACGGAATTTCTGTCGTTTAGTGTAGTGTTGTGAAACTCATCAGTACGAATGTTAAATTACATACTGCCCAAACTTTTATTTGCATAGGCATATGTGTTAAACTTGAAACATTGACAACTTATCGAAGAATTGTACGCGCCATGTACAGTGGACTGTGAATGAGAACAATAATATGAATGCTGTGCCATTTCTGTCAAGAATTACGCACTTGTGTAGAATGCAAAGTCACATCAACTGTTCCTACATTTGAAACTTCATTATGATAAGCGCGGGTAGTGTAGTGGTTAGCGCATCCGATTGACAAGACGATGGCCCGGGTTTAATATGCGCGGACGCAGCACGCCTGATATATTTTGTATAAAAATCAATGGACAGAGACTGATATTGTTGTATCGTGCGGCTAATCGTGCAATGCTATAAGCCAAGCCCGTTGACATGCCAAAGTACCATAATGTCGCACGGGCCGCTGTACCATAATACAACGGTAGTCCTATGTGTGTACCTTATGCCAAAATACGCTAGCGCCAGTGCAGACATTGAAAGAAAGAAGTAGAAGTCGGAAGAGAGCGGTCCCCCCAGTTTGCCTAGATCAATGACGTCGCCATCTTGAAATCTGACGTCGACAGAAATGAAAATGGCGCGTCTGTCGTATTGTCATGACTTCATAGTAGGTGTGCGTCTTCCGGTTTGGCGCGGCCACGCATGGGCAGAAGCGTCACCCGGATACTTTTTAACGCCTGGAGAAATGTGAATGCTTCAGAGTGATGGAGTTTTTGCTAAGCAACCAGGCCAAAAGAAACTACACATTTTCAGGTCCTTTCATTTCAAACCAAGAATTGGAACTGAATGAATCAGAATTTGTTTTAAATATTTAACAAAAGGGACTGAAATTGTCAGAAAAGTAATTGATCTTAATTTTCTTATCAGCTCATACGTAAAAACAATACCAAGTTTAACAGCTAAGCCTGTAGTTGGCAGTGACTTACTATAACTGTAGGGGAATGTCATGCAAAACATCACAAACAGTTCAATCACACATCTCAAATACCATTAGTAACTATTTATACACATGCTATGTGACCGACTCTATAACAAACCACACCTCTTTGTACCATTAATTTATTCATCACTACACAATACTGTACAAAACCAAAACATTACCAGTTACCTTTAACTGTCACTAGTAATGTCACTCGTAAATTGACTATCTTCTAATACACCATCCAGCAGTTTTCAACTAAGCTGAGTAATTCTCCAGTTTCAACTATGCTGAATGAAGTAAATAACAAAGGAAGATTTAAAACATTAGACACTGCATAATATATTAGATTGTGGAGGAGAAAGTTCAGTTATTGCTTCATTTAGTATTGTGCTGTACACTCAGCAATTGTTTTACTTACTACTGTACTGCACTCAAGTCCATGTTTTTAGCAATAAGAGTTCATTAGAACATACTTTGGGCTGCTAGTTACATCAGTCTAAGTACCACTGGCAGATCACGTTACAAAACGCAGAAGATAAACTCAGCCAATAACATAATTTGCCGATAAGTTCCAGTGGTTTTGACTCGAGCTAGAGCATGGTTGAATGGGTAATTATAGTTTGATTCTGTGGAACATATCTCAAACTGATGGTTATGTTACGACTTTCTTCTCATACTTACACCTGGATATGCCTAATAGTATATACTGACAAATTTTCAGCATAATATAAATAGTTTTTCAACAAATGACAGCTAAAATATGATATTTTAAGAGTGATGTGACCACTTAAATGACTGGTTTCATGTAGTCATGCATATTCATGTTGTGAGATCATCCAAAAGATTTAAATGCTCTTAAAGATACCAGCCATGCAATGAATATTGCACCTATGAACAAGAGCTGATGCAGACATAGGAAGAGGTTGCAGTTGCCATGTTCTTTCATGTGTTGTTGCCATGTTCCCTCCTATGTGTAGTTTACATGTTCTCTCACATCTATTGTTGCGATGTTCTCTCCTATATGTGTA
The DNA here is from genome assembly GCA_964017155.1 of Oasisia sp. SBJ-2009. NCBI lineage: Eukaryota > Metazoa > Annelida > Polychaeta > Sabellida > Siboglinidae > Oasisia > Oasisia sp. SBJ-2009. Next base: position 10,752,347 of record OZ024861.1, read on the forward strand.
GTTGCCATGTTCTCTCACATCTATAGTTACCATGTTCTCCTATATGTGTAGTTGCCATGTTCTCTCACATCTATAGTTGCCATGTTCTCCTATATGTGTAGTTGCCATGTTCTCTCACATCTATAGTTGCCATGTTCTCCTATATGTGTAGATGCCATGTTCTCCTGAATGTGTAGTTGCCATGTTCTCTCACATCTATAGTTGCCATGTTCTCCTATATGTATAGTTGCCATGTTCTCTCACATCCATAGTTGCCATGTTCTCCTATCCATGTTCTCTCACATCTGTACATGAATTGTTGCTATTTTACCCTACACATGTAGTTGCCATGTTCTCTCACATATGCAAATGCCATGTTCGCTCACATGTGTAGTTACCATGTTCTCATACATGTAGACGTGTAGTTACCATGTTCTCCCACATATAGACGTGTAGTTGCCATGTCCTCTCACTGGGGCTGGTTCATCCCTTGCATGGGCACGACTAGGTTAGTGAGTAGTTCCCTCAGGGCGGGGTAGATGCTGCACCCGTTGGGGTTAGGGTTGAACTCAATGAACCTCTTGAGCATGTTGCTGACCGCGACAGTGGACTGACTAGGCTCCTGCGACCGCTGCTCCATCACCTGTGTCGTGTTCATGCTGTGGTCGTACAGGATCGGGATGACTATGTTCTGCGGTTCAACACCAGGTGGCATGGCAACTCCGATGCGGGTGAGTTGTATCTGTAACAAACAGAAATCGTAATGCAGAAACGTGCTGTATTTCCTTCTAAGGTGACTTTTATGTAGTCACAAATTTTTGCAGTCACAAATTCTGTGATACACACGTGCATGTTAAGTCACCCAACCAGTGATATTTCTACCCGCCCAAAACAGGTTTTACCTGTTCAAAAGACAGGTCTCTACATCACGCAATGTAAGGCAGCTGTGGGTGATGAACAAATGTTAGCAGCTGATGACATTTTAACATACACCTTATTTCAATATATAGAAGTATCAATTAAATGTGCACTATTACTTAGTAATAGTAAACAGGAATAATATATAATTAATACATGTAATCATAACAGACATTCTACACACTGGGAAGTGAGAATGACAGTGACTTTAATCAATTCCACAGCATGCTAAATTATGTTGCCAATCTGTTACGGGTTTACAATCTGGATATATTTATTCTTACAGAAGTGTTTGTTTTTTAATCAACTTGAATAGGACTGTGAACATTACTTAAAACTTAGAGCTCTGTCATTCAGCATAGTTAGTAATAGTATTTTTACTTATTGTAAATGACATGAAAAAATGTGTCATAATATAGCACAGTATCCTGTCCTTGCAACTGCTCAAAATTCTTCACACTTTATTCCCTTGCAGACATATTTAATCAAACACTATTTCAACTTTTTGGGAAGTATTCAGCAACTATTGCACGAAAACCATAAACAAATATCCACCAATGTCTACAGCCAGTTACTCATTCATTCAGAGTGAACTGGTGCAACATAACTCTAAATATATCTACCCACACGGCAGCACAGAATTACACCCAATGTTGATAATCCAGGGCTCTACCCACTATGCCATAGCAGCCCACTGATGACGTACCATGAAGAGGACTTTGTTGTTGCTGAGAGTGACAGCCGGCAGACCCACAGGGTACAACATGCCGATGGGCACCGTGAGACACCACTGCACTGACCACTTGAGACTGCGGTCAGGGAGCTGTAACACAACACACCGGTCAGAGCACAACAAACAACACACAGCAACAACAAAGACAACAAACAACACAATTGAACACTGCAATTAAGACAATGCCACAACTAACACGCAGCAGTCAACACAGCAGTCAACACAGCAGTCAACACAGCAGTCAACACAGCAGTCAACACAGCAGTCAACACAGCAGTCAACACAGCAGTCAACACAGCAGTCAACACAGCAGTCAACACAGCAGTCAACACAGCAGTCAACACAGCAGTCAGCACAGCAGTCAACACAGCAGTCAACACAGCAGTCAACACAGCAGTCAACACAGCAGTCAACACAGCAGTCAACACAGCAGTCAACACAGCAGTCAACACAGCAGTCAACACAGCAGTCAACACAGCAGTCAGCACAGCAGTCAGCACAGCAGTCAGCACAGCAGTCAGCACAGCAGTCAGCACAGCAGTCAGCACAGCAGTCAGCACAGCAGTCAGCACAGCAGTCAGCACAGCAGTCAGCACAGCAGTCAGCACAGCACAGCACAGCAAAGCACAGCACAGCACAGCACAGCACAGCACAGCACAGCACAGCACAGCACAGCACAGCACAGCACAGCACAGCACAGCACAGCACAGCACAGCACAGCACAGCACAGCACAGCACAGCACAACAAAACAAACAACACATCTGTCAAGACAACACACAACACAACCATCCAGAAAATGCAACAAACAATACACCAAAATCATCAAAATAACACAACTTTCAAGACAACATAACAAACAACATACAGCAGTCAAGACAACATAACAACACATAGCAGTCAAGACAACACACAGTGAAGACCACACCATACAATAGTCAAAACAATACCACAAACAATACAATTGTCAAGAGAGATGGAGCAAGAGAGCAACAGAGTGAGAGAGAGAGAGAGAGAGAGAGAGAGAGAGAGAGAGAGAGAGAGAGAGAGAGAGAGAGAATGAGAGAGAGAGAGAGAATGAGAGAGAGAGAGAGAATGAGAGAGAGAGAGATAGAGAGAGAGAGAGAGAGAGAGAGAGAGAATGAGAGAGAGAGAGAGAGAGAGAGAATGAGAGTGAGTGAGAGAGAGCGCGAGAGAGAGAGAGCGCGAGAGAGAGAGAGCGCGAGAGAGAGAGAGCGCGAGAGAGAGAGAGCGCGAGAGAGAGAGAGCGCGAGAGAGAGAGCGCGAGAGAGAGAGAGCGCGAGAGAGAGAGAGCGCGAGAGAGAGAGAGCGCGAGAGAGCGCGAGAGAGAGAGAGAGCGCGAGAGAGAGAGAGAGAGAGCGAGAGAGCGCGAGAGAGAGAGAGCGAGAGAGAGAGAGCGCGAGAGAGAGAGAGCGAGAGAGAGAGAGAGAGAGCGCGAGAGAGAGCGAGAGAGCGAGAGAGAGAGAGAGCGAGAGCGAGAGAGAGAGAGAGAGAGCGAGAGAGAGAGCGAGAGAGAGAGCGAGAGAGAGAGAGAGTGAGAGAGAGAGAGCGAGAGTGAGAGAGAGAGAGAGAGAGAGCGAGAGAGAGAGCGAGAGAGAGAGAGAGAGCGAGAGAGAGAGCGAGAGAGAGAGAGAGAGCGAGAGCGAGAGCGAGAGAGAGCGAGAGAGAGAGAGAGAGAGAGAGAGAATGAGAGAGAGAGAGAGAGAGAGAATGAGAGAGAGAGAGAGAGAGAGAGAGAGAGAGAGAGAGAGAGAGAGAGAGAGAGAGAGAGAGAGAGAGAGAGAGTCTCTACTCACCAGTTCCATCCTCATGATCTTGATGAAGTCTTTCAGTATATTTGGCGGTGAACACAGAATGCGACTGCTGAAGGCCACCAGTGTGTTTATCTTGTAGGGCGGACAGGCAACCTGTGTACACAGAACACTCAAGTCACAGCCTGTCACACAGATCCTAGATCATTTGGTAACAGTCTATTATACTACCACACTTCCAGTGGAACAATTGTGATATGTTTATTTTCTTACAACCAAACTGTAGCAGTTGAAAGTAATACTTTTAATGCTACTTCAATTTCCAACAAACATTGGCAGAAAGTGTTTGGCATAGACATAGGTATGTTTGGTATTGGACAGATTGTGCTACCTGGTCAGAACAGGGATGTTATCTAGATAGGTTGGTCAATAAAAGAACAATCTGACATAAATTTACCAAGCTTTATATAGAAATTCAAGTCAAAAATACATATTTCAACCCCAAACATATATGGCATGTCCAATATCATAATGTATTACATGTCTCTAAGATCACCTAAAAATAAATCATAAAACACTCTTGACTTGTAATTAATAGTTTATGATGACTCAAGACAATAGTGTGTGTTTTGCTGACCGTGTGTGACTAAGTTGTAAATAACATTGTATCTGATTGTATCTAAAATGTACATTATCTGCATAGTGCCTGTATCAATAAAATTACTCTCAGGTGCTTCACTTACATGCACACATAATATAAATTATTAGGAATTGTAATTATAGATTAAAAATAGTAAATAGATAAATAATAGTTCAAATTTCTTTATCATGAAATGACAGTTCTCATGAGTAAGTACATTTTATGGCATTATTACACAAAGTAAAGGCACGTTCTTATATAAGGCAGTAGCAAGTCCACAGGACTGCTCAAAAATACTTTAATATTTGTATGTGTATCATATGGAAGACACTTTAAACAAGTCGGTTTGAACTTAGTTATATTTCTCAGCCTAGCTGTTTGGTAGACATACCTTGAGGTCAAAGAATCGCTCGAGGATCTGTAGTTCGTCCAGTTCCCACTGGTTCTGACACTCTGTAAGGGCAATGAGAGAATGAGGAATGACATGACGATGGAACACAACCCATAAACAGAACCCACCCAAGGCTATGGTATCTTTCCAAACTAGCACAGAACTGAGAAACACACGCACGACTTACACTGAGAAAAACACATCATCAAATGCAATATTTACCAGCATTGTCACCAAACACTACACGTTCAAAGTGACATTCGGACATTTCTTAAACAATCTTCATCAGCTTCCTCGGCTAGATCAGCTCATCACAAAGCTGTTCTTTGATGACATGTGCAAATAGTTTAAACAAAAACTGTACATTTGTATAAATGGCAAAAGAAATTCACTCTTGTCAGTAATCTGTCAAAAGTACTTAATTACCAGACCGACATCTGATCTCCACCAATATCATCATAATCATTGAATATTTGAAAAGCTCTATTTTAACCCATCTTAGTTTTTTAGTCTCTGCTGTCATCAATTTGGTTTGAGTGTAAAGTACCTGTGCTATAGAGGTTGTGGCTTATATGGTGTTGGCACTAAGTGGGTGTGGCTTATATGGTGTTGGCACCAAGTGGGTGTGGCATATATGATGTTGGCATCAAGTGGGTGTGGCTTATATGGTGTTGGCATCAAGTGGGTGTGGCTTATATGGTGTTGGCACCAAGTGGGTGTGGCATATATGGTGTTGGCATCAAGTGGGTGTGGCTTATATGGTGTTGGCATCAAGTGGGTGTGGCTTATATGGTGTTGGCATCAAGTGGGTGTGTCTTATATGGTGTTGGGACCAAGTGGGTATGGCATATATGGTGTTGCACCCCCAAGTGGGCGTGGCTTATATGGCCTGGGCATCAAGTGGGTGGGGCAAATATAGCATGGGCGTCGAGTGGGTGTGGCAAATATGGTGTGAGCATCGACTGGGTGTGGCAAATATGGTGTGGGCGTCGAGTGGGTGTGGCAAATATTACGTGGGTGTCGAGTGGGTGTGGCAAATATGGTGTAGGCGTCGAGTGGGTGTGGCAAATATGGTGTGAGCATCGAGTGGGTGTGGCAAATATGGTGTAGGCGTCGAGTGGGTGTGGCAAATATGGTGTGGGCGTCGAGTGGGTGTGGCAAATATGGCGTGGGCGTTGAGTGGGTGTGGCAAATATGGCGTGGGCGTCGAGTGGGTGTGGCAAATATGGCGTGGGCGTCGAGTGGGTGTGGCAAATACGGTGTGGGTGTCGAGTGGGTGTGGCAAATACGGTGTGGATGTCGAGGGGGTGTGGCAAATACGGTGTGGGCGTAGAGTGGGTGTGGCCAATACGGTGTGGGCGTAGAGTGGGTGTGGCAAATACGGTGTGGATGTAGAGTGGGTGGGGCAAATATGGCGTGGGCATCGAGTGGGTGGGGCAAATATGGCGTGGGCATCGAGTGGGTGTGGCAAATATGGTGTGGGCATCGAGTGGGTGTGGCAAATATGGCGTGGGCATCGAGTGGGTGTAGCAAATATGGCGTGGGCATCGAGTGGGTGTAGCAAATATGGCGTGGGCATCGAGTGGGTGTAGCAAATATTGCGTGGGCATCGAGTGGGTGTAGCAAATATGGCGTGGGCATCGAGTGGGTGTAGCAAATATTGCGTGGGCATCAAGTGGGTGTAGCAAATATGGCGTGGGCTTGGGACCAGGTGCGTGATGCTGTGGGCATGGGGTGTGACATTTAGTGTGGGCGTGCCTTATCTTGTGAGAGCCTGACATGTGGTGTGAACACATCTTACCTGGTGTGGGTGTGACAGTGAGATGCAAAGATTGGAGTGTGTTAGGGTTGAGACTGACACGGAACTGGAGCTGGTCTGTCTTGAACATCAACACACCCGGCTCACTGCACTGCATCATCTGGAGCTGAGACACACAGACACATGTGGCAGTCAACACTAGAGCTGTGTACCGTATGGCTCCATACAGTTTTTCCATTTCTAATATACTTGAGATGGTAATCTTGCTCTATTTTCTCTCTTTGTGTAGATTTGCTAGTATTTATTATCATTGTTGTTTTAACTGTATTATATTAATAAATAATATGTATTATGGATGTACCTGGTATATACCGACATATTAATTACACATATATCACCCAAGAAAATTGAAAATTTACCAGTCTGTGCAGACTTGGGGGCTGTTGAGTGATTACCCTTGGTAAATCAAATACAGGTTCATCCCGCATAGTGGCAGTAGCCTAACATATCCCAGCAAACAACGACCCATGATTGTGAATCTAAGTGAATTCACGAGTTTAACTGCTCAATTCACGTGTTTCCGTATGTGAATTCACCGGATTCAGTGAACAAATTTGGTGTGTGTTTACTATGAAATCAAGAGTTTTTCATGTGATGACATGTACCAGTGAAACCGTACCAGTTCTTACCCAGTACGACTCGTGTCAAACTCATTCAAAACGCATGACTAGAGGCAGTACACGTATATTCATGTGAATACACATGAAAACACGTACTGGTGGAGCGGTACCAATTATGAATCAGTATGACACATGGCAACTGGTTCAGAAATGGTTCCTTGTTTGTTGGGATGCCAATACAAAATTAGAAAAAAGTTGTTGAATGATTTCCAAGAAATGGCAGCTAACAGTAACAGTGTTTGGCAGATGGCAGACACATAGTAATAGAAGACATCTGTAACAGTAGGCAGCCTATAAATGCTACTGGATTCCTGTGAAATAAATCAGCCAAGTGATGATAACTACTGCAGACACTTACGCTCTCTTCAGTCTGGATGGTTCGCTGCAGAAATTTACGCTGGTACATGCAGCACAGGAAACGCTCCAGAGGGCAGCACCGTATGCCGGGCATCGGGCCGCCACCTGGTGGGAAGCTCGGACTGAGGAGCTTGTTGAGTGCTTCGTGGGTGAGGATGGTCGGGATGGAGCCAGCCCAGGAGCGCTGGGGGAGCATCCGGGAGGGGAGCATCGACAGAGAGCCTGGGGGATAAATATTGCCATGTAATGGATGTAACATTAGTAATGGTAACACATTTCTTATATAGTGCTCCATCCAAATAATACATAGTTAAAGAATAGAAATGTCTTCAACAACAATTTTCTTTCATAATTCCAGTACCATGGAGTTCCACACAATTTTTTTTTTTTTTAAATGTGAGAAAATAATAGCTAATAATAAGATTGTACAAGGACTGAATACCTCAAATATGGCAAACAATAATTTGTAATGGGAAATCTGCTATCTAGAACATGGCATTATTGCCAATACATTTTTTATTGGATGTTTTGCATTTACATTTAAAAGTGTTGCAAGCGGAATCTTTCAAACTGCAAACATTGTTCCGAGCTAAATAAAGTAACTAAACACAAACTGGCAGTAAACCTTCAACATGTGTGTTGTAGTCATATGTACTATGTACTATAAAATGAAATAATATATATAACCTAGGATCTGACACCCTCAATTTAAGGGTGAGAACACTGAAGAAGTCACCCACCCTTCTGGTAGTCGTCCTTGAGCTGGGTCTGAGGGGAGTGAAGGGCCGTGTGCACTGGGGATAACATCCCCCCAGGCCGGGACACGGGAGAAGGCCCTGGCATCGACGGGGAAGCGGGCCAGTTGCGTGCCCCGGGGGAGGGCATCGCCAGCTGGGAGCTGCCAGAGGCAAAGGGTGAACCCACCCCCTCCAGCATTCCTGCACACAGACAGTGACATAATAAATTCTTGCATATCCTGCGGATCATTTCACTAACGTTTGGGACCAACAGCTCTTAGTGTCTCTTTTGCAAGACACACGCAATGTGAGGTGAACGAAATTGACTAAATATCGATGTGGTGGCAGGCGGAATCAAACCATCGTCTGCTTAGTCAACTGTCCAGTGCTCTACCGTATGAGCACTGCAGTTCTTTAACATCTAAATACTGAAAAGGCGGTTTCATCAAGTCACTAAAGGTGTTCTTAATACTAAGATATTTTTTAAAGTTACACATTTAAAAATTAAGCAAGGTTTACATAAACAGACAACACTAAGTGACTGCGTAATTTTCGGTATGTTTCATGAAACCAGCCCCAGGAACTTAAGCCTAGATGTGCAACAAACGACTTACCCAGATATTACCCTACTCCAGATCCCATCGTCACCTTTACTCTAAACCCTTCATACCCACCCTGATCCCCCATTATCCACACACTGAACCCTCATTACCCCTAAATTAGCCCCTTTTTATTCCACTCCAGTCCCCCTTATTACTCCTACACTACCCCCATTTTACTCCACCCCAGACCCCCTTATTACCTGTAAATTAACCGCCTGTTACTCAACTCCAGCTCCCCGCAATACTGTTACACTAGCCCCCTTTTACTCTACCCTGGATACTGCGCCATATAAGAACTTGCCTTTACTTTACTTTTACCCCAGACCTCCTTATTACCTTTACACTAGTCCAATTTTATTCCACTCCAGTCCCCCCTCATGACCCCCATACTAGCCCCCTTCTACCCCTCCAACCCCCCAAAGACCCCCAGCAGCTGTACCTTGTGGACTGATGAACTGGGTGGCTGGAGACGGCATGTGGATGCCCAGCGACTGGGGCGAGGGTGCGGGAACAAAGGCTGAGGGTGACGGTACGTGGAGGGCAGGGTTATTAGGAGACGGAGCCATTATGTTGGACGGTGACGGAGCGACACCGTGAGTCATTGACGGTGGCGACGCCAACGGGAAACTAGCAGCACCCGGCGATGAATGTGTCTGAAACAATTTACGCGTAATAATGTACTGTCGGAAAAATGTGTCTGAAACAATTTACAAATAACATGTACTGTCGGAAAATGTGAAACAACTATCGTCAACATCGGCATATTTCAGTTATATTTTTGATTCAATTCTCTATTTCAAATTGAACAAAGTACAACATGTGTACACATTACAAATGTCACAGGATCAAATTGGAAATTTTGGAAGTAAAAAGTTTAAGTATTGCTTACTACTTTGCCCCAACACAAAATGTGCATAATATTAAACATAAATCTGGAACAGATTAATAACTTGACAACAGTACAAATAATGTCTATTATAACATGTGGACAGCCCATGTGTACTTTAATTAAGCCTTTCTTAACGTATGTGTTACAGGCTGAAATACTCTTGTGGCTAATTAAACACATGTGCATATATTTGTTATTTTAATGACAACTATATTTTGTAAACCCTCATTATTCTAAACCAATTTTTTTAAACACTGAGCAGTTGAATTCTAAATCAGTTTGCTTCATTAAAAATATTTTGGTTGTAACAATATTATGACAGATATAGCTTATAATCAACAAGTGTTATGATAAAACAAACACAATGACCATTAACATATTTTAATAACTTCAAAAATACTGCAAAACACAAAGTGCTGAAGACAGACTTTCTTTTGGGAAATTTGAATAATTCAACAATAACTTTATAGCAACAATACTAAAATTTATGTAATTACATAGCTCCGTTCTTTGGGGTTCTAGACTCAAATCGGAAAAATTTGGAAAAATATGACATTTGCTTCAAGAATATATGATGTAGTTATACACAAGGTCATGAACTTATACACAAGGTCATGAACTCACCTGCCCATGTCGCTGTGTACTGGGGGAAGCGGGGGTGTGGGGGTTGGAGGGAGGGGTAATTGGGCTCTGGAACCTCAGGCCCCCGCTGTCCTGCTTGCGAGGGGCGACAGGGGAGTTGGAGAGGGGTTGGGCGAGGAGAGAGTCGAGGGTGTCGATGCCAATGGGGGAGGGAGGGTTGTCGTCCTCGGTGGTCGACTGGTGACGCATGTGACCACTTGACACCGTCTCATCCACGTACATGTTGAGGAACGCCTTCAAGGGAGCAGCGAATATTTATATTTGAATGAAAGTTTATTTAATGAATGAAAGTTTATTTAACAAGATACTATACGATTAACAGCCACAGAATTAACTCAACATGGCAAGTGGACTGGGATGTATTTGGCTAATAAAATGTGATATATTGACAGCCAATTAATTGTTAATATTATGCTTACAAAACAAAAATTGTAAACACATTTTTTTTTAGTAAACAAATTACCTCTGATTAGTGTACACGCTAAATTATCTCATGAATGCTTTGTTTTATTTACAACAGGTGGCTGCATCAGCCTTTAAAAAAGTTGCTATAGAAAAGTATTTTTATGCTTACTTCAAGTACAATTGCTTATTTCTTACTTTTACTACAAATAATTTTGTAATACAAAATAAATGTATTTCCACCAGTCCTGTCACTAAGGACCACCCACCTTGAGCCCTGGGGTGGGGTTGAGTCCCTCCACCACCTTGCTTGTGTCAAACATGCTGTATGCCCCATCACGTAGTGTCACCTCGTTGCCACGGTGACAGTGGATGTCGATGCAGTAGAGGTTGCGGAAGATGAGACGGATGTGGACGGGAGACTGAGGCACGATGATGAAGCTCGCCGCCAACACACTCACCATCTGTGACAAACACACATGACATGACATGTCACACAGTGTCACAAACACACATGACATGACGTGTTATAGTGTTACAAACACACATGACGTGTCACATGTGGGGTGTCACAAACACAATATATCACACAAAGCATCTCGCAAATACCCACACTGCTGTAAATACCCACACATACATACAGATACACACCCCCACTCCCCAACACACAGACATACACAGATATCCACACAGATATCCACACAGATATCCACACAGATATCCACACAGATATCCACACACATACAGATACCCACACGCACACCCACACACTCACAGACACACACAGACACACACAGACACACACAGACACACACACACACACACACACACACACACACACAAAGAAAGATACACAAATAAACACACACACAAAAACACACACACCCATGGTACACACAAAAACATACACACAAAAACACACACACACCTTACACACACAAAAAACACAGACACACACATACAGATACCCACATGCACACACACACACACACACACACACACACACACACACACACACACACACACACACACACACACACACACACACACACACACACACAGACACACATACACCTTCACACACACAAAGACACACACACACAGACAAAGATACACACCCAAAGATACACAGACACATGATTACATATACTGTCAGATACACGCATATTCTGTCAGAAACACCCACAATATGTCACAAACACACACAGTCTGCCAAACTCACAAGTACACAATCTGTCACAAACACAATTTATCACAATGTCAGTCCAGTCACAAACAAACGCAGTCTGTCATGAATGCATGCAATCTTATGACATATTTATCACAACTTAAAAATTAAAAAATCTTACTAATATACATTTTGAAAAAACACATCAACATGAAGATAACATCAATGTAAATATTACGGAATATTTTTACTGAACATATATGTATACAAGAAAATATCACGTATTAAATTTTTTCCAAACGTGTGTTTACCTTTCCGAGACCCATGACAGGTGAAGTGTTGAGTTTGCCGACTGAACTTAGCGGGGACCAGGTGTCGACCAGGATCTGAGCAAGTAGAGCTATGGAGCGCGAGTCATTGAGAAGGTTCTCCAGCTGCACAGACACCATGCTGTGACAGTTGGCCACGCTCGACTTACAGCAGGTCCCATAGGCCAGCTGAAACCGCTTGCTGTTGGGTCGATACTGGATGGATACCTGTACACAAGAGGCAACCAGAGTTATCAACAGTAGCAGGGTCCAGACAGTGAGCAGACATCAGAATGATCGTATCACCCATATTGAAATGAGCTTCTTGGCCACAAGTCAAGTTTTGAATTAACCTGAGCCAAAGAATGAGGACAAAGTCATTAAAAATAGCAAGTGCTTAAAACGATTAAAACATTTATTGAGATATTAGATCAGACTTGTTTTCAACTAATACTGAAGCACCCAGTTCCTGATTTAGTAATACATTTTATATATGTATGTATGTATGTATGTATGTATGTATGTATGTATGTATGTATGTATGTATGTATGTATATATATATATATATATATATATATATGAAGAGTTTTCCGGTAAAATGTGACATATCCATTTACTTTATTTCGAGACAAAATCACTTTAAAGTTGCTGTACATTAAATATCCAGAATCCAATTATGCTTCATTTGGTAGTGTTAACTTCTGTCTCACCGTGTAGCACTTGTTGGGTCCATAGGCCAGTGTGAGTCTCTTGTAGGTGAAGGCTTTCACCTCGATGCCTGCTTGAAGGGCCGGGCTCTCTGTCATACGACACACATCAACACTCATCAGCCGGCAATGTCAGTTCAGTTTCAGGGTCAGGTAATACAAATACCACCAAGAGAATATCCAACTTCTTCCACATATTATTATTATTAACAAAGCCAGTGGCAATAACAATGATAACTTAATCCAACTGATATCACTGTTAGTAGGTGATATGAGATATAAAGACCGTACGAGTTACTAAACTTTCTTGTTCTTGTACTAATTTACTTTCATGCAAGCTGCGACTGTCACGACTCACAAAAATTACCAATTCAAACTCAACTTATTTTTATTAAATTCAAATTAAAACAGCAAATCAGTTAAATTAGCATTTTGTTCTGGTTTACGACTAAACAATGTTTATAAATGCATTACACATAAAATGCATATAATCTAGTGTACCATTTCGATCAATTCAGCTTACTTTGTGGGACCCAAATCTAATTACCTTTTGTATTCAATCTATTAAAATGTTATTCAATTCCAATTCAACTGATGCATCCAGGTTGCTTAGTAAATTCTACCAAGTGAAAATAATGGCTGCCTGAACACATGCTTTTCGGTGTGTACTTTGTTGAAATTGTTTTTCAGAAGATTATCTTTTTGCCAAAAACATAAAGGAAAACTGTTAGTGTCAAATATATGCAGTAATTTTTGCTCTATGAGATATCACAGTAGTAATGTAATTAACATATTTGACCATTATTAACATTATTGCCAAAGGCTTGACAAAAACCTCGCACATAATTTTGATTGTAACAACAGCAAACTGCAACATACTAGATATATCAATTCTTGGGCCTGTCCATCATAGCTTCCAACAACTACCTTCAGCTGCAGCCTCTGATGAAGTAAAGAGACTACAGTGAGACATAAGTGAGACTTACCTGCGTAGATGTGTGCGAAGTCTGACACGACCTGGTAGAGATGACACACGGCCAGCCAGTCCTCCTGCAGGCTCTCTACGATCTTCTCCATCGTCTCACTGCCCTGGAGCTCATACTCAAAGTACACGCGCTGGATGACTCCTGCAAACACAACACAAAGTGACATAAAGTACACATGTTGGATGACTCCTACAAACACAACACAAACTGACACTCAAAGTACACGCGCTGGATGACTCCTGCAAACACAACACAAAGTGACACTCAAAGTACACGCGCTGGATGACTCCTGCAAACACAACACAAACTGCACTCAAAGTACACACGCTGGATGACTCCTGCAAACACAACACAAAGTGACACTCAAAGTACACACGCTGGATGACTCCTGCAAACACAACACAAAGTGACACTCAAAGTACACACGCTGGATGACTCCTGCAAACACAACACAAAGTGACACTCAAAGTACACACGCTGGATGACTCCTGCAAACACAACACAAAGTGACACTCAAAGTACACGCGCTGGATGACTCCTACAAACACAACACAAAGTGACACTCAAAGTACACGCGCTGGATGACTCCTGCAAACACAACACAAAGTGACACTCAAAGTACACACGCTGGATGACTCCTGCAAACACAACACAAAGTGACACTCAAAGTACACACGCTGGATGACTCCTGCAAACACAACACAAAGTGACACTCAAAGTACACGCGCTGGATGACTCCTACAAACACAACACAAAGTGACACTCAAAGTACACACGCTGGATGACTCCTACAAACACAACACAAAGTGACACTCAAAGTACACACGCTAAATGACTCCTACAAAGACAACACAAAGTGACACTCAAAGTACACACGCTGGATGACTCCTACAAAGACAACACAAAGTGACACTCAAAGTACACGCGCTGGATGACTCCTGCAAACACAACACAAAGTGACACTCAAAGTACACACGCTGGATGACTCCTGCAAACACAACAGAAACTGCACTCAAAGTACACACGCTGGATGACTCCTGCAAACACAACACAAAGTGACACTCAAAGTACACGCGCTGGATGACTCCTGCAAACACAACACAAACTGCACTCAAAGTACACACGCTGGACGACTCCTGCAAACACAACACAAAGTGACACTCAAAGTACACGCGCTGGATGACTCCTACAAACACAACACAAAGTGACACTCAAAGTACACGCGCTGGATGACTCCTGCAAACACAACACAAAGTACACATGTGGTAGATATCTCCTGCAAACACAACGCAAACACGCTGGATCACTCTTGCAAACACATCACTCAAAGTACTTGTGCTGGATCACTCCTGCAAGAAATGTGGACTCACTGGACTTGTGATGTGATGTCACTGAACTTGAAATACATGATAGGTAACGAGGTAACAATAATTCTTGTTTAACATTTTTCCAACTTCCAAGGAGTTGAAAATGCAAAGAAAAAACGTCATAACTCAGGAGGTTTAAGGTAATAATTAATTCTGACTACACTGGTGTGTAAGAAATGACACATACCTTGTTCTTTGGAATTGGTGCTTTGAAGAGGGCAGTTTGCTACAACCGACTGAAATCACACAAAGGCAATCACTGTACTATGGCAACGTAACTGCCTGACAACAAAATCAACAACACATTTTGATGACACAACCGGCATCACATCCTGACAATAACACAAACATGTCCTGACAATACAACCAACATCACACCAACACACAATGACAAACCAACCAGTGATCACAACTTTACAGCAAAACCTGCATCACACCGGACAACACACCAGCTGTAGTAACAAAGTGGCCCTCACCTCTACTTTCCAGACGCGTCCAGCCTTGCGGAACTTGCAGGACAACAAGTCAGCCCTCATGAGTTGCACAGCCTCATTGTCCTTGAGAGATGCACAGGACAAGACACTGCAACAAACAGTGGCGCTACATGAAAATATACATCAAGTTGGAAGAATACTATATTAAAACAAGATTCCTTGTTATACAACTAATACATTTCTACCACCATCAGTTCCTGATGAAGGTCATCAATGATTCTCGATACATCGACGTGAGTCGAAATTTATTAGTTGTGTAATAACGAATCTAGTTTTTAAACAGTGGCACATCTCACAGTTTCCAGCTTCTCTTGTAGTCAGCATAGCATAGTCACTGGTAAAAATTTCCATCCCTGATGGAATAGTTTGTAGCTGATGTATGACAGTTGTGACAATAATTTTTACCAAATGTCGTGAAACACACAGCATGTTATAAGAACACTGTTACAACAAACTCCTTTATAAAGGCATGTTAAACTGATTGTAAAGCGAGGGTGTCGGCTCCTAGATTTTTTATTTTCATTTAACATTACATTCTTAGGACTACAACAGGCATGTTGAAGATTTAGTGCCTGCCAATTTGTTGCAATATTTGTTGCATTGTCCCACCCAAAATGCTTGATAGCACCCAAAGGGCACATAAATATAGCACTCGGCGCACACACAGATTGAGTCAATGCAAAAATCCTTGCAAAAAGTAATCTAATTTTTATATTTAAATCCAAGTTTTGCTAGGCAACATGACAGGCAGACGAATTATTGGCATTGAATTTCCAAATGCAATAAAAAATAGAGACTCACTCAACAAGTGTGAGACAGAGGGCAGCACCATCACCATCCACCTGGAGCCCCTGGTGAGGGATGCCTTGCTTGAGCAGCTGTGAGTACAAGGGGAGTGTTAGACACGTGGCACACAACACATCATACACCACATACACCACCCTACACATACACCATACCAAATAAAAAGCACACACACATCACCACACACCACACACACACACAGCATACCATACAAATAACCTAAATACAAATAAATATGTCATTGCTACATATTACAAGTCTTAAATATTTTTTTATTTTTCATGACGAATACACTCTCCGAGTGGTATCCTTTTTGAATAAGACAGTTAGGAATGTAGTTTTCATTAAAAAGTACCTAAGTGCACGAACCTGCAGTGAAACCTTCCTATTACAATCAACCTAGAAACTGGGCAAAAGTGACCTGATTGGCAAGGTGACTGTACTTGCAAGACTGATTTTCTATAGTTTGCTGCTACAGAAATAATTTGGGACTGATTTGGGGGCGACCTTAATTATGAGGGGGCTGTATTAGCAAGATGACAGTAAAGTGAGATTCAACTTTTTCTAGAAAAACTGCACACTAGAGAAGACATACCTCGTCGGCAAGAGCGACAAATGGGATTCGGTCCTCACACAGTGCCAGGATGTGACAGAGTTCAGGCACAAAGTACGGGGAACACTTCTGTTTCTTTGTGTGCCGTCCGTACTGATCCTTCATGAACATCTGGGGCAGAAGGATACAGTGGTGACAACACAGGCACAGCAGTGACACAAGCAATCTGTCAACGTATGTGACCCTCCAAAAATGGAATGTTGTGATATGGGCCGAAACGGATGCATAATTAGTAAATTATAGTCGTCAGGCTGATTTTGGGATTTTAACTGCTAGCAAGAACTTATTATATAAGCTTGCCATTTGGTAAATAATTTTATTCCAATAACTATCCACAAATGTTTTAGAAGTAATATACCTACAGGTAAATACATGAATACGTAAGCACATTTTCTTAGAATTTGCCCAAAGTAAAAACTATACAACTCAGTACACCTGCAAGCTGGTACAACAACATTGTTGTCACTGGAAAGTATCTTTCATGATCATTTACAAACACAACAACTAACAGTGGTATTACTGTACAAGGCAGTTTGTACAAGGCACACTTGGGACTCTTGTGAAATGTGCTCAAAATGTATTTCAAAGTCAAGTGAAAGTCATCTCGCAACGAACCTTCTGTAGCAGAATGTTTACTTCAAAGAAACATGCAAAGAAAGAAA
Source organism: Oasisia sp. SBJ-2009 (assembly GCA_964017155.1). NCBI lineage: Eukaryota > Metazoa > Annelida > Polychaeta > Sabellida > Siboglinidae > Oasisia > Oasisia sp. SBJ-2009. Next base: position 10,769,956 of record OZ024861.1, read on the forward strand.
GATCTACTGATACACAAAGTCAGTGTGAATGAGAAAGGAGACCAATGAGTTGATGGTTCTGTACCTTTCTCTTCCTGCTCAGTGGGTCAGACTCTTCCTCCTCCAGTTCTGCACAACAACAAAACAACACAGTTACACTCTCGCAGAAACAAACTAAAATTTGTTAAATTCATTTTTAATGACAAAGTAGGTATACTCCATCACGTTAGGATTCTGATGCGCCTCTTCCAGATTTATGACTCAGAGAAAAGCAGTAAATTATCATTATTATTATTATTGTGTCCTTTATTAAAAGAAATTACAAAAACATATGCAGTACGGTCATTCATTTACTCATTTAATGTATAATCTGTAATCTTTAGATGTTTTATTATGAAGCAATTTCCTTAACTGATATCAGCATATTAAATTTAAATTCTCTGATCATATCTAACAAAATAACATAAAATAAAAACATAAAAATTACAAAAAAATTATTTGTTCTTTTCAAACATTTATTGTCTAATCATTACTGTCTTAAATACATAAATTATAATAAAATGGCTACATTTTAACAATAAATAACAGTTGCTGTAGTTGCCCTACCTTGTAGCTGTGAGCAGGGTCCGTGGGTACACAGGTAAGTGTCCAGCTGCATGAAGTACCCCGCCCTCAGGTAGACACACAGACTGTCTTCTGTCCCCTCCCCTTCTGAAGCTGCCCCCTCATACCCCGTCGGTGTCACGTGCATGAGGTAGTGGTTGAAGTCAACAGACATCCAGCCACTCTCAAACGCCTCCACCACCTGTCAGGGTAAACCAGGGGTGATTAGGGGAATGCTGTTCACCCCACACTGCCTTAGGTGTAGAAATGAGTAAATGGTAATGAACATTGATATGTACATATATATATATATATATATATATATATATATATATATATAATATAAATTATATATATATATATATCACTACTATTCATTCTCATATATATATATATATATATATATATATATATATATATATATATATATATATATATATATATATACATATATATATATATATATATATAATATAAATTATATATATATATATCACTACTATTCATTCTCATATATATATATATATATATATATATATATATATATATATATATATATATACATATATATATATTATACACACCACATATACTATGAGAATGAATAGTTTTAGAAAATGATAGCTTAGCACTTCCCAGGAAAGCTGATATGGTGTTTCAACCAACAGGTCTGCCTGGGAGTGAAGCATACTGTACATTGAGCAGTTCTTGGCATAAAATATGGTACTATATGAGAATTTACCTTCAATGCAAGATCAAGGGTAATTTTACAAATGTCACACGTTTTATACACTAGGGTAAATAACATTTAACATGAAAAAATCAAACATGTTTACTAAACACAGAGGTAAACATATAGACGAAAGGGTGTCTTGACAGGTTGATCTAAGCCACGTACCATGTAGTAGTCGGACTGTTTGGCCAACTTTATAAAGAGCTTGTGCTTGCCGAGTTTCTCAAGTGGATGTCCACTATGGTTGACCAGTGGCAGGTGGTGTGAAGTGGCCACCTGCAGATGCTGGATGGACTTGGCACAGCGACTCAACACCAGCGACAGTCTGAAAGGAAGGAACGGTTTGAAAGCAACAGGACAGTCTAAAACATAGCTTTATGTAGAGACCCGTCCACCCTTCATTTGGACAGGTAAAAACGAATATGGATGGGTAGAAATATGGGTGGACGGGTTGTGGAGTGTAACAAAATAAAATTAAGGTGTAAAAAAGAGGTCTTCAAAAACCATAGATTTTTTAGTTATGCCTTTGAAATGAGTGTAAATGGTGTCATATGTGTGTTTGTAGCCTATTTCAGGTCATCAGGCACATTTGAGAGTTTGTAAACTAGCTTAACAGTTAACATCCATGTGTCCACCAAAACATGTCTGAAACCAATATGACAGTCTGAAACCAGCAGGACAGTCTGAAACCAACATGTCAGTCTGTAAGTAAGAGTGTCGGAAATAAACAGGACAGTCTGAAACCAACATGTCAGTCTGTAAGTAAGAGTGTCGGAAATAAACAGGACAGTCTGAAACCAACATGTCAGTCTGTAAGTAAGAGTGTCGGAAATAAACAGGACAGTCTGAAACCAACATGTCAGTCTGTAAGTAAGAGTGTCGGAAATAAACAGGACAGTCTGAAACCAACATGACAGATAAAACCAAGATTCTACTGGCTGACACTACACTACTGAATTGGTGTGACACTATTGACAGACTTGATCCCACTGGTTGACACTACACTATTCACAGGCATGACACTACTGGCTGGCATGGCACTACCACCTAGTTGACTGTGACACTACCGACTGGCATGACAGTATTTACGGGTATGACTCTATTAATATGTGTGACACTACCGACTGGCATGACAGTATTTACGGGTGTGACTCTATTAATATGTGTGACACTACCGACTGGCATGACAGTATTAAGGGGTGTGACACTATTAACATGTGTGACACTACCAACTGGCATGACAGTATCAACAGGTGTGACTTTATTAACATGTGTGACTCAACTGACTGCCATGACATTATTAACTGACACCATATATATGACTGACTTTCATTGATGTCCACCGTTGTGAACTACAGCCCACATTTCCGTCACCACCTCCAGGTGTGTCAGTGCTGACGTCCTACCTGAGCCTTGAGAGCAGTTTGCGTAGGTCTCGTCTGTCTCCATTCAGACTGTCCTCAATGTCGGCTGTCAGACTTGTCTCTGTACACAAACAGGTCCACATTTATAACACACTTTATAATATATGACCACCAGATGGCGCTATACAGTCAATCAATTTCATTATGGCTTATTGCAGTGACTTGGCCGCCATATAATAATATATAATATAATAATAATTCCACTTCTTAATGTAGCTCTTTTTAAGTAATTAAATGCCAATCAAAGCACTTCACATTAACATGGTGTGTTGACTAAATCTAAACTATAAATTAATTAAATGCATACGCTAAGATAAAATACATAAATAAGCTAAGATAAATTATTAAGTAAGCTAAGATAAATAAATAAGCTAAGAGAAATCAATAAAATTAAAAATATATAATGTTCTAGTTCCAACTAACATAAGTAGAAATAACCAGGTACAACATATAATATTATAGTACTTCGAAAATGGTAAAATAAATTTACAGTGGACAGATCACTGCACAAACTAGACATACAATAATAACAAACATACAATTTGGAAACCAGTAAATATCGCTTAGGTGCATATTATTTCTTCTGGAAATACCGACACAGTGTAGCAAACTATGTTCTAGTCTGAACTCCCTACTGAAGTGAAATGCTGCGTAGATGTGTCTTCCGCAGATCGTAATTCGTTCAAGTTACCCACATAGCTGTCCACTCTGTGTACTGACCTGTCCGGCAAACTGAGATGAGGAACGTTCCCTTCTGCATGTGCACAGACACACAGATCTTCTCTGAGTCCATACACGGGGTTATGACAGGTACATAGAGGACCAGGGGTAGATCACTGATCTTAACTGAAACACAAAGACATACAGACATGTTAGAGGCACACAGTTTCTCTGCCTATGTAATGCTGGAAGCAAAAACTCGGGTTATTATAAAAAAAATATATTTACATTTATGAACATTCCAGAGAACACGTTACATCTACAATTAGAGAGAAACTAAAACAAAATGGTTACATTTTTATGCAATTTTAACAAATGATAAATTGTCCATTTACTCTGTTCTACCACTGAAGCTATGCAGTGTACCAACAAATTTATTTGTGCATTCAACATGTTCAATATGTTTGAATAAATGATTTGACACTGACAATCTTGTTGAACATAAACTGTTCAAAAGCAAACCCAGATTAGATACACAACAAACTATGTAATAGATTAATACAAGATACTAAATGCCATAGAAGACAGCATACTTACACTGGCCGGAGAGGATGGGTCTCAATTCTCTCTGTAGTTCCTGCATACACAAGAAATTACTTCACACTGTAAGTGTATTCTTGTGAAAGGACGTTCATAAAGCTTGCCTACAGCTCCAAGCCATATAATATTTATTCATGAAAGTCATAATGATGCATGTTTGTGTGTTGCAGAGAAGATGTTAAATAGAATCACATAAATACCTCAGATAATTACTGACTGAAAAATGAATATTTAGTAGAATGTTGAGTGTGTGTATGTAAAACTATGTATGTGTCTGTGTGTGGGGAGGGCATGTATGTGTCTGTGTGTCTGTGCGTGTGTATGTGTGTATGTATGTATACATGCATGCATGTATGTATGTGTCTGTGTACATATGTGTGTCTGTGTGTAGGGGGGTGTATGTGTATGTGTATGTGTATGTGTATGTGTATGTGTATGTGTATGTGTATGTGTATGTATGTGCATGCATGTGTGTCTGCGTGTATGTATGTCTGTATATGGGGGTGCATGCATGAAACAGGTGATGACTGTCCCGTCTTACTTACAAAACTACATAAACACAAATACTGTTATAATATAGTTACCACAGTAATGCATACAAGTAGATACTATAACTTATAGTATCTACTTATAGTATAAGCTAGCCACAAAGATCAGAATCAGCATCTGCACGTGGTAACAATGTGTATGTGTGAGTGTCCCACCTTGAGTTTCGCAAGACTGCGGACATGTATGGTGTGAACAAGAAGTCTCTCTATAGACAGGTAGTCACTCTACAACAGCAGGCAAGATATTTACAGTGTCAACAACAGCAGCCAAACTCACGCAGACACTTGAAAACACACACTGTTGCACTTGATATTATATGACACTTAGATAGATATACAATAATAATAATTAATATTAACACATCCATGAACAGTAATAAGCATTTATAAAACACTGTGTCCAGATGTAAAATCTAATCAAAGGCACTGACCCTATGGTCTGCATGTTCGTAAAAACTTCCAGTAAAATACATCAACCATATATAGTAAACACATCAATCTTTATAATGAGAACAAGATACCAGTATTAGCTGAAAATAGTTTTCTGAAAAAATAGTAATATTCATAGCAATTACTAAAGAAATCCAGTAAGAAAAAAGAAATGTGGACAGCAATGACAGTAGTGGCATGTGGTGACCGGAGTAAGTAGACAACTGACACTGCGAGGACACTGGAGTGAGGTAAGTGCTGTGAGGACACTGGAGTGAGGTAAGTGCAGTAAGGACACTGGAGTGAGGTAAATGCTGTGAGGACACTGGAGTGAGGTAAGTGCTGTGAGGACACTGGAGTGAGGTAAGTGCTGTGAGGACACTGGAGTGAGGTAAGTGCTGTGAGGACACTGGACTGAGGTAAGAGCTGTGAGGACACTGGAGTGAGGTGAGTGCTGTGAGGACACTGCAGTGAGGTAAGTGCTGTGAGGACACTGTAGTGAGGTAAGTGCAGTAAGGACACTGGAGTGAGGTAAATGCTGTGAGGACACTGTAGTGAGGTAAGTGCAGTAAGGACACTGGAGTGAGGTAAGTGCTGTGAGGACACTGTAGTGAGGTAAGTGCAGTAAGGACACTGGAGTGAGGTAAGTGCTGTGAGGACACTGGAGTGAGGTAAGTGCTGTGAGGACACTGGAGTGAGGTAAGTGCTGTGAGGACACTGGAGTGAGGTAAGTGAGGTAACCCACCTTAATGGCCTGGGCCACCTTGAGTGACTCTGTGCCGTGGATGAGGGGGAAGTGAGTGATCTGGAGTGGACGACTCGGGTCATTTGTGTCCATGTGGACACTCAGCTTGAAGGCTGCAAACACAGGCCACTGACATCACAGAGAAACATTGGTACATTCTGTTGACCTCCTTTCTATATACAACATTGTATTTACGGTACGGTGATCCATAATGTTGGAGATTATTGAAAAGATTAATTGACAATTATCTGGCAAGGGCGGGCTAAACCTAGATTGAAAACTTAAATGCTTTAGAAATTATTTTAATACTGATTAAATTATTTATTCATATATTTATTTTTATTAATTTATTATTATAACAAATTGTTGTTGTAGGACATTTTATGTATTTATTTATTTTACTTGTATATTTTTTGAGACAACGTATACTTTTTATTTTACTTATGTGTTTTTAGAGACAATGTATTATAATTAGTAGCATTTTAGTGCATTTTATAATATTGTATATTTATAATAATTATTTTAAGTGAACACTCGATAAGCCATAGGCTTCCTTGTTCACATGCCGTCTGGAGCTTGGTTCTGAATGGCAACTTGTTAAACTCTGGCTCTGACTGCAAGATGTACACAATCTACATAGTACAACTTCATTCAAAGAACAGAACAGATCCAAGACTGGAAAATATCATTGACAAAGATAACTCTGCCACAGGCCACAGCTAAATGAAGACTTCGGAGTTCATGAATTCCTTCACAATCATGGGTGCTCTAGATATGCTTTTAATCTTGCAAATATGAAACGTCAATTTCAACTTACAGACCAAAACCAACCCCATGGGCCGTCATGCCACTAGAATACCAGCAAAACAATATTGTATATTAGAATATATCTACTGTGTGAGGATTTCAAGAAGAAGACTTCTCCTTCTTGGAGACACTGGGCAAGTATACTATAGGTTTAACTCCAATGAATGATGAGTACAAAGATGTGTTAAATTATGCATTAGTTCAACACAATTTGTCTGTCTTCACATTACCATTCCATTTAAAGTTCTGCTGTTTCATAGACTTACTTGAGGATGAGTACGACTTGTTTTCCTTTCTCATCAAATCTCTGCCAAAATCATCAGAAATAATTAAAATTAAACAACAGTGCAAAAAAGGCCAATAATCACATCATTTTCAATGCTATATTAAAAATACATTCGTCAGAGGCAATGCATGATTACGCCACTGTCATGTTGATTTCTATTATTATATAAATTTTATCATTTCTAATAATTTAGTAGCGATGAACTGCAAATTAAAAACCCAAATCCCGAAAATTACATGTATTAGGATGCGTTAGTGTATAAAATACTGCTACTGCAATTAAAATACATTTGTTACTGGAATGGTGGAGGGGAGAACCAGACCTCCAGTATGAGATGACGAGTCTCTCCCCAGCCTTGTACTCCTCTATGTGGATGTGGTCTCCCAGTCTCTGGCGCATCAGTTGCTGGGTCTAACAAACACAGCCATAGCTGGTGTACCCTCATACATACACAGGTACAGCATACCTGGGCTCACAACACAACACAACACAACACAACACAACACAACACAACACAACACAACACAACACAACACAACACAACACAACACAACACAACACAACACAACACAACACAACACAACACAACACAACACAACACAACACAACACAACACAACACTGGGTGCAACACGTGGATTTGTAATATATAACGCAGCATGCCAAAACCAGGCTTTTGTAGACAAGTTGACAATTCCATATTATTATTGATTCAATTAGAGGAGATGAAGAGCTTTAAAATGATACCAAGATGAACACAATATCTTGTGCATGGGTGAAGATATTCCACTTCAAGTGCATAAGTTTGTGGAATGTCACTTCCGTGAAAATTAATTTTTAAAGTGATCGGTAGCAACCACATCTTTATAATGCTCCAATTGTCCTGAAATTTTGCATAGACCTAGAGATGGTGTATACTCATTATATGCTTTTTGGTCTAAAAAATCGACCATTTGTCAGCGCAACATTTCACAGCTCGCGCCGGAGGTTTGCGCCAGAGGCGAACATAGCAGCGATCGGGCGGCCTAAAATGGCCTACCCCGATGTTGAAAAAAATCATAAAAATAAAAGTTCTTGACGGATTTGATTCATTTTTATGTTATTTAGCAGCTAAAACGTATGGCTACAGTTGTCTCGCAGGAAGTAGGAAATTTATCAGTTCAGTAATTATTTGGGTGCAGGATACTGCGATAAATTAGCCTAAAAATTGCTTTGTTTTAGACTAATTAGCTGTGAAATTAATTAGGGGCTTGCATTAAAATGCTCATTATTACCCCTTTCAACACTATTTCATGGTATCTATTATGGAAATATTGAAAGATTGATAATTTTGCTGATTGATTCCGCCAATAACCCATTTTGAGGGCATGCTGACTAATTACATCCTGGCGCCGATCGACAATCTGCGACAAGCGCCTGGTTTTGGCGTGCCGCGTCACATATGTTAAGAATGTAAATTTTCAAATATCGCAGTATCCAGTCCAAAATGCACATTTAGAATAAGAATAATTACAATTAAAAAATAAAGTTTTGTTGCACCATTTGCTGACGAGAAACTTTAAATAATTTGTATGTGACCTTAGAAGACATGAAAGGCCAGTCGAGAGGGTATCAGAGTTTTAAGACTGAAGCTGCGAGTCTCACCTGTGAATGAAGAACTTCCAGCTGCAGAGACTGACAGAAGGAATCTGCCAGAGGTCAAGGAGGTCAACAGGGCATCTCATCTGGTCTCTCCAAATAACAAATGTTACCCCATCCCCCACTACAAACCAAGTCTCACTGAACTAATCAATGCAATCATGCAGTGCTAGCAGGCCCCAAAATTAAACGGACTCATTGTGTGGTTGATTTTAACCTTTTAGGGTTTTAAATGTAACTGATGAATTCACAACATAAACTGTCTAATATGAAACTAGTTTTTCATTGAGAACTGTCAAACTACCTGGGCACTCAAAACATGCTTTTAAAAAAGTGTGTTCTTTAGACAAACGTCTCAATGTTCATGTCTTTAGAGCAGTTTTTTTTAGTAAGTACCTATTTAAAAGTTATAAAACTTTGCATATGAGGCATTTGGCAAATGCAAAAAGCAGTTTTTCTTCCCTTTCATGTTATACTAATAACAAAAAACAAACAAAATTTAAATATGTAACATACAGAAACCCATCCAAGTGCTGGAAACAACTAGAGCAAACCTGATAAATTGACACTACGTCTGTCATTCCAATGAGAATAATCACGAGACAATTTGCTGACATGAATGTGTTACTGTGAGTGCGTGTAAAGGATACGTAGACAGTTGTAGAGGTCGTGGAGTGGCTTCTTACTGTCCATGATCCTCATCTGTACCAACTGGTGCAGGTAGTTCACCTGTAGAGAATGCACCAGAGACTTCCCATCTGGAAGTAACATTAAAACATCACCAGTGACTTCAACCAAACAGGCATAATTCGCATTAATTTTCTTTTATAAAATAATAAATTTTTAAAAATTATATTCATATAACAAACCAAACACTGTATTATATTCAGGGCTACAATTGTATGTGAATACAAAAATTGTTGGATTTTACCCAGAAATCAGGTTCGCCATTAGAAATCGTAGAAGAGTTAATTGTTGACATTGGTAAGCCAAATTATGACATCTCTAAATGCTATGCAGCAGATGCGTTACACATCAGCATAGCAACGGAATCGCAGTAATGAATAGCTGCAATACCAGAAGTAACTGTTTGTTGATATGTCCTGTAACTCATTCTCCAAAATAAACATCAATATTTTGTACATCCACTATAAGTTTATATTTTGAGACAAATAACTATTTCCTTATTCCTGACAGGAACAGTAGCAATAATGGGTATCTACAATAGCAACAATGGGTGGCTACATAAGAAATAGCTACTGTAGCAGTAACATAAATAGCTACAGTAGCATTAAAGGATAGCTACCTCCAGTCTCCGGGTCTTCCACAAGAACCTCAATGAGCAGAAGTCGCCAGGGGATGTTTGCACCATCTCCCATCAGGGTCAAGGTCACCTACACAAAAACACCAGTATGCTGGTTAAGTGGAAAATGACAAACATTTCAATGGGCTCAACAATCTCGTAGTAGCATTTTAGCAATGTGGTAGTCTTTCAAGATGGAAAGTACATTTGAGTACAGAATTGCAAATATGTAATACTGCAGGTAAAAAAGGTATATAATAATGGCTGAATATTTACCTCAAATTCGTGTTCCACTTGAAAACTGACTCTCCCATTCTCTGGAACAGCAATTTTATGTTATAGTAACAGTACAGTTTATTTATAGTTGTTTCCAGCACTCAGCAGGGTTCTATTAACTGACTAGTCTGTATATATTGTGGTCACAACATTATGATCTTACGAGGTCTCATTGAACTAGTCAGTCTTTTTCAGAACATTTACACAAAGCCAACCTTTCTACGCTGGTACTGAGGGTGGTCATTGCCAGGGTGCTTGGCATTCTCAGTGGTTCTTTCATGTTCCAAATTAAGATGGGACCAATATTAATGTAATTCTCCAATTCACATCAGATACACAACCCTCAATGTTGACAGCCCGGTTTTAATGCCTGACATGATTCAACCAGGCCACCGCTATGCCAGGCGGATATGCTAATCACTACGCTATCGGCACCTCTCTTTATGTCAGGATGTACACAGTGTGATGAACTCACGTATCTGTGGCCTCCGCATGTGTTTAGGCAGGTCTGACGTGACTAGTCGATGCTCTATGATCTGGTTCAGTCTCATCAACGTCTGCCATTTCTCCTGGGGCGTGATAGGGTCTGGGGGAACTATCTTCTCCTGATCACGTGGAAAATAGGACATGTTATGGATACTGTCATCAGTAAAAATCATAAAACATTCAGCTTTGATCAAACCAGTACAGTGTGGGATTTGTGATTTATTATATAAAAGGCGGTTTGCGTTAATTTGTATTTCATTTCACTTGAGAAGTGGCACCCCACCATAATATAGAATTTGTTCTTGTAACATGTGATGACCACTCCCTGAATAACGATTATGTATTTCAGGACTTTGTAAAATTATGCAAACACAATAGTTTTGTGTATTCATACGAGTTATTTTTTTAAACACATGTTACATAAAACTGATCAGCAAAAGTATTTACATCCACCTCATCTCTAACAAGAACCATAAAATTAATAACAACCCTTAAATAATGGGATATTTTAAAGTGCTTTTATTCTGGATGTCATAAATTAGCCAATTAAAGTCTGTCACCCAAGGTACATGTCATCTATGTGGAAACCATTAACACACCCAGAAACATCTACTAGTTTGTTTATAGTTAGACACAGTGGGAAGACTGGAACAGGTGTGTAATACAACGAGTGAAGTGACTCATCAACTGACCTTAATACAAGAGGGCAGTCTGGGGTAGCTTCCAGTGGTCAGTACGTCCACTGCACAGGGTAGAGAGAAACTAGGCAGCCTGAAACATTCAGCAGCAAATCAGTGTCACAACCTGGTTTCTTAGACTACACAGAACTACAGATAGACAACATGTTTGTAAGTTGTTGTATACAAGAACATTTGATTATTTGTAATAACTTTCCAAAAATTATGTCATCCCAGTTTTCACTGTTTACTGTACTAGGCACTACTTGCATGTACAAACACACACAAATTCAGTTTTCTTTGATCTATAATAATAATTTTTGGCATTGTTGTATTGATTTGTTATTTACACGTAAATTATAATCTGTAACGGCAATAAAAACAACAGACTGTTTTTGCATCGCCACCGATGCTAGCAAATTAGTGAATGCTGTTGACATCTACCTAAAATCCTGTTGAACAAATAGTGCTGGATCTATTTAGTATCAACAGCTCAACAAGCCAACATTTCACAAATTGTTTATCTTCTTTTGTGTAAAGCCCCCTTATGATGTGATATTTTTGATGTCCCATAAAGTTCACCTACTCAACAGATGTCACTAGATGGAAATAAAACTTGAATTCTCATTAACAGACATTACGTAGTTCTTGTGGCCAGCACAAGAGAATATTGTACTTTCCTACCTGGCGTGGGTGAGAGTTTCTCTTGCCATCAATGCCAGACTGTCAGCCGTCTTCTCAAACAGCTTTGCCTGCTGATCCAGGAAGCCGGAAATTATCTGAAATTACAGCAGCACCATTAAATCAAAAGTGCACACACAAGTCACAATGCTGATGGAAGTGGAACATTGGAATATATCTACAATGTATATTGATGTCCATATACTTATGATATATTATTATATAATATATATATTATGTATAATGATGCGCCTTGCTTAGTTTGCTAGTCAGACTCTATACCCTCTCAAGTTGATGAGCACACTGATGTCTGCAGATTAGCATTGTCCTTGGCGTATCCACCACGTTGGTTCTGCAGCTTCAACCTAACATGACATCACATGTAACACTATGCCTATGCAGATGATACGCCATTAGAGCTTAGTTCAAGCCAATATCTTACTGGTCAGGCAACAGAAAACTATTCAATTTTCTGGCAAGTCACTCAGTTATTTCTACTCTGTCCACTGCATTTACAAAGTTAAAAAACCAGAAACTTTCATTTCATAACCAGGTATCAGCAGGATTAATCATCACTGAGGTTCTCGTGTTTGACAATTCCCCGCTTTACCCGTGAGAATTATCAAGGACTTGTACGAGGGTAGCAGATGTCACTTACCGCACACTTGTCCACCTTGCTTGCACTACTGGCCCACTTCACCAGTGCTAACAGTCGCACAAACAACTGACAGGTGCGGCTGGCAAACTGAACAATCTCTATTTTCCTGTGAAAAATAGACAACCAATGTCATCAATTAACTTAGTCAGTTGTCAAGGTAAATCTAAATATGTTTTTTTCTACAGTCTCAGCTTAAATTTATGACTGATTAAGTATAACTATCCCAGCTCATGGAATGTTATCTAGTGGTTCAGAGATTGTTTTCATTTTATTACAGAATTATTTTGTTTAATGTCAACTTTAATTATATACAAGTGTTTTGTTTTATGACGACATAAATGTACAAATGAATCATTCATTTGTGCTGTTAAAGCATATACAGTATATTAGTATTTATCAATCAAAGTCATGACCATTGGCTTCATATTATTGTTGATAAGTTCTTTCAATAAAACATGCTAATTATGAGATACAGCATAAAATTAAGCGTCTTAAATCTGTGATTTACCTTTCCATGTCTGTTTTCCTTGGTAATCTGTAAACAAAGAAATGTTCTTATAATTACAAAATGTGCATTAAAATTGAACTTCAAACAGTACTATGTATAAAATAATGCTTTATATGCTTTTTTTTTGTATAATTAGTACCAGTCCTTTCATTTTTTCAATCACAAATAATAATTAACTAAGTACTGATGGCATCTTATTGGATGTTTTATTTTAAATCGCTATTTTATGTAGAAAATTGCTATCGCATACAGGAAAATACAGATACTTAGCAGGCAAATGTAATTCAGATCATTTCTTCTGATACAAATAAAGCACACATGAATAACATAGATTACATTATCTATCAGAATCAGGCATCCATATCAACCTAGTCAACTTACAGTTCGGAGAGGATTGAGAGATCCTGGTAAGTCCTCTGGATGATGAACTCAATGAGTGTAGAGAGGGGAATGTTCCCGGTGAGAGGGACCTGTGTTCCCATCACAGGGATCATCCCGTGGTGACTTTCAGTTGGAGCCATAGTGACACAATGATTCTAGTGACACGCCCTATAGCTCAACATGGACTGCAAATCTGCAAATGGTAACATAGTACAGTTAATAATTGTTTTATAGCACAGCGCTTTACATATTGCATCACTAAAACTACAATATAAATAGTAAATATTTTACAAATTTAAATAATAATTTAATAAATAAAAACGCTGTGTAAACACCACTGGTTTTAGTCCCAACGCATTATTCAACGCATCCATGACATAGAACTTTGTCTCTTGAAATACAAATATATCCATTCCCATTTAGTTTGTACAATTTGAAATGTATGCCACTTGGCTCACTGTATCAACAGAAAAGCAACTTCAAAAAGTTACTGGATAATACTGGTACACATTGTAAGTGTCGTATTTTGCAGTCATTACATATGATGGCCCTGAAAAAGTTCGCAGCCACATGGACTTATAACTTAAAACATTAATATGAACACAATTGCTTTATTGAGTGATTGTCAGAAACAATATCAAATAGAAACACATGAAATATACATACAAATCAGGATAGACAATCAACAATAAGCAGGAAAGAAGCAAACTGCTTATAATCCCTTTTTTCAAGTAATAACAAAACATGTATGCCACCTTGGTGCAATTGTGCTGATGCGAACATACCATAGTTAATCAAATAAATGTCATAAAAAAACATGATGATACATTTTGTCAATTAACTATTAGCTATGCTATTCAAAATTATTCATACATACAATTATATTAAATTATACCAATGTATCATAAGTGTGCAGTGTTTCTTGTTAATATGTTCTCCAGATGTATTGTTTCATTGCCTTTTTGAATATACTAATAGACGTACAATTATCAATATGATTCTTCATAATAACAGTATTCCATAGTTTTGGACCAACATAAGTAAGTGTATTTTGCTTGATATTAGTTTTGCAATGTGGTATTTTGTAAGCTATATGTTGTCTCATATTGTAGTTGTGTGAGGGTGTGTGCATCATGAACATGTCATTAAATATATTTGGTAATATACCCCTGTTATGTTTGTACATTAATATACAAGTTACATATTTATTCAGTTGATAAATTGTCATAATTTGATGTGCTTTAAATAAAACATATGTATGACTTCTGAATTCAGCATGACTTATTATGCGAATGATTTGTTTCTGCAATATATGAATTTTAGATAAATATATTTTTGGGGCTCTTCCCCATACTATATTACAATAGATAATAAAAGGGTATATGAAGGTATAGTATAAGTTAATCAAAGTTTTTTTGTTCACTTTGTTCTTGATTTTCCAGAAAATGCCTACACTCTTAGATTTTTTTTACATGTATATTTTATATGTTCATTCCAATTGATTTTATTATCTATTATCACTCCCAGAAATTGGGTATGGCTAACAGTGTCTATTTGAGTCCCATCTATATAAATGTTGTTGATTCTTTTTCTTACACTAGGAATATTGCTAAATGTCATTGTACATGTTTTCTTGATATTTAACGAAAGTTGATTAGCCTTAAGCCACTGTGAAATATTTTGTATTTCAATATTTAAATCGTGTTCCATTTTTGGCAAATCTTTCCCTCGGATAAAAATATTAGTGTCATCTGCATACATTATCGGAAAGGTGATTTGTGACACAGCACTTAAATCATTTATATAGATCAGAAATAATAAGGGTCCTAATATTGATCCTTGTGGCACACCACAAGTTACATTTTTAAGCTCAGAATTGGTTTCACTGATTCTTACTGTTTGTTTCCTACTAGATAGATAACTTTGAAACCATTGGAGGACAGTTCCTCTTATTCCATAATGGTTTAATTTACTTAATAGGATGTCATGGTTCACTGTATCAAATGCTTTGGCGAAATCTAAAAAAAGTCCTATTATATGTTCTCCTTTGTCCATTGCACTTGTTATTTTATCAATTAATATTGTTAAAGCCATGTAAGTAGAATATCCTTTTTTGAATCCAAATTGATAATTTGACAAAATATTATGTTTATCAATATATTTAGTTAGTCTACTATATACAAGTTTTTCAAATATTTTAGAAAATACTGGTAATACGGAAATTGGTCTATAGTTACTGATTAGTGTAGCATCTCCTTTTTTAAAAATCGGCACTACATTAGCTATTTTTAATTCGTATGGTATGTTACTGACCCAATGTCACAGTAGGTGGTCAGTGACCACCGATTCAGTGGATATTTCAAACGCTGCTGTATAATGTATACTGACCAGTGCTGTGGAGACTGATTAAACCTATTTTATAGGACGGACTACAGTCAGTCCAGGTTATCCTGTATGCTAATGCAATGAACATAGTCATACCATACATTAATCTGAATGAATAAAAAAACATCCGACATATGACATGGAGATGAATATCTAGATTAATCCTTGTGTCACTGCATAATAGTTAATTTATTTATTTAAAAACCAGACTTTCGATTTGGAAGAACGCGGGTTCATAACCTGACGTTGTCGTTGATCAATTTAATGAACGTTTGCTACATTGTTTAGATAATACACACACATATTGGTAACCCACAAATTTATGACACATTTTCTAATTTGCTAAATTAAATACTGAACAAAATAATGACATATGAATTGAAGACTGAAGTGTTCATTACACAACATCGCCATGTTATCGCCCACTGTGACTGTCAGGCGCCGGCGCGTTATCAAATCGCCAAAATGCAGAACTACCTAATGGATTGTGAATGTCATCG
Organism: Oasisia sp. SBJ-2009; assembly: GCA_964017155.1. Lineage (NCBI taxonomy): Eukaryota > Metazoa > Annelida > Polychaeta > Sabellida > Siboglinidae > Oasisia > Oasisia sp. SBJ-2009. The sequence goes on from OZ024861.1 coordinate 10,786,262, forward strand.
TTCTACCAGAAGCAACACGTAAATCCCAGATAAAACCAAACCAACTAAGGGTAGCAAATGCAGAATTCCATGGGCCGTGAAACCATGTGAATATGAATTGTTGAGAAATTGAAACTGTGACATGACTGAGTCTGAGGTGCGAGCCGCGAA
>OZ024861.1:10791411-11016411 GCA_964017155.1 Oasisia sp. SBJ-2009
ATATATATATATATATGTGTATATATATATATATATATATATATATATATATATATATATATGTGTATATATATATATATATATATATATATATATATATATATATATATATATATATATATATATGTATATGTATATATATATATATATATATATATATATATATATATATATATTTCATTCATATCGGCTCTAATTAATTGTGAATTTTTTGCCAAACGCAAAACACAAAATAACGCCGAGAAGTAGCCTACTTGTTGAATGACTGAAACACACTTTACAGCGCCTTTGCGCGGCAAAGCAGTCGACCTGTACGGTCCTACCGAGAGACCGGACACAGAGATCATCTGGCCGGCAACGGGGCGTCTGCTCGTGCAGGCGGACGTCGTAAGAACAGAGACGACAACAGGTGCCTCTACCAACGCCACCAGCACCAATGCTACAGTCCTCGAGCCGTCGTCCACTGGCCCGGCTATTGACGCCGCCAGTTTTGGTAGGTTTAACAAACAAAAGTGTTCACATGTTCCTGTCTAGTAATACTCAGGGTTGTAGTTACTCAATTACACCGTATCTATTACTGGTCTAAACACAGATGCGAAACTGTGCGGGCAACTGGAATCACACAATGTCAATATGTTCCCCTGGGACAATGATAAGCAAGATGGCGGCTAGAACAATAAGGAGGTCGGCGTAAGGTGCTCCTATCTGTCCTACCAGAACCGGCACGCGCTATCTCGTATACTAACTTTAATTGTATTTGAAGGAGCCATGGCATTGGTGCCTCTTGGTAAAACAATGCCAGATTTCAATAAAGGCATGTACATGTTACTGTTATGGATAATGTATCAGTGCAATGAATAGATCCCACGGGTTCAGTGTAATACAGAACGTGCTCAAACATTGAGCAACATCGTTTAATCACGCTGAGAACGATTAACTCACAAGAAGACCTTCCTGTGTGCCAATGCTCTGTTTGTGGACGCTTGCGATAATATACAGCAACGACTTGAATTTCCAATATAATTAATTGATATACATATAATTGAAATAAATAGGCTAGTGCTAGCTGAATGAGAAAGACAAACACACTTGCACTGATGAGTGATAAATTGTCAATGTCGTTGTCTCTTCCTTTACAGATTTACCACCAAGAGTATGGAGCTTCTCGCCGTGGTTCTACGTTGTCGTCGCCTTTTTGGTTATGTTTTCTTTTGCTTCCGTTTACTCTTGTTATATATATGCTTTTCGAGACGTTTTTTGTGGTCTGCGTGTCCCAATGATTTGAAATGTTTCTGGCAATGGCGGCCAATAGTCATGATCACCTTCCGTCTGGCCACCGCTATTTAAATTAATTTTATTCTTATTATACATTATATTCTTAGTACATAATAAGACATACCAGTATGCCAAGTTTACTATTGTCACATGACAGATACACTCATGACAGATCCACTCATGACAGATACACACGTCAGATCGTAGTTTCCGTTATATCAGTTGTTAAGTGTTTTGGATTTTCTCTTTTACATATTTTCTATCTATTGGTCTTCATGTCTAATACATGTTTATGATGGTGTTCTTATCTCCCTGCTGTTCCTATCTCCTCGTGACTATTCTTTCCATTTATCCAAAATATTTGATGTTGACTTCTATTGTCGTAAGAGCTTCTTCGCATTATCCGTGTCAAGAACGGATCGTCACAGGATCCTGGTGTTCCGCTGGTTCTTCTTTTCCGCTTTGTCCCCCTCGCCAAAAGTAACAGCTTCATATTAGTCCATCGTGGTTTTGATTTCTGGCTTCTTGTGCTTGGTTATTAGAAAGTAAAGTTTTGACATTGGTCACCGTTGTTTTTACTTTTTTAATGGCTGTCAGTTCCAGTCTTCCTTCTGTTTGTCTGCTTTATACTCTGTGCTGTCTTTCTTAAATAGAATAAAATATTTTTATACGGCGGCACCGTAGATTGCCCCAGCTGCGATACGCAGACGGGCGGCAGTCGAACTAACATCACGACGAAATCGGACCGGTGGTCTTCGGGGAGAACGGAACAAAATGTTGACATCGTTCGAGTCTTCATGTAGCCATTACACCTGCAACGTTCGCCAACGCCACCGGTCCACGTGCTTGACGTTACATCGACTTTTTGTCGCCATTCTTCAGACGTCACGTCAGTAACTCTGGCCGAGTGCAACTACTTGTTCGATCAACTAGTGAATTGGCTACTGGACACCATTGTTACTGTTTTGTATGTTGTTAACCTGCAATATAATTGCAATACATGTTGTTTATTTGCTTATGTTGGCGTCATGTGTTATCCGTGCCAGAGCCCATGCATCACGGCGGCGTAATTGGAAGCATAGTGTAGCGAAATAGCAAATGAACCTGTTTGTTTGTATTTGTTACTCGAGAGAAACAGTTGAACTGCGCCCTTGCGACGACAACTCCTTCAGATATGCAATCACACCGACGAATATTGACGGAACCCATAATTTGACAAAGAATAACAAGAGACATACCATGCATTGTTTATCAGATACTTAGGTTTACCGAGGATATAAATCCACTGGTTAGTAATTATTTTTTCATCAAATCCCCAACGCCATCCACTGTTTTCTCGGAGTCCAATCAAAATTACAGAAAATCTCACGAGTTTTGGTTCAGGCTTTGCAAACGGGATACATTTTGGTAGATTGCGGTGAGGTTGTCCGTATTTTGCTCTGTCCGGCAATTCATGTGGATCTGACTTTGCATTGTGATCACCAGAACAAATGTTGCATTGTGACCGCCAGAATAAAATGTCCGACCCAGATAGCGTGTCCTCTAGGCCTTTGTGTTTAAAGTTACTCTGCGATGAAAAATATTCCCCCCATCCAAACAACCTTCTTTGAATCCGCCCCGGATTGCATATCACGATATGTTTTTATGGCGACAAGGATGGAAGGACGTTAAAAAATAACTAACCAAACATTGCTTTATTTTTATTATCCCACTCGCCTTTACGAAAAGAAATCATACTCCCCTAATCGTTTCCTTTCCTGACGATGTACGTTACTGTATGTTTATTTATAAACGCTCACCTTACGTTTGGGATAGGTATTTAAATAGAAATTTGTGTGCGCGCGCGCGTGTCTATCTGTTGTATGTATGTGTGTGTGTGTGTGTGTGTGTGTGTGTGTGTGTGTGTGTGTGTGTGTGTGTGTGTGTTGTGTGTGTGTGTGTGTGTGTGTGTGTGTGTGTGTGTGTGTGTGTATGTGTGTATGCCCGCGAGTGCGTGTTTGTGTGTATGCGTGAGCGCCAGCGCGTGCGTGCGTGCGTGTGTGCGTATATCTGTATTTTTGATTTTCCTTTTATCAGGGATCTGCAAATCCGCTAGATTCGCATCGGTTGCCATTTGCACTCATTAGGGTTTTTCCGCTCACGAGGGGAGGTCTAGATATTAGGGAAACTCCTTTTATGAGGCGCATGTTAATCGTATGAAGGTGAAGCTACATTTTTTCTAAGACCCAAAATGTCAGAGAATGCCAACATGTAACTTATACAAAATTATTTTAGTTATTTAATGTTGCATTTCGCGAGTGAATATGCGATAAGTTCGAATAATTATATCTTCGTAGTAGTTTAATGCAGTTTTCTGAAATTTGGCTAGTAGTTAGGTGAATTTGTATTAGGCAGACCCTGAATACTTCATACAAATCGCATATAGCGCTTTGCAACTAAGGCCTTTTGAATTTACCGCCCATTATTGGGGGTTGCGCTAACACTATAATGGTCATCTTTGAGTATTCTAATAATATCCAATCTAACTGCATCTTTGAACACGATAGTAGTTAAGGACGCTATTTAGGTGTGAACGGATACGTTTATATATAATATTTCTAACAAGGTTAATATTAAAAAAAATGTATAATGTTTATTTGAGCATCTTATCAATAAGTATTGACACAGAAAGCTTTCCCATGCCAGTCATTATCCTGCTTATAGTGACTGGTACTTTGTAATTTTGTTTACAGAGAAACATCGCCAAGAGACATGTCAAGATTGTTGAACTGCTATAGATCTGCTATAGAAATATTTACTATGTGTCATGCTGCTAAAATAAGCATATGTAAAGGTTACTGAAACCTATCGCAAAACGGCATATGTATTGAGTCAGTTAACTTATATAAATACTTACATAAAATATGTCACTGAAAGGTCTCACAAGAAAATAGTAAATGTTTAGAGTAGGCCTATACTTCCATCGTGGGTGCAAAACAATTTACTGGGCTCCGAAGGCAGTTGAATAGAAACAATTACATAAAATTATAATAAATAATCCTGTAAATAGACCAAATTCTGAATACAAAACGCTATTTCAAGTTTATACCCATCTCAAGGTCAAAAGTTTTTTTTCAAATCTATTTTGACGAGCTATAAAGTTATAGCAGTTTTTAACTGCATTTCAACTGAGTGATCCAGCCCCAGTATGAAAGTATGCTGCATAGATGACTGTGCAGAAGTCACTAATTTTGTTTCATTTTCTTACATAAAAAATTGCTATAGGTTTTGACTGCATGAAGATATTTAAATTCTGTAAACGTATCTCTATACATACAATCGACGTGCACCATTATAAACATGGTAAAGTTTATTTTGATTTTTTGCAGCTGCATGGGTCCCTACTTTTGTCTCTAATAAAATCAAGGTCATATCGTGTCTTTATCAGACTAATGGTACTGTATCTGAGCAGTTTAAACATGATCAGGAAGTAGCGCAATGCTCGATAGTCATACCTTTAGAAGTCGTGTTGAATAACAGCCTGCGGGTTCAAAGTTCAACGACGCTGCTCAGTTTACGCACGTCGAAGTAAGTACAGAGGCAGAACTGCGTAGATCCACCCATATGATTACGTTCAAGCTGCCTTTCAGCTCGTCGCGATGTGTAAACACACGCAGTTTCGAGCATAGCATTTCCCACCCTAGTGCTAAGACATAAATGTCACTGAACCTTATTTGAAGAAACAATCGGTGTCGTGAATGTTATCGCATAGTAGGCCTATTATCGCCCAACGACAACGTAATGACGTGTGGTGACGTCAGGATGTTGGAATATCGCATCATGTCAGCTTTGGGGCGCAGAGCTTAAATGTGTTCTAAATTACATGATTTATCATAACAAAATTCAGTATCTGCCCAGTACATTACTCTACTCCCTGGCAGTCCTGAAAAATCGAACACCATATTAACGAATACTTTCGATTTATAATAGAACACATTCAGCAATTACGCAACTATTACGTAACAATCCACCAATGACAATGGCCCAATACTGATTCATACAACTGGGTCAACTAGAGCAACACTCGGTAAACGAACTTGCCAGATGTGGCAACAAAAGGAACATACTCATAGAATCAGAGACAATTTAAAGTCCATCGCTCTAATATATTACGGCTACGCAGTTAATTTGCTCTCTACACAAAGGAGAGGGTGGTCACATGCGGGACAAATTTATAAACTACATGTTAATTTACTTTTTTGTATATAGTGGAGCCACGCTATACGGGGAACAATGCCAAACTGGGTCATGGCCCGGTGGGCGCTCCCTCGTAAATACGCCGCCACCCATTTCGAATGGGAAGACCTTAATTTGCTAACCAGCTGTGTACAAGTGCCTATCAAATGCGTGTAAAACACCTAATGTCAATCTTGTCAAAAGTTCCTTCAACCTAACCCTAACCCAAACCTAAACCGTAACAGTAAACCTTATTCCACATAACAGCAACCAAAAGTGGGCACTTGTACACAGGTGGTTAGCAAGAACGGTCTTCGGATGAGTGAACGCAAATTTACCATTAATGTCAAAAAATATTAGTTACATGTTGATCCACCATGTGACGCTACTGTTTCCTTCGGCGCTGATGCGCCTGTTCACAATACGTGTACGGAACACTTTGTCGTATATTTACGCATACGTTTATCTATGAACTGTTAGACTTAGAATACGCATATAAAATGTAATGTTCTCATAAGAAGACGTTTATCAAACATAAATACACTATACTCGCTGCATGGTTGTACCATTACTGTGCATAGACTTTCGAATAATTGCAGAGGAACGTCATGAGTCTGTTAGGGGCAAGTTCGCACAGTTGGCATATTCTGCTCTGAAACAGTTCCACTGCTTCCTACTAAAGTAAGTCAAGATCAGTTTAAAAATATCGGGGTTTTGTCATCGTCCTTGCGCATATTCTATTATGTTTTGGTTGAAAATAATGTGATCCGATAGAATCCCTTGGATGTGTCATTTGTGTAGAACACTGACCGGGTTCCTCATTTTATGTGTTTTATTAAATTTTCGACACTTGTCGTTTAAAGGGAGGGTGCCAGCTTCTCTGCCTAGAATTGGCCGAGCAGTAATTTGTAACCAGAAGTCTGCTGTTTAGAACGTGGGGAAGTTAAATATCAAAGGGTGTTGCAGTTAACTTCATTATTGCCAATCAATTTTGTTTTGAAACTGGATGTTTTGTTTACCATTTAGTCGTGTTGCAAGCGGAATCTTTGAAACTGGGAACATTGTTCCAAGATCATTAAGTAACTAAGCACAAATTGGCAGGCAGTAAACTTCCAACATGCACGTTGTAGTCATAAGAACGTAAAAGTACATGAAAAACGTAAAAACCTAGGAGCCGGCACCCTCGCTCTAAATCGAGTTCAGTGCGTTCTTTTCCGAGGGAACCAACTTGCACCTGCCACTGCTGCAAACCCCCGTGGCTCGTGTTGCGCAACAGTTCCTCTTCTCACCAGAGTCCTACGATGGCGTCTTACACGAGGGAAGTTCCGCTTGAGAGGGAGAAGTGCGCGTTACTGGTCATCGACATGCAGCAATACTTCGCCGTCCCCGGTCGTGGCTATCACGCCAACACCGACCCGAGTAACATACCAGACCACGAGGCCTACTTCTTCCGTGGGCTCGCCACCAGCACGATCCCGGCCATCCAGACCCTCCTCTCGGCCTTCCGAAGTAAGCCCGGTGGCGAAGTCGTCTACACCTACGTAGAGTGTCTTACGAAAGACGGACGCGACCAGAGTCTGGACTACAAGTGCACCACCGGATTCCTCGTGCCAAAAGGATCGCCTGGCGCGAAGATCATCGACGAGTTACAACCAGATCCGGACGAGATCATGATCCCGAAGACATCCAGTAGTGTCTTCAACAGCACCAATATCGAATATGTCCTTCGGAATCTCGGTAGGTCATAATGACTAGAGCTTTGTACGCTTGGCTTTGTATAATACGCGATATACGCGCCGTATATTTTGTACAGTAACTATGTAGGGCACGCTACACGTTTTTCTTTTGAAAGACCATACTATGGATTCCGTTATAAATTGATTTTATAGATAGTTTAAAATATGTAATGTTTGTCTTAACAAAAATACATTTTTTTGTAGCTAAATATGTTGCTAAGTATGTGCGTGATAGCAATCCGATTCTCGAATTGCAAAGGGAACGCGTGGTTTTGTAACAATGGCGCCATCTTGTGGCTATGAAACCGGTTTCAGAACCGTATACAAATATCGGATCAACGGTATATACATAGTTATGTGGTACACAACTGTAATAATGACCGCGTAATTTCATAAATATATCATACGGTTATTGTTATTTCATAATATCCTCGCTATTACTTCTGCGAGCAGTGTGCATTGTAACACTGAATATTTTGTTGCAAAGTTGCACACCGTTGGGGTATATAGGCATTAATTATTAATGTGTAAATTGCGTTGAATTAATAGTCGATGTTAGCTTTTCGAATAAAGTCTAATTTTAAAAGATATCTACGTGAACGGGAGTATTTCATCCGCTTGTTCGTTTTTACGATAATCTGTGGGTCATTCTCGTGAACAAAGTCTGATGTTGTCATAACGCCTCCATAACAAACGTGTCATTGAACTCTGTCATCAATCAATCAGGTGCACACGACTGTTATTGTTGTTGTTGTTGTTGTTGTTGTTGTTGTTATTGTTGTTACAACTCGCAGCAAAAGATCGTTCAACTGATAACAGTCTTTCATCTGTGTCCCTGAACCGCTCTCAGTGGCGGTCACACAGTGTAGCCATATATATAATAATAATAATAAAGCTTTATTGCCATATTCAACGTGTAAAAGTTACATGATAAATTGGAATGTAGTCTGGCGTTGACTTACATAGTGCCTAAATATACAGTAAAATACAACACGGCAAACAAATATAAAATATAGATATAAAATATACATTGTACATGATATGTTCTTTAAAATAAAATAAAAAAATATTTTAATATAAAAAAAAAATATTTTAATATAGTAAATAACTAAAGACAACATTAAAATAATAGATTATCTATTTAACAATAATTGTGGTGTAAATTAGTTAATAAAATAAATAAATAATAAAAAAAAATATCCTTTAAAAATAGACATACACTATAAGAGGACTAAAATATCATTTTAAAATTATATTTACAATTACAATTGAATTACAATTGAATGCGTCCAATTTTGTTTAAAAATATATATTTATACAATTATTAAGTTAAGCTAACATTTCAGGAGAAGATAAGATTGTTGCTCAGCACCACCGATCCGCCACTGAGAATAGGTATACCCACACCCCACACGCGTACAGCTCAGCCACACCAACCAGCACCAGAAAAATAACACTTCCGCCAGAGAGGCGAAAACAGCCAAGTTTCCAGGGTCTTTACAGCTACGTTCTATATTTCACTCCTGATAAGGCTGCTACGGCACTCGGGTAAAAACTGTTTCTAAAGCGATTTGTTTTCGTACGGATGCACCTATAGCGTTTCCCTGAAGGTAATAATTCGAACAGATGATGGGCGGGGTGAGTTTGGTCTGAGATAATTTTGCCTGCTCTTTTTTTGGATCTGTCTTTATATATGGCTGTTAGAGAGGCGAGTTCACTACCGACAATTTTGGAAGCTGTTTTCACCACTCTGTCAAGCCTGCCCCTCTGGCGCTGGCTGATGCCGCCGAACCATACACATATTGAGAATGTAAGAATACTCTCAATAGCAGAACGATAAAACTGAACAAGAATTTCTCTCCTCAGCCCGAACTTCTTTAGTTGGCGCAGGAAGAACAGTCTTTGTTGGGCCTTTTTGACGACAGCATCTGTGTTGTTTTCCCAAGTTAAGTCATTTGATATTATGGTGCCTAGAAATTTAAAACAATCCACCCTTTTGATAGAGTCGCCGTTAACAATAATGGGAGCAAGTGGGCTTTTTCTCTTCCTAAAATCTACGATCATCTCTCTAGTTTTGTACGCATTCAGTTGTAGGTTGTTAGTGTCACACCACGACACCAGGCTGCTAACTTCATGGCGGTATTCAGACTCATCTGAGTCCGACACCAGCCCTATTAATGTGGTGTCATCAGCAAACTTTAACAATGGTACAGAAGAGTGATGTGAAACACAGTCATTTGTAAACAGAGAATATAGCAGTGGGGAGAGGACACATCCCTGAGGAGTCCCCGTGTTCATGATAATAGTGCTGGAAACTATACTGTTCATCTTAACAACCTGTGATCGCTGTAGTAAAAAGTCCAGAAGCCAGTAACACATTGATGGGTCAATTGACAGCAAATGAAGTTTGTCGTACAGCTGCTGAGGGATGACCGTATTGAAAGCAGAACTGTAGTCAACGAAGAGGATGCGCGCATAAGTGTTCGGATAATCCAAGTGCTGCATTACAAAATGCAGGGCCAATGCAACAGCATCATCGGTGCATCTGTTCTCCCTGTACGCGAACTGCAGCGAATCCATGCTGGAGTTGGTGACCGACTTCAGATATCTCAGTACCAATCGCTCAAACACCTTCATCACCACTGACGTCAGAGCCACGGGGCGGAAGTCATTCAGCGCTGTCGCTTTCGGCTTCTTTGGTACCGGAATTATGCTTGCTGCCTTAAAACAGACTGGAACAGTGTGCAGATTGAGAGAGGCGTTAAATAAGTCTGTAAATACAGTTGCTAATTCATTAGCGCAGTATTTCAAAGTTGATGTGGAAACGTTGTCCGGACCAGCTGCTTTCCTACTGCTCTGTTGCCTGAGTAGCTTCCTCACCTCGTGCTCTTGGACAGTGAAGGGTGGAGGGAGTGGCACAGCAGGGTCTGGGAGGCTGACCGATGTAGTCGTCAGATTCTGGCGGTCGAAGCGGGCGTAAAAGTTGTTAAAGTTGTCAGGTGTTGCTGATTCAAAGCCAGGGATTGAATGCTTTTGCTTGTAGCCAGTAATGCACTGGAGTCCTTGCCAGACAGAGCGGGTATCGTTAGAAAGGAACTGGCCTTCGAGTTTGCGCCTGTAGTCAGTTTTCGCTCCCCGTATCGCCTTTTCAACACCGTACTTGGCTTTTTTGTACAGTGCACGGTCGCCACTCTTGAAGGCTTCTTCCTTCTGTTTCAATTTAATTTTCAGGTATTTGTTGAACCATGGCTTATCGTTGCCGAACACTTTCACACTCTTTTCGGGAATACACAGATCCTGGCAGAAGCTTATATATGATGTCACAGTATCTGCGTATTCATGGATGTCGTCAGATGCGTTTCTGAAAGAGTCCCAGTCCGTGCATGCCAGGCATCCTTGGAGACGCAGGATGGACTCGTCGTCCCAGCGCTTAATGTTTCTAACGAAAGGTTTCACTTGTTTAAGTTTCTGTCGATAGGAGGGCAGGAGGTAAATCATGGCGTGGTCGGAGAAGCCAAGGGGCGCGCGTGGAACCGCGTGGTATGCCTCTCTGATGGTGCTATAACATAGGTCCAATGTTTTCCCCTCTCTCGTGGCACACGTTACCTGCTGCTTGTACTTTGGAAGATCTTTAGAGAGTGTAGTATGGTTGAAATCACCAAGAATCAGCAAAAGTGAGTCCGGGTTTGAATTTTCCACGGTGATGATCTGATCAACGAGTGCGCCGATCGCAGCGGTGGCGTTAGCTTGGGGTGGAATGTACACTCCCACCATGACAACGGAGGTAAACTCTCGCGGCAGGTAGAACGGCTTGCATTTTATGATAAGTGTCTCAAGTTCAGGGGAGCAAGTTGTTGACAAAATTGATGAGTCGTTGCACCATCGTTGATATATGTGTAATGATATATTTATAATAATAATTATGATGCATGCATTAGGCCCCTGGATGTATAACAATAACTGCTAAGCTGCTAAATGAAAGGCAAACATTTACTTATTAATTATACCTGCCTAGCGTATTTATAGAACGCAAGGACGCGCGATTGTGCAGCAGTTAGCACACCCGCCAGGCATCCCGGCGGCCCTGGTTCAATACCCGGAGAGGGCAGGCATGCTGTTTTAGTGTAAAAGCCTAGCTCTCAACATCGGTGACTGTGTATCCGTCGTCACTTTGAGATCACGCTAATGTCGGTCCTGCTACAATCTCGAACGTCAAAGAACCAGCAAGTACCCTGGCAGTGACAGCCGTAGTAGTGTCGGGTTGACGATAATGTTCTGAAAAAGGCTGCCTAGTTAAATGAGTCCTTATAATAATAATAATTCCGCTTCTTAATATAGGCTTTTAAGTAATTAAATGCCAATCAAAGCGCTTCACATTAGCATGAGTAAGATAAATAATTAAATAAGTTAACTAATTAAATAAAATTAAAATAAATTAATAAAGATGTAAAAATATAGTGTCAAACAGAACAATCTAAAACCAATCAATGCTACGAAATGGAAATCAGTGTCATCAAGGCATGTAGTGCAAGCGATATAGATACGTTTTTAGTTGTTTCCGGAAAGCTGCCCGTATGTGATCATAACACTGTAATCACAATACACACACGGCCATACTAGTCAGGTTACAGAATGTTGCAGAGTGTTGGAAACAACTAGGGAAACAAACTTAGTCCAAATAAATACTGGCTAGATAACGACGAATGGTGTGTCATTTGCTTGCAGGAGTTAGTCAGTTAGTCGTGACCGATATCATCAGGAATGACGCGTCATTTACTTGCAGGTGTTAGTCAGTTAGTCTTGACCGATATCATCAGGAATGACGCGTCATTTGCTTGCAGGTGTTAGTCAGTTAGTCATGACCGATATCATAACGAATGACGCGTCGTTTGCTTGCAGGTGTTAGTCAGTTAGTCATGACCGATATCATAACGAATGACGCATCGTTTGCTTGCAGGTGTTAGTCAGTTGGTCGTGACCGATATCATAACGAATGACGCGTCATTTGCTTGCAGGTGTTAGTCAGTTGGTCGTGACGGGGATCGTCACGAACCAGTGCGTGGAAGGGGCCGTGCGTGACGCGGCCGACAGGGGCTTTCTCGTGACCGTGGTGCCCGACGCCTGCACGGCCAACTCACAGCTCGACCACGACCAGTCGTTGAAGCTGATGAGAGGATTCGCGAGAATCTGTAGCGTGGACGACCTGGTGCGGGAAATTAAAGCCTGGCCGTTGGCGTGAACTGTTTATTTCGTGTTTATGTGGACGTGCTGTCATGGCAAGCGCAACGCGGGGGAGCAATCATGGGTGGTTCGCCTGCGCTACTCATTAAAGCAGCGTAGTCCTGAGATCAAATATGTTTACGATCCCCAGCGGCTCGTGTGAAGCGTGTCCGGCTAATATACGGCATTGTCATGATTATGTGCAAACGTATCAGTTAGTTTGTTCGACTGACGTAATCATTATCACTGGTACTTAATCATGCATGAGAAGACTATTATAGATATTTAGCTGTTGTGTTATTATACAGCATCAAGTGTAATGATGATATTATGTAGAATCAAGGTGGTGGATATGTGTAAACATTTGTGTACGGTGTTATGTGTGTTGTTATGTTGTAAATGTGTGATTTCGGCAGATGTAATTGGTCTAATAAATAATCGAGACACCCAATTAAATTACGTCAGCAAGTCTATAATAAAATGCCCACCTTGCTCTCACAAGAGACAATGCTAATTACTGCTAGAAATGTCTACTGAAGACAAGTGGGATTCGACCCAGACAGTCTGTAGACGAATATAGCCTGGTGCCAGCTGATTAAAGAACAAAGGGGATATTGACCCATGGACACTGTCAGGTGCTAATCCATCCTCTAAGAAAGCAAAACTTGTGGCCATTGCCAGGGCCCTGAGATCATCTGCTGCCGCGTGTCTTCAGTGAGGCTAGCACTGTTATGTGAATGACACATTGACATTGGGATCAATGGATATTGTATAGGTAGAAAAGAATAAATGCGGAATTAAATGTGGTTTGCGGTGAAGCTTTCGTGAAGGTAACACGCTTGGGTGGGAGTAGGAATGTTTATATTGACTGAGAAAAAAAGTAGTAAAATTATGGTGAGAATATTTTGGTCTTGGGGCAGAAACTAAGGGAGATAGGTATTTCTTCAGCACGGGCGGAACGTTTTCCTACCTAGAGAGCAGAAACGTGGCAACCCTGACTTCTGTTCCATTCACTTCTGCACGCCTCATCTGATCATCTCTCCTCGCGATCAGGACTCTTCCTGTTTAATTAGACATCATATGTCGATGGTTGCTCATTAGGCTCACATCCATCGAAAACCGATTTGCCAAATCCTCGGATGCACACACTGATGTCTAATTAATGGTCCGGGCTAATCCCACGCGACATGTGAATCCGTGCTCCGATGTTGCGACCGTGATTTGTCCAGGTGCCGTGGTCTCGCGTGTAACACCCGGCGCGTGTTGTCGATAGACGCATCCACGAGCAACACTCATTTGGCGTTGTTGCGTCTACGCTTGTGACGTCACAGTGGTCGGCGACACAAACGAAAGTGACGTCAGACGTAAGGATTGCGCGCGTGGTGACGTATGGCGCGGGTGTTGAAGATCCATCGCGCAGGTGAGTGAAATGTTTACCACTGAAAAAACGAGTGAGTACGTGAACAGACAGCGTTAAAACCTTCATGTATTGTGTTGCAGACTTAATAGAGCGCACATCGTTCTGTTTTATAATTAGAGTATTACGATGCTAAGAGCGCAGTGTTGTGGTGTTTAACTTAAGTCACCGGACTTAAAGAGCGCGGTATTGTGGTGTTTAACTTACGTCGCCGGACTTAAAGAATGCGGTATCGTGGTGTTTAACTTAATTCAACGGACTTAAAGAGGGCGGTATCGTGGTGTTTAACTGAAGTAACCGGATTTAAAGAGCGCGGTATCGTGGTATTTACCTTAAGTCGCCGGAATTAAAGAGCGCGGTATCGTGGTGTTTAACTTAAGTCACCGGACTTAAAGAGCGCGGTATCGTGGTGTTTAACTTAAGTCACCGGACTTAAAGAGCGCGGTATTGTGGTGTTTAATTTAATCACCGGACTTCAAGAGCGCTGTATCGTGGTGTTTAACTTAAGTCACCGGACTTAGAGAGCGCGGTATCGTGGTGTTTAAGTAATTAGACTTAAAGGGAGGGTGTCAGCTCCTCTGGCCAGAATTAGCAAATTAGTAATTTGTAACTGGAAATGTGCTGTCTAGGGAAGTTAAACATCAAAGGTTTTAAACATCAAAGCGTAGTGCGGTGGTATGACTCTACTCGCATCTGGATTATTGCCAATAAAGTAGCTGCACGCAATAATTGTTGCGTGACTTAATGCTTTCCAGAGAAGTCGGGATATAGTCAGAAAGGAACTGAAGCGTAAAGTGCGTTGATGTAGTCCTAGAGGCTTTATGACGCGCTATCTTAGAACGTCCTTTGTCTGTTTTTGCGTAAAATGTCCTTTCACTTTGAAAGAAAACACACTCATAAGAAAACACAAGAAGTCCCTTTGAAACACACCCACCTGCACACTTGGAACACGTGTCAATTAATTCAAGATGAAAATTTAGTTTATTCTGTGATCATTAGGTTACTGTATGTCGTATCTTCGTATTGTGCGTGTAAAACCATCGAGTGTAACGATAATAATAATAATTGTACCATGTCTATAGCGCCTAAATCATTGATAATGCAAGTTCAGCAACAAACAAAATCATTTGGCGTAGTCATAAACGGGGACATGCAAAACACGTCTTTGGGGCATGGGACCGCCGAAAAAGTATGGTGGAAAAGCAAACATGTTTTGAGCTTTTAAGTTCTACGAATGGTGGCTATGGTTTCAGAATATTTAATTGGAATAGGGAGTTGATTCCAGATTGGTTGCGCAACTACAGAAAAAGCCAGTATTGAGATTAGCTTTATGAACAAAAATGTGTTTGGAAACCTAAGGGCCCTAGGGATATCCGAGAAATTAACTAAGTATGTCAGTTGTTGAGTAGAAATGGTACTGTATGTCACAGTAGCCAGTTTAAATTAAATTTGGTATACAACTGGAAGCCAATGCAACTGTTTAAGTAGCGGTATTGGTGGTAAGAAACGGCATGCCTTAAGTACCACACGTGATAAACAGTTATATAATACGTTGGAGTTTCGACAAGTCTTGATGGCTGTGTTATTTAGAATTGAGTTACAGTAGTCGAGTCGACTTTTAATCAGAACTATTGATATTGTTTTAGCAGTTGATAAAACAATTGACGCCGGATTCGACGGAAATCACGTATATGATAGAAACATGATTTGCATGGTGTTTACAAGATGTCAGTGAGACAGCTATTTAAAGACAGACGTATGTGAATCTTTGGTAAAAGTGACATATAAACTTGTGTGTCGTCAGCATATAAGTGATGATTTATGTTATGATTAGTAATGACTCGACTAAGTGAAGTAATCTATATATATCGGTTATCATAATATATAATAGTTATTATTTTGCAATAATTATGGAACGTTCGTCAGTATTCATTTACAAATGTAATAGACTAAATTTGTTTTGTTAAGTGACCGTCTCCATTCACAATTTATTAGTGGTAATAATTTTAAACGGCGAAATTGTGTTTAATAGTTAGCTGCAAGTTGAAGGTTCCCCTCACAAAAATATGAATTTCTAAACATAATTTCTTCAATTAGTAAATACCAAATATAGCGGAGCAGACGTGTCTAGCCCTAGACTCCTTGAATTGCTCTTTGAAGTTTGGCCTTGCGCTTGCATCTCAAGCAAGCGAGACAAAGAAACACTGATTCCACCCACTTCCTGCTAATGATTATGGCCATTACCTGAAAGGTTGATTCCAGGTAGCTGGTCAGAAAATGTATATTTAAATAAGATTGCCACTTCCCAAACAGAATTAGGATCGTTATAAATATAGACAATAATGTATATTTATGACACACTATTGACACGTGTTAACTGGTCTTGGGATATAAATATGGTTACTGCTGATTATTCGTTTGAAGCTCTTCACCTTATCGCGTGACTAACGGTTAACTATCTGCGAGACTCCCGATAAAATCGTTAGTTTGGTTGCATGGCATAACGAGCCGGCTTTAATTAATTGAGGATAATCCTGTCAAAATCTGACGCGGACATAGATTTTCTCGATGCGTATCGGAAAAATGCGTCGCACATAACGCGAGAGGAGGAAATGCGCGCACTGGCGTCCGGTTGGTGGTTGCGGAGAGACGGGCTGGCGCGGTGACGTCGTAGTGCTTTCATGTTGGCCTCAAATGTATGCGCGACGCTTGAAGCGGAGTCTCCTCACATGCAGGTAAGCCACGAATCCATCCCGCGTCGTCGCGTGAAGATTCGGAACGATGTCATTGCGTCTGCGGTGGGTTGACCGGACAGTGGTCATCGCTGTGGTGATTGTTGTAGCCGACGTAATGTACCATGTGCGAGTCGTTGGTTCACTGCCATTTACAGAGAGCCTGCGTTTGCAGTGTGTTTGAGCACAATCACATCATTAGGTTTCAGAGACAAACGTTCTATTGTTGTTCGGTGTAATGATTGTTCGATTAATTACGGTATCATCTTTAGATTTGTTTACATGCATAGTTGTAAAAGCACAACGTGTTTGTGGGAACATGACGCGGTTACGTAATGTTGACGTAGGGTATACCGTATTTGTAAGTGTAAAGATTCAGGAACGGACTAACACATGGACCCAGGCACCCGGCCCTTTCGCTGTTCCGATGTATATCCAGTATAGGGGTCCGAAACATCGAATTGCACACTCTCTTCGAGGCTTGCCAAAATGTCCACTGCTCCCGGAGTGAAATGAACATCGGTGGACAGAGACGGAGTTATACAGTGGACTGCTTCAGCAGGAGTCATTGACGGATCATGACCTCCGTGTGGCAGTTTCAATGATGTAAAAATACAAAATGCCACGACTCCTCCACTCGGGAGGCGATGTTAGTAAAAATTGTTCTCCGTTATAACCAGTTGTGTAATCTCTCCACAATGTGTGTCAAACATTCAAAAAAATAGGGCCTACAGTAGGGTTTTTCGTAGTTTGTCAAACTGATTGGACGAGGAACCAGTGATGTGCCAATGATACTGACGCAGTATTCATCATTGGCCAAATCGTGTCTTGCTGCAAATTTAGATCGGGTTTATCCGTAGGTCTGTCTCTTCGTGGGTCCTACAGGCATGTACCTACAGTGCCTAATGGTTAATCCGCTAATGTAATTAATACGCCAAACTGAAACCTATACAGTCATTAATATCTTCATGTTCAGCGAATGTGTCTGGCTAACCACGAGTGTTGTTATTAAATATGGTGTTAAGGTTTTGTGTTTTGTTTTGGAAATATTCACCTCTGTGATTCCACGAAGCGTGTGAGAACCAACAATATACAGACTAAAGTATGTATAGCGTATACCTAAGACCAGGGATCGAACATTCGGCAATGTTTAGCACAAATGCGGGCTAGTAATTTGTTTGGGAGTGAGAAGCATGGATACGAGTCCCCCGGCCCGTGTTCGTTTTAAACGGATATCGCTGCCTATGACGTTATTATTTTATTGTTTGTTTGTAAGATCAATTTACGTAAGGTTTCTGCCTGTTCACCTTTGAATAATGAAATTTGCGTTGATCCAATGGGTCTAATAGACTGTTACAACAATGCAAGGTCTCACCCAGAGACTCATCCACCCGTCATTTAGACGGGTAAAATTGACAGTTGAGTTTTTGGACGGGTACTAATTTGTTGTGGACGGATCTCCCAGACAGGCCTATCCATACACGTCCATGTAGTTTGTTTGCGCGAGCCATGACATTTTTAGTTTTACAACATCACTGAAACTGCCACACAGTCAGTTACGGACAGGGAATGCAGCCATGGTGTTGGTTCTTGTTTCAGTCTGCTCCGAGGGTCAGCCGGGGTGACGACATGAGCACCGGCGTCGCCCTTAAGCAGAGCTCACTCATCCTACCGCCCGACGCCAAACTGTCGCCGCCGGGGCCCCAGGACAGTCCTCGTGACCTGCTCTCGGGTATCTACCCCGACAGTGGCGTCGGCGCCTCGGACAGCGACGATGACGAACTTCGCCTGTTGCAGTCGCGCAGTCCGTCGGTGACGTCGCCGAAAACGTCGACCGGAAGTGAGGCGGACGAGAACGAGATCGAGGCTGGCGACGACTCGAGCGGGGCGTCCCGGTACGTGCCACGACAGCGGCACCGACACCGTCGCTGGCGCAACCCGAGGAGCAAGCAGACGCTCGCGACCAGCGGACCCATCATCATCGTCAACGGAAACGCGGGACTGCTGTGCTGCGGAATGCAGCGGAAGTCGATCGGGAAACGGAAACGGAGGAACGTGAAGCGACGAAAGGCGCGAAATGAAGGAGGCGGACGAAGCGACGCTGGCGGTGCGCATGCGCGAACGCCGCCGGGGGCGACGATGTGGACTAATCTGCAGTATTTTGCGACGACGCCGGCGGCAACGACAGGATCTGCCAGCAGGACTCCCGGTAGACTGACGACGCTGAGTCAGGCCGTTCAGACGGACTTCGCCATGATAGATGCCAAGTCGATCGAGCGCGTCTTCGCCGGCGACCCGAGCAGCATTGCACCGGAAGTGGCGGCGAACATCCTGCGTACGTTGTCGTCGGAACGATTTAGTTGGGGCACGCTGATGCGGGTGCTACAGGCCGACTTGCAGCCGAAGGACGGCTTCGGCGTCTACACCTGGGGCATCCGGCGAAAGGATTCGCTGGCGTCGAGACTGCCGCTGCCGCCGACGCAATGCCTCCGTCCGCCCGCCGACCTAGACGCCTTCCGCATTGGCCCGGCGAAGCCCTTCCTGAAGATCGAGGGCTCCCGGTACACAACGGCCGGGCTGGTGAGGGCGAAGCAGCAGAGCGTCGGGCACCAGACGAGCGGGTGTCAGCTGCCGGTGCAGTGGTTCCTGCCGAAGCACGACGCGAGGACTCCCGGCGAGCTGGCGATCATCATGGGCCGGGAGCGGAACCGGAAGAAGAAGAAGACGGACTCGCCGGCGGCGGCGCGCGACTCGCCGGTGTGCAGCGCGACGACGCAGTGCACGAGCGGCTTCTCGCGCACGCTCGAGGAGGGCGAGACGAAGCAGCGCAACATGCACGTGAGCACGCGCTCCTTCCGGCTGCCGCTCATCAGGGGCGCCGCCGACGACGACGCCAAGAAGACCGGCTGGGCGTCGCAGCTCAAGTCGAACCGTCTCCCGGTGTCCGTCACGCGCCAGTGGCCGCCCCACCACCGCTACGGCGGCTCCACGCGCGGTCCGCCCGACGCGGGCACCGACGTCCGCTTCGAGTTCAGCGTCGTCAAGCTGCCGCGCATGGACCGGCACGTGAGTCTGGTCTCATCCGGGGTCGGGAGCGTCGCGTCGCCCGTCGGACCCCGTTGTCGACGCGTCGGCGCGATGCCTCCTGTCGCGCCGCCTGTGACCCCGGCGACCTCTGTCTTCTCCCCCACGCCGTCTCTGGACGTCACGTCACGGTCTTCCTGCACGTCCTCGACATCGAGGATCGAGTCTCACCAGACCCCGCGGTATACCCCGACACTGCTGCCCGGCACCTCTCGATCCGAGCAGCAGCGGTGTCTCCACAAACCCCAGCAAGACGGCGACAACCCACAGCAAGAACGCGGCGCAGCAACAGAGAGAGGCTACTCGACATCAGAACATGCCTACACGAAAAAAGACAATCGGCACAAACCGGGGATGATCACCACAAGGCCGCGAAATCGACCGGTTCACGTAGTGTCCATGGACAGCGTGCATTCTCACGCAACTATGCTGAAGATGCCGTCACTTCAGCACGAAGCGATGAACAACAACTTTCGCGCCGGCGCCATTATTAAGAAACCACGAACCAAGACGAAAAGTGTAGAGTAATACAAAGGCTTCGCTCTCAGCAGCGCAGCGCCTGTTGAAAACATGTCTGGTTTCTGCTGCATACATTGTCCAGAACAATATGTATCGATGTGAAATAGAGAAGGATGCAAGCTTGTCGTTGTTGTTCCGTGTTTCTCTCTGTAATTGTCCCTAATTGCGGAATTCGTTTCACACAGGGTGCAATGTGATTTCATTGGCTAAAACGTATGTCTTGCTAAATTCCCCATCCACTTATCTAAGTTCCCCATCCACTTATCCACCACGTCCCCTCTTCGACCATCTAAGCCCCAGTCCTCCCATTTAAGTTCCTCGCCCACCAGTTTTAGTTCTCACTTCTGTTACTTACTCAAGCCACAGCTGGAGTAGCTTAACGTCTGTAGTGGTCAGTCTTATTCCGTGAGAGACAGGTATTGAAGACAAACTTTGATAAGGATGTATAGGCGTAACGCTGCATGGACTCCGTTTAAACACGACAGGTCCCTTCAAAGGCCGAGTTTACTGTTCCTGGGTATTACTCTATATGCATTAGACGTTGCCGTGCTTCGGTGCTTAGCAGACAATACGTCTGATGACTGATGACAGTTGCGCTAAATCTAACTTAGACCCATGCGAACTATACCCCAGTTCGGACGCATCACGCCAATACACCGCCTCATAGGCTCACTTTACACTGGTGCACGAAAACCACATTAGTGAAGGGAAATTATGCTCTGTAGATACATATATGTTATGAAGTATGATTTATGTGTGTACGAATAACACTGGCTTGTTTTATGTGATGTTTAACAACAATGTGACCCTTCAAATGATGTGTGTGGGTTTGGGTGGTTTTGGGTGGGTTTGGGAGGGTTTGGGTGGGTGAGTTTGGGTGGGTGGGTGGGTGGGTGGGTACGTCGGTTGTTGGTACAGATTGAAACTCACTATTACCACTGTTATGTTTGTTTAAAACAATCCGAGCATATCCGATCTTGCAGCTGTCAGTGCAATCGACATGTCATTAGTAATCAATACCATCTGATACATTTACAAATGCTACAACATTATTCACGACGCTGGCAGGAACTGGTGACAGGTCTTGGCACTGTTCATTCTGCAATGCACCACGAAGGAGACAACTGACCATAAGACATAATGTATGTTCTTTCTCGTCTCAGTTATTGAATATGAAACGGACGTATTGCTTCTGTTCTATCAAGTTACAGTTATCTGAATGATATAATCAACATACAGTTGTCTGGATTAATAATAGTCGCGTTACAATTGCACCATTGCTGAATACTTCACAGAGAAATGTTCGAAGGTGATGTGCAAAGCGCATTCATTAGTCCTTGTGACTGGCTATGTTAGAACCTACATTTGCATGCGGGAACACCAATGGAAGGAAGTCGGCAACAGTAAGTTATACGCCTCTGCAACGGTTGGGTTTAGCTCGATTGCACAAGATGGCAACACCGACACTGTTCTCGTCAACTACGAGACTTGCCGAGATCCGTCACGGGGCCGCGCAGTGACACGTACACCAATATAAACGCCGTGGTCGACATCACTGCTAGAAAGCAAGCACGGCGTCTTCAATTATAAGACAACACGTCAGCAACGAGTTTTCGCAGATAACTTATAAATGTTTTCGGATGGACACATAGGTTATGTTTCCTAATAAATAACGTCCGTCTCGCTTGTTAATGGATTAACTTCTTGTACATTTTCAAATATAAAATATATACACCAAATGATAAATAGAGTTACAAAGAATTAGTTAAGAGTTATAAATTTGTGTTCCAGCTTAATTGCCCTGAAACAATTCGTTATTACAAAGAAAGACGATTTGAATATGACATTTGCCAAAGTGGCGTAGGAGGCTGCTACTAAATGGTGGGGTTATCTATGCAGCCAATCATCGCATTGAGTAATAAGATGTAATAATAAAAATGTATAGTGGTATGCATTTATTATCAGCTCTCTGTGTATGCATTTATGATAAATTTTCTATATTTTACGTCGTCACGACCGTCTCGGATATTTTTGAAATGTACGTGGATTCATCGTGCAGATTCTGAATAGGAAAGCATCAGAATTCTACAGATCACCAAAACTATATACATATATATATATATATATATATATATATATATATATATATATATATATACATATATATACCATATATATATATATATATATATATATATATATATATACCATATATATATATGCATATATATACACACATATATGTATGTATGTATGTATGTGTATATATATATATATATATATATATATATATATGTATTCCATTAAAACCAGTTCACTAGTCCGTCTGCATGACCCGGGCAAATTGAAACAACCAAGAGTATATGGATGGTTGTGCGTGCAAGAAAAATCAGGCACGGTTCCAGACAGATGCAATTTAATCGGTCAGATTGCTTCGCACATTGAACGGTCAAATATCTTTTAATGAAAGGTGCCCCGTACTTCGTCACTGCACGCAATCTCTTCATGTTTTCATTACCACAACGCATAGGATTTAATCAAGAGGGGTATGGCACAGAGTCACGAAAATGGGTCAATGAATGTAGGACATCTAACCAAGGTCGGCTTTAAGAAAGTGTATCGTTTTTGCCACGTAAGTTTTATATTAGAAACTCGTGGATCAAAGTGATGTTGACGCTCATGGCACATTTATATTTGTTTCCCACACAAGGGATTTATATCCAGGTTTTTCTTTATTGATTAACATATTTACACGACTCAATATTGCAGCAATATTCTGATATTCAACATTTCGTATTAAAAGTAAATTTGATGTAACTTTGTAGCAGTTATGTACATATCTAGTTCACCAGACAGACACAATCGAATTACACATTTTCGTGATCTTTGATGACAACCAGCTATTGATAGACGTCAAATTAACATGGAACTCTGACGTGTCAAAACGGAAGTCATCACATATTAAATATTTGTGATGACTACGGGTTTGACACTTCAGTTTTCATTAACGTCAATCGTTAATAATAATATTGTTCGTACATGGGAATTCCACTTTTACGAGTAACCAATGTATCTGCTCGCACGTTATAATCGTTTTTCTGTCATCCATGCAGAGAGAGACAGACAGACAGACAGACAGACAGAGAGACAGAGAGACAGAGAGAGAGAGAGAGAGAGAGAGAGAGAGAGAGAGAGAGAGAGAGAGAGAGAGAGAGCAGTTACTCAAACGAGGACAGGATTAACGACTGATACTAGAGAGAAAAAACAAATGAAGTTAATGGCTTACAACTACTCTGAAAACATTCATATCTTGACTCGGGGAGGAACCACGATTTATGACGTTAAATGCCAGCGATCCTCAATCGTGAGCCTGCGGTCAGTGACATCATGATCATCAATGCACTAGCGGAGATGCATTGAGAGAACTCGGCCAACTAAGTTAAATATGTAAATCTTCACTTACAGCAGCATTAAGCAGCTTCTGTTCACTATCACGGAAGTGAATTCTGGACAATGACAACATCACTGGGAATGCATCGAACCGCAGTAAAAAACTAGAGATAAATAGAATGATAGACGAGATATAGAAGCGATTTTTTTATTTGCAGGTCAATGCTTTCTAGATGAATGGCGCAGTGATAGGTCAGATTATGTGACACGTAGGCCCTACCAAGGGCATCGAAGATCAAGCCAGGGCCCGCCAGATGTGTCCTTTATTGAGTGAGTGCGCGGGTGAGTGAGTGAGTGAGTGAGTGAGTGAGTGAGTGAGTGAGTGAGTGAGTGAGTGAGTGAGTGAGTGTATATACAGAATATATATATATATATATATATATGTGTGTGTGTGTGTGTGTGTGTGTGTGTGTGTGTGTGTGTGTGTGTGTGTGTGTGTTGTTGTTGTTGTTGTTGAGCCTGACGCTTTACTCACTGATCCATAATGCTCCAAAGTGCACATGGTTACAGGAATCAATAATCTGGGCCTCGCATGTTTGTTTGTTTGTTTGTTTGTTTGTTTTTGGTGTTAAAAAGATGAAAACAACCAAACAACCTTGAGACATAAACTGAAGAGAATCTACAAAGAGACAAACTGTGATGGGCAACTGAAATAACGCATGAATGCAATGCAATGTAGATTCACAGAAGTGGGGATGTTTTTCTGTAATATGAATGAAGTATTACATAAGCAAGTACAACTAACGTGTAATTTAAAAAAGGAAAGTGTTGACGTTTTGGAGAAGTACTAATAAAATGTTAGAGTGGGAAAACAACATCCATAAATTATGATTGTTTCAATGAAGTTGTCTGTGATTTTATTTCACGCATTACATAACTACCTTTAAGTAGAAAGTGTGCAACTGATTAATCAAAAGAATGCGGATCGCGTAATCAACATTGCAATGAAAGATGGAAAAGAAGGAAATCTTCCCAAAAACATCACACGTGAAAAATGACGATATCGCGACATGTTACTGCTAAGACAATGCATCGTGGAAACTTGCACTTGTTCGTACTTAGGTCCAGATCCGGACGCCTCGGTCTGGATCGATGCTGCATCCATCAATACGGGGTTACATTGGTGTACCGGTCTGTAGCATTATTATTACATGTGAGAATGTCGGACCTTCGTATTCAGGCGTCATTTCTGCAAAAGATTCTTTTCAGCCGGTGGTTCTCTGGAAACAGTGTGGATTTTTATCAAGCAAATCGAGTCACGATTTGGTGCGTTCTGGATTGGTGTTTGCTAGTATCATATCTTCAATGTGTTTATCGTATTCCTACCTCTTTTCGTGAATTCAAATCAAATCAAATTGTGTTACATAACATCATCTGGCTTAAACGAGCTCGTGTGTAGGGCTATCAGTCAGAGTTTGATCTAGGTGTGGGTTTAAAATTACTACACCTGCCAACGGTTGAGTTTTATAGGCCGAAAGAGTGAAGATACTTCGTCAGACTCAAGAATTGGGTACTTCTGAAAAAATATTATTAAAAAATAGATGGTATTGTTGAAGATGTTTCGTGAAATAATATATCAAGGTTTTGTCGGATTGGAAATCGGAAGACGGGAGGGGGACTAACTTTGATGCAAATATCCAGGAGGTTTGCTTCTATTACGGGAGTTCGGGATATTCGCAAAAATCCGGGAAACTCCTGAAAAATCCGGGAGGGTTACCAGGTCATTATCATTACTGAACATAGCGTTAACTCATCAGTGGCGCAGAGACAAATATAGGAACAAGCTATATGTCATTTCGTAGACATCCTCTTTCTAGGTAACTATACAGCCGACGTGGGCGTATGTGTGACCTTTTGTGGCATTCAACGTCCAGTCGGCGGTCCTCGGCGTACAATCAATGGTTTGTGTTTCCTCCGATCGACCGAGCCTACCGGTTGACCCGGGCCCGGTACAGGCGGACCCGCGACCGAGGCGTTTACGTCGCTCTCCGTCGCCCCACGCTCGGTATCGATCGGGACTTTTTGGAAAGAGAAGAGCTGGGGGCAAAACGAAAAACAACCGAGCTAATTAGTAAATAATTTACGCCGGTCGATTTCACCGTAGTGGGAATTACCGGCGTTGCGTCGGCGTCTCTGATTTGTTATTGCCGTTGTAGTTATAGCCGTGTTTGCGGAGTCAATGTTAAATTAACAGTCTGTGTTTGCGGATTCAATGTATGCGCTGTGGCAGCTTCGTGAATACACATCAAATCAAATCGTGAGATTTATAAAGCACTATTCCAAGAGTTCACAGAGCTGTATAAAATGTTCTAGACAATAGGTAAGATGATAATGCAATGCGATATAATAATACGCTTCTCTGAACTCAGTGGCGCAACATAAAATCAGTCACCACAATTATGAATTACGGACAGGCAAGAGTCACCATTACATTATCCCTGAAGGTTTAGGGACGAAATGCGAATTCAAACCGCCGACGGTTTGGGGTCGGAATGCGATTAAAACAAAATTGCGAAAGGCAGCTGTAGTTTCAGACGACATCACTGTCATTGTTGGCGAACGGTATAACGCAGATATGACACAGAGCGGGAGCGACCAATCTGTTGCACAAATCGATTGCACGCAGCTCTCCAATTAAGCGAGGCTGTTTGATGCGCGATAAACATCGTCGAAGTTGCTGAAAATTATGGCGATGGCGCTTCTTCGCTGTCCCCCACCAAGTCGAAGTAAATGTCGTAAGGACGATATTTACTGTTTGCTCGCATGCTAGTGTCGTATGAAAATCGAATTTGCGCTGCGGGATAGATCTGTTTATAGCGTCTTCCCGGTACGTGATGCTATTATTTTCATCAGAAGGGTTGGCACCTGCGATAAATCGTAGAGTCGTTCGTTTTGTAGCCGCTAACGGTGCTGGAAAATTAATTCGGTATCGGTTTCATAGACGTAGATTGTTCTCATACATACACAATGTCTTCTGAAGGAAAATACAGTACCGAGTCTGTACTTTGGTACCAGTTTCATTGATTGAAAATGGACGCTGGCCTTGGCAATCAGCTAAATATATTGCGTGCAGGCCGGTCCTGCGGGAAATTCATAACCCAACGGTCTTTTCTACGGGTTTTTCCACTGGAAATTTCATCAGCTAATCAAGTTAATATGTCACTACTGAATGGAACTAATTGCACATCATACAAAGCGGATGAACGCATTACCGATGATTCGAATCTCGGCAGTGTTCCGTGCGTGTTTTACAAAAAAGTTTTAGTTCACTGAGATAGAATCTTGCAATAGGACATTTTTAATTTGTGGGTTTGCTAAATACGTTTTAACTAAAAAATAATAACTATTTCTAAATAACAAAATTATAATTAATTGAGTTGCAGTTAATTAAAAGTACCTTTACAACATGTATAGTATAGCATTCCATTATCGTCACAACGGGGATTTGTATCCACTATGTGAATGCCATACTGCTGCTGTGGTAACATTTCTTTCGGTAAATTAATCACATGAAGGAGAAATATGTTGACCTTGTAAAGAAATCTGTGCACTGTCGTACTGCTGCCATTTTCCAACCAAAGTACATATTCACCTATTAAAAACAGCAGTCACGTATGAGGCCTACATCTAAACAAATGCACCAGTTGAATTTCTGAGCACAATTCATTGTCTGAACATGTACGTTATAAATGCAATCTATCCGATATAATATAGTTTTTGGTCATCATAGTTGTTACACCTAAATTTAAAGGTGTTTAAACTCTATAGTACGCCATGCTACCCCCGTCGCTACACTACCGGCAGACTGTTCTTTATTTAAAACAATGTTTAAACTCTATAGTACACCATGCTACCCCCGTCACTACACTACCGGCAGACTGTTCTTTATTTAAAACAATGTTTAAACTCTATAGTACGCCATGCTACCCCCGTCACTACACTACCGGCTGATTGTTCTTTATTTCAGACAGTATTAAAACTCTATAGTACGCCATGCTACCCCCGTCACTAAACTACCGGCTGATTGTTCTTTATTTCAGACAGTGTTTAAACTCTATAGTACGCCATGCTACCCCCGTCCCTACACTACCGACATGCTGTTCTTTATTTCAGACAGTGTTTAAACTCTATAGTACACCATGCTACCCCCGTCACTACACTACCGACTGGCTGTTCTTTATTTCAAACAGTATTTAAACTCTATATAGTACGCCATGCAACCCCCGTCACTACAGTACCGGCTTACTGTTCTTTATTTCAGACAGTGTTTAAACTCTATAGTACGCCATGCTACCCCCGTCACTACACTACCGGCTGATTGTTCATTATTTCAGACAGTGTTAAAACTCTATAGTACGCCATGCTACCCCCGTCACTAAACTACCGGCTGATTGTTCTTTATTTCAGACAGTGTTTAAACTTTATAGTACGCCATGCTACCCCCGTCACTACACTACCGACTGGCTGTTCTTTATTTCAGACAGTGTTAAAACTCTATAGTACGCCATGCTACCCCCGTCACTAAACTACCGGCTGATTGTTCTTTATTTCAGACAGTGTTTAAACTTTATAGTACGCCATGCTACCCCCGTCACTACACTACCGGCTGGCTGTTCTTTATTTCAGACAGTGTTAAAACTCTATAGTACGCCATGCTACCCCCGTCACTAAACTACCGGCTGATTGTTCTTTATTTCAGACAGTGTTTAAACTTTATAGTACACCATGCTACCCCCGTCACTACACTACCGACTGGCTGTTCTTTATTTCAGACAGTGTTAAAACTCTATAGTACGCCATGCTACCCCCGTCACTAAACTACCGGCTGATTGTTCTTTATTTCAGACAGTGTTTAAACTTTATAGTACGCCATGCTACCCCCGTCACTACACTACCGACTGGCTGTTCTTTATTTCAGACAGTGTTTAAACTTTATAGTACGCCATGCTACCCCCGTCACTACACTACCGACTGACTGTTCTTTATTTCAAACAGTATTTAAACTCTATAGTACGCCATGCTACCCCCGTCACTAAACTACCGGCTGATTGTTCTTTATTTCAAACAGTGTTTAAACTCTATAGTACGCCATGCTACCCCCGTCACTAAACTACCGGCTGATTGTTCTTTATTTCATCAGACAGTGTTTAAACTCTATAGTACGCCATGCTACCCCCGTCACTAAACTACCGGCTGATTGTTCTTTATTTCAGACAGTGTTAAAATTCTATAGTACGCCATGCTACCGCCGTCACTAAACTACCGGCTGATTGTTCGTTATTTCAGACAGTGTTTAAACTCTATGGTACGCCATGCTAACCCCGTCACTACACTACCGGCTGATTGTTCTTTATTTCAGACAGTGTTTAAACTCTATAATATGCCATGCTACCCCTACACTACACTACACTACACTACATTACCGGCTTACTATTCTTTATTTCAGACAGTATTTAAACTATATAGTACGCCATGCTACCCCCTACACTACACTACCGGCCGATTGTTCTTTATTTCAGACAGTGTTTAAACTCTATATATAATAGTACACCATGCTATATATGTATACCCCCGTCAGTACACCACCGGCAGATTGTTTTTTATTTCAGACAGTGTTTAAACTCTATAGTACGCCATGCTAACCCCGTCACTACACTACCAGCTGACTGTTCTTTATTTCAAACAGTGCTTAAACTCTATAGTACGCCATGCTACCCCCTACACTACACTACCGGTTGATTGTTTTTTTCTTCTTTTCAGACAGTGTTTAAACTCTATAGTACGCCATGCTACCCCCGTCACTACACTACCGGCTGATTGTTCTTTATTTCAGACAGTGTTTAAACTCTATAAAACGCCATGCTACCCCCGTCACTACACTACCGGCTGACTGTTCTTTATTTCAGACAGTGTTTAAACTCTATAATACGCCATGCTACCCCCGTCACTACACTACCGGCTGACTGTTCTTTATTTCAGACAGTTCAAGTGTCGAATTGTTGCTTCCGCCAATCGTGCATATCGCGTGTCTGTTTCCTGCTAGCATGCGGCGGACGGGCTGTTGAATAATTAAATGCAATTATTCGATGGTGCTGGCAAGCAATGGAGCGAGAGCGGGCGGCAGTATATAACATCGGGTTCGCTTTAGCCCGTAGCTGCTTCTCGTCGGCCACTTGTTCTTGGGGGGCGCGCGTGGCGAGAGAGATAGACACACGGAGGCGCACAGACACAGGGGTCTTCGGTGTCGTCATGTCGCGGTCGTCAACATCGCCGTCGAACGCAGGTCAGACGGAGCGCAAGACAGACATGCTGGTGCAAAGACAGTCGTCCTGGTCGCGCACGCTGGCCAGATACGTCGAACCAGAGCTCGACTTGACCCTCCACGGACAGTCGGCGCCGCTGCGGTCGAAATCGGGCAGCAAACAGTCGGTGGTAGTGCCCGGTTCGGACTTGGAGATGGCTTTCGTCGGCAGCTACCCCGCGTCGTGGCGGCATTACGATAGCGGGCAGACGACACCGCGACTTCACGGCAAGCCTGTCGTCGACGTCGCCACGGCGAAACTCGTCCACATCAACACGCTCGAGTTGGACGTTAGCGGCGGCAACGACACGTCTCGTACGCGGCGGAGGAGCCGCCTAGACCCGGACAACGTCGACGGGTCTCCCGGCGAAGCCCCGCGCTATGTCAGCGTCGATCCGTTCGCCCACATCCTCGCCGGAGACGCCCCGCGCGCCACGCCGGACTCGCCCGGGGAGCGACGGGAGTACGTGAGCATAGCAAACCGGATCTTACCGCAGGAGCGGATGGACAACGACGTGACGGTGAAACCGCCGGACGGGCTGTTGAGTCTGACCGACACCGACGCGTCATCGTCGCTGGTCAGTCTCGCCGGGTCGACGGCGATGACCACTATGAACCACCGGTTGTCGCTGGACACTGTGTCGGACGCAAATCACGTGAACCGTCGATTTAGGCTGGACGATGATGACGATGATGATGACTCAACGACGGAACAGTTAAATGACGAGTTCGTTCCACGGCCGCCCGTCGTCGAGGTGACCGTCAAATCTAGTGACACTGACGTCACTGACGTCGACGCAGATGACGTGAACGCGTGATTTTAATACGAATATCTGTGTAAGCTTCGTGTGTGTAATTGTCAGTCTCAGAGTTTAGGCGACAGTGCATAGTAATGTTCAACATGTGAAAGAATCTCTCTCATTCCTTAACGCGACTTTATATCCCGTGCATTGACGTTGGATCTACAAAACCTCGATGTTGTTGGCTTCACATCCAAAAGTCATCCATACCCCCTTCATACGACTACAAATTCGAAACAAACATCGCCAGAAATATGGGAAGAGTACCATTATAACCGAAGCCGTTTTATATATAAAGTATGTTCAATTTATATTAATAATAATAATAAATTAAAATAATAACATTATAATAGTTTTACGTATGTCGCGCTGTTGGTCGCGGAGTGACAAACTCAGACTGGCGCGATCAACATAAAAGAGACCACTGTTTCTGCCATGCAGCAGTGAAGAGTGTCGTGACGCGATGTGACAATGGATGGCCGTGATTTATTGAGACGCGGCGATAAACTTCTGCAGGAAAGACAATGTGACAGTCAGTGCTCACTATGTGTTTCAAAGCTGACAACGCGTATGACGCTGTGCGATATGGACACTCCAGCGTAGCCTAAACGGTATTATGAACGATTATCTCTCACGGGTGTAAGTATAAACGAAGAACAAACCTCGACTGGAATTAATGTTTCCATATGTGGATTGCTTACGTGTGACAACCGGTGTAAACGCAACTTCGTGCATAACTGGCTACGGACGTGTTGTCGTGTGTTATGTTCGCTGTTGTTCGTTTTTACCAATTAAACCATATAATTTGTTAATTGTTTGTATTAGATTCATATCAAACTAAGTTACCGTAGTAATGTTGCTTTGATCAAACTTGTAGGCTACTATTTTATCATGGACAGGTAATGTGTTATCGCGTATATGATATATATATATATATATATATATATATATATATATATATATATATATATATATATATATATATATATATATATATATATATATATATATATATACAAAGATTGTTCAAACGATGGGCATGTGTCCCGGCTTTCTATCATGACTTATCGACCCAATATATAGGACCCTATCCTCACATTCATTTGCATAGTTGGATAAGCGAAGTGAAATACCAGGAATGCAGAATGCAATCAGTATCAGGTTATGCAACGTTCGGTTCCTTATCAAATAACGGGTGCTGTAAATGTAGTTTATGTGTGAGGGGGAGGGACAGTTTCTATTACCGGTAGTCCCAGGGGATCATTCCGTGTTGACTCCACTCTTATCAGGACCGATGTATCTGGCAACAGTGTCTACAATTGTACGAACATATCGGGTTTCGCCACATCCATATATGCATCACATATCAAGTTTCGCTTTATTCAAATACGCTTATGTATTGCGAAACAATAATTAATGTCTAACAATGCGCAAAACGTCCGGTAAATGAACACATGATTGATTTATCATGTAAATCCCAATTTCTT
Organism: Oasisia sp. SBJ-2009; assembly: GCA_964017155.1. Taxonomy (NCBI): domain Eukaryota; kingdom Metazoa; phylum Annelida; class Polychaeta; order Sabellida; family Siboglinidae; genus Oasisia; species Oasisia sp. SBJ-2009. Next base: position 10,823,648 of record OZ024861.1, read on the forward strand.
GGGAACACAGTATTTAAAAAATCCCACACGAGGGCATGTAGGTGCATGTTATCAACACTTAGGGACTGCGTCAAAGACAATGGCCTAGCGCGGAGGCACGCGCAGACGGTGCATGTATACGGCATATACGAGAATAATTTAAAATCCAGAATTAACGTTATCGGCTTTTACACCGTTTATCTCACAAGACAAACAAATTACATTTGAAAATGTAGACCCAATTGAATTCCGGTATCAATGTAACCTATAACTAGATATATTCGCTAGTGGACACCACACACGCGTTCGAAGTTCACGAGCTGAAAATGCCTCCACAATGCTGACTCACATCTGGAATCACGTCTGTTCTATTTCGTTCTTAGAACGGTTCACTTTCGCCTTGTCAAAGTAGAGCATGTGCCTAGCAACGTATACTCCACCTGAGTTGTCCTCGACTGTCTTGATGTCTTCGTCTTGTCGTGCGAACAGGTGACACGTCGATAGAGCGTGGGATTGCTAAGCAAACTGATTGGCGTTTGGACCCAACTACAGCCACTTTAATACAACAATTAGTTATCCTCACATTGTCCGTATCGCTTGAAAGATACAGTGAACATGTGAACGTTGTTGGTCGCTTTTTTATATGTAAATAAAGTATCCCATATGTGAAACGACACGACTACATTATCATTATGATTGATTTCCAACTGTCCTAACATATTTCAGTCCGTGTTGCTGATTTTCCATATTCAACATGTTTTTAAACCGCTGTGGTGAAGCATTCTATATATGCGTGTCTGTTATGATTCTTTTGCAACCGTGTTCTCACTTTACAAGTATATACCATTTCGAGTCCACATTTTCACTTACATGTGTTTGGAACATTTGGCATATTTCTACGCTACCACGTCAACTAAACCTAAACAGCCTTTCACCAGAAACGCGATGCTTCTCTCAAAATTACCTTCTCTCTCTCCCTCTCTCTGTATGTCTGTCTGTCTGTCGGTCTGTCTGTCTGTCTGTCTCTCTCTCTCTCTCTCTCTCTCTCTCTCTCTATCTATCTATCTATCTATCTCTATGTCTCTCGATGTCTGTCTGTCTGTCTTTGTCTGTGTCTCTGCCTCTGCCTCTGCCTCTGCCTCTGCCTCTGCCTCTGCCTCTGCCTCTGCCTCTGCCTCTGCCTCTGCCTCTGCCTCTGCCTCTGCCTCTGCCTCTGCCTCTGCCTCTGCCTCTGCCTCTGCCTCTGCCTCTGCCTCTGCCTCTGCCTCTGCCTCTGCCTCTGCCTCTGCCTCTGCCTCTGCCTCTGCCTCTGCCTCTGCCTCTGCCTCTGCCTCTGCCTCTGCCTCTGCCTCTGCCTCTGCCTCTGCCTCTGCCTCTGCCTCTGCCTCTGCCTCTGCCTCTGCCTCTGCCTCTGCCTCTGCCTCTGCCTCTGCCTCTGCCTCTGCCTCTGCCTCTGCCTCTGCCTCTGCCTCTGCCTCTGCCTCTGCCTCTGCCTCTGCCTCTGCCTCTGCCTCTGCCTCTGCCTCTGCCTCTGCCTCTGCCTCTGCCTCTGCCTCTGCCTCTGCCTCTGCCTCTGCCTCTGCCTCTGCCTCTGCCTCTGCCTCTGCCTCTGCCTCTGCCTCTGCCTCTGCCTCTGCCTCTGCCTCTGCCTCTGCCTCTGCCTCTGCCTCTGCCTCTGCCTCTGCCTCTGCCTCTGCCTCTGCCTCTGCCTCTGCCTCTGCCTCTGCCTCTGCCTCTGCCTCTGCCTCTGCCTCTGCCTCTGCCTCTGCCTCTGCCTCTGCCTCTGCCTCTGCCTCTGCCTCTGCCTCTGCCTCTGCCTCTGCCTCTGCCTCTGCCTCTGCCTCTGCCTCTGCCTCTGCCTCTGCCTCTGCCTCTGCCTCTGCCTCTGCCTCTGCCTCTGCCTCTGCCTCTGCCTCTGCCTCTGCCTCTGCCTCTGCCTCTGCCTCTGCCTCTGCCTCTGCCTCTGCCTCTGCCTCTGCCTCTGCCTCTGCCTCTGCCTCTGCCTCTGCCTCTGCCTCTGCCTCTGCCTCTGCCTCTGCCTCTGCCTCTGCCTCTGCCTCTGCCTCTGCCTCTGCCTCTGCCTCTGCCTCTGCCTCTGCCTCTGCCTCTGCCTCTGCCTCTGCCTCTGCCTCTGCCTCTGCCTCTGCCTCTGCCTCTGCCTCTGCCTCTGCCTCTGCCTCTGCCTCTGCCTCTGCCTCTGCCTCTGCCTCTGCCTCTGCCTCTGCCTCTGCCTCTGCCTCTGCCTCTGCCTCTGCCTCTGCCTCTGCCTCTGCCTCTGCCTCTGCCTCTGCCTCTGCCTCTGCCTCTGCCTCTGCCTCTGCCTCTGCCTCTGCCTCTGCCTCTGCCTCTGCCTCTGCCTCTGCCTCTGCCTCTGCCTCTGCCTCTGCCTCTGCCTCTGCCTCTGCCTCTGCCTCTGCCTCTGCCTCTGCCTCTGCCTCTGCCTCTGCCTCTGCCTCTGCCTCTGCCTCTGCCTCTGCCTCTGCCTCTGCCTCTGCCTCTGCCTCTGCCTCTGCCTCTGCCTCTGCCTCTGCCTCTGCCTCTGCCTCTGCCTCTGCCTCTGCCTCTGCCTCTGCCTCTGCCTCTGCCTCTGCCTCTGCCTCTGCCTCTGCCTCTGCCTCTGCCTCTGCCTCTGCCTCTGCCTCTGCCTCTGCCTCTGCCTCTGCCTCTGCCTCTGCCTCTGCCTCTGCCTCTGCCTCTGCCTCTGCCTCTGCCTCTGCCTCTGCCTCTGCCTCTGCCTCTGCCTCTGCCTCTGCCTCTGCCTCTGCCTCTGCCTCTGCCTCTGCCTCTGCCTCTGCCTCTGCCTCTGCCTCTGCCTCTGCCTCTGCCTCTGCCTCTGCCTCTGCCTCTGCCTCTGCCTCTGCCTCTGCCTCTGCCTCTGCCTCTGCCTCTGCCTCTGCCTCTGCCTCTGACACGCTGTCTAAATACTGGGTTAACTGCCTTTAATGGCCGCAGAAAGAGTTCTTTCGGAAGCTTGTCTCCCAGGAGAAATTACCCTGACAGCAAATTGATCATTCTCTGGAATGTAGATATCAGGTGTGACAGATAATTTACAATTCCTAGAAAGACATATGTGGCTGTCGAAATCAGTGGCACGTTTATGGGGCGGGACATTTGGTCGTGGCCCCCTTTTGCTTTGGAATTATATTTTAATAACGTATTGCGATACGACATGCCAAACTAATCGCGCTTTCACATGCTCGAACGTTTAACCCCTGCCGATATCCAGATAAGCCACCGATTGAAACGATGCAAAAATGTGCAGACCAAAACAAGACGTCAATAATTGCTTTATATGTTTTAATAATGCATTGAATCGTTTTCCGCGTGTCTACAATTAAGACGTGCAAACAAAACCAGGCTAAACCGATTCTCTCGCATCTGAAACTAGGGGACCACTTCACTAATATTGTTAAGAGCTCTTAAACCCGAATTTACTCTTTAAAATCAATTTTGATCCTTAACGATGATCTTGAATACCTATAAACTGTCAACACAACGAAGTGCCAGCGGGATATTGTCACTGGTGTGTCATGGAAATGGTGTCCTCTGTAAAACGGCAGTGGATATTTGCGTTTTGACAATAAAAATTAACATGTTTAGTTTAAAGATGAGTTTCCATAAGAGCTCTTTATCTCAATGAAACGGTGCCCAGAGGCCGAGAGGGATATCTCGCCTCCCGCTGGGAAAGGGATAACATTCACCTGTATACAAGTATGTGGATGTCGAAGATACAAAAACACGAATTTTGACATGATTCTTGGAAATTCACGCGGTTAATTGCCACGAATGAGTCGTTTTAGAAAAACCGTCGGCGTGGATTAATATTTCACAATGCGGTACACCAAAGAACCCGAGACAAAGGACTAACATCGATATGGCTGACGGGTGATTCGGCCCCGAACTGATGACGTTCAGTGGCGTTGTCTGGCGCTGAATAATAAATTCGCGTGGAAATTTGTGGTTTAGAGATTTTGGGTTCAACGCGTCAGTGTATCTGATCGGAGAGATTTTGTTGTTTAGAGATTTGGATACAACGAGTCCATACATTGGACTCAGAGAGATTTGTGGTTTGGGGTTTTGGGTGCAAAAAGTACGCCTGTTTGGATTAAACTTGTCATGCGTATTTGATTATAATGCAATTGCGACTACTGGGTTAACTTGTCGTTGCCTTAGATAGTGTATCGTTAATATATCCAAAGCAACTGCAAATAGTGACGGCATTAACTTTTCACAAAATGTATCTGACCAATTAAACATGCTTTGAAGTTTCTGCATGCTTTTGCTTGCCGCAATAAAATAAAATAAAAACGATGAACATTTTAAAAAATTACGTTTTTTGCAGAACTCTAACGTAGAGTTAAACTAGCTAATTTCTTTGAGATGATTGTATATGTATAGAAATGTAGTGCAAATGGCAGATCACAAATGTCTTCAACGATATATCCCTCCGACGTACGATAATTATATTAATCCGATACAGTGCGATCCGAGATGCTGAATGGTGCTGAAGTTTCAATTCAGCGGTCCAATCCCCATATTAATTTCATTCCGAGGCATTTATTTTGACAGCGACAAATAAAGCATTTTATTTTTACACAAAATACCACGCAGATGTCATAGTAGGTCACATAATGTCACGCATTCAGATACGCCGCGCGTAGTTTATTGAAGTACGTGTTTTAAATAATGACCTGGCGTTTACCGAAAAGAGTACACGTCATTGTTGTCACCTTGTGACCGCTTCGGCCCAGTGTTTGTACTGAAAAAGGTCTTTTCGGATTCCGAGAATCGACAGTTCCTGTGGATGTACACGTATCAGAGCTGTCGGCTGTGTTAATGACAGGACGAGTCATTAGTGCTGAGCTGTCGATAACGTTGATTGATGACATCGGATGTATAAATAAATTTAAAATGCAACGCAAGATAAGTAAGCAAGGTCGGTGTGATTGATTTACGGAGGGGGGGGGGGGCATTAGAGCATATAGGACAATCATTCAGACACAACGAAAGCTTCGGATTTGAGTATTTGTGTCTGTTGGAAGAGGGGTTAAAACCGTTGATCTTTTGTCATCGTCGTGGATTTAAGGATAAACATAAGTTATTCTCATATAACGTACACCATTGTGTATTTGTTTCTACCGGTTGTGAATGTGGACTTTTCTCCAAGGTTTTTCCTTTGTCACTAAATTTTATAACTTTCGTCTTCCTGCCACCATGGCGGTGTGTATACCCCATGACGGTGTGTATGCCCCATGGCGGTGTGTATACAGCATGGCGGTGTGTATACCCCATGGCGATGTGTTTACAGCATGGCGGTGTGTATACCTCATGACGATGTGTTTACAGCATGGCGGTGTGTATACCCCATGACGGTGTGTATGCCCCATGGCGGTGTGTATACCCCATGGCGATGTGTTTACAGCATGGCGGTGTGTATACCCCATGACGGTGTGTATGCCCCATGACGGTGTGTATACCCCATGGCGATGTGTTTACAGCATGGCGGTGTATACACCCCATTGCGGTGTGTATACCCCATGACGGTGTGTATACCCCGTGGCGGTGTATATACCCCATGACGGTGTGTATACCCCATGGCGATGTGTTTACAGCATGGCGGTGTATATACCCCATTGCGGTGTGTATACCCCATGACGGTGTGTATACCCCATGGCGGTGTATATACCCCATGGCGGTGTATATACCCCATGGCGGTGTGTACACTCCATAAGGGTGTATATACCTCATGGTGGCGTATATATCCCATGGCGGTGTGTATACCCTATGGCGGTGTATATACCCCATAGCAGTGTGTATACCCGATGGCGGTTTATATACCCCATAGCGGTGTGTATACCCGATGGCGGTTTATATACCCCATAGCGTTGTGTATACCCGATGGCGGTTTATATACCCCATAGTGGTGTGTATACCCTATGGCGGTGTATATTCCCCATAGCGGTGTGTATACCCGATGGCGGTGTATATTCCCCATAGCGGTGTGTATACCCGATGGCGGTGTGCAAATTTCCTACGCACGGAAAAAAATGCGTAATCAAATGACTAACACAGCACTGGTCTATATATCTAACACACCGGTTCTCCCTCTCCCCGCCCTTATGGTATCAGAGGACGGCTGCCAAAAAACCGTGTCCCGGTCGGACGAGAGCAAAAAAGGCAAGTTCTTATATAGCGCAGTATCCAGTCCTCAGGACCGCTCAAAGCGCTTTACACTTTACTTCCCTGACAGACCTGTTCACTCAGACACCATCTCGGCTTCTCTGGGAAACATCCAGCCATATGCTACAATTAATGCGCGAAGACTGCTCGTATACATATCCACCACTGTCTATAGCCAGGTAATCATGTATTCAGCTTAGTGAACTCGAGCAATGTAGAGTGAAAAAACATGCCCAAGGTTTTAACACCGCAGCCAGGATTCGAACCCGGGTTCTCGTAGTCGAGAGTCCGAAGCTCTACCCCTGATCCACTGCGCTCTACGAGAGTCTGTGAGGTACGCCGAGTAATGGCAGTGTTGACTCCATGATCTGCTCTAGAGAGGGTAGCCTGTACAACACCTCCAACTGTACCACTCCCACCCCCGAGGCTCACCTAACACCCATACAGGGGCTCTCCAAATAACCTCCACTGGTGTGGGAACGAAACTAACAGAATGTACATTCAGTGGGCTAAGCCGAAGGTCCAGCATACCTCTGTGTCAGAACCATAATAACCTTAACCCCATAACCATAATGTTTATTTCACTTCAAGTGGGTACACAATTTGTTGATTGTTCTCTACGTCGATTTAGCTTTTACATTTACACAGACGTACACACAGAAATGTAATGTTCACACACTATTAGGCGTCTACTTATAATATCGTTCTACCAAAAATAAATATTTAATCATAACTTATACAAATTGGGGTCGGCTGTTCCTATCAAGACAATGATGTTGCTGTCATAGGAGACACCATAATTTAGTGGTGAAAAAAATTGTCCTATTATACAAGGTGTCCATCTCGTGTGTTTACTTGGAAATGTTTGTTTGACGTGAGAATGTGTGTGTGGTGGTGTGGGGGTATGGAGGTGTGGATGTGTGGACGTGTGGTGGTGTGGTGGTGTGGTGGTGTGGAAGTGTGGAGGTGTGGAGGTGTAGAGGTGTGGAGGTGTGGTGGTGTGGAGGTGTGGAGGTGTGGGGGGGAAGTATGGATATATGGAGATATGGAGATGTGGATGTGTGAAGATGTGGTGGTGTGGTGGTGTGGTGCTGTGGAGGTGTGTAGGTGTGGAGGTATGGATATATGGATATATGGAGATATGGAGATATGGAGATATGGAGATATGGAGATATGGAGATATGGAGATGTGGATGTGTGGAGGTGTGGTGGTGTGGTGGTGTGGTTGTGTGGAGGTGTGGAGGTGTAGTGGTGTGGAGGTGTGGAGGTATGGATGTGTGGAGGTGAGGTGGTGTGGAGGTGTGAAGTTATGGAGGTGTGGAGGTGTGGAGGTATGGATGTATGTAGGTGAGGTCGTGTGGAGGTGAGATGGTGTGGAGGTGTGGAGGTGTGGAGGTGTGGAGGTGTGGAGGTGTGGATATGTGGATGTATGGAGGTGTCGACGTATGGTGGTGTGGATGTATGGAGGTGTGGAGGTATGGATGTGTGGTGGTGTGGACGTGTGGACGTGTGGACGTGTGGACGTGTGGACGTGTGGACGTGTGAAGGTGTGGAGGTGTGGATGTGTGGTGGTGTGGATGTGTGGAGGTATAGAAGTATGAAGGTATGGAGGTGTGGAGGTGTGGAGGTGTGGAGGTGTGGAGGTGTGGAGGTGTGGAGGTATGGAGGTGTGGAGGTGTGGAGGTGTGGATGTATGAAGGAGTGGAGGTGTGGATGTATGGAGGTGTGGAGGTGTGGAGGTGTGGAGGTGTGGAGGTGTGGTGGTGTGGTGGTGTGGAGGTGTGGAGGTGTGGAGGTGTGGAGGTGTGGAGGTGTGGTGGTGTGGATGTGTGGAGGTATAAAGGTATGAAGGTATGGAGGTGTGGTGGTGTGGAGGTGTGGATGTATGGAGGTGTGGAGGTATGGAGGTATGGAGGAGGGGTGGTGTGGAGGTGTGGAAGTGTGGAGGTGTGGAGGTGTGAGGGTGCTGATGATTATTTTGCGGCGATGTTCACAACTGTTTAAGCTGTCCAAAAACTTATATAAAATAGTAGCAAATCATCAGACTGGCCAAACGAGGCCATATTCCCACACTCTGTGGGGCACGTCAGATTAGAGCGGGGATGACGCGGCATCCAAATTCCAGAGATCTAACCCCATGGACCCGCCTTGTGGAACCAAACAGGTGTGGCAGTATTCCAATGGTCCGATAGTTACAACTGGGATGTTTTATTCAAACAAAACGTGTCTAAGTTATTTAATCGATTGCTTACGACTTACGTAATTCAGCAGCTGTGTCATAAAATCGCCATGTGACAGAGTAGTGACGAACTGTTCACTTGTAACAAATATATCCAACGCACAACCATCTGTAATTTGAGTCCTTGCTGAGCGACCCCCTATAGCGTGCTTGCAGTGGTTTCACATACACAAATTAACACAAGAAGTATCGTGTCCCCCGCCTGAAATAACGATCGCGTACGGTACTCGAGTGCCTATTTTAAAATTAAAATCAGAAGTCCGGAGATTATATTTCGTAATTATTCTCCTCCACACCAAAGTCCGCACCGAATACCTTTCCACGTAGAATGCACATCGGTCCACAGGTCGACGTAAACAGGAAAGGTCATTAAGAATTAACAGGTCGCGTATATGTGCCAAAAGCTCTTGACATAGAGGTAATCAAACTTATGGATGTGTCCATTAGTATCGCACTTCGGCAGTCGGCTCGATGGTAGTGTACCTCCACAAACAGTTAGCTGAATTTTTAATACACGCTCCGGCTCAGTGACCTGTACGGAAGATCAAAGCTGAACACCGAGTTGTGGTCAGCGGTCATTAATAATTCACAAGACAGTTAGGCTTGCCGCTGTCCATCTCTTGCGAGGGCTTGCTGCGATCTCGTAAACGTGATTTTGATCACGACCTTAATTTATGACTATAGTTAAGTTTTATGGCTTTACATTCCTGTAGGAACCATCATCATATCAACGCACCTTTCCAATAGAATTACCTACCCTTACGTACATTATGTGTAAGTTACCAGACTATCCTTTTAAGAACAAACCCATTTGCGCGTGATTTCTTAGAAATGCACGCGAGGGCACATGCCAACTCCGTGTGTACTTATCATCAGTGGGATACTGGAAATCTAAATTTAACCTAAGCCTCGGATATCGAAGCAACCTATACTGTCCTGCGATGTGTGGCTCCCTATACACCCGTGTACCATCCACGGGGAAGAACAAGTACTGTGACCTGCCTCAGACATAGGCCTACTTCTACCGGCGAAACGATGCCACGAACCGGCATCCACGGCCAAGTAACTGGTTGGGCAGAACGCCATTAGTGGGCGCCACAGACGGTGGCTGCAACGAACGACCACGAACGAGTTCAAGTCACTAGTGCGTGACAAATAGTTGCTTACACCTTCAGCGATATATACTCCCATTACAAGCTTTATTTACAGAAATCCAAATAACGTGTTTATATAACATGAACATTCAGTATAGATCAATAACACACTGGGAACATTTAGCGAATAGATTACAACTACTTGGGCACATTTTTTCACTCTACATTGCTCCAGTTCACTCAGTTGTATAAATGAGTACCTGGCAGTGGTGACTATGTGTACGAGCAACCTTTCGCATATTAATTTTAGCATGTGGTTGGATGCTTCCCAGAGAAGCCGAGATGGTGTCTGAGTGAACAGGTCTGCCAGGGAAGTAAAGTGTAAAAGCGCGCTTTGAGCTGTCCTGAGGACTGGATACTGCGCTATATAAAAACGTACCTTTACTTTTTTACTTTTTACATACACACCGAGCAAAACATCTAACACGTCAATTATGAACATCAGTTATCACAACTGCACCCTTGCGATCCATTAAGTCCCTCCCGTTGGCGCCAGAGATTTGATGTCCGCACGGTCTTCTTAAATGGAAGAAGACGATGTTCCTCTAGAAAAGCGTAGGATATCGCTAACACATGGATAACTCTAAATTTCTACCGTTTGTCTTAAGTAATCGCAAATTGGTATTTGGTAGGTCTATGGTAAATGGAACCCGATATACACAGAAAGACGCGTGCGGATGCTGGGCCGAGGAGGAGGTGCTGGTATACTGTTTCAAAGTTAGCGCATTTTAAGTAGTTTAGGTCAGATATGTAAAAAAGGCAGGGGTAATAATTTTGAAAACAATATCATGTTACCCAGTTGACACTAATTTAAATATTTTAAAAATATTTGGGCAGTCATTGCCTTCCTCTAGATGTAAACATCACTGTTTTTTTTATTGATATGTAGTCATATTGTTTTTAATATGGCATTTAAGATTCAATTGCCTCATTAAAGTATCTGTCCGAAAACATATTCTTTCTATTGGTCTTGGTGTTGGTCTTGCCTTATTTCCTATGCATGTGGTACCACATCGTCGTCTCTCTGACACAAAAAGCAACGGCTAGTTCTTATATATCGCAGTATCCAGTCATCAGGACTGCTCAAAGTACTCTACACTTTACTTCCCTGACAGACCTGTTCATTCAGACACTATTTCGGCTTCTCTGGGAAGCATCCAGCCATATGCTATAATTAATGCGCAAAGGCTGCTCGTACATATATCCACCACTGTCAAGTACTCATTTATATAGCTGAGTGAACTGGAGCAATGTCGAGTGAACAAAACTTGCCCAAGGTTTTAACACCGCAGCACATGATTCGAACCCGGGTTCTCGTAATCGAGAGTCCAGAGCTCTACGTACCACTGAGCCATTGCGCTCTACAAATGTAGCTCTCTGATGTAACATCGCTGACAACAATATCCTCAGTCGCAGATCTTATCTCGCCCGGGGACTACTCTCAGCCATATGTTACTCAGCCTCGGGAATATGTACTCGAGTCTGACGAAGGGCCGAGTGTTAAGTTCGATCCCCCGCCAAAGGTCGCCAACGTACCCACGAACTTCAGCACAGTGACCCGGATCAGCCACGCGTGACCACCGGGAAGCGCTCACGTGGAACGGAGCTCGTAGCGCCGGACGTATTAACCTGTACTTGGAAGAAGACCCAACTGAAGCGAGGTGGCTGTGGATCGGATTGGGCAAAGCGGAATTCCGGCTTCGATAACAGCAGTAGGTATATGATTAATGAGAAGACTATCGACCACCTTCTCTCCGTGAGTGAGATCGCGACTGCCGCGGCGCTGGCCCATCGCGGTGAGACCACGGCTAGATCAAGCGTGTAGTTTCTTACACGTTATCACGCGATTATTTCGATGTAGTTTCCTGTTATGCTACAGTCGTAGACGGATGTCTGCTAGCTGTCACTTAAATGAACGCTGGAACACAAAACTGTAGCTGCTCATAAATAAACAAGACACACTTCCTTGTGCAACGTGTCACCGTGTTATATAAGCAGGCCAAACACTTGGCGAGCGATAACGATCAACGCCTCCGTGCGTCGAGGCTCTAAGGTGATATCGATAGGTGCACAGTTTAGATCAAGTGTGCATTCAACACTTGGCATTGAAAAATAACCACACGTGCTAAATGCATTCAGAATTGGCTTGTTAACGTATTTGATAAGTTGATGTTAAAGAACATGCCTACACAAAGTTATGGTTGTGTGTGTGTGTGTGTGTGTGTGTGTGTGTGTGTGTGTGTGTGTGTGTGTGTGTGTGTGTGCGTGCGTTTGTGTGTGTGTTTATATATATATATATATATATATATATATATATATATATATATATATATATATATATATATGTATGTATATAAATATAGTACGTTTGGACATAACGCCATTGCAATTTATACTGTACAGTTGACTAAGTTATTGTTGCATGGTAAAATATCATTGTTATTTAACACATCTACTAATTCATTATCGCCTGCCGCGAACAGTTCTTGTAACTGCAGCATTTGTCAGACATTTTGTAAGTGTAAATCCGCATAAACAGCACCACAGCACCACAGCATCACACACCCACAATGTAGTGAATGTACATCCCCTATACGTACCCAGCAGGACAATACACATACTGTACATACTGACCATAGTCAGTGATACTGTCAAACACTTCCCAGGAACAATGGTTGAGGTATCGACCGTCACCGAGCAAATCCTCCTTCTCTAACAAGTAGTGTACAAAAGTAAGTCTACAAAAAGCAAGTCTATAAATGTAAGTCTACAAAAGTAAGTCTACAAAACTAAGTTTACAAAAGTAAGTCTACAAAAGTACGTCTACAAAGGTAAGTCTATAAAAGTAAGCCTACAAAGGTAAGCCTCCAAAAGTAAGTCTACAAAAGTACGTCTATAAAAGTAAGTCTACAAAAGTAAGTCTACAAAAGTAAGTCTACAAAAGCACAACATGTATGGGTAGACAAACGAACACTTTTGTTTCGTTTTCAGCTGCGGTCACAGCTACTTCCTCACTCGATAGACAACATTCAAAGTGAAGGCGTTCGACCGCAATCACATATCTCTCCCGACGAGCCTCTGCTCTCCCGTCACGCCGTTATCGACAACTCCAAGTGATGCCTGGCGAGACGGCGCGAGACGACGCCGAGGCCGGGGCCTGGGAGGCGCGACGGGTCCTCCCTCGGTACAACGTCAGACTCGCCAAAATTGTCGGTCTGTGCCAGATCTTCTGCGGCCTACTCATGGTGCTACTCGGCGCTGTTGCCCTCGTCGTGCAAGCCTTCACCAGCGTCGGCGCGACAGGGATACTGACCGGAGTTGCGGTACTGCGAGGACATCAGGTCCTCTTTTCGTCTCATTATAATAACGTTTAAAGTTTATTTCAGACATGACGTCGTCCATATATATATATATATATATATATATATATATATATATATATATATATATAAATATATATATATATATATATATATATATACATATATATATATATATATATATATACATATATATATATATATATATATATATATATATACATATATATATATATATATATATATATATATATATATATATATATATATATATATATATATATATATACATATATATATATATATATATATATATATATATATATATATATATATATATATATATATATATATATATATATATATACATAAAATACAATAAAAAAATATGAAAAGTACAATTCATATAATACAATCAAAGCATTGATGTGATTAACATAAAGATATAAGTGTAAAGTTAAACAAATTATGAATAAATATATCACGAAATTAATTAAATAACTTGTAAAACTAAAAATAAAAATATATTACAAATTTGATTTTAAAAATGCAATACAAATGTTATGTGTATAATAGCGACCTCCAGTATGTGTACATACAGCTTTTAAAATGAATATCAGTATGGAGATAATTAATAAAAAGAAGATTATCCGACTGATTAAGACGACATAAAAGACTAAATATGGATGAACGAATGAGTTCATTAAGAGATTTAATGTAGTTGTCATGTCAGTCATTAACTGTGTCCATCATTGTCATATCATTGACACCGGCGTTTTTTCATCGTTTAATTAATCGACTCCTCATATTTAAAACGCTCGTTCTCCAAGTCGTTCTTCATATCAATGGAATTGATTAACACTAAAATGAATCATTGATTTTATGCAACCACAAAGCCGGCAATTAACTAATCATGGCAACCTGGTGTCAATGGAACGATGTGATTCAGGAAGTAAACATTCTGGTTTCAGATGATCATGAGCGGAGTGGTCGGACGTCTGACAGCGACTAGGTTCGCTAAAGAAATGTGGATTGTAAGTCATTGTTCTGTATCTCTAGTCATCTGAGCTATTTCAAGATGTTGACATACCGTGGGATTTGCGCCAAAAAAGCCCTTAATGTAATACAACAAGGATGTCTAAAGCATCCATACGATGGTAAGAAAGTTTATAAATCCACCTATAACAAAACGAACAGATTGTGTACCTTTCATGTTCCAACATACGCGTACCAGATGGGGTTTATGGTATCCGAATCTGTTTTCGGTGTCACCTTTCTTATTTTAGTCATGCATTATAATTATAAAGGTTTCTTCCCACGTTTCGCAGGGTTACTCAACAACAACATCAGTTGCACAGGCGTATATTGTATAATGCACTTAGAGCCGAACACTATACGGGATGTCTTCACGGGGTACAGTGTATGTTGTGTCCTCACGAGGCACAGTGTGTGTTGTGTCCTCACGAGGTTTAATGTGTTGTATCTTCACGATGTTTAACGTGTGCTATGTCCTAATGAGATACAGCGCATGTTGTGTCCTCACTATGCACAGTGTGTGTTGTGTCCTCATCATTGCTCCAGTTCATTCAGCTGGCTGTAGACAGTGGTGGATATTTGTACGTGCAGCCTTCGCGCATTAATTGCAGCGTGGCTCGATCCTTCCCATAACAGTTGAGATGGTGTCTGATCGAATAGATCTGCCAGGGAAGTAAAGTGTAAAGTGATTTGAGCAGTCCTGAGGACTGGATACTGCGCGACGTAAGAACTTACTTGTTTGTGCCAGGTTGCATTCGCCTTGGTGATCTCGGTGGTGAGTATGACACTCGACATGGCCCTCATTGGTGCTGGCGTCACCGGCCTCCACAAGGAGACGGCCCGGACACATGAAGTCACCAGCAGCGTGGTGAGTGGCTGGAGCAACGCAACAACGTACTCAGACACTCACAGATCTACAGTTTACTCAGAATAGTAGTATAACAACATATGTGTAATCCAAATTTGAGATACACTATATTGCATAGACTATGCGTTACATTCTTCCATACAATACCTCCATGTTTAAAGTAAATGTTTTTCATTGATATGTTCCATATATGTTACCGTTTCGTGCGGCGGTATTTTAATGTTTTAATTATAAATGCTTTACTTTCTATATATATATATATATATATATATATATATATATATGCACGCACCACTCATACACACACACACACACACACACACACACACACACACACACACACACACACACACACACACACACACACACACACACACACACACACTACAGTGACAGTTGTGCAGCATCATGGAGCGTCTAGAACTCGTTCGGATGCCGTAGAGCAGGTATCTTGCAATGTACAGTTTGTTGTTGGACTTCCAGCAACTACGGCAGGCGATGGCCGTCTGTGAGATGGTCTTCGGAGCTTGCGGCATCTTGATAACGGCCTTCTCCGTCTACCTCTGCTGTGTCGCTCTCTTCTACGCCTGCTGCAAGGTCTCGTCGGTAGGTGGAACTGTTTCCGCATAAATGACGTCACTTCCTTGAATAAGACACTCAAACTAGACGTAGGCCTATAGGCGAACATATATATTCCACGTGGTGTTTCTCAGCTCGTGATACATAAGTGTTTGTATTTATTTATTTGAATTGCATTTGCAAGCTGTACATGTTTGCTTTTATTGTTTTTTATATTAATTTTGTTACTTATTTAATGATGTCTACTGTTGTGGTGGCGATTCTATGGGCGAACAGTTATACATGTGTACGTATGTGTGTGTTCGCGCGTGTGTGTGTTTATCATGCACTGTGAATAACTTGTCAATCATGTAAGCGTGAATACAATCAAACTTGTGTAATTCTTGCATTATTGCAGTGTCGTTTTCGACTCACACAGTGAAGCTCATATACATAGACAACACATAGATATATTTAGGATAATTATGTTGTATTTATTTTACAGTATTCTTTCAAGCTTAGATCTGTTTAAATTGTGCTGCAACAATTTGTTTAACTTGGCATCCTATGCGGTTTTGTGTCGATACAGCCAGTGAAGTACATGGTCAACTACATGACAGATAAACGCCAACCAAATGACAATCCCACTGATAGCAGGAACGCAGTGGCCTTGGACAACATGGCGTCACAACCGGAACTGACGCAACCAGATACGCCAGACAACATCCGGTACTGAACCGAACAAGTAACATCGCCTGAGGCTACAGACGACGTCGGGTACAGAACCAAACAACTGCCACTGCCGTCGAATGTCTCCCCCAAAAGACAATTTTCCAAACTGCAGAGTAGCGGGTCAACTGATATACAAATCCGAGCCTTCGCAGTAGTTTGTTAGATATTTTGAAAAATTGCAACTTCTCGCGAAATCATCGCTGTGCTCCCACATCAACGTTTAAGCCGTCAAGGACAGAAGTGTAACTCCTGATCTATGAACGATGCAGTATTTGAACATTCGCCTTAATATTTATAATTATCGTTCAAATTGCTTCTTTCAGAAATGCAACGATTTAAGCTTGTAGTTTCTAGAATGGTGAACAGACCTGTGCAATGAATTAATATTACATTAAAAATGGTGTCGTGTATTTTATTTGCAAATATTGTCTTCTCAATCAGAGTAACAAAGGGGTGGTATTTAACTTACATTAGCAAAGTGATATCATAGTACTCATCAGACGTCGTTCACGATCAAATACAGTAATTAACACCACGCATCTTGGCATAGCGCCATCTTGAATCGCCGGTATTGCAACACAAAATTAAAGCTTCTTTTGTGCCAAAGAAACTTGGAAACTGTAGCACGGGTGAGAGGATTAAGCACTCTCAAAAGGTGACAGTCCTTGGACCCAGTCTGTTCATATGCTAGATCAATGACATCGCATATCGTCTTGATGCAACAGTTCGGCTATTCGCTGATGACACCATCGCCTACCTTACCATTGCCACCAACACCGACAGTGCCAATATGCAAAGAAACCTGGACTAGTTGGCACAGTGGGGAAACAAGTGGAACATGACCTTCCATCCAGACAAATGCCAGGTTCTATCTCTCGAAAAAAAACATCCAATTCCACTACTGGCTTCATGATCAATCATTACAGCATGTCAAATCAGCGAAGTACCTTGGAGTCATCATCAACAGTATAATGGACTAGGGGAACACATCAACAACACCGTCAACAAAGCCAGCCGTGACTTAAAACGTTGTACATCGAAACCTTAACATTGCGTCATCCTCAACAAAAGAACTTGCGTACTAGTCGGGGCGCACGGGTCCAAATTTTGGAGGTAGTGGACACCTCGTGCTATTTTTGGTTGTCGTGTATTTTATTAAACGTCAAACCTTCCCGATCAATATTCCAGAGGGCAACCTTCTCAAATCAGTGTACCTCACTCCGAAAATTGCGTTTATATCCATGCCCTTAATGGCCCAGTTGTATACATTTCTCTTTCCCCATTTTTACAGTAACTGTATAACAACAAATTTAAGTGTAGTATCAAATAATCAGGAATGACGAGAACTATTATTTATGACAATAGCTTTTTGATACGTTTATTTTTCAAGATGCCAGATACAAAACATTGGACAAAACAACGATAAATCAGTTCGGTTTCCCAGTTGACATCACACAAAAGGAGTTATAGTTACCTTAATATGTAATCAATATACTTATGTAATATATCAAAATGATGTGCATTCAATTACCTACTGAATACTGCAAAGCAATAGTAAAATAGTGCTACGTTATACGTAATCACGAGCCAAACATCTACCCAACCCCCTAAGTGTTTCGCAATCGTGACGTGACGCAAATCGGAGTAGATTTCATTGATTGTATCATTTTCGCGTTCCTTAGGGTAATATACACTATTAAAGACATAATACTGATGCATAATCTACTGCTGGTTATTAATGCGATGTTTGTTAAGACAACATAAAATTATGATAACTTTATTCGAAAATAAAAACATACCAAGGTGGTATTCAATCACATCTTAAAGATTGTTCTGAGTCACCTGTGTCACTCTTGTCACAGCCATTGTTTTCAACAAGAGTCCGAACAGGTATTACTCGCCTACATTTGGTATCGTTCCGTTTGCACTTGCAAGCAGCACAACGCGGCACTTGGCATTTAGCGCAAGAACAATTACAAGGGCATTTGCTGGCGACACGTAACTTGTATGCCATTGTGAAAGTTCTGGTAAAGGCGGCACCGTCAAAGATATTGGTTCCAAATGTGTGGAACCCGTCTTCCAACCGATATCTAATAATTTCTCCTCCATCTTCAAGTGAGTCTCTTTCAGCACAGCTGTCAACCTCAAGCCTTACAGCCTTGACGCATCGATCCATTTGTCTCAAACAAAGCTTGCGGTACCTTAGAACATTCATATTCTCCAATGGTTTCCTCAAGATTGACATTTTCCCCAATACCTTTCTGATGAAGAACGCGTATCAGCATGACAACTTCATTGATCAGCTGCTACGTCTGCTTCTGCAGCACAGTAAGATGTTATTGAGGATGCAGTTCTTCAAATATGCTGTCACGTACCTTTTGGACTTTGCGTTGTCATTCAAATATTCCTGGAGCTCAGTTTTGCAAATAGTTTTCACAGTTTCCAGAGTTTCCAGAGTTTTCATGATAGTTACAGTGGCTCACTGTTTCGTGGCAATATTTAGTATGTTGCTGGAGTCTACCGTGACGGGATTGATCATGTGCTGTTTTTATGCATGCTTGATTGATCATTTGCTGGTTTCCATCTTCGTGGGATTGTTAGACTGCAGATGGTTCATCACTTCTTTGAAATGAAACGATACCTCAGATACACAGGCTTTGTGTAATGCTACTTGGTTCGTACTTTAGCATCCAGGGGTATTTATGTAAGCCCACTCGCACTTTCCTTCACATCTATGCTTTATGTCTGCCCATGAGCTATTTCAGAAGTGATACATTTGAATGACTCAGCTTTTTTCGCACATCATATTGACCTTTCATGAAGTACTGATATACATATGGTTCTGGGTTCTTCAGGTTGTTCATTTCCTTTAGGCACATTGGCAGCGAATAAATGTAGTTGTGGTGACCAGCAGCAACAACAAATGGGAGCATGTTATTATACTAAACCAAATTTTCCCAATTGCCCATTTTCCCATTGTTCAAATGCACCCGTGCCTCCCGTAGTCATTTGTGTTCAAAACCTTTGTTAGCCGTTCCTTGCTTACACATACCAGTTTCTATAAGGATAAGACTCCACATAATTTTTCCAACTGCGCCCATAGCGTTTACAGTGAGATGAAACTACACACATGACAATAAGATGCCAATGTCATCATCAGGGGAAGCTTGCTCCCGTAGCCCATATGAAATATCGTGCAAAGCCTGATCAGCCATAACTACTGTGTTTTTCACCCCAAACTTATTGGCCAGCTTTGCTGCATATTCTAAGCGGATCTATTTGAACAGAATGGATCATTAAACCATACATAAAGCATGTGGCTGGCACTGTTGAAGCCAGTGTTGTGTAGAAAGCATTCCAACATTGATAGTGGTTGCTTCCGAGCTCTACTTTCTTTATGGATGACGAAGGGCAAAATTGCCGTGCAACAATCATCAACTGAAACTATTGATCACATATAGGTTGCAAATATATAGTCCTCATCTTTACAAGTAATCTGGCTTTAAGGTTTTCGCACAAAGAAATGTAGTGTGGTTCAATTTGAGAAGGTATGGCGCTCGACAACAAAAAGATTCAATACGTTATGATGACAACAGTGCGAAATTCTTCGTCCTTGCCGTCACCAAATTGTTATCTTCAACAATCAAAATAACTTATGCAGACGAGAAGTTACCGTTTTTTAGACATTGTCAAATATAATTATGTCACATACCATATAATTGGTAATCATAAGTGTCCGTTGTGTTTATTTTGTTAGTTTCGTATTTGTTGTCGGTAAAACACCGTAGACACTAAACTAAGTTAAAATGACTGATACGCTGCAAAACATACAATGATAACATACCTCATGTATTTGAAAACAAGAATACGTTATATTTAATTTACTTATTAGACGCAACGTATTTATATATTCAAGTTATTCCACAGATGATGTTAAAATATAACGTCAAACCAAAATGAGGTGGAGAAGTATACACTGTATGTTGATTCTAGAACAAGTGATGTTCAAATGTATTTTACAATGATATGGTATAAATCAACCGAGAAATGAATGGGGATACCTTTGATATGTTCACTCATTATATAGCTTGAATATGTAGTAAGGTGACTACGGTACATTTATATGAAATCGACGACAAAACGGAAATGTTTTTCTACTTATTCTTCAATTGTTTGTTTCTCGTTGCCTTAAAATATATACATTTTTATAATATATTTGTGGTCTGTATTCCTCTCACCATTCCGGATATATTTTGGTACAGAGACTAGCTAATTTCATTAAATAAACCATGAATATTTCATAATTAGCCATTGTGACTTAACAGTCATTCAGACACCATCAGGCCTGAATTGAAGTTTAATTTTCAAGTGATGTGTTGTGTTGCTTGGCCATACGATGGGAAAGATATCAAATATGGGCGAGTAATACCTGTTTAAATTCTTGTTGAAAAAATGGCTATGACAAGAGTGACACAGATTACTCAGAACAATGTATAAGATGTGATTGAGTAACACCTTGATGTGTTTTTTATTTCGAATAATGCGTGTTATCATAATTTTATATTGCCTTAACAAGCATTGCATTAATAACCAGCAGTAGGGTGTGCATCAGGACTGTCTTTACTAGTGTATTACTACACTAAGAAACGCGAAATTGATACAATCAATGAAATCCACTCCGATTTGCGTCACGTCACGATTGCGCAACACTTAGGGGGTGGGGTACATGTTCGGCTCGTGATTGCGTATAATATAGCACTATTGTACCACTGCTTTGCATAATCCAGTAGGTAAATGAATGTACATCATTGTGATATATTACATAAATATACTGATTACATATTAAGGTAATTATAACTCCTGTTGTGTGATGTCAACTGCGAAACCGAACTGATTTTTCGATATATTGTCCAATGTTTTGTACCTGGCTTCCTAATAAATAAACATATCAATACGATATTGGCATACATATTAATTCTCGTCATTCCTGATTATTTGATACTACACTTAAGTTTGTTGTTTCACATTTACTGTGAAAATGTGGAAAGAGAAATATATGCAGCGCGGCCATTAAGAGACCACATAAGCCTGAATGTAAATGCAATTTTCGGAGTGAGGTACACTGATTTCAGAGGGTTGCCCTCCGGAATATTATTAAGGAAGGTTTGAAGTTTAGAAAACGACAGGGCAACCAAAAATAGCACGAGGTGTCCACTTCGATCCCCGTGCGCCCCGACTATACATGTCACTAGTCCGACCCACTGTAGAATAAGCCTCCTTAGTATGGGACCCCTACGAAATGGTGGACATCAACACACTGGAGATGATTCAACGTCGATGGGCTCGATTTGTCAAACACCGATACCAACGCATTGTTACTTAAATACTCCAAAATCTACAGTGGACATCACTTTAGGATAGCGAAATAAAATAGTCGCATCACTGTGCTTTATAAAATAGTCAACAACAAGTCATCGTCAACAAGTCCGACCGCCTCCTGCCCATCCTACGCCTCTCACGTCACACAGTAGCCCACTCCTGCCCATCCTACGCCTCTCACGTCACACAGTAGCCCACTCCTGCCCAACCTACGTCTCTCACGTCACACAGTAGCCCACTCCTGCCCAACCTACGCCTCTCACGTCACACAACAGCCCACTCCTGCCCAACCTACGCCTCTCGCGTCACACAGCAGCCCACTCCTGCCACCGACAACAGTCCGTCTTCCCAAGAACCATCAAGGAATGTAACAATCTACCAGCAAACGCTGTATCAGTGGCCACAGTTGACGCCTTTTAAGCAATCTCTTATTTTTAGCTCTCACTGTACATATTTTCACCCTAATTGTTCTCTTATTTGGTATCTTTCTTCTTTTTGCGCTACCCCCTGGCAGTAATGTTCAGTCTGTTGAACGTGGCCAGTGTCTGATAGAAGTAGAAGAAATGTGGGACAATAATATTGAGAAACCGTTTATCGAGTAGCGCCATCTAGCGATTATCAGGAACACTACAAATCAGTCGATTGCAGAGGAAAACGCGCACTGCACCAGAGACTGCATCACGGTTTCGACAAAACGATTTTCTATAATTATTAGAAGTTTCCTACATTGTTACGGTACTGTATGCTTAACAGAACGAATACGGCATATGAATGTACTCCACTCAGGATGCAGCGCTAGCTCTCTAACTTTAGCGAGTTTGCACACACGCACGCAATTATAGCAAATACAACCCTATTTTTACCATACAAAAATTGAACTTAACAGACGTTTTTGTTTCAAAGAATATACCGCAAGGCAGATTTATTTATTTATTAACTACAGCAGAAATAGTAAATGTGACTCTAAATACAGTAAATAGGCAAACATTGTACTAAACCTTAATATTATTAACATGATTCTGTATATGAAATATAATATGTAATGTATAATTTGTAATGTGTTCTTCATCCTACATTGCTTGACTAAGAAATGGCACACTATGTATGTCAACGATAGGCATAAACATTTCAACATAACCAGATCTGCATTCTTCATTAAGCTACAGCTGCCTTTTGCTACCAGCAGTCCGATATGTAAATGTTCTAATAGCTACATAATTACTTATTTAAAAATATATAATCATGCATCGGTTATACAGAAAAACCTGTTAATAACGGAACAGCAAAATGTCGGCTAAAATAGCTGTCATGTTACGCACACGTTATATATAATATATATTATATACATAATTTGTATAAACATAACTACATTAAAAATGTGTACGCTATGGCAAATTGTCCGCTATTAAGTTCCCTGTACAAATTTATGGTAAAACTAAACAGTAAAGAACAAGCAATGTTATAACATTTCAATATGTATACAATATACTGAATTTATGGAGTCAACAGTTTCTACTGCGATTATAAAATATTACATGTGTAACTCTGTATTATTCTATTTCAATAATAAATTCATAAATCTCCGTAAATGGGTAACAAATTGAACACATTTCAGATATAAAATGAAGGCATATTTACGGCTACCTTGAACTCAGTTCCTTAGACTAAGGATTTGCAAAATAGTTGGATACATGATTGATCTATGATATCAATATAAAGGTTTATACAAAGCTACCAACAATTGTGGTGATGCAAGTATGAAATATACTGAAAGACCACACTCTGATATTGTAAAACCCCACTAGTGAAAGCGCTGTCGCAATGATGGCATTTAGGGAACACTCTGTAAGAATGAAGACCATCCAGCACAAGTTATGAATAACAAATGCCACAGTTAGAACGCTATAGTGACGCTGACGATAATAACATATTCAACCTAGCAGCGACGCTGCAATACTGTTACCAACCATTACTGAAAACATTAGCTACATCACTACTCACATAACATGAACGTTATTTTCAAGCTCACCTTCATACATAAAACTTCAAAAAAACAATGCTAATTCCTCTCAGAAACCTCTAGAAACTACACGACTACGCTGCCACATCTACGTCTCAACATGCTAAAAGAACAAGTAACTGCACATCAATGCGAGTCGACTCGTAGGAAAATACTACTTTGGTGTCTACATAATCTCCTCTCCCGCGGGATACTCGACGGAGTACTTCAGCACGAGTTCCTTCGTCTCCCCGGGCCCGATGCTTGCCTCCCACTCGATGTTGTTCTGTGCTGTTAGTCGCACTGGCTTGGGGGCAGCGTGCTTGTCTGCTGGCTTCACGTCCGGCTCCAACAGCTTCACCTGTAACACACGTACGAGTTCAGGAAGTAGTCATGAGCTCACTAACTCACTCACAAGCACACGTGGACTAACACATCACTGGTTTCTAGTGGCATCATCTGGAGAACCAATCACTACTCAACTCCTCAGGTAGGAATGAAAAATATAAGGTATCATAAAAGATGTGTACATAAATAACTTTTGTTACGTATCCTTAAACATGTTGCTAACTGGCAGATCAGACGCAGATGGTTAAGCCAGCAGTGGACCATGACATCTGTGACGAGATGAATTTAATAATAATATAATAATAATAATCACTTCTTTTGCCCCAATATCCTCGAAGATCAAGCTCAGTGGCGCGACAAAACCAAGGGATTAAGTAAACTCGTAATCGAAAACAATGCGTTAGTCGTCAATGGATGGATGAAGAAGTTAGGAGGTTAAGGAGGATAGGCAACATTTAAGAAATAGGTTTTTAGACGTCGGCGGAATGAAACTATATTACCTTCTGATTTAACACTGGCGTTTAATTCAAAGTTTGTGTATTAATATAAACATGCCCATATATTTCTACTTTTTTAAGACTGATGATATAAATAAAACGTCCGTCCGTCCGTCCGTCCGTCCGTCCGTCCGTCCGTCCGTCCGTCCGTCCGTCCGTCCGTCCATATTGCCCTTGAAAGCACACCGGTAATAAGTCCTCATATAGAAATATATCCCACGTGACATGACCACGGTGATGTGCCTACCTTGATCTTTTCCTCCATGCTCTGGGGCAGCTGGTCAACGACATGAACCGTGATCTCGTCCTGACGCGTGTTCTTCAGCTCAATCTCCTGTCTGTACGTAAACGTGACGTGCTTCGCCATGAAGCCTGACTGCTCGCGGAACTTGTGCATTGGCTTGTAGACGACCTTGACGGCAGGGTCAACGCCAAGGGAGCAGTCAAACTCCTCCGACGGACTCACAGCCTTCAGGTCAGCCTGAAAGGGAGCATTGACATCTTTATATCGTTGTCTGTTTAGGTAAGTAGGGTGGTACTGTGTGAGTGAGTGAGTGAGTTTGTTTTGAGCGAGTGTGTGTGCGTGTGTGTGTGCGCATGTATGCGTGTGTACATATGTGGCATGGCATGTGTAAATATCTAGCGTTGCATGTGAATGCATGTGTGCAAGCGTGCACTGCACACATATACATTTATCCATATAGCTCTACTATAAAAACAGTAAAGTCAGGTGCAACCATGAACCTTGTCACATGACAACAGAGGCCAGCTCATTCAGATACCGTAGAACGGACTGTGCACTCGAAATATCTGTCTAATCCGAAATTTGGATCTGGAGACGAATTAATATTGTGCTTTCTCATTGAATCATGTAACAGAATTCAAGCAGACAAGTAATAACACAAGTAATAATAACACTTTCCCCCATCAGACAAGTTTAATACAGAAGCGAAAACCACATATAAAACAGCACCTTCACAATGATGCTTCCACTGATATCTTGTAAACGTTAACACAGAATACCATCACACTAATAGGGATGGGACGATACATATTTAAAATTTTCGGTTCTAAACTGACGACGGTGCACCGAACTGTGGGCATTAAAAACCGTGAATACCATGAACCTCGATTAATCGTCCCATCCCTACACACTACAGCTAAACATTCTGGCAGCAATACATTTGGTGAACACTGTACCTTTGCGATGAAGTTATTGTCGAGGAAGATATTTGAAGGGCCGGCGAGGAGAGCGTAGGGCGAGGTGTTCTTCACGTGGGCTCGCAGGAACGCATGTGACGACTTCTTCGGCACACATTCGTGCTGGAAGGTCGGCTCAAGGTTGACGATTGCGACGGACACTTTGTGGCCCACATTGTCACACGGGATGGTGGCAATGCGCGGGATCTCGTACATAGTGCTCGTCACGTTTTCTTTCACCTAGCCACAAACGATAGATGTTATTTAACAATATATGAGATGTTATTTCACAATATATGAGATATTATTTAACAATATATGAGATATTATTTAACAATATGTGAGGTGTTATTTAACAATATATCTGATGTTATTTAACAAAATATCAGATGTTATTTAACAATATATCAGATGTTAATTAACAATATATCAGATGTTATTTAACAAAATATCAGATGTATTTAATAATATATCAGATGTTATTTAACAATATATCAGATGTTATTTAATAATATATCAGATGTTATTTAACAATATATCAGATATTATTTAGCAATATATCAGATGTTATTTAACAATATATCACGTTATTTAACAAAATATCAATGTTACCACTAAAAACAGGAACTACTGAATATGACCAAACCCCTCACGAGAGACTATTTTAAGACTGCTCCACTCCGATTTGGGGTTAAATGAGGGGTTCTACTGTACATGTATTTGTAGGCGTATCTGACAATCCTCCATTTGACCCTGTATCAGTCCTAAGCCTGCTTACCTGGGCCTGATTTGAGGCGAGAGGCATGGCCATAGGAACAGCCTCAAATTCGTCTGACTCCTCGTAAGACTCGCCAGCGAACATGGCGTCGTCTACGATCTCCGCGACTGGTGCTGCCCTCTTCTTGGTGATCGCCTGGCGCATCTTGGCCATCTGAGCTGGCGCCTTCCGCAGGAAACTGTTGCTTTTCGAAACTTTTGGCCTACGCAGAAATGACACGCAGTTATACACCTCGTTGACGGAATAACAGTACTGTCCTAGCAGTCATTTCTATGCAGTTCTGTGTTTAAACGGAAACAAGCTATTTCAGAGAATGGATTCATGTTTAATGGCAAGTCACAATTTCTCACATCTAAAAATGTTTTAAATGGCACACGGAAGTCTCAATTGTCACAGCTTTTTTGGTACTTTTTGCATGTTTAAGTCGCATCAACTTTGCTTTTGTCACATATGCAAGACACAGTATTTGTCAGCGAAATTTGTGAAAAAAGGAACCACCACTTGATGCAGCATAAAATAACTGTAAACCCAACAAAACACTAACAGCCTACTTGGTTCAGCAGATTACAATACATGTATGAGTATTGAAAAAGAGTAAAGATGCTGCATTGCCCTCATGCCTCAGGATGGTTAATAAACATTAGTTTTACCATTTTACTGACCATTTTGTCACAGAATTCTCAAAATGTCATAAAATGTCACAGAATTTCAGGCAAGCAAGTTTTGTCACAGAACGTCACCATGTCACAGAGAATCCATTCTCTGCTATCTAAACAAACCGATATCCGTGTGAACAAAGTTCTGCAATGATCATGAGTTGTATGTACAACTCACATCCAACTTGAATTACGCAAGCCACACAACTTTCTCCAAAATCTCTCCAGCAAGAATTACCGTATTGTCCCTAATAGATGCACAGTGCGCGAGTGGGAAGGCTTGGGTGTGCGTCTATTAATTTCTCAAAAGTGGGATGAATTTGGTCACCCGCTATATCGGCTTCTAAACAGAGTAGATAACTAATCCTCAATGTGGCGCCACTGATGTACGCATATGTACAGCGCCTCCAAGTGAATGATCCGAGACATACTTCTTTTTAAATCAATTTTTTTACTGCGTAATGCTTTTGGTACAATCCGTGTGTTCTTAAAATTGTTTTAACAATGTAAAATAAATGTAGTAATGTGAACATAGATTGGATTTACTGCATGTAAAAGCTGCATTAGCCATGTGCATCCGAAACGGCAAATCAGTGTTGACACACGATATCGATAAGAACTGGATATTCTATAGAACTATGAGTCAATAACAGACGCAATTATTAATTAAAACACATATCCCTGAATGTGAATTTATAAAACAATTACTCATCGATGTTGGTCGATGCCAGTCGCATTCCGCGCCCACGGGGGATTCGTCTGGAATGGAGAACTAAGTGAAATGGATGACAACCTCGACTTTGTCTGTACTCAAATTCGTTTGCATAAGGCCATTGAATTTGTTGTAACTGTTTGTCTTGATTGATGCAATAAAATACGCAAGCGCACCGTAATTGTTTCGTTGTCATTCAGAAACTTTACGCGAACAGTCAGCGTTTCATCCAACGTAAACAAATCCACCATTTGTTTGATACACATGACGGCTCTCTCTGACAGTACCATAAAATGAAAAATAAAAGCCCTCTTTGTGGTAAGCATTTGCATTATTTACCATATATTTATTTACAAGTCTCACCAGTAACGGTTCGGTTGCCCTACCCACAATTATTATTTTCGAATAACATTGGTCTGAGCACCATCTTTGCTATTAATTGTATCATCTACTCTGTCGCGTTTTTGCATCACTCAAATAAATTGTCATGGATTGTTTCATATCTAAAAAGGGGGTGGGTGTCTAACAGGTAGTGCGTGTCTATTAGGAACAATACAGTAGTCCTAATGCAATATACACAAGAATATCAACCACCTGAATAAGCCTGAATACCAGTGGGTATAATAATAATAAAGTAATTTCGCTCTGAAATGGCCAGAGTGGTATCAAGACAACATGGTCGGTTAATCTCAAAATCAATAAGTAGTATACAAGTTGCATACGACAGACGGATAAGCTATTTAGTTAAGCTAGTTAAAAAGGAAGGTTATAAAGGTAAGTGTTTAAATGATGCCAGAAGAAAATAAATGAATCAGCACTACATGATTGATGCTTGATATATTTTCTTTCAGGAGTAAGCATTGGATGTAAGTATGTTTGTTGTTTACATTAAAGTAGGTTTATTGCAACCAATTCTATCCACTTTGTAACATCCATCATACGTACTGCCGTGGCTTGAAGCCAAGTTTCCAGCTGTCGAGCTCTGGAATGTTGCCTCCAACGCTGGGCATGGCGGTGGAGAGGATGAGTCGGGTGTCGTTCCAGTCCTCGCCTGTCGTCTGCTGCACGATGCCGTAGTAGAAGATCTGTACAACACACGAGAGGCAGTCTCAGTCACTCACTCACATCCTCACAAGTGGCAGTCTCAGTCAGTCACTCACAACCTCACAAGTGGCAGTCTCAGTCACTCACTCACAGCCTCACAAGTGGCAGTCTCAGTCAGTCACTAACATCCTCACAAGTGGCAGTCTCAGTCAGTCACTCACAGCCTCACAAGTGGCAGTCTCAGTCAGTCACTCACAGCCTCACAAGTGGCAGTCTCAGTCACTCACTCACCGCCTCACAAGTGGCAGTCTCAGTCAGTCACTAACATCCTCACAAGTGGCAGTCTCAGTCAGTCACTCACAACCTCACAAGTGGCAGTCTCAGTCACTCACTCACAGCCTCACAAGTGGCAGTCTCAGTCAGTCACTCACAGCCTCACAAGTGGCAGTCTCAGTCACTCACTCACAACCTCACAAGTGGCAGTCTCAGTCACTCACTCACAGCCTCACAACCACAGATGGCGACTACATAACCACCACCTCTGTGTATGCTCTCTTTAAAACAGTTAATACAAAAAATGAAACGTTAATAAAGTTATTCTATGGACCTAATAAAATTATTATTATGATATACAGTCTTATGAAGAAATTAAATCAGATGTTAAGAAGGCCAGCCCTGAAAGCCTCTGGGCATGTGGTGGCTGAGAGGTTTGTAGGGAGCCTATTCCACTGTCTAAGTGTTGCAGGAAAAAATGAATGGTAAAGGGCTGGGTGGTCTGCTCTTGCATGTCGAAAACGCTGGGCTCGCGAGTTCTGGGGCCACTCCATTGGAGGTATTGGTCTATGGTGATGTCAACATGACCGGTGTTGATTTTGTGAAGGAGACTTAGGCGGTTATTCTTCCTCCACGTTTCCAGGCTTTCCCAGTGTACCACCCATACAACAGTGCACACACTTGTCCAATCCATGCATGAGTCGCAGGAAGTCCAAGGCGAAACCCTCGATTTCAAGAAATCCTGATATATTTACCCATTCGTCCCGGTCTTGTCAGCTGCCAGCCTGTATTCCTTATAACATACATCTACTTTCACAAGCACAGGGACTTGCTGGCAAACAATATTAATGGCTAAGCTTCTCTAAAGAGTGTTGCAAGGTGATCTGCCATGATGTACTGAGACTGATCTAATCGCCAGCCCCAATCCACAACATCTGGGGACCATTTCATTAATAACACAACGAGCTGAAAAGAAAGATGCCCCACTGAGCTCGGATTCTGGGAATGTTGGCACCATAGAATTTATTTATTATTACTATTTTTATACAGTACCCATTTACCCGCTGCTAAATTTAAGCTTTTAAATCCACCGCAGTATCACTGAAGCACTGACAACAATATGACATCTCAGAACCTCTGATAAGTGTGGTAATATATAATTATGTTGTGAAATATTTCAGAGCGATAGCCATGCAAGATGGTGGCTAAAAAGACAGCAGCAACATTAGCTATAGACTGAACTAACATATTCTTACCTTCATCTGTCCGTCCGTGCTGAACACACGCAGGTCGTACTTTGGAGACCACATTGCCTTGGAGACAACATATGATATCTTCAGCTGTATGTCTGTGTCCTTGTTGACATCCAGCAACACACACAGTACCCTGTCAACAACACATGCAATATCCTGTCAACAACACACAGTACCCTTATATATATGGTTATATTTTCTAGTTTTTGTAAAATTCACGTATTGCAATAGTGAGTCTTTCAGTGATTTGTTTATGATCATTGTTAGTGAAGTTGTGACTTTTTATGAAACACATTAAAATGTTTCCTAATTGCATGTACTACGGCAGTGTGTAGCACACAGTATTAAATGGTCTTCGCTCAAAGTCCGGGTGCGACTTTAAATAAGGGTTTTGCCTACAACAATTGGCATGGAATAAATTTGGGATTTAGGTCAAAAGTAGGGGTGCGGCTTTAATTAGGTGTGGCTAAAAATACAGGATTTACGGTAAATTCCGTAAGTCTGGCAACCAGAGCAATGTATATGTCCGTGTATTAAACGTACTAAATCCAGACACAGCCACCTGACACTGACCTGGTCTCATTCATCACAGCTGTGACATTCATCTGCTGTAGGTTCCTGCGGATCGCCTCCATGCACTCCTGGAGCCGGGCGATGTCCTGCTCCAGTCCGTGCAGACTGTCATCCAGGGCGGCGGTCTGTGTCCCGTACATCTCCACAAACCCCACCATGTTCTGGATGGCCTCGTTGCTCAACAGACTGCTCGCTGCCTCACCCTGAGTGATTAAAAGTAAAGGTTACTTCATATAGCGCAGTACCCAATCCCCTGAGTGATAAAAAGTAAAGGTTATGTCTTATATAACGCAGCACCCAATCCTCAGGCCTGGTCAAAGCGCTTTATATGTCAGTTTCGACTTGTTCAATCAAACACCATCTCAGCTTCTCTGGGAAGCATCCAGCCATGCTGCAATTAATGCACGAATGCTGCTCATACAAATATCCACCACTGTCTGTAGCCAAGTACTCATTCATAAAGCTGAATCAACTGGAGAAATGTAGAGTGAAAACAACTTGCATAAGGTTTAACATTGCAACAATTTGAACCCTGATTTAGTCCGAACCTCTACCCCTGAGCCACTGCACTCTGAATGATAATAATTAGAACATTTACACTAATGTTACTACAACTGTTCGAAGTGACAAAAAAACAAAATATAGCATTGCAAAATCAGAGACGATAAAAACCTGGCACAAAATGTCCAATAAAATTTTCATTAAGAACTGCAAAATAAACAAAACTCTAAATTTAAGATCATAAAACATAGGATACAAGAGTAAAAAACAGATAATCATTAAAAAGCCATGAAATCACCAACCAAATAATACCAAACAATATTCTTTAAATGTCTTTATTTCAACCTGAATAAAGTAATAACAATAATCTTCTAAGATTGTGAATCATGATGGGCCATAGATATAATCTGAAAGAGACCGCCAAAGGGTTATGGTAGGAATGTGAACTGACTATAGTGTCAGATGGTTTTATAGCAACAGTGAGATGATTCCAGATGTTGGGTGCAGCTAGAGAGAAAGCATGTTTGCCAGTATTCGGCTTAGTTTCAGGAATGAAAAGTAGTTGGGAGACAGGTTGGGAGATGGGTTGGGAGACAGATGATCTGATGTTCCTGGGGATATCTGAAGAATTTACAACAAGACTGACCAAATCTGATGGTTGTTGAGTAGAAAGGGTACATTGTGTAGCAGTACTTAGCTATTGTAAATTTGATACAAAACAGAATATCTGCATTTATGCATTGCATACCTAACCTGTTTAAACAGAATGGAAGTTACTATGAAATGACAAATTGACAAGAGAAGTTATTTGCAACTCTGTATCAATTCAAACACAAGATAAACCTATTTTTGCTGCTCAAACCAATCTGTCAGAATACCAGAATAATGTCATGCCTGGGCCAATTTTTGCCGGATCAGTCACCTCTGCGGAATGACCTAATTCTGTGAAATTATCTTGCTTATCTCAATTATACTTGAAACTTCTAAGAGCAGTATATAATCATGTCGCTGTTTAGAAATAAGCTTAGTAAAATATGTGTGAACAGATACAAGTGCAATTACTTACAGGTTGTTATCAGATTGCGAGTACAAAACAACAGGTCTACTGGCATACAGAACAACATTTGTTATCAGTACTGTACATTTAATCAGATAAAAAGAAAATGTTACTAATGTCCACCGTCAATGTTACCTTGCACGTAGTTGTGCATACTTTAAATGTCCACACTCGTGATGCTTACAACAACACATCAGACACTACTGAATTAAATTATTCAATTTTATTTATTCAAGCTTTGCTAATTTCACCTGCGCAAAGACTTACTTAAGGTGTCTTAATAAATGTTATCTTTATTAGTGTTATGTACCACTCAGGAAATAAGTATGCCTTCATACATAAATGTACATACAAGTTTTAATGCAATGGCACAATAAAACCAATGACAACAACTACCCACGAACGTTATACTAACAGCTGATGTGAGTCCCCTCCAGAAATAAACATATATAAATAAATTAAAGGTAATTTTCGTAATTGCTTGTGGCCTTGTACCGCAGTATTCCCTTTATTTTTAACATGAATAAATCATCAAAAACCTGTCAGATCATGTCAGCAAATCACCTGTCAGCTGTACTGCTGTGTGTGTGTGTGTGCGTGCGTGCGTGCATGCATGCGCGTGCACGTAATCCATTGACCTATCTACACCTATCTACACAGTTCCTATACAATAACACAAATTAAGGTTTGTTTTTATTTCAAGCAATTTACTTTGAACCAGCAAGGAAACATGCCATACTAAAAACAAATAAGTCGTGATTATTAGGTTTTCTATCTTATATCATTTTCCTTGAACAGTGTTTCTTTCAATACCAGTTTTCGTAAATCAACAACTTTTGACAAACATTTCTCCTACCCAAGGTAGGCCTACTCAAAACGTAACATATACAACAATGTTTAATTATTCATTCTACACACCTGTTTAATAATTAATTCACACACGAGCCAACCCACCTTGCTGGCAGCCTCTGGTGTCACGAGTTTATCAGCGAAGCCGTCCAACACCTGCCTCTGTTTGGTGAGGCGCACTTTCTTCTGCTGCAAGATCTTCATGTCGTTGACGGCGTCCTTCATCTCCTGCTTCAGTTGCTCCGCCTTCTCCTGCTTCTTGTCTGGCTCCAGCTGGTGACACGGGATGAACTTCTTCTGGAAGGACACCTCCGAGATGGTGGCCGAGCCACTGCCCTCCACTCTGATGGCACAACAACACAGTCGGTTAGGTGAATGCTTATAAGTGACGGAGTAAACATTTTAGAATTAAAATAAAGGAAAGTTCTTATCAGGGCTTTATGCAGGACAAAATTATTGCCAGTCACACATGTTTTGGTGGACACATGGATTGTAACTGTTAAGCCAGTTTACAAACTTAAAATGTGTCTGATGATCTAAAATGGACAACAAACGCACATATGACACATTTACACTCACTTTTGAGGCATAACTAACGATATCTATGGTTTTGGAAGACCCTTTTTTTACCAGTCCACCCATATTTCTGCCCGTCCATATTCGTTTTTACCCGTCCTAATGACGGGTGGACGGGTCTCTACATAAAGCTATGCGGTTAGGTGAGTACTTATAAGTGACAGAGTAAACATTTTAGAAATCAAATAAAGGTAAGTTCTTATATAATGCAGTATCCAGTCCTCAGGACTGCTCAAAGCACTTTATGTTTCCCTTCCCTGGTGGATCTATTCG
Source organism: Oasisia sp. SBJ-2009 (assembly GCA_964017155.1). Classification (NCBI taxonomy): domain Eukaryota; kingdom Metazoa; phylum Annelida; class Polychaeta; order Sabellida; family Siboglinidae; genus Oasisia; species Oasisia sp. SBJ-2009. Next base: position 10,857,681 of record OZ024861.1, read on the forward strand.
ATCAAAAGTCCTCAACTTCTCTGAGAAGCATCCAGCCATGCTGCAATTATGCGAGAAGGCTTCTCGTACATGTATCCATCACTGTTTATAGCAAGCTGTACATTTAATCAGCTGAGTGAACTGGAAGAATGTAGATTGAAAACAAACTTGCCCAAGGTTTTAACACCACAACACAGGATTCAAACCTGGGTTCTCTTAGTCGAGAGTCTGAAGCTTTACTCCTGAGCTAATGTGTTATCACAGAATGTCATCAGAAAACTTGTACCAATATATATAATTGTTTATGGTCAATTAAATCTGTGTTTAAACAGTTTAGTATGATAAATTACAACAGCAATCTGAAAATGTTACATTTCCTTATTAATAGATCATGTGATATATTTAGTTCCAACTACACGGGGACCAAACATTGAGATTATTAACATTTTAATATGAACATTGCCTTACTGTAAGTAATACATTATGTCAAATTATTTACATATACCTGGAACATGTTTTTGTTCCAGGACCTGCATGCGTGCACGCATGTGTGTGCATGCACATGTATGCATGTGAGCGTGCAGAAACATGACAGGCACACGAGCAACCATTAAATGGTCATTTTACTTTAGTACCTCAACGCCAGGAAGACTATAAAAGCTGACCGTGGAACATTTATATTTTGCCACTTTCGCTGCAAGTAGTCTTCTAATAAAACGCTACTCATTAAACTTTATATCTGGCAGGTAATCTAGGAGAGGAAAATCTGGCGCAATATCGAGAAACTACGACACATTCTTTCCTCAGCCTGCTTAGGATGGGTGCATCAATTTTTATGATTGCACTTGGCAGTAGTGTTGATACCAGAGACACACGTTTATGCACTGGATTCACAGGTCAGGGGGTCTGCACCAGAAGGTTTGTGTCAAACAAGAGATATCTGACCCAGGCAGGCCCAGCTGTAAAACACAGGCCACTGATACTGTGTAGTATTCAGTGGACTCTTGAAGTGAGCCACTAATGGTCTAGATAATCTCTCCCTGCCCCAACTGCCCCACTTCTGCTGTGGAATAAATATAACCTAGACTGGGGTGTTGACATTGATGGATATGTTTTAAAATAGTCTTATGTTTACTGCGCCAGGGTCCATGTCTGGAGACCGAGCCAACACGTACAGGTCTGTGTGACAGGGAGAAATATACACACAACAGGCAGCAGGCTGGGCTGGTGATCCATCCATATTGCCCAGTGGACAGCTGTATAGTGGACAGTTGCCCAGTGGACAGTTGCCTACCTGGGGGTAGTTATCAAATGAAAGGGTGAACACTTGCTCAGTGACAAGGCAATTCCATAAATGTAATAAATAAGTCCTTTTTGCTAACAATAATAATAACAACCATAACCCTGGTAATTATGAATGTAAATTCTGATACTTCTCCCTTTTATAATTAATGCATGTAAACTGTTTTTTTTTCCAGTGAGCAACTCTCCATGTCCTCATTCGACCACTGGACAACTGAGCATACAGTCCCATACACTGAGGCAGAATCACTGACCTTTGCTCACCAGACAATAATGTTAACCGGTCAAATAAAATGCTCACTAGACAGTTGCTCACCAATAAAATGAAAATATGAGCAACTGTGCATCTTTTCATTTCATTGGTTGCTCACCCTTATTTTGATGTACGGCATTGTGTTACAACTGCAACATAATTATGTGTAACATAATGTTTATGTCTACATTAAGTATGTCTTGGCCCTAATATGTATTTAACGAGATGAGTTATTTATACATTGAATTATGCTTATATTCATGTAATTATTACAACATTACATAAAAAGTAAGCGAAACCCAGACCTCTCCATATACACATATATATATATATATATACATGTATACATATATATATATATATATAATATATATATATATATGGTTGCTGTATAACAATAGTAGCCTTTAGCTATCCCCTAAGCAACTATATCCACTTTTTATTTCCTTCACAAGCAGCTGCCAGTGGTTAACTTGTCCAGTGAGCAACTGTCCACACCCAGAGAAGGTGGGGGGGGGGTCAAACTCTGGATCTGAAGTCCACTAATGAGGTAACCGGACCTGATCAATGCCAAGCAAGTGAAGACACACACTGACACAGACAACTTGCACCTGTGCATCTGCAAGTGGCTCTACACGAATATTTGCACACAATAAGTGGCCCAATACATAAAGGTAAATTTCGATTCCTATACAACACATCTGGCCACTTACGATGGCAGGCCGACCAGAGTGCTTTATATTGACACGCGTATTCAGGCAAACACCAGCTTGACTCTTCTGGAAAGTTTAAATTCATTGGGATGTGTTGAACCATGCAGAAATTACTGACTCTATTTGCGCTGACAAAACCACTACTGCCTAGGGTCTGGCATTCATTTACTTCTCAGCCTTAGTAAACTGGGGCAATAAAACTAATTTAATTACCCAGGCAAGGAGGAGGGACCCCTGGGGCTGTCAGTTGGGGGTTGTTGATATACCCCAGGATAAATAAATAGTCAACGTTATCAATGTCACTCTTTTGTTTACAGGAATGTCCAATTGTTTTTATAAACTTTTTTTTAAACAAAAACCCGAAGGCTATAATTTGAAAGGATGATTTGTGAAAAGCAACCAAATGGAATGTGGTCCACTGTATTCCTCACCAGTCCTGTGCTAGTTCTGAATGTGCCTTCCAGATAAGATTTATTATGACTAAATGGACACAAAATTTAAGTCACTCCACATAACAAATTTGCGTCCCCAAATAGCAAGTGCAGTCCGAATTGTACAAAAGACAAAATAAAACAACCAACATGAGATCAAACTGTTCTAATGAATCCTCACCTAATTTGTCATACTTGTAAACAATATTCACCAAAATTACAAATAATCTCCTGCACAGTTTATATAATTATTGAGCTAAAGATGCAGAATGTGGGTACCAATTCAATGTTATATACAAATTTAAATGATGTTCAGTCGTACAAGTCTGTTGAATATTTAACAGGACACCTGTTTGATGGACAAAGCTAGATATAAATAAATATATTATTAATGACAAACTGTGTCTAGTTTAGTACATTACCACAACATAAATGGCAATCATGTAGTTATTAGCACACACAAAACAACTGGACAGAAGCTGGCTTGCTCTCAGATGACCAGATAACATGTGACACATGGTCAACATAACATGTCCAGGTGACTGTGTAGATATCATTAATTATTACACAAGCAAACTTTACCCCCATTTGTTCCACTTTGCTGCACCCCCCCCCCCCCCCCACAGACACATGCCGGACCCCCCCACACAAATGCCAATCACCCTGGGGTATGTGGTTTGGCCTTTGACCCCCATGATCACTATTTGCAACCACCCCTTCTCATAACTCCCTCACATAAACCACCAGCTGGGCATCTTTATGAGCCGCCAAGCACAAACACATTCAAACGGAGCATTTCTCGTGGAACAACATTTCCTACAGCAATGTTTCACATGGTTTCAATAGGAAGCCATCAACTGGATGCCAACGTGACCCTCGTTTATCAATGGCCACCAACTCCAGCGAGGTGTAGAACATTCCTATAGACGCCTACAATCGTCAGATTACAATTAGGTCACACTCCAGCGCACATAGTGTAGATGCTGCTGACATCTGTCACCAGAGGTGGCAGGTCCGTGGGAAAGTCTTATTTACCCCCTGACCCTGTCACTTGTCTGTTATCTTAGCTGCCCCAGCTTGTTACCCTACACCACCAACCTGGAAAATCAGAAGTCTCATCATATTTTGAATGTTGTTGTGGTGTTTACTATGACTGGGCATTTTATAATTCTGCCGTGACTGACATTATGCATATTGCATAAAAGACAGACAATGGTGGATGTTTAATAATAACAAAAACTGTTATTAAAATCTTCACAAGATTAACCATTTTATCAGGTAGCAATTTTCCATGTTTGTTTTCCAAATCTTAGTTTGCTTGAATTCAAATTAATTTACAAAATAGCTTGACAATTATTCCAACACAACTAACCAAAATTGGCAAAAACTAAACAGCTGATCTAGTTTATTCTTTTAGAGTGATGATATTATATCAAATGTAGCATTGAGAAAAAATGCAAAAAAAGGCAAATAAAAGCTTAAGGCAGATTGTTTTAATAGTAGTCCTGCATATTGGTACTGTTATAATTTGCTTGTATGCAGTGGCTAACATAATTTATGAATGATCCCAAAAGTGGATGAGTTGTAAATGCAGGTTTCACACAATAAACATGTGCAGTACATGGCTAAAACAGACTTGGACACTGGACTACAAACTAATGATAATGACTTCCTGGGATTGCAACTTTGTGGAATGTTTCTACAGTAAAGCTGTGATTGCTCCGTGACCCCGGCTTCTCAGTGAACAAACTCTGCACATTGCGTAGTGGGACAAGACACTACAGCTCTGCATACATTCCAATTTTCTATCACTTAAATGGTTAATGTTATAATTTCATTTATTTTAGTGAATCTATCTGAGAATGTCCCAATGCGGCTGTGTACCAGAACAGTTAGCTACACCCTAGCACAGTTACTGCACAGTAACTTGGGGTAAATGGTTACACCCTGATTTCTCCCGTATTCAATCTCTTCTCTTGCAGTTGTCATCCTTTGAGTTAATAATTTCACTGTCTTATCTTCATCAACCACTCAACAATTTGCTTAGCTTTGGGCTAGTAACCTGAGCCGAGTCAGGCCTGCTCTATACATTCTGAGCATCCCATTATATCATGATGATATCTGCAGTAGACTATCTGATGGCCTGGAGTCTGCCCTGTGCGTCTGGCTCACTGCACCACACATCCACCAGACATACCACCAGGGCTTTATGCAGGATAAAATTATTGCCCGTCACACATGTTTTGGTGGACACATGGATGTTAACTGTTAAGCTAGTTTACAAACTTTCAAATGTGCCTGATGACCTGAAATGGGCAATAAACACACATATGACACCATTTACACTTACTTTCTAGGCATAATTAACAAGATCAATGGTTTTGGAAGACCTTTTTTTGCTCCTTCATTGTTTTACCCATCCACCACCTGTCCACCCATTTTTTTTTTACCTGTCCAAATGACGGGTGGACGGGTCTCTACATAAAGCTATGCCCGATACCACACACACACACATACACATGCAAAAGCTAACACACATACACAAGTATACACACACCAGCCAATCATGCATTCCAAAGATAACAGTGCACAATTACAAAGTCAACCACAGCTCCTGACCCATACAATACAGGGCAGATGTTAGGGGACATGTGCAGCTTCAGTCCTATGGGAATATCTGCCTCTGTTGAACCACCAGCACACTTGACACTTTAGCTGATTAGGACACCAGGTCCTGACCCTTTCACCACCCCCTGGGGCAGATTGATGACATGGGGGGTAGGGAGTTGTGTTGATATATTTAAATTGATAAGTAAGATGTTGCATAGAGGCCATTGTTGCACTAATAGGGTGGTTCAGCTGGTTTTGTGGTGCCCCTGAGACCAGGAAGTATCATGTTCTACCCTCTGGCTGTAGCTCACCAGGTGTTTGTTTCATCAAAGTAGATCTACAACTTCACAGGTGGTGGTTTCATCAAAATAGAAGCCTACAAAGCCTTGCGTCTGTGGGGGGCAATGGGGATTCCGGGAAAAAACAGAGGTCTGCCTCCAAATGTATCTCAGTTCTCAAGGGAAGACATAGATATGGCCCTCCAGTGAATGTGATTTAAATTAATTATGTCAGTTGTACTTTTATTGCAACCGTTGGTGTATCATTCGTCTACTGTCATGGTGTTTTATATCAAGTCTTCCAGGAGTACAATTTAGGTTTTAGTCAGTGTGACAGGGCCGGGGGGGGGGGGGGGCGGGAGGGGGAGGGGGGGGGGGGTTGGGGAGGGGGCAAAGGGATACAGCTGGAGGGTTTTGGCAATCCTCAAGGGTGCTTTTATAGGTTGTTTGTAAGCCTAGGGAAGGGGGTAGTTGGGGGTTTGTGGTAAACCTCAAGTGGGCAGATGAGGGGTTTTGGTCAACCTTAGGAGGAGCAGTTAAAGATTTGTGATAAGCAGTGGGGGTGGAGGGGGTGGGAGGGTACCAGGACGTGTTTGGTAAGCTTCCAGGGGCAGCTGTGGTTTTTGGTAAGCCTCGAATATTTAAGAGTTCCCACACCAGAGCAGATCTATTGTACACATCTTGCTGATTCATCCTACAGTAGGTTTTATGGACAGAGGCCACTGCACATAAAATAGCAGTTCACCAAAATTACATGTTTTTGATTGGCCACTAAAAACTACAGATTCCTTCCATCAGGTGTCTATGTGAGGGCGGCTGACACTCCACACAGACAGTAAACCTGCCGTCTGTGACTATGACTTCACTGAACCGAAAACTCACCGTGTTAGCAGTAGGTTACGCCTGGACAGAACAGTTTATAGAATAATTAGGTCCCATCAGTCATACGTTTACTGTAACTGTACAGAGTCTTATGCAGGATAAAAAATTTGCCAGGCAAATTTTTTGGGTGGATGTTAAATCATATACATACTGTAAGCCAGTTGAGATGTGTTTTCTGACCTGAAATAAACTACAAACATGCACAAGTGCCACCTATTTTCAAGGCGTAACTAACAATATATGATTTTGGACGACTTTTGCTCCTTAATTTTTTACCCATCCACCAACGGTTTTTACCCATCCAAATATTGAGACCCGTCCACACATCATTTGGACAGGTGGAAATACCACCAAAGGTAGATTGTTAAAAAATAAGGAGTAAAAGTTTTCCAAAATAATTTATGTTATCAGTTATTTTTTGAAAATGGATGCCATGCATGTTTCTGTAGTTCTCACATCTCAACTGGCTTGCATATATGCGAGTTAACAAACTTAACATGCACATGTGTACCAAAACATTTGTGACTGGCACACAATTTATAAATAAATTCCACTATAACAGTCATAGGTTTAGGTAGAGACCCGTCCACCCATCATTTGGACGGGTAAAATCGAATATGGATGGGTAGAAATATGGTGGACGGGTTAAAAAAAGGTCTTCCAAAATCATAGATATTGTTAGTTATGCCTTGAAAGTGAGTGTAAATGGTGTCATATGTGTGTTTTCAGGTCATCGGGCACAATTTGAAAGTTTGTAAACTAGCTTAACAGTTAACATCCATGTGTCCACCAAAACACGTGACTGGCAATAATTTTATCCTACATAAAGCCCTGAATTAACAGCGGTGACCTCGGAACAGTTGTTCACCTCTCATTTTCCACCATATCACCAAGACGGATATTGTCTGGGAGGCGGTAGACTGTCACATACAGTGCCTCCAAGGTTGCATAAAATGTCAGCAATGTGGTACATGGTAATGACACACAGCAGCTGACACTGAATGACACCATAGCCTGAATCTGGGCCATACCACTCCGCTGGTGACATGCTCTTGAAAACACACTTGGGTATGCCAGTAGTCAAAACTTTATTTATTAGATGTAGGGCATGATACTAACATGGGCACAAGGCAAGACTCTGTAGTAAACAACTCAATGAGGGCACAACTCAGCATTTTTCACTTCATCTGAATATGGGTGACCTGAAAAGTTATGATATGGGCTCATCTCAAGTCAAAGCTATATGTAATAAATTAACTAACTATGCTTTAAATATTTTCCCCAGGGTATAGTGATGACTTGGACACAAGTAAGCGGTCAGCATTTGCATTGGTATCAGTGACTAGGATGGGATTTGCATAGGTTGTCTGGAAACGTATTGAAACATTTCATCGTGGTTTTCTGGATCTTCAAAGTTGTAAAGTAAAACAGCGTTTTGGACATTGTTAAGACCTTAAATTATGTATCATTTTATGACGGTGACATAACAAATTTAAGATTCAGTTCTTGGGACAACTACACTGGTTATGGGTAGCCACATACATTATAGTAATTTTTTAGTATGCAAGTTCAAAGGATGTTTCATATCAAATCAATCACTTTTATGTAATTTCTGCATTCCCTCAAAAAAATTGAAGACATTTAAGTTGTAGGTAACTGAATATTGACATAATACCCAAAAGTCTAATTATTTCCGACAGCATCCTATATAATTGCTCAAGAATCCCTGAAGGTATTACGATGGACAAATAATCATGTTCAGACACAAGCTAACTCTAGGACAGCCTTTCCTGGCTTTATTAAATTAAGAGAGTTATGGATGTCAAAGTTCAGTGAGCTGTATCTCCAATAATACTTGTCCTAGATTTTTTTATTTGTGGTTTTTATGTGTTTGTGTTAGCAAACAACTGTACAACATTTCATAAAAACTGAGGTTGGGTGATTTTTGAGTGATTGATTTGACATGGAATGACCTTTGAACAACAACGAATTATTATTGCAATTTGCTACGTGTCATTTAAGTATGGGCTGTCTCTGTCTGGCTGGCTCCGTCCTACGTCAAGTAGGTGAATACACTTTGCAGAAACACTGTCAATATTAAAGTCACTGTCTAGTAGCAGTAAGCACTAAGCTGATATGAATACTATATTTGTCTAGATTTCAGTAAGCTGGCCACTACGTATAACACTGCAAGTTTGTCAATTGCTGACAAAATACTAAAGAAACATGTCATCATACTATATGATACTAAACAGTAAAAAAAATCCTTTGCTTTTTAAAAATAATATACAAACATTATTATATATATATATATTATAAAAAAAATCACATTCACTTTTTAGCTTTGTTCTTCTTAATTCATCTAATTTATTATTTATTCATGGTGGCATCTTTAAAATGAAATATAAATTAAAAAGCAATTTATATGCATATATGCAAAAACTACGGTTTAATGGCCTATCATATTGAACAAAGACAGACTAATGTGATTTATTTGCATGCACATTTCAGTGAGTGCAAAAAGTGCAACTGACCACAGTATCACATTAGGACAGACTGGCCTTGAAAAGTCCATTGATAGGTTACAGTGTGTAACTTGAGAAGGAGTCACCAGTGTGTTGTACACAAACCTTCAGTGACAACAAAATGTCACAGCTACGCTGTTGTTCTAAACCAGTGTCCTTCATGGGGTGGTTCATTAGGCATGCTAAATGGGGCATCAACTTGACACTCAATACCCTTTACAATGCCATAAATTAGAATGGAATTTGGATGTACCTTTGCATAGTGACTGCGGACTCCTGTCTGAGCACTGAGAAATACCAGTAGTACACTCCTGTTAAATAGTTTCTTGCAATTGTGTTGATGGTTTGGTTCAATGAATGATTTCATTCTTGGCATGGTCTGTCTTCAGGGTATTAACCTACCGGTAGTAGCTGTTTAATACAGGGGACTTACTGTTCTAATGGTATCCATGCTCTCTGTCTTCAGGATATTAACCTCACTACTTACTAAAAGGGATTAATTAAATATTATCTGACATATGTTACATCCAGTTTTTGTACAGAGCAAAACCATAGTGGTAAAGAAAATATTACTAAACCTTTAAAACAAATGTTTACAAAGAATATTTATCAATTATACGACACCAATGCTGCTGTTAGTGTTACTGTAATCAACGAGCTACACATCTAGCCGTCACAGACGACTGTCAGTGCTCTAGTCTTGTGTTATTTAACTGACGGTCAGTGCATTAACTCTAAGCCTAAATTAAAACACACTTGATCGGTCAATGAGTACACATGAAACTTTGCTTTAACTTTCAGAATATAACTACATAAAACATCATCAAAGTACTCAAATAAATTTAGTACACACAATTGCAGATCTACAAATGAGAGCTAATGCAACTGACCCTTAAGACTCTTAATCTGAAATTTCTAAGTAAATGAAAACTGACACCAGACTTAGACGAAAGCCGCCTGGCCCCAGACTTCGCAAGCACAACCTGCTTGTTACATGTAACATTCTTTCCAAGCATTCTCGGTCATTCTAATTTTATAGTGGTCATGACAGAGCTCTAGTATGAATGGATGTCTACTCTCATCAACTATGACAGAGCTCTAGTATGAACTATCATCAAGTATAATTTCTCACAAACTATCGCAACAAATTGTGTCCATGAAATCTGCGCATTCAATCAGCACAGCATAAATTAGAAAGATACTAAAATTGTATGCAAAACACTAAAACTGCAGAAAAAGAGAAAAACAGAGATCTGTTATTTCAAAATTATGTTTCGAAGTATGTCCACATACTGTAAAATCAGCTGGACACAGCTGACCAGCTGGACATGGTCAACAGCTCACACAGGTGTCAAGCCTCTAGGCTAAGCCTCTGTCCATACTACATGAAAGACCAGTGCTGATAAGCTAAATGGCTTCACAAATTCCTGCTCAGTGAAACAATGCCAGGGTGTCCAGCCAATTACAGGAGTGCATTCAGGTATAACTTCTCTGCTTCCACATATTCAGTAGACATGAGTCAATAAATCAGAGATCATACTGGATTAAGTGAACCAGTAATAAAGATACAGATATATGTTAATTGAAATGCTTTTTTTGTGATATTAATTTGGCAGTGGCTATGCGTATGTGAGCTGTATGTTTAGGCCACCAGTCTAAAAGTATGGCACTCATTCATTTCTGTGCATGTGTATATTTTCGGTAATGTGAGCTGTAGTTTTAGTACCGTTTGTCTAAATGTACGTGTACACGGCATTCGATTGAAAGCGCATGCGCAAGATTTCCATATGTGAACCTTATCTTTAGTAGCTGTCAATTGCCAAAGTACGTGAAAAGTGTATATTTATTATATATATAAGCTTTACTATCATATCTTTAGCATTCAGATCTAAAAAAAAGCCTATGTGAGTTTTTCCATGCATGCATGTTGATGTGCGTACGAACGGATCTTTTGGCACTCAGTTCTAAACATACGTGAGATTTTGTGCCTTTCATTTTTGTCGCAACTTGACATATAGCCAGCCCTATGGCTGTCAGTAAATCTAACAATGTCGAAAACATCGCTCCCTCGTGTAATTCCGCCGTATCGATGTGCCGAGATGGACACAACATGCATGCGCATAATTGAAAAACAGATACGGTCCTCACATAAGGTTTATCGGTTAGGCCATGTATGCGTAGACACTTTGTATTAAGTGTATACAACAAAAGCAGTAAGAAGATTGTAGATCTGGAATGCAAACTCACATCTATTGGCTGATTGATGGCGCCCCTAAAACATCTGATCAAACACTGAACCTTTGCCAGTGCCCAATACTCAGCAATAGTCAGTACTTCTGATGCTGGAACTGGAAGGGTGGAGTGGAGCTAGTTTTCAAACTCAGTTGAAATCCACTTTAAAATGTTATGATACATAACATAACATTTTATTTTGCTGTCAAGTTTAGACCAACTACCCCTAGTTTAATATTATTATAGCATATATAAAACCTTATTATAAAAAAGTTATACAAATTACGATAATTTGGATCCAAATATTAAATTTAATTTTATCTTTGTTTTTATAAAACGCATAACTAACCTGATGGACTCTTCATCGATGCACGCCGACATATCCTTGATGATGATTTCGTGCTCTCCTCGCAGCAAGGTTGCTTTCAAAGACCGGCATACTTCGGCTCGATCCAGGTAAACGACCACCGATTCGGCCTGGCATTCTGGCGCGCTGAATTCATGCGTCTCCTTCACTCCCGGCGTCTCAGGCTCAGCCTCCACAGTTTCCTCTGGTTGATCGGCCTTGCTTTCCTCCGCAACCGCCGCCGGTTCGGCAGGCGGGGCGGTCTCTTCGGCCGCTTCAGCCACGGGCTCTGCAACCGCCTCCACTTTTTCGGCCGGTTCCTCGACTTTGTCGGTTTTTTCCTCAACCTTTTCAGCGGATTCCTCGGCTGGCTTCGCTGCCTGCTCTTTTGTCTCCTCCACTACCTTAGCTGGTTCCTCTCCTACCTTCTCTGATTCGGGCTTCTCGGAATCCGCCATGCTGAACGTTTACGCAAAAGAACGCGAGCTCACGCACACACCCTCTACTTCGGCCGTACGAAATTCGAACACGCCCCGAGGTATCACAAGCGGCTGAGTCAGTCAATGAGAGAGCAGGCGCGTAAACACATTGATTTACTCGCTGGCGAATCGGTTGACGGCCTCGGTACGCGGCAATGTGCGGCTACGTTTGAGAAACTAGGTCAGAGCTACTCGGTCACGTCAGCCTGACGCGACACGTGTTGGCTCGTTTCCAGTCCACTGGATGGCGCCACTGCATTGGTAGTGCAAACGTTGGGTCAACGTTGGTTGAATGTCGCCACGTGTTTCTTTACCATCTGTATCATCAACTGCACGGGCGTCGATCGGTGGGGGACGGGGGGGGGGGGGGTGGACGCGTCCCCCCCACTTTTCAGGGCGGGGGGACAGTATAGGAATTGTCCCCCCCACTTTTCAGTTCAGAAAAATTGCGAAGCATAATAGCCTGACTCAACACTCCTCTCTCTTAAATGCCGGTATAGACAATAGACTCGCGATATGAAGTTCAGCAAAGTTATTTATCGCAAATTAACACGAGGCAAACAAGTTTTGAGGCAAGTTTTGCTGTCAGTGCGCCATAATCCGTGATAGTTATTTAAACAAGCGTAATATTTTAATGTATTGAATGAAATAACAACTCTTCACAGTAGTTATCATAGGACAGTTATCGAACAGCCGGTGGCATTTATACCAAAAAGGCTTTGTTATTTCGCTGCACATTGATGATTTTTAATTTGTCGCGCAGAAAGGCCAATCGGAAAGTTTATAACTACCGGAAAAATGTAAGCCGCTGCCGGGCTCTATCAACCTTGAGTTGATATTATTAATAGGTTCTAGCCATCAAGCACATTTTAAATGATGAAATTTGTGTTGCATTTTCACCCCTCGCCTGCTTGATGCTTATCGCCTACGACAGAAGCGGCGGATTCGTGCACTTTGTGTAACAGATTCCCATATGAGTGATGACACATTTCTTTGCCAAAATGTTGGATTGGGAAGTTCTACAGAGGCACAGCATTGGCGTCGATCAGTGGGGGACGAGGGGGACGCTGACCACCCCACGGTCTGAGGGGGTCAGCATAGGAAATGTCCTCATACTTTTCCAGTTCATAAAACAAATTTATAGGCATATATAGCGAGACTGATCACTCCCTTCTCTTAAAAACCCTACATCGGTCTAGTAGTTAAATTAATAATAACAACTAAACTTCCGACTACCTAGTGGAAAATCACTAGATAAATTGCTTGGTTGGCAGCAGCCCGCAACTTGATCTATGTCCAGTAAATATTCATCATGCCGGGCTCTGTCATTTTGCACTCTTGTATTTATATATAGCCATCAAGCACATCATAGATTATTAAATTTTGTTTGCCCTGTGACCCCTTGGATTGCAGCCTGGTAGCCCTGGTGGATATTTATATCGCCTATTATATCGCCTACGGTGGAACCAGAGGATTTATACACTTTGTGTAATTTCAGCTCATTTTAGTGATGACAAATTTCTTTGCCAAAAGGTGGGATTTGTAAGCTCTGCATCTTTTCACTCTATGAATCAGGCAAGCAGTGTTGGGTCCAAAGCATAGCTTTATGTAGAGACCCGTCCACCCGTCATTTGGTCTGGTAAAAACGAATATGGACGGGTAGAAATATAGGTGGACGGGTAGAAATATGGACGGAGTAAAAAAGTCTTCGAAAACCATATATATCGTTAGTTATGCCTTCCTTGAAAGTGAGTGTAAATGGTGTCATATGTGTGTTTTTAGCCCATTTCAGGTCATCAGGCACATTTGAAAGTTTGTAAACTAGCTTAACAGTTAACATTCATGTGTCCACCAAAACGTGTGACTGGCAATAATTTTATCCTGCATAAAGCCCTGGTCCAAAGTCTACCCCTAAATATTCAGTGATTGGGGTAGGCCATGGCCCCTCTTCAAATATATGTTGTCAACATAACTATTATAAATAGCATAACACCAAGGCTTTTTTAGTTTTGAATTAGCACCAGACCAACAATGAATTATGATTTATATTAAAAAAAATACTCATATAACATATTATACTATATATTATATGGCATATAATATATATATATATATATATATATATATATATATATATATATATATATATATATATATATATATATATATATATTATACATACATATATGTCTATATAAATTGGTCCCCCGTCCCCCCCACTTTTAAAACCGGATCGACGCCCCTGAACAACTGGCAACATGTCCTATTTAGTTGACGCGGGCCCATCATTGGGCTTTGTTTGTTGTATGCATTGCATGACAGTAGCTTGGGTAGTGGGAGGCAGATGTTTCGACCAACCGTCTTAATAGCCTAGGAATCGACGAAATACGACTCGAGTGTGCCGAATCAACCGAATTGTGTAATCGATGCAATCGGATGTGTAACCGTCAGGTCTGTTTCTGCTGTGATATCGGACTCTTAAGACAACACTGGACTGGAGTATCCTTCCAGTCCAGTGTTGTCAACTCCGCGCTGTTCCCGCGGTATTGGGCTAGTTTTAGACCTGTTCCGCGGTGGAAATATTAGCATTTGCGGTTTGTTGGACTTTTTTTAAGCACATGCCGCTATTTCTGGACTAGTTTCAAAAGTGATGATTTTTACGTCATGTGTTGCATTAAGTCATGTAAGAGCCGTCATATTCTACGTTTCATAATAAATACTGTGAATATCCAATTCAAAGCCTCCCAACGTGTTTTAATAACTCACGCATTACCTACTCCAGTCTGCATAGTGGCGTAGCCAGAGGGGCCATTCCCCCAATCCCGGAAAAACGTAGGATGGTGGGCAATGGAGGACCAATAACTTGCTGTCTGATTCACAGAGTCACAAAATACAGTGCGTTCCAGAACGTCTGCGTAAGAGTTTCTTTCCCAGTCTTACCTTTTCGCCAAAAAAATTACCATTCAAATAGGATTAGTTTAGGAATTCTCCACTTCTGTCGCTGGCTGCAGCATAAGAGTTGACAGAGCAATGACAGTGTCATTATTTTCAATGTGCATGATGGCTAATGGCTATTAAAGATTCAAAGTAACAGTTGCCCGGTTATTAGACTAGAATCAAATTGCATTTTGTTGTTATTATTTTCTTGGCATCACTCTCGTCAGGGGTAAGTTGACCATGAATTCCTTCTCCATTGTCTTTTTTCTTCCTCTCACTTTTCTCTTACTACATTCTCTGTCAGCAGTCTCCAGTTCCTTCTGTCTAGCATTTTCCCATTCTTCCCCCACTCTTTCTTTCACTTGACTATTAATGCAACCCCCGTCGCAATTTCGGTCTTCCACGCCTCCATTTCCGCTCCACTTTCTGGGCAACTGCTCATCTTCCGGACATTTTGGTCTACATCAGCAGCCCATATATTCCTCACCAATGTTTTCTTAGAATTTTCCTTCACTCTATCCTCCACTCTCATTTCATCCATTTTCTCTTGACTTTCACGATCACTGTACTCGCCCCTATCCTCTTCCTATGCTACATAAACGATCTACCAAACCAAGTTTCCTCAACTGTACGACTCTTTGCTGACCACTGTCTCCTATATCGCAACATCAACACAACACATGACGCAGAGACATTGCAAGAAGACATAGACAAACTGCAAACATGGGAAGCGGACTGGCTGATGGAGTTTAATCCAGATAAATGCGAAATCATCCGAATCATTAACAGAAGGAAAAAGAAAATTGTCACCAACTACTCCATACATGAACATCAACTAAAGGAAGTTAAAGGCGCCAAGTACCTTGGAGTAACCATAGACAGAACTCTGTCTTGGAATGAACACATCAACAATGTGACAAAGAAAGCCAACAATACCAGGGCCTTCCTACAGCCTACAGCGCAACATCAACAGATGCCCAGAGGCTATCAAAACGCTATGCTATCAAGCGTTTGTCAGGCCAATCGTGGAGTATGCCTCGACGGTATGGGACCCGTCCACAGAGAAAAACATCAAATCTGTGGAGAACGTGCAGCGACAGGCTGCACGCTTCGTGAAGAGCGACTACCGACGACGCAGCAGTGTGACCACCATGCTGGAAAGCTTGAACTGGGTGTCCCTTGCGAGCAGGCGGGCGGAAGCCAAGCTCGTAATGTTGTATCGAATTACAAACAACTTAGTAGACGTAACAACATCCGCACTCACGGCCGCTCCTACACGCACCAGAGGCAACACACACCGCTACTTACAACCATTCACCCACATCGAAGCCTACAAACACTCCTTCTTTCCAAGCACCATCAAATCATGGAACAAATGCACACAACAATTAGTTAGCAAACAGTCACTCAATTAATTTAGAAGGCTTCTGCAGTCAACGCCTACATAAGTACATATTTATGTCTTATTATCCCCCACCCCCCGCGCAACACCACCCACTACTTGCGACCGACCAAAGCTCGACAATACTCTAGCCACGTACATTCGTGGCTATTACAGAGTGCTGAGCTGCAATGAGAAGAAGAAGAATTCTTACCAAGTTGTTTTCCGCAAACCTGGACCTTCTGTTGTGTCTCTGTTGATGCCACAGTATAATGCATTCATGTATACCTGGGTAACACACGAGCGGAACACATTTCCTAAACTTTTACGTGATATGCGTTTATCTCACATCACCTGTTCGACTTTCCTCCAAGCAAGCGTGAATTTTTCAATTGTAATAAGCGACGTTACATGTTGTGAACTTACTGGTTGAACGCCAACGCTACATCAAATGTGTTAAGGTAGGGATGTTTATTATTGTTTCATCAGAGTGACTACATGTTGGTAGTTGTCATGGTCTTTGTCAGTAGGTTTGGGAGAGTATCGCGAGGAATGTGGTGGTGGCTAATATTATGTAGGGGCTTTGGGTTCGTATCTCTATAATACTGTGTTGTATCTCTCTTACTTTCTAATTTTGATGCCTTCTGTGAATGGTTTTGCTGAACTGCCAGCTACACTGGTCAGTGAACTTGGTTGTCATGTCGGTATACAATGCAAAATCGTTGCGACACCACTGCACTCATGTGAACCCACATATGAGACAGCAATCATGGATGCAGAGTTCATCTCTTCTTTGGAAGTAGGGTTTGAGACACTCGTCGTCTTCGTGATGTCAATGCCCAGACAATAGCTGCGGAACAGCCTTTGTTTCTCCGAACAATCATAGAAGTGGTTTAAATTGTGGGCAGTGACAACAGAAAACTTGCGACCCCACAATACTGGTGAAACTTCTTCAGTCCATCGATGACGGCCAAGCCCTCTTTATCAATCTGCGCAGTTTTTTTCAGCCTGTGAGAGACTTCTGGAGTGATACGCATTTGGTTACTCTGTACCAGCTTCCATGGCGTGAGCAAGGACAGCTCCAATGCCGATAAACACAGTTTGTTGACTTTGCAGTTGATTTTTGTCAACTCTAGCAGTTGTCAGCTGTATTTATTGAATTGAATTGACGCTGTAGAAAATGATGTCGCGGTCTACTTCCGCCGAGTTACACAACGGAAGCTAGGTCGGCGCGGAGCATTTCGGGACATATCAGCTGCAGCAGTGGTATTCATGGTGGAACGTATTAATTAGGTTCGTAATGCATAGATCTAGTCCTCAACCATTGGATATGATATAGGACCTACTTACATCTCTAAGGCGTGCGAAACAAAACACTAACAACACGTTTTAGTTTTCAAGTTTTAGTTTTCCAGTAATTCTTACATTAATTTAACTACATCTTAATTACTGATGAAAGTCCAATAATTATTAATAATGTCCCAATACACAAAACGTCGCAGTTGAAACTTGAACGCATCCGACGTCTCGTCTCTGTCGTCTCTTCCCGTCGAAGTCGACGAAGATCGTAAACAATCTTTCCTGCACATCGCTTCACAAGTAATGATCGTCGGTCGTCTTCGGTTGACGTCGTCAATGGTCCGTTCCAATCGGCCGGATTCTTCTTTTTTAGACTTTTATGCAATGGTGGCTCGACATTCCAGATGGAAATGTAGTCGACAAGGGCGTAATAAAATGGGCCCATAGGCCTACACTCCGACGTCTACGTTGTTAGGCAGAGACAATGCACGTCACGTGACGAGAGTCCCGCACAGTTTGAATGAGTAATTTATATCATAACAACCAAGAAGATAGATATTAAGTATATAATATATATATTAACTGTTAAATACGACATGTTTATTTTCATGGGGGGAGATGTTGTGTCATGCAGAATATGTTGAAATAACAATAGCAACCGTTTTTCAGTGACGTTATCGCTATTAGTCCCATATATATCTGTTCACGTTCGTTCGCGTCGCTCTCGTTCGCGCGAGAAATAGGGAGAACATGTTGAGAAGGGAAGGGGTGGAGCAAGGAGTAAATTAGGGAGGGGCAAGACAAAGAGGAACAGACAACCCGACCACACACCAACTTGTCCACTCTGACACATTGTGTAACAGAAAAAAAAATCAGCGCCACTCATTAGGGCCTAATGCATTAAAATTGTGTTTCATTTACTTGCTAAGCTGCATTCGAATTTCCCCAAGTCGGCCTTTGACGATCAGCTCATACGGCACTGCGGTGTCTTGGTGTCAAGCAAGAAATGGTCAACATATTTTTAAGATATAACAGCAGTTTTGTTACCACTGTGTAGGTAATTTTATTATCTACAAAATACAAACAACACGCAGTTGTGCGATTTGAATAATAAAGGCGCTAGAGAAAACAAAACTGGCACAAACAATGTGGTTTAAAAAAATCTATGTCAAATATATGAGGAAGCACAGGTTTCACAATAAATTCGTGTGAATGCTAATGGGTTAATGCCATCGTCTCTGGTATACCGGGGTAACACACGAGCTGAGCACATTTCCTTTACGTTTACATGATATGCATCTATCTTCCATCATCCCTTCAACTTTCCTCCAAGTGTTTGCCCCTGTTGTAAACCTCATTGTAACCAAAGCAATTAACTTAGTGGATTTTGCACGCGGAAAATACCACTTCCTATCGTGACATTTTTAATTTTAATACGCAACGTTACATGTTGTGAAGTTACTTGTTGAACGCCAACGCCACATACTCTATATTAAGGTAAGGGTGTTTGATTATTATTTCATCAGAGTAAGTGATTACATGGTATGTTGGTATTTGTCATGAGCTTTGTCGTAGGAGGTTTGGTAGAGTAGCGTGAGGAATGTGGTGGCCGGCTATAGGCTGATGTTATGTAGGGGCCTTGGGTTTGTATCTGTGTAATAATGTGTCGTTTCTCTCTCACTTACTAACTTTGATGCCTTCTGTGAATGGTTTTGCTGAACTGCCAGCTACATTGGTCAGTCAACTTGGTTGTCATGTCGGTATACATTTTAAGCGAGTTGAGTTTGAATTACACATACACGCACGCACGCACGCACGCACGCAAGCACACACACACGCGCGCGCCCACACACACACACATATATATACATATATATATATATATATATATATATATATATATATATATATATATATATATATATATATATATATATATATATATATATATATATATATATACATATATATGTATAGACAGTTAACGAAAAACAAATTACTTAAATGTTTTATTGAGAAAGGTACACTGACGTGCTATTAATCGGTGTCAGTAGTGGCGGTTTCAGATGCGAGAGCTATAGTCTGTGCTTTATTACCAATAATTTAATTATTGACTTAATTGAGGGCGCGTTCAGAATTGGCTTACAGTCGCTGCGTGTTATAACTAATGATGTCTACTATCATCAAGACAATAATTATGAGCCACGAAATATATGGCAAAGAAAATAGTAGTACCAGTATATAAAGCATATTGCGTACGTGTATCCCCTTCTCCATCACCACACTCCCATCCCGGGCTTCATGCGTGGACTACACACACACACACACACACACACACACACACACACACACACACACACACACACACACACACACACACACACACACACACACACACACACACACACACACACACACACACACACACACACACACACACACACACACACACACACACACACACACACACACACACACACACACACACACACACACACACACACACACACACACACACACACACACACACACACACACACACACACACACATATATATTTGAATCTTTGACAATAGTAAGAAATAATGTTATTGTGGCAGAGATCACTACAGACTGCCCTTTTTACACAACCATAGCAATGATGACAGACCTAGCTAACAGCCAAGTTGAATTGGGTTCTCCCTGTAACACCAGTATCACCATTCACCAGACTGCCCTGTCTTGCTAGGCTGAGTTATGTTTGAACAACACTCAACGAGACCTACTTAATTTGGTGCTAATCTGTGTAAATATTACTAAACAAGGCCTGAATGATCTCACATTGGCATTGCTGACTCTTAGCAGAAACTTTCCATTTCTAGATAACCATGCCCAATGTATTTATCGGATCCATGACATTTCGGTAAAGGACATTTCGGTAAGGGACACTTTGGTAATGGACATTTCGGTAACAGGACATTTCGGTAACAGGACTTTTCGGTAACAGGACATTTCGGTAACAGGACTTTTCGGTAACAGGACATTTCGGTAACAAGACATTTGGTAACAAGACATTTTGGTAAAACTACTGAAAATAATCTGAGTCCAGTCTGCCATATCAGGAGGTAACCTGTTGAGATGTCAGTCAGTTAAACCATTTGTAAATTAGGATGGTCCAGACTACAGACAGGGAACTTGGCTTCCCACCTGCAGTCAGGCATGGTATGGTGTAAGGGGGTGTAAGGTGCTTGCCTCTGAAGGGAACATGGCTTCCAAATAGCAGTGGTGGTGGCTAGAGTGGTCAACCACTACAGCCAACCAGTGACTAGCAGGACACATTTAAATCCAGACACACGTAAGATAATGTCATACATGTGAACATGGAGATATCGACAACAACTAGGGGAAAACCAAAGCTTTTGTGGAATGGGTATGCCTATACGAAGCATGTAGAGAACAACGGCATGATAAGGTGGCGTTGTGCATGTCGTGCAAGCAAGCACTGCCCTGCTAGTGCATACACTGACTTGCTACCAGCAAATCCAGTGTTAAAAGCTGACCACAACCACTGTCCTGAACCTGTAAAGATAGAGGTTGACAGATGACGTACGGAAATGCGGATACATGCGGCTGCAAGTAACGACCCGCCAGCTCGTATCTACGCAGAAAAAATCACAGGGTTGACAGATGCAGCGAAGGCACTTCTACCGAGTGTCGACACGTGTAAGCGCACGATATCCAGAAACCGTATACAAGAATACCCCGCCGAGCCAGCCAGTTTGTTAAATCTGAACATTCTTTGTCCTTGGACCCACACCCTAGGAGAACAACAAGATGAGTTCCTCTTCTTTGACAACAGTCCACAAGCAGCACACAGGATCATTGCCTACGCAACAGAGAACAATCTCCGTCGCTTGGCTGCTGCTGATAAATGGTTCATGGATGGCAATTTTGCAATGGCTCCACCACAATTCTTGCAGATCTACGTGATCCATGTGTCTCTGGGAGAGGTGACCATACCATTGGTGTATGCCTTTCTAGAAAACAAGACAGAAGGAACATATCACGAACTGTTCACTGCTATACTGAATCGCTGTGCAACGTATGGTGTGCGACCTGACCCTGATGTTGTCACGGTTGATTTCGAGTTGGCCGTCCCTCGCGCTCTGACAGCTGTGTTCGGGCAACACGTACAGGTGCAGTTCTGTTTCTTCCACCTGACACAGAGCACATGGCGGAAAATTCAAGAGATGGGAATTGCTGCGACATATCGTACAGACAACAACTTTCGCCATTTCTGTGGCATGCTTGATGGACTTGCCTTTCTGCCACCAACTGACGTCTCTGCTGGCATAACATACCTGCGTACGATTGCACCAGCTTTGGCAGTACCACTGGTCGACTACTTCGACAAAACGTATGTCCACGGCCACTACAGACAAGGTCGGCCGCAGGTGAGAGGTATCAGGATGGTGCGAATCGCTCCCCTGTATCCTGTGCAGACGTGGAATGTGCACACTGCGACTCTAAATGACGACCCACGCACAAATAATGTCTCTGAGGCTTGGAACAACAAGTATCGTCACTTGATTGGTCACCAGCATCCCTCGATATGGAAATCCATCAAGTGCCTACAGCGGGAACAAGAGTGTGTGAGCGCCGTCATCCTCCAGGTTGCAACCGGCCAACCACCCCGGAAACGCGTGAGGCAGGAATACGTCAGACTACAAACACGACTGAGGAACCTTTGTCGTGACTATGTCAATGGGGTATTGCAGGTGCCGCAATTCCTCGCAGCTGTTGGCCATCTGGTTCGTTTGTAAAAACACTCCGCTGAACATTACTACCTTCTTGGACACTAGTAATATTCCAGTGTAATACGGTAGCACATGACATTCCCAATGTGCATCACTAGAAGAGTTATATTAATAATTGGATATATATGTGAGTTTGAATTAAAATGTGACTGAACACACACAACTGTTTTTTTATTTATTTTACATTATGGATACATTTTTATTAATCTTTAATTAATGCCTTTAAAGTAAAGAATATTTATTGGTTTTACCAAAATGCAAAATTACCAGATGCCCTATTACCGAAATGTCTGTTACCGAAACGTCCTATTACCGAAATGTCTGTTACCGAAACGTCCTATTACCGAAATGTCCAATTACCGAAATGTCCAATTACCGAAATGTCCAGTTACCGAAATGTCCTGTTACCGAAATGTCCGTTACCAAAACGTCTCTTACCAAAGTGTCCGTTACCGAAATGTCTGGATACCGTATTTATCACAACATTTGTTACAAGGCATTGGCTGTAATATATTAATGAATCTTTAATAACAAAAGTAAAACAATTCTTGAGGGGTTCTAATACAAATTTCCCTAAATGGATGAGTGTTGGCTGGTGTCTATTTTAGTGCTGGTTCGATACCAAAAATATCGAAGTATCGCGATATTTGCGAAAGTTCGATACCGATATTTAGTGGTATCGCGATACTTCGATATTTTTGGTATCGAACGCCCACTATTCGATACCTTCGATACCTTCGATACCTTCGATACCTTCGATACCTTCGATACCTTCGATACCTTCGATACCTTCGATACCTTCGATACCTTCGATACCTTCGATACCTTCGATACCTTCGATACCTTCGATACTTTCGATACCTTCGATACTCGACATCGAGTTCATTCGACGAAGTCGATGCAAAGCCAAAGGCGCAACATCGTTGTTGATGACGACGTTGTTTACGGAAGCTATCACTACAGCGCTTAGTCTCGCTTAACCGACTGTCGGTCGGCTGCGGAACTACGCCGAGAAGACAGTCTGGTGACATTTGCCGGCTTTTGTTTGGTATCCGCGTGATCTATAAAATGCTGCCACCTCACGGACACTGCCGTAATATTTTTTTTTATAAACAACTGCAAATTTGTATTTCTATTTATTTTGGGTTAATATAAGTTTAATTTTTAATAGTTTTTATAATACAGCATTATTTGATCAAAAGGTTTCCTTATTTAATTTGTATGCTATCCGTGTCGGGCTAGACAATGCTGCCACCTCACGGATACTGGTTAATCCTGCCGTAATTCTTATTTTATAAACAACGGTAAATTTGAATTTTTACTTACTGTTGTGTTAATATAAGTTCAATGGTGAATACTTTTCAAATGATATTATTATCTTGTAAAACTATATCGTTATTTAAATTGTTATTTCATAGTTGGCCTGAGAGCCAATCAGCGTCTCTACCCTATTCTGGGGTAAGGCTGCCCGGATGTAGAAACTTAAGCATATATACTGTCCCAGGCGTAGTTGAGGGGGCTTAAAAGTGCTGCCACCTCACGGAGTCTGGGTAACCGAGGCTATACAGCGCTTCGCAGCCTAAATTGACTTAGGCGTGGTTGTTTAAAAAATAATATAACATAAAATGTGAATTGTTTTCTAAAACTTTATTGTAGAATTAGTCTCTATAATAACTGTTTTCTGTGTGCTATCTTAGCGTAGGTCAGACTTCGCTTAGCCTCGACCTCGTTACCCAAACCAAGGTTCGTATGTGACGATCTCGTTTGGTGGCAGTACCATGCCATCTTTCTCCCTACTTTATTTACGGTTACGCGTACAAAAACACACATCCTATGGTATTTGTATAGAGTGTTTATTGCACGCACTAGTATTTATGAAACTAGTTTAATAATAATATTATTAATATAAATATTTATTCGAGCGCGATGCGGAGGTTATGTTCATCCGGGTTCCGTTTGGTGGCGCCACCATTTGCCGTACACGATGCCCAATAACCAAGGCGAACGACAACAAGTCGCAACGTTCATCGGCATCGGTAATAATTTGGCAGTTTTCCAACAAGGAGTGTCTGCTGTGCTAGAGGCGTCTCAAAGATAGCGTGGGAAATACATCGAATTTGACGAAACATGTCACCATTCAAGAAGCTATCAAAACGTGATGATCAACTTTCATCGTATGGCGTCGTCGACGTTGTTGACAACGTCGCATTGCCATTGACTCGAGAACGTATTCTATCGAAATATTCGACAGTAACCGAGCAATGGACATTTAGTTACAGTCGAAGCGAATCGCCATCGGTTGCCGAATCTGTCTAAGTAACTGCGGCAAACATCGTCAAGAAGTGACATACACGACGTGACTGATTAAATAACGATGACGATGTGCTTACTGCATCTACTGTCACTCTCACTGTGACACTGCCAGTCACTGGCACTGGCCAAACAGGTTCACCACTGGCAGAGCCAGAGGTAGAGGAAGAAACTGACCGGTTCTTGAAAACAGTTGCAAAAACATTATGGGGCTTGTTATGTGTACTTGATAACGTGGTAATTTGAGTTTTATATAAACAAAATTGGTGTGAACTGGGAAGTGCAATTGAACATTTTATTAATATTTTTTCTATTATTAATTAGTGTTATTTTATTGTAATCGTCTATACAGGTTTGATGTTAAATCACAATTATCTTTACGATTCAATTAATTATAAAACAGTTATAACAGGGAGAGTGCAGCTGTGTTGGCAGTGGCACTATTATAAGTGATAGGTGTATTTATATTTAATATAATAATAACATATTATTTGTATGTTATGTTTCAGCTGTATTTGTTGATGGTCACTTTAGGAGACACAGTGAATTGAAATTAAACTAGTATATTATAGTGTATTTACAAACAGCTGGGGTGAAGTACTGTTATTAATTTAAAATAATTCAGTGCAATTGATGAATTTATTTGTCACTAGGTATTTTATTGCAGTTGTCTTTATTGTTTTAATTTTATATTGCAGTTACCTTTTAGTTTTACAACAGTAATCAATTATATTGAAACTGTTGTTTGTTTACTTACATAAAATGGAAATTGCATTTTAATCATTGTTTGTATGACTATAAAATGATCACATAATTATTTCCCTACTTGTAAGTGAAAAATGGTGTGTGTTTCTGTGGCATTAGTCTAAGTGGATAGTAGTGTGTTTCTTTGGAGATCTCTACTGTACTGAATTACACTTACAAGGTAAATTTTGAGTATCGAATAAAAATCTGGTATCAATTGATATCGAAGAATTCTGGTATCGAACCAGCAATATATCAATCGGTATCGAAGAATTCTGGTATCGAACCAGCACTACTTCTGTTGCATACTGTTTCTACTGGGAACTGTGTTCTATGTGAACATTAGACTTACAACGTAAGTATCGAGTATCGAGTATCGAACAAAATTCAGGTATCGATCGGTATCGAACAAAACCTGGTATCGAACCAGCACTAGTCTATTTCATGTATAATATATTAATGAGTAATGAAAATGTATGGCAGGATATTCAATTACCCAATCTGGTAAGCTGTAAAACTACAACAGTGTAAAGCAATTGAAGATCCTACCTGGCTTGGGGTGCCACTTCCTTCCCTCAAGCAAATATTTCTTATCACTTTGCACCACCACTGAGGCACTGACACAATAGCAGGCCTTAGCAGTTGCCATCTAGCAGGGCTGGTTAGAACAGGGCAAGGGGCATAGAAGCGAAGATCAAAAGACAGGCAGACCACAGGAAATGCTAATTGCAGCAGGGTCCAAAGGTGACAGGTGACAACTGACTACCTGTTAGTGGATATTGGCTTATCTGGTATGCTCAGTGTTACAAATCATTGTGAATGACTACAATGACTTCCAACACAATTACTTTAGTATGACTGAAAAATGTGATTTATTGTATTTAAAGTAATTAAATAGTTACAAAAGACAAGGTAAATATAAAATATAACTAGCCATATATTAATTTGGATACCCGATTAAAAATATTTTAATAAAAAATAATGAAATTGAGTTAATATCATTAATTAAGAAAATTCAATAAGGATTAGTTTTTTTAATTATTCCATGTTATATGTTCAATCTGTTATAGGCTGCAGACTGACGTTTGAATGAAAAATTATGCGGGCCGAACTGCGGGGCGGGCTGCGGGCCAAGTAACTGCGGGGCGGGGCGTTGCGGGCTGCGGGCCAAGTTACTGCGGGGCGGGCTGCGGGCTATGATGTAGCCAAATTTGCGGGTGCTGGCTGACTGCGGGCCAAGTTACTGCGGGGCGGGGCGAGCTGCGGGCTATGATGTAGCAACATTTGCGGGTGCGGGCTGACTGCTGGCCAAGTTATTGCGTGGCGGGGCGGGCTGCGGGCTCAGATTTCCAGCCCGCGCAGGGCCTTAAATACATACTCTCAACGGTAATTTAAGATACCATTCAATACCATTGAACGGTACACAGAATCCAAAATATCATTAAAAAACATTCAGATACCATTCAGATACCATTCAAATACCATTGGCCATTATACCCCCTAGTACCATTCAATGGTATTTGAATGGTATTTTTTGTAAGGGATAGTACATATACGTACGTGACACATATCAATCCAAATTCATTGGAAATTGTAAAATTGGTAATTCCTGTAAATTCTCAGTAAGGTAGATTTTGGTAACATTAGTAACGCAAAATATAGAAGTAATCAGTAGGACAGTAAAAAAGTACTAGTTCCAAACAAATTTCGTAACTACACAACTAGCAATGTTCTACTTACTTCTACGTTTCGACCACCATCGGCGGCCTTCTTCAGGAACTGAATCTTCAGTGGTCACTGCTCGCTAGATGGCGTGGCGAGCCACTAGCGAGCAGTGACCACTGAACATTCAGTTCCTGAAGAACGCCCCGATGGTGGTCGAAACGTAGAAGTAAGTAGAACATTGCTAGTTGTGTAATGGTGATTTTGTTTAAATACTAAAAAAAGTACTAAGTTTTGGAAATACAGGTATAAAATAAAATGTGTCTACTGGACTCTTTTGGCATTGACCTGTGTGTCTATTTTGTTTGTTTGATGTATGTCTATACATAATATATAAAACTATAAATATCTTATGTATGTGGAGCCCTATCTAATGAAGAATATAGTATATTTATAACTAATCATTGAGCGGTTAATTAAGTAGGCTTAATGGTAAAAAGCTATTTTTAACATGCACTTGCACTTTTTATATTATTATTTCATATCACCATTATTATTATTATTTAATCAGCATTTGAACATGCGCACACTATCCACGAAGTGATCATAATTGACGGTAGTGGGTTACTGAAAGAAGACGAATGCGAGATTTGCAAAAGCGAGATTTGAATACGACTTCAAAATCAGCCATTGGGTTTTGTAAAGTTGAGGCTGGTGGTCTCAAGTGTTGTTCTAGTTCATAGGTTCTTTCATAGATATAAAACAGTGGGATCGCCGATTCCAAATGGCGGGAAAATAATGTTCTATATTAATTCATAGATATAATGATTAATGTTATATCTATGGTTCTTTCGATGGCGAAAATGAATACTATGGTATTCGCTAGGTGGAAGCACTGATATTTAAACACGCGACTTCTCTTGAAAACCGTGACTTGGATAAGACATAAGATTATTTAACAACGTCGTTATATATCACCTGTAGTAAGTATTAGTTACATGTAATGGTCATCCCGCAGGCATCATTCAGAATATGCTAACCATGCTCAGGACGATTTCTGTATTTCGAATGAACTTTTGTCTTTGATCTAGCCTCGGTTACCCAGACTCCGTGAGGTGGCAGCACTTTTAAGCCCCCTCAACTCCGCCTGGGACAGTATAGGGGCTTAAAGATACTCAATCCACTCATTCCCGTAAAAATCGTTTGCTCCTAGCGATTATTAGTCATTTCACAAAAAGCGGATGTATCAAATACTCCTTAATGATTGCTGTGTTGGTTTATGCACGCATGTTACTTCTTTTTTTCTGAAATAAATTAAATAAATAGGAACTATTTCGATTTTCGTTTCGATCGAACCCGGTCGAAACTCTATACGAAACGTAACTATGGAAATGGAGCTTTGAGCGGAATACGCTTTAGTCTTCACGCGAACGAGGCTTGGGCGAGATTGACGGCTTCACCCTGTCGAGTTGTTTACGTTTAGAAACGGCGATCGAGTGTAGGCACGAATAATTTTTATATGCCATCAACACGGCAAATTAAGCAGACAAAGACAGCATCGACGCATGATTGGGAAAGAATATGCAACTAAGCAGTGAACAGAATGACTTCGCCTTCAGAACAGTGAAAGTGCCCTTTGCAAGCTACGGGCACCGTTGGCCGGCGGCGAAGCGAACTGTCAATGACTACAATCCAGACACAGTCCACATGCAGCGTTCGCACAGATGTTCTTCCAAATAGGTTAGTAATTACGAATTGCTCAGCTATAATCACGTATATATTTAGGCGTATGAGTATATACGTCATTGATATTTCTGTTGTTTTTATTAAATTTATGTTATTGTTTACCTTCAACCTTGGCGCTTATTCAGCCAATGGCAATGACAGCTAGGCCCATGGTACGACAAAATAGCAAGCCAAGGTTGAAGGTATATGGCTATGCTATGCCTATGAGTATGACTACACCAGGCATAGACTATGGCCTATGTGACTATGACATGTCAGTGATTTATTATAATACTGTAACTATGTAATGTTTATGTCACATATGGTAGTCCTAAGGCTAAGATTAATTAACTAGGCTTAATTAGCCTAATAGTAGCTAGGCATAATGTAAATGCATTATAAGTGATCCGTAACAGTTATACTTAGGCCTGCGTTATACTTAGGCCTGCGTTATACATATTCATAATGACAATATTGAATACATTTATAATAATAATTTAATACACTAAGCAAAATGTTATGATAATTTAATACATAAAAATAGGTATATACATATTATTTTAATTTATTAGTAACATTAATGTAATAAAATAACAAGATACAGGGTGTATTACTTGCATTTGGAAGCCTGGGAGGTGATCGTTCATAACATTGCAAGTTTTTCAAGTACATTAAAATTTAAATGTGTCACATTTTCAGAACTTGAGGTGTCATCACCATAGGGCATGCAGAAAAGCTCTTCATCTCAGGTAAATGAGTGTTGTAATATACATTAATTTACTCTCTCAACAAACCTTTTATATAAATTGTACGGATGTATGTCATATGTGAATCCAAGGGTCCTGGGGTCCTGTGGATGTGCCTCCTACACTGTAGGAATTTGGTATACCTAGGAACTTTTTTATAATAGGTCAATGCTAATGTGCCTCAATATTGTTTGAAATATGACCCAGTTTAAGTGATAATAATAAGTTGTGGCATTTTCCGATATCACTACTCCAGATGAGACAGTGGAAAATGAAGCTATGCGGTATCAACAAATATGTAAACCACACAATTTGGTTCAAAGGCCAGTAGGTTTTTGTGCCCTCAAGACGATTTCTGAATCTGCCCCTGTGTGTGATATTTTATTTGTCTGTGTTAATGGGTGGGTGTACTTGTTAAATTGTATATAAGTAAAGACATCATAAAGTAAAAACATTTAATCAAAACTATTTCATGAAATTAACTACAAATTAATGGCAAGCACAATATAAGTATAACTACAGGTACAATCACTGCACTTGATATATTTATTTATTTCATCAGATAACAAGCAAAGCAACAATAACAAAATTAGGACAAAGTTGAAAACGTGTTCTAAAGGTAAATGTAAAAAAACAGTTACTTTTATAAATATTCGTTTCATCGAGCATCCAGCACATGGTATATCAAATACTAATTAGTTCAAAAACATTAATCCCATTCATTAGGCTTTCAAATTATGCCTTTCACAGGGAAGACATTAGCTTTAGCAAACGTGTGCTTAGTGATACATGTCATGGGAAAGTTGTTCAATATTCTGAAAGAATTGTCGTAAGAAAACATATTTCTGGAAATTTACTTTTGCAAAGAGTTCACCCATAACACACACACACAATTGTTACAGAAACATGCTGTAAATAGATAACATATACATACTATGTACATATAATAACATTATGTACATAACAAATATGCACAGCACTTTGTGACCATGTTGGATATTGTGCTTTATAAATAATAAATATATTAAATAAAGTAACTAGATTATACTTTGTTTAAAAAATCAGTAGATATAAAATAACTTGTTTTTAAATGTATTTAATGCTTTGCATCTTTACACATAAAAAATGGGTAAACTAGTCAGGGTCCTTGCCATGTGACTGAGAGTTACATGTGCAATTGCTATATGCTACTCAATTCTATGAAGAGTACTGGCTAGAGATAGTGGTGAATACTTTTCTTTTGTACAATTACGTCACTACTCGGCGAATGATGGAACCACTGCCAATATTCGCAGAGCAGTGACGTTACTGCCCTTCGAATTAGGGAACCAGTGCCAGTATTCGCAGAGCAGTGGCGTTACTGCTGTGCGATTTTTTTGAAAGACGCAGTATTCAGAGAGAAGGTAAGAAAGAGTTGCGATGCATGCATGTTGTTATAATAATAACAATAATAATATATGGGTTTAATCCAGCAGGGATTAAATACGTTTTGCTCACAGCACCAACTAACTCGTAAACATTGTCCAGTCACATCTGGACAATGTCACCTTGGATGAGGCCACGATGAAGCTGGGGCGGGGCTGGACACAGTCACCAACCGGCATCGCATATCATGAGACTTCAGTTTTAATTCCTCTTGTCAGCAGAGGAAGTGCGTTTCACGGAGCAGCCCGTTTTTAAACACAATTTTGTTTGTCAGCGTTGGTTAGTTTTGGTAGAAGTCTGCATACAGTCAGAACATTCAGCGCTGCCTTGTTGGGTCTGGTTGACAACGTCATCTTTTGCGATTGCCGGCGTTATCCGGCCCCGTTTCTCGGGGGTTGTTAGGTGGTTTCTGGCCCCCACATTTATTTTGCTTAGATAGCTAGTTGCTTAGATAATTTCTCGTGCAATCCCCATTGACAAACATGACATCTATATGATTTTAAGGGGATTTGCTTTATTTATCTAGGCCAACGGCAATGCTCAATGCGTATACTATATGACTTATCTTTACTGGTGTAATTAAAGGGAATTGCCATTTTCCAACCACATTTGTTTCTGTTTTTTCTTGCTATCTCTCGCTCCATAAACCTAGCAAAGCACAGCAGGCTTCCATTACCTTTACTTAGTACAATACTGGTGAGGGGAGCAAAATATGGGTTTAATCCAGCAGGGATTAAATACGTTTTGCTCACAGCACCAACTAACTCGTAAACATTGTCCAGTCACATCTGGACAATGTCACCTTGGATGAGGCCACGATGAAGCTGGGGCGGGGCTGGACACAGTCACCAACCGGCATCGCATATCATGAGACTTCAGTTTTAATTCCTCTGTCAGCAGAGGAAGTGCGTTTCACGGAGCAGCCCGTTTTTAAACACAATTTTCCCTCCCACCTACCCCATCTGCCCCAGCTTGGTTTGGCCTCTTTCCTTCACGGCTTCCTATGTTTACTGTGTCGTTTTATTTTGTAATGTTTTGCTCTGTCGGGTGGTTACGTCACCCAAGGGGTTTTAGGGCGAGGACATGTGCGAATGTACCTACCGCTTTCCCCTTGTCTTTCTTTATATGGATGTGTACATGATCTACTGTTTGCATTAGGTGGTGCACTGCGGGTAGCAAGAGGTTGCGCCCCTACGTCAGTTGGGGTTAGAGGCGCCTTGAGCTACCTTGCGGTGCTCCCGCTGTATTTCATGTTGCATGTTTACCTTTGATGTTTCCATTGTACTATATTGTGTGGGTGGTTTCTGGCCCCCACATTTATTTTGCTTAGATAGTTGCTTAGATAATTTCTCGTGCAATCCCCATTGACAAACATGACATCTATATGATTTTAAGGGGATTTGCTTTATTTATCTAGGCCAACGGCAATGCTCAATGCGTATACTATATGACTTATCTTTACTGGTGTAATTAAAGGGCATTGCCATTTTCCAACCACATTTGTTTCTGTTTTTTCTTGCTATCTCTCGCTCCATAAACCTAGCAAAGCACAGCAGGCTCCCATTACCTTTACTTAGTACAATACTGGTGAGGGGAGCAAAAAGAACTTTTTACACATTAAAATCTAAACTAAAACTCTGTTCAATAGTTTTGGTAATAGTAGCTAATAATAATAAGAAATAAATATAATAACATTACAATTAAAAACGTATAGCTAACTCATTGTTGTATGGAACTGAACTAGAGAAAATGAAATTATATCAAGGGTGGCATTGTTATAATTTATATTATGCATTAATGTAGTCAAGAAATTATATATATATATATATATATATATATATATATATATATATATATATATATATATATATATTATAATATATATAATAAAAATATGCTTATTGCAATATATACAATACAGTATTAGTGTCAATTGTATTAAATCATAAATTAATACATGTAACTAGACAAATATTAATGGGTAAATAATTACATAATTATGCTAGCTGATCTGGTTAAAATTATAAAAGAGAAACATTTCATATGAATCTATATATCTATTGACATGTCAGATATTTGTTATTAACCAATAGATTTATATATATATATATATATATATATATATATATATATATATATATATATATATATATATATATATGTCAAGGATGGACACGGAGCGGGCGGATGCCAGTATCACAAATCTTTATTGTACATGAAGAACAAGACAAGACCCTGTAACAATAACACAGGTGTTACCACATATATAAATATACACACATACACAATACAACACAGGGATACCTTTACCATCAATCAAAGTAAACATCTCAAAACTGATGTCAATATACATTACAATTAAGTACCTGAACCGTAAGTTAAAACACTGTCCAACAGCGCAACACAACCAACTGAATCCACTTAAGACATCCGTTCTCTGTTGACAACTTTATGACAACAATAGCACTAAGACAAATACATACCAACACTCGAAATATAATATAAGAATACAAGAATTAATAACGATATGTACCTGCCCACAGCCAGGAATGTCAGGCACACACTTCTTGGCGCATCAGTGACAGTTAGAGCAGCACACAAATCTTTCAAGATAATTCATCACATCTCGACTTCGATCGTTGGTCGCAAGTCTCGAGTCCCGTGCCTTCCTCCCACGCAACTCCCAAATCCCACTCAACCAACTGCAGTGCCACCTATTGTGACTGCTAATTACTAGCCGTTAATCGCCAGGTGGCGTTAAGGAAATAATTAATTGTGATCATGGCCTGTCCATGACATATATATATATATATATATATATATATATATATATATATATCTAGAATTTGTTTTAATTAGGTGATTAATGTGAAAAGACTAGGCGGGGATTATGATTCACCAATACACATTTAATTCATAACTACAAACTCACGATATAGTCCATTGGACTTTGGGGCCACTTTTATATATAACACGATCGATTGATTAAAAATAGCTGAATGATTGCAGTGATTAAACAACCAATGTGTTCAACAATAAACATATACCTGTTATTCGAATAGACAAAACTACATTATTAATTAATTGGACAATGTTGTTAAATAACACACCAAGATAGATCATTTTAGTGATCATTTATTATAATGATTAATAAAGTGTGTATAGTAAACTACAGCTGCAGAGATCATTCAATGTATTTCTGTATACAGAATAATACATTAATTAATTACTTAATTTAACTAGATTAATTAATTAAAACAAGATTAATTATATTACAATAATCCTGATGTGTAATATAACAAACATTTTATTTTCATATCACATTTATTTAAGGATGTCAGCGGTACAAGAAACTGGTATTAATGCAATTCAGGCTATATTAAATAAGTTTTAACCTAATATATAGCACATGGCATCGGTAATTGTGTATCAGTAAATGTTAGATCTAAACGTATCGGGAATTGTGTAACTGTGAATCTTAGAAGTAAACTTATTTAAAAAACCGCGTCGTAATGGCGCCCTCTACTGACCATTCTGTTATACCGACTTCAGCAGCCGACGGTTGTTATTAGAAAAACATCCTAACATTTGAATTCTGAGGGTGGGTGTCCTCTAAGCTATAGTATCTTCTAAACTATAGTCTCTTATAAGCTATACTATCTTCTAAGCTCTAGGACTAATCCAACAATGGTGTTTTTCCTTAAGAGGTTTAAAAGAAAAAATGGAATATAGTATTTTAGCAAAACTACATAGCAATACAATGTTTACAAGTATGAGAACGCAACAACAGTTTTCTTCGTTGTAACTTTCGCAACTTTATACTAAACACACTGCAGTTTACCAACATTTATTATAAATTAAAGTATCTTTAATGTGACACATTAATATGATACATTAATATGTTAAAATACAGTGATTAGTGAAGTGATTAAATGACCTTTACGTGTCATGTAACCTTTAATATGTCATATGAACAGGTTTGATCGTGTCATGAAATATCCACTGCATCTTTGATTTTGTCTCTACACGTCTTCTATGTGTAAATACTTTTTGTTCCAGAACTGAATGACGTAACACGTTTCTCCATTGTTGCCTTCAACTCCCCTGTGGTGGGGCTACCATTCGAGTGTCTCATCAACACTCCCCGGGGGTGGGGGGGGGGGACACCATTCGAGTGTCACATCAGCTCCCCGTGGTGGGTACACCATTCGAGTGTCACACCAACTCTCCGTGGTGGGGACACCATTCGAGTGTCACATCAGCTCCCCGTGGTGAGGACACCATTCGAGTGTCACATCAGCTCCCCATGGTTGGGGACACCATTCGAGTGTCACATCAACTTTTCGTGGTGAGGACACCATTCGAGTGTCACATCAGCTCCCCGTCGTGGTGACACCATTCAAGTGTGACACCAACTCTCCGTGGTGGGGAAGCATTTCGAGTGTCAATCATTTCTCCGTTGTGGGGAAACCGTTCGAGTGTCATATCAATCCACGTGGTAGGGACAGCAGTCGAGTGTCGCATCAATCCACATCACGATCTCTGTCGCAATAGTGAAACAAATTCCCGATACGATGCATACTAATTACGTGAACTTGTAAACGTGTACAGATTCACAATGGTGACAACGTTAATGACTGAGAAACCCTACAAATGTGATAACTTGGTGCACAGTTCTCAACAACTGGTCAATTGAAGACACATGCCCATAGCCATACTTGGGAAAAACGCAACAAATGTGACACCTGTCGGGTACATTTCACTGTACTTGGTAATTTCCAGTCATATGTCATTATGCACACTGGGAAGAAACCAAACAAATGTGCTACCTGTGGAGCACAATTCTCATCAAGCTGTAATTTGAAGACACATGTTCGTATCCACACTGGGGAGAAACCATACAAATGTGATACTTGTGGAGCACAATTCTCAAGAAGTGGTTGTTTGAATATACATCTCCGTATCCACACTGGCGAGAAATCCCATAAATGTGATACCTGTGGAGCACAATTCTCAAGAAGTGGTCATTTGAAAGCACACCTCCGTATTCACACTGGGGAGAAACCGCACAAATGTGATACATGTGGAGCACAATTCCCAAGAAGTGATTATTTGAAGATACATCTCCGTATCCACACTGGGGAGAAACCTTATATATGTGATATATGTGGAGTACAATTCAAAACAAGTGGTGAGTTGAAGAAACATGTCTGTATCCACACTGGGGAAAAACCTTACAAATGTGACATATGTGGAGCACAATTCTAAGGAAGTAGTGATTTAAAGAAACATACCTGTGTCCACACTGGGGAGAAACCCTATAAATGTGATACCTGTGGAGCACAATTCTCAAGAAGTGGTACTTTGAAAAGATATGTCCGTATTCGCACTGGGGAGAGACCCTACAAATGTGATACATGCGATGCACAATTCTCAATAAAAGTTAATTTGAAAAGACATCTCCGTATCCACACTGGGGAGAAACCTTACAAATGTCATAGCTGTGGTGCAACATTTTCAACAGGTAGTAGTTTTAAGACACATGTCCATATCCACACTGGGGAGAAACCCTATAAATGTGATACATGTGGAGCACAATTCTCAAACAGTGGTCAAATGAAGATACATATCCGTATCCACACTGGGGAAAGACCCTACAAATGTGATATGTGTGATTCAAAATTCTCAACATGGGGTGATTTGAAAAACACGTCCGTATCCACACTGGGGAGAAACCGTACAAATGTGATACATGTGGAGCACAATTCTCAAGAAGGGATTGTTTGAATATACATCTCCGTATACACACTGGGGAGAAATCCCATAAATGTGATACCTGTGGAGCACAATTCTCAAGAAGTGATCTTTTGAAAGCACACGTCCGTATCCACACTTGGGAGAAACCCTACAAATGTGATACTTGTGGTGCACATTTCTTAAGAAATCGTCAGCTAAAGAGACATGTTGTCCTCGTCCACAGTTGAAGTGTCACAATCCCTGTAAATATATGCTGAAGTAACTTTATTTAACTGTATGAGCCATACGTTAGTAGGGTAAGTGCAAAACAAAAGACCAATCAACGGAAATTAACAGGTATACTACATATAATTATGAATACAATTGACATGACGTCTGGTCAAATTAAGACCATTGACGTTGTGTCTAGACGCATGTGTTTGTATTAGTTTGTGAACTGGCCTTTGTACATGTAGACGAGTGGTCATGACCCGTGAAAAACGAATTAAAAAAGATATGTCATCCTCATCTACTCTTCACCTGTTACAGTCCCTATTAGTCAATACTGCGTTAACTTTACAAACTTGTTAATAACTGCAATTTGCTACCAAGAATGCTTGGAGTCGCTTGTTGGTAATGCAATTTGAAAATAGAACTTAAAATCATTGTAACTATACAGTATATTGCTTATGTCTTTAATAAATACGACTCTGTATATCATTTAAGCCGTCTCTTGGTGAAATTGTTTCATGATATAACTTGTGGAGCCTGTTTATGTAGTCTCTATAAAGGTATAATGTTTTTGTACTTATGGTTATGCAAGATACAGTAATACTACTTCCAACATAATTGCAGCCAAAAAGAGGCACACATTTAATTAGTGTGCATCTTGTGCAGCTGGAAGTGAAATATGCAGCACAATGCCACAGGAAGTGTGCCTTCCTCCATTAGCCAATACCTGTACATCTCTTTATTCCTTCACTTACGCAGTCCACTGCTTCCAACCTACCCGTAGGTGACGCATGTATTTGGCAAACGTAAATTAATTGGTAGAATTATCTTTTTCCCATGGACCAACTGAGTTGTCTTCCTTCATCATAGGCACCAATGTATGTTGCAACAGGGGCGTCCCCAGGGATTTTTCTCATTGCCTAGAACCTCCCACAAATCAATGGCAATGTTTAATGAGTGAGAACATGCAACACCCAGTTGCACCGTGATATCCATCTGCAAACTTCATCAGCATTTTAATCCTGGGTATTCCCCTGAAGTTGTGTCATTATTTAAAAAAAAAAAACAGTCCAATTTGGATGATCTTACCATGAACTCATAGAGTACTTATTCAAAAAAGCCAATAAATTCAAGATGGTGGCCATTTTTCAAGGTGGCCGCTATTGTCTGTCCCTAAAATAGTGTTTCACTACAAAATTCGTTAGAGTAATCCAATTTGAATTATCTTACCATCAAGTCACTATAATGTTGGATACGTAAAAGCTGATGTCTCTCAGGTCTCATGTTATTTACTCCAAACAGCCCAATCTTGGGCTAAAGCATGAGTCACTGAGGATGGTCACTGCCAGGGTGCTTGTCGTCCTCAGTGGTTCTTCTTTACATCATCCATGTAAACACAAAAAAGATAAGGTGAGAGAATTCCTCCTTGACGCACCCCGTTAGTAATAGAAAAGTTGTTGGACATGATATTTTTGCAACGTACATACATTGTTTGAGTAGTATACCAAAATATATTTGTGTATACAGAATAATACATTGACTAATTAATTAATTTAAGTAGATTAATTAATTAAAACAATATTAATTATATTACAATAATCCTGATGTGTAATATAGCAAACATTTTATTTTCATATCACATTTATTTAAGGATATCAGCGGTACAAGAAACTGCTCTTACTGCTATTCAGGCTATATTAAATATATTAAATAAGTTTTAACCTAATATATAGCACATGTCCATGGCATGTCTGGCTCACATCAGTAATTGTGTATCAGTAAATGTTAGATCTAAACGTATCGGGAAGTGTGTAACTGTAAATCTTAGAATTAAACTTAGTTATAACACCGCTACTGACCATTCTGTTATACCGACTTCAGCAGGCGACAAAAACATCCTAACGTTTGACATCTGAGGGTGGGTGTCTTCTAAGGTAAAAGCTCTAGTATCTTCTAAGCTATACTATCTTCTAAGCTCTATGGCTAATCCAACAATGGTGCTTTTCCTTAGGAAGTTTAAAAGAAAACATGGAACGTAACAACAGTTTTCTTCGTTTTAACTTTCTCGCAACTTTACACAAAACACACTACAGTTTAAAAAAAAATATTATAATTATTTATAATGTGATCTACATCACATGACTATGTTAGATACAGTGATTAGTCAAGTGATTAAATGTTCGTTACGTGTCATGTGACCTTTAATATGTCACATGAACCGGTTTTATCGTTTCATGAAATATCCGCTGCATCATTGACTTTGTCTCTAGATGTCTTCTATGTGTAAATACTTTTTGTTCCAGGACTGAATGACGTCACAAGTGTCTCCATTGTTGCCTTCAACTCCCCATGGTGGGGCCACTATTCGAGTGTCACATAAACTCTCCGCGGTGGTGACACCATTCGAGTGTCACATCAACTCTCCGCGGTGGTGACACCTTTCGAATGTCACATCAACTCCCCGAGGTGGGGACACCATTCGAGTGTCACATCAACTCTCCGTGGTGAGGACACCATTCGAGTGTCACATCAACTATCCGCGGTGGTGACACCATTTGAGTGTCACATCAGCTCCCTGAGGTGGGGACACCATTCGAGTGTCACATCAACTCCCCGTGGTGGTGACACCATTCGAGTGTCACATCAGCTACCTGAGGTGGTGACACCATTCGAGTGTTACATCAGCTCCCTGAGGTGGTGACACCATTCGAGTGTCACATCAACTCCCCAAGGTGGGGACACCATTCGAGTGTCACATCAACTCTCCGCGGTGGTAACACCATTCGAGTGTCACATCAACTCCCCGAGGTGGGGACACCATTCGAGTGTCACATCAACTCTCCGTGTTGGTGACACCATTCGAGTGTCACATCAATTCTCCGCGTTGATGACACCATTCGAGTGTCACATCAACTCCCCGAGGTGGGGACACCATTCGAGTGTCACATGAACTCTCCGCGGTGGTGACACCATTCGAGTGTCACATCAACTCTCCGCGGTGGGGACACCATTCGAGTGTCACATCAACTCCCCGAGGTGGGGACACCATTCGAGTGTCACATCAACTCCCCGAGGTGGTGACACCATTCGAGAGTCACATCAACTCCCCGAGGTGGGGACACCATTCGAGTGTCACATCAACTCCCCGAGGTGGGGACACCATTCGAGTGTCACATCAACTCCCCGAGGTGGGGACACCATTCGAGTGTCACATCAACTCCCCGAGGTGGGGACACCATTCGAGTGTCACATCAACTCCCCGAGGTGGGGACACCATTCGAGTGTCACATCAACTCCCCGAGGTGGGGACACCATTCGAGTGTCACATCAACTCCCCGAGGTGGTGACACCATTCGAGAGTCACATCAACTCCCCGAGGTGGGGACACCATTCGAGTGTCACATCAACTCCCCGAGGTGGGGACACCATTCGAGTGTCACATCAACTCTCCGCGGTGGTGACACCATTCGAGTGTCACATCAACTCTCCGTGGTGAAGAAACCATTCGAGTGTCACATAAATAGACATGTTGGGGACAGTAGTCGAGTGTCACATCAATCCACATCATGATCTCTGTCACAATAGTGAAACAAATTTCTGATACGATGCATACTAATTACATGAACTTGTAAACGTGTGCAGATTCACAGTGGTGACAATGTTAATGACTCCTACTGGGGAGAAACCCTACAAATGTGATAACTTGGTGCACAGTTCTCAACAACTGGTCAATTGAAGACACATGCCCATAGCCATACTTGGGGAAAACACAACAAATGTGACACCTGTCGGGTACATTTCACTACAATTGGTAATTTCCAGTCATATGTCATTATGCACACTGGGAAGAAACCCCACAAATGTGCTACCTGTGGAGCACAATTCTCATCAAGCTGTAATTTGAAGATACATGTTCGTATCCACACTGGGGAGAAACCCTATAAATGTGATACCTGTGGAGCACAATTCTCAAGAAGTGATTGTTTGAATATACATCTCCGTATCCACACTGGGGAGAAATCCCATAAATGTGATACATGTGGAGCACAATTCTCAAGAAATAATCTTTTGAAAGCACACCTCCGTATTCACACTGGGGAGAAACCGCACAAATGTGATACATGTGGAGCACAATTCCTAAGAAGTGATTATTTGAAGACACATCTCCGTATCCACACAGGGGAGAAACCCTATAAATATGATACCTGTGGAGCACAATTCTCAAGAAGTGGTACTTTGAAAAGACATCTCCGTATCCACACTGGGGAGAAACCTTACAAATGTGATACCTGTGGTGCAACATTTTCAACAGGTAGTCATTTTAAGACACATCTCCGTATCCACACTGGGGAGGAACCTTATAAATGTGATACATGTGGAGCACAATTCTTAGACAGTGGTCAAATGTCCGTATCCACACTGGGGAAAGACCCTACAAATGTAATATGTGTGATTCACAATTCTCAACAAGTGGTGATTTGAAGAGACATGTCTGTATCCACACATTGGGAGAAACCCTACAAATGTGATACTTGTGGTGCACATTTCTCAAGAAATGGTAAACTAAAGACACACGTCCTTGTCCACAGATGAAGTGTCACAATCCCTGTAAATATATGCTGAAGTAACTTTTATGTCTAGGCGTATGTGTTTGTATTAGTTTGTGAACTGGTCTTTGTACATGTAGAAGAGTGCTCACGACCCGTGAGAAACGAATCAAAAAAGATATGTCATCCTCATCCACTCTTCACCTGTTACAATCCCTATAAATCAGTACTGCTTGGAGTCACTTGTTGGTAATGCAATTTGAAAATACAACTTAAAATCATTGTAACTATACAGTATATTGCTTATGTCTTTAATTAATACGACTCTGTATATCATTTAAGCCGTCTCTTGGTGAAATTGTTTCATGATATAACTTGTGGAGCCTGTTTATGTAGTCTCTATAAAGGTATAATGTTTTTGTACTTGTGGTTATGCAAGATACAGTAATACTACTTCCAACATAATTGCAGCCAAAAAGAGGCACATATTTAATTAGTGTGCATCATATGCAGCTGGAAGGAAATATGCAGCACAATGCCACAGGAAGTGTGCCTTCCTCCATTAGCCAATACCTGCACATATCTTTATTCCTTCACTTACGCAGTCCACTGCTTCCAACCTACCCGTAGGTGACGCATGTATTTAGCAATTCAAACATTATTCAAACCTACAGTACACATCTCTTTATTCCTTTACACACGCAGTCCACTGCTTCCAACCTACCACTGGGTGACGCATGTATTTAGTAAACGTAAAATAATTGGTAGAGATCTGTTTCCAGTGGAAAAACTGAGTTGTCCTTCATCATAGGCACCAATGTATGTTGCACTACGGGAAGGTGTAAGAACAGGGGCGTGCCCAGGGATTTGTCTCATTGCTTAGAACATCCCACAAATCAA
Source organism: Oasisia sp. SBJ-2009 (assembly GCA_964017155.1). NCBI lineage: Eukaryota > Metazoa > Annelida > Polychaeta > Sabellida > Siboglinidae > Oasisia > Oasisia sp. SBJ-2009. The sequence goes on from OZ024861.1 coordinate 10,900,150, forward strand.
TGGCATTGTTTAATGAGTGAGAACATGCAACACCCAGGTGCACCGTGATATCCATCTGCAAACTTCATCGGCATTTTAATCCTGGGTATTCCCCTGAAGTTGTGTCATTATTAAAAATCCAATTTGGATGATCTTACCATGAACTCTTAGAGTACTTATTCAACAAAGCCAATAAATTCAAGATGGTGGCCATTTTTCAAGGTGGCCGCCATTGTCTGTCCCTAAAATAGTGTTTCACTACAAAATTCGTTAGAGTAATCCAATTTGAATGATCTTACCATCAAATCATTATAATGTTGGATACGTAAAAGCTGATGTCTCTCAGGTCTCAAGTTATTTACTCCAAACAGCCCAACAGCCCAATCTTGGGCTAACGCATGAGTCACTGAGGATGGTCACTGCCAGGGTGCTTGTCGTCCTCAGTGGTTCTTTTACATCCCAAATTCAGACGGGACCGACATTAACGTGATTCTCCCATTCACGAGGGTCCCCAATGTTGAGAGCCAGATTTTTATATCACAACTGCCGGTACTGGGGATCGAACCGTGCCGCAGGCGTAGTAGGCGGATGTGGTAACCACTACACCACCCGCGCGGTTCTTTCCATAAATATAAAACAGTGGGATCGCCGATTCCAAATGGCGTGAAAATGATGTTCTATATTTATATCTATGGTTCTTTCGATGGCGAAAATGAATACTATGGTGTTCGCTAGGTGGAACCACTGATATTTCAACATGCGACTTCACTTGAAAACCATGACTTGGATAAGACATAAGATTGTTTTACAACGTCGTTAGATATCACCTATAGTAAGTCTTATTTACATGTAATGGTCATCCCGCAGGCATCATTCAGAATATGCTAACCATGTTTAGGACGATTTCTGTATTTTGAATGAACTGTTGTCTTTGATCGCACTATGTCTATGGTAGTGTTGTTGCATGCGTTTTCGAAATCTAGTCGCTTAACCGACTGTCGGTCGGCGGCGGAACTACGCCGAGAAGATGCTGCCACCTCACGGACACTGCCGTAATATATATTTTATAAACAACTGCAAATTTGTATTTATTTTGTGTTAATATAAGTTTAATTCTGAATAGTTTTTATAATACAGCATTATTTGATAAAAAGGTATCCTTATTTAATCGGTATGCTATCCATGTGGGGCTAGACAATGCTGCCACCTCACGGATACTGGTTAATCCTGCCGTAATTCTTATTTTATAAACAACGTGCCAATTTGGGAACCAGTGCCACTCTGCCAGTATTGGCCGATCAGTGACGTCACTGCCCTGCGAATTGGGGTGCCAATATATATATATATATATATATATATATATATATATATATATATATATATATATATATATATATATATAAGGCTAAATGCTGCATACGGAGACCAGTGCATATACCACCGCCTACAGGACCCCGGCCGTATATTTTTATTTAATTGATTTTTCAATGATGTTTAATTGGAACATTGTCTGTAATACAAATATACATTATGTACTAAAATATGGTTATGATATTTTAATGAATAACATATATACCCAAAAATCGGTCTCCTTAAAAACTTTATGCATAGATGCTGCATACGGAGACCGGTGTGTTACCGGAAGTTATTTATACTTGTTTGCGGCTGTATATAATTATAACGCCAGCATAGGATACACAAAATTGAATACAACGATAACAATAACAACATAAATAAATGTATATACATTTACACTTGAGTAGTTTGTTTTTGAGCATGTTGGCGAATTCACCGAATCTTAATAAACTGCAGTCGTAGTTCAAAGCAGTGTATTATTGTCAAAATTGACGTCGTTGGCGTTGCCTCGTTGGCGTTGCCGTTGGACTTTTAGTTTTAGTTTTTACAAACACAGACAGTCACAGTCACAGACGTGAAAATGTCGATGACGATGCCCATTTTGCCGCTTGGCCCTGCTCTCTAACATTAGCTCTGTAAACATGTGTTATATAAGTTATTTTATATCAACACATTTATGAAAATAGATACACGGGACCCAGGTCACATCATTTTCATAGAACATGGTAACAATGTCAATATTCACCGTCGCAGCCGTATGTGGCTCCGTGGCGTAATCGGTAAAGTGTTTGACTTTGAGTCAAAACATCTTACGTTCGAATCCCATCAAGTAATTTTTAGAACGTTTTTTTTTATTTTCTTAACTTAAGCTTGTAATTGTTTTAAAAACAAATGGGACATTATTAAGGGTTATATATGTGAACGTATGGGTGGTAAATGCATTTTTTAAACACATTTCTACCTTATTTTATATATACAATAATTTCAACTTATAATGTGAAACAATTTGTGGTTAATATAAAGATAAACAAAATTATGCAAGCCACAAAATGATTTATGCATTATTAATAGCCGAAACTAATAAAAAAAAGAATATACATTTCTCACATATCCAGACAAGGAAGCTATTTTGTCCATGGGTTATACACTCAAAAATGTAATGAATTGGTAAGTACTACATGGGCGGGTAGTTGTACAATGTTTTCGAAACAGTCCTATGCCTGTACTTCATACATGAGGCCGAGGCTATAATTTAAGTACAAGTACGAGTAATTATTAATTAACCTAATTTTTATAACTCAACACAACTGAATATATAATGGTAATTTTTGCCTGTACTTCATACATGAGGCCAGGGTATCATTTGAATACAAGTATGAGTACACTTTTAAAAACTATTAAATAATAGTGTGCTTTAACATTATTAATTAATCTAATTCATATAACTCAACACAACTGAATATACAATGGTAATTATTTATTATTTTTTGTAGGAAAATTGTAAACCTAACACATTCCCTATGGAGTTAGGTGGTACCACAAACTGGTTACGCACATTTGACATTCTACTATTTCAGGGATCGAAATAGTGGTAGTCCGGTAGTCCGAGGACTACCAGAAATTTGGTCGGACTACCAAAGATGATGACAGTAGTAGTCTGATGGACTACCACAAATATTGGGAATATTTGTCAAATTTTATGTTTGTCATGTTATTTTGCTTAAATCTGGGCCATATGACTACCACATATATCTGAGGACTACCAGATTTCCCAACTAAGTAGTCCTGCTGACTACCAGACATTTTTGAATTATTTCTACCCCTGTACTATTGTTATACTTTAGCTCTTGCAACATCAAAGTTCATCCAGCAATATTCTAATTAACGTAGTCTGACAATGTAGTAGATCTCTCTGCAATACAAGCATGTGGTGTCACTGTGTTGATATATCTAGGACAATATTAAGTCGCCTATGTAAATCAGGCATAACAATTAATGTGATTGACGTTTGAGAAAAAATAGTGAATCACGTTGAGATATGTCTTTAATGAACACAAAGGAGTGGATAGTCAGCCATTGGATATCCCTAGCCCAGGGTTTCTATCCCACTTCAAGGAGGAAATGGGATGTGCCTCTGCCGAGTTCCTTGTTTGTTCTGTGCTGGACTACTGCTTTATAAAGAGTATCCAGGTTGCCATATTTGCTAGTTTGCATAGCTTATGGCATTGCTGCTGTCCTTAGTTGCTGACTGGTCCTGATAGTCTTTTCTTCATCAATAACCCCCTACTTTGGCTGTGGAGCTCTTATGTAACCCATCATTAACATTTTTAACAGGAGTTTCATCATACATGTTAAGTCTCCCGGTTTCGCCGGGAGCCTCCCGGTATTGTACTACATCTCCTGGTCTCCCGGCGGGAGCAGCAAATCTCCCGGTTTTCAATGAAAGCCAAACACAAATTCTACCTAATTTACCCAGCTGCGTGTAGATAATTGGTTTACTTTCTGGCTGGATATTGTCTCATGTATTGTTCTGTGTCGCCTCACAATGGGCGAATGGCAATGCCAGTTAAAACTAATAGAAGTAATTGCAATCGAGTCCGAGACTGAGCTAATTTAATGCTCACAAAGTACAAACAGAGTCAGAGACACCGGCGGCGCGGACAACAAATTGAACAATGGCCTGAATTGGAGTTATTTAAATCACAACTTACTTTGATCACTTAACATCTAAAACAGTCGAATAAATATCTAGGTGCAATGCCTACCCCTTGCCTGCAGTTGACATTGTTTATAAGCGTTATGTGAGCACCGCGAACAACTCCGATACCCTATTATCGCCCACCGTATACGTTCCGGTCTTGTAGGGCAAAGCTCAATCCATTCACATCTACACAAATAATGCCCATCCATACATCTACACTACATATGCATGTTTTAAAGTTGATGTACTTATTGCTAAACATTACTATTTGAGTATATTAGACATGTAAATGAAAAACATTCTTATTAACAAACGAAATGCATGCTTGTTATAATGTCTCCCAACTAAGCCTAGGTTGCCATGGCTCAGACTGGCTTACAAATAATAAATCCTATGTTCAGGTTTTACATGTAAAGATAAAGTTAGTTATGTAATACATTTTGTATAATAAAATATCATGTAGATGCTCCTGCTTTTCATACAAGGGATTCTTTGCAAAATATGATGAATATCAGAAGTTGAACAAACATGTTAATGTTATACCTGAATGGCAAGAACACAAGTAAATTACTGAACATTGTAATTTTATTGGTTTATGAACATGTCTTCTTTTTAAGTTACAAGAGCTAAACAGCAACACATTTTTTATTAAAAAAATTACAATAATGTTTTTTTTATTATGTATGGTGTATTATGACTGGTGAACTGTTAGTAATAATACAGTTGTATGTGTTAATCAATATAATGTAATCCTTTTGTGAAATATAGTGTATATTATTTGCAAATATGGTTAAAAATTCAATTTACGCATAAAAGCCCGATTTTCCAAGACCCTCCGATTTACGTATAAAAGCCCGATTTTCTGAGACCCTCCGATTTACGTATAAATCTACTGTTTTGGCATTTCTGAAACTTAACATGTATGGTTTCATTCAATAGCTACAAATAAATTAAGTTTTTCCAGTGTATATGGAAAAAGTACTCAGATGTACTCATCATATATGAGGACGAGTACATGGCCCATAAGGTGATGGACATACTATTATTTCATACTAACTGTCCACAATGTGAATGGTAGATGCCCTGCAAAAATGTATAATTCAAGTGTAAAATTATTTTGTAAAAGGGGAAAAGTCCCATCTACTAAGCTTGCCGAGAGGTATTGTATTAGGATAGTAGAAACCTCATGTACGAGGTCAATTGTAACACATGTTTTAGCAGTGGAGCAAATTGTAATATTATGAAAAACTACATAATGGACACAACTAAATGTACACTATGTAAATAACTAGTAGCTTCTTTTGAAAAATAATAATAAAACAATTATACTGTAGCATATAAGCACATCATTTATTAGATCCCATATAGAAATTCATATGTTCAAACATATGCAGTAACATAAATAATATCTGAATTACAGTAACATGTAAATTGCAAACATTCCCATGTGTAAAAACGTGATCTTATTTAACAGTTGTTGCAAATGTGTACACAATTTGACTTATCCAATGTCCGATTTGCATAGGTGACACAGATAGGACAAATTCTAAAAAGTGCCTTTATGTGGGACACTGCTAATGTTGATGTCATGAACTCGTTTGCTGTAAATAACAAGGCAGACGTTAGTTTATACCACTGTATTAAGCCAACCACTAACATATATACATAATACAATATATACAAGATCTGCCTATATAATTCTAAAAGTCCACTAACAGCATACAAGCACATAAACTGGATGTTGTCCCTTGCACCAGGACAGTTGCTATATTTTTCTCTCTGAGGAAACACTTCAAGCTACATATGACATCTTCATTAAATGTAATTGGCACTTTAGGTGAACGATGCATATCAAAGTCAGATTAAATTACAATTATTATATTACAAATACAATTACAGTTATGCAACTGAATACAGCCCTTAGCAATATATTGACCTAATCAATACGGGGCATTCCGTATAAAATCAATCAAGTAATTACATGATCATCTTTGAATTTGATGATATTTTGTGTATTAGTTTATGATAATGAGTTTATGCATATGTTAAGTCAATCTGACCTTCACATCAAGAGATAGAGGTCATAAAACTTTGATCTGACATTGATGCCTAGCGAGCTTTCAGGTATCATAACTACACTCCTAGGAGACCAACCTACAGATGTAATGTTGGTGTCATTTTAAAGCTATTAGAATTGTCTACCTAGTTAGACAATAACCCATATACCAACATTTAAAAACAACTGTTTGACCTTTGGCCTGATTTGAAGTAACAAAAACATGTAACCTCCGATTTCACTTTCACTGTTGTGCTTAATGTGCATGCAAATGTGCTTGCATGTGTGTGTGTGTGTGTGTGTGTGTGTGTGTGTGTGTGTGTGTGTGTGTGTGTGTGTGCGTGTGTGTGTGTGCGTGCACGCGTGCGTGTGTGTAAAACATCATGCCAAAATTGGGTTACATTTATTTGTCTAGGATTGATTTGAAGAAAACAAATTGGTATTAGTTTGCATTCACGATTGTATGTTACCAACCAACCATATTCTTGGTCAATCTGACCATCATTTAAAGGTAGTCATAGTCAGGTAATTTTAGTGACTTCTATCTTTGATGTTGAACATGTCTGTATATCAATCATAACTATTTGATCTAACCTTGACTACCTAGTAACTTTCTAGATGTCATAGCTTGTCCCCAAAAGTCAAATAGTAAATGGCCTTTTGTTGTCTCTGCTACCTATAGGTACATATATATTATACATACCAACAAATACAGGTATTCACCACATCTGCATAGAATATGTAAAGAAACAAACAGTACATTTTATGATGGCAGCATCCGTTTGCATACTGATAGATTATGTGACAGATTTAGTTCTGAGTATACCACTATAGCAGCATAAAGGAGTGCAATGTGCCTGATAATGCTTTCTGCAATTATTTCCAATTATATATGGTTCAAAATAGAAAGTCAAGAAGAAAATTTGAGCTTACTTGATTTTTGCATTGTCAGGTCGAAATCAACTAAATTTGGCAAAATGTTATTCCGAATTATTATTTTGTTATTGGGTACAAAGAGATACATATCTTTATTATAAATTTAAAACGATAGCAACATGTAGATTGCCTAGGAGACCAGAATGACATCTGGAAAGTTACCAGGTCATGACAACTTTTGATGATATGACTTGACCATGATAAATGGGTGGGCAGATTGACATAAAAATGCACATGCCACACTTTGACTTATGAATATAAGCAAAATAATTAATCAAAATCGAACAGATAGAAAGTTTAAAATATTACCCATGTTTTGGCATATACCGACCGGTAGGTCAGAACACAGTACTGGTATACAAAAAGGGACATTTCACTACTAAATTCAAATACATGATTTATATTAAAAATGAGTACATTCTGATGTAGCTGGCATGACTACAACAGAAGCTGGGATGACAATCCTCATGGCTAAGAGATGACAACATGAGGTTACTATGTAAGATAGTAGGTAACATGGACACAAATTGAGGTAAATATGACCACAACATAGTAATTAGACTTAACTTGAGAACAAGTAAGATCCAATCTATGTACTAGAGATATGCAGGACATTTGTTCTACTCTGTAACAGTGTGGGGTATTCTTAAGTAACAGTATTATATTCATAACAATATTAGATTCATCATGCTGATTGAGAGCAGTAGGTATCATGGAAAAAATATCAGTTCAGAATATAGTCAAAACCACAGGTAGATTGGAACCAGCTAGAAGCTAAAGCTAACATTACTCATTACCTTTTTCAAGGTAAAATCCAGCAGAATAGGCTTAATGTATGAAAATGCAGTGGAAGCCAAAGCAGCAAGTAACATGGTTACACAACCAGTATTGTGTTATGACCCATTGTACTTTTTATATTGTACATTAAGTATGCCAACATGTGTAGAGTAATATAATCAGTATTATTAATTAGTGTATAGTAAAGGTTATAACAAACAAAACAAATTCTAGTAAGCCAGCTGCCGTTTGCATAGTAACAGAGCATAATGACTGTACTCATTGCCTATATGTCAGCATTAATGTGACGTAAGAAATGTTTTTTAAATTCATAACTCATGAACTATTCAATTGCGCACAATAAAACATTCACGGTTCTTGCTATATATGTATGCTTCAATATAAAATCAAATCAGTGAAATATGAGGTTACATGTTTTTGCTAGGTCTGGTCAAATCATAAAAAAAATTGTTTTAACAATTTTGGTGTACGTGTTATTATCTAAATAGGTAGACAATTCTGCAATGTGTGGGAAACATAGACTTGTGATCATAAACCAATACACAATATGTCATCAAAATCTAAGATGGTCATGTAAATGTCACCCTTTTTCTATTGATTTGACATTGAATGCCCCATACTTCATTAGTTCATGATTTGACTGTGGCACTTATCAGGCCAATCAGTCTGGTGAATTTTAGCTTTGTACTCTATTTGAGAGAGTATTGCAAGCAGTGAAATACCATTGAAATCTCTAGCCAGTGTCAGGTCTCCCACTGACAATAGCCATTCCAAACTGTCCAGCCAATTCATCACTACCTTTGCCATCCTATGATACACAAGTCACAAATAGCATAAAAAGCACTCACTAGTGTGTATTTAAGGGACATTAGGCATGTTCTTGGCTGTTTTATACCCTATGACTACATTGGGTGTGAGTAAGTAGGTATCATATTTTGTTATTTCAACCCAATTATGCTTCAAACAAACATCTAATTTTGGACTGCTAACATCAATATAAAAAGAAAAAATTACTGACATGGTTTCTGATATAGATCAAGTTAAAAGAACTAAACATTATTTTTAAATAGTAATTTTAGTGTTAAACATCTCATATTAGCAAGACACATGACAATGTACATTTGCCTTTTGCTGATTTGATTGAAGGCTTGCTCGTATCTGAAATAAAATAAGTACAATTACATTAGTCATCTAACAATATACTATGTGCACATGTGCATCAAAATAAGTTGGACATTAAAATGAGGAAAATATATAAAATTAATAATATTTACAGACTACTAAACACAGCCATGTGTATTATTTTATAAGATATTCATGTGTATGCGTGCGTGCATGTGTATGGTTGTAAACATGCTCTACCATTGACAATAACCAAAATAAGCCATGCATACCATTTGTTGACATCTTGTGAGCAGCATAGCTCTCTGTTTGGCATGTTGCTGCTTCAGCTACAACAAGAAAGAGCTTTTTATAAGCAAATCGTATGTTCACTTGGATATTGTGCTTAACAATAACATGTCATTAATATGTTTTATGGTGTGTACTCTAGTAATATCCCATGCCCTTGGACTGAGTGATAACTATAAAATATTTATGCTGACCTCATGTTTTTTTACATGAAAAGTAAGTTCAGATGCACTGTTTATAAAATAATTAACATAAATATGCATCCATGGAATTATGTTGACAGATTGAATTAACAAAATGAAGTATAGAGTGTTAGCAAAGAAACAGTTATAAAGGTAAAATTGAGGTGGGTTCGAATTCTATACAAGTCACACCTATTTTGTTACACTGTCCTGTTAGTGTCCAGTTTCACACCAGTTGATTCATGTGATATAAAATGAAAACATAGACAGACTTACACACATTAGACAGGACATAATTATTTACACTAGCTGGTGACATTAGTTTAACTTATCACAGATATCCTAAAAATGTGATAAATGTTTTGTTAAAACGACAAAGATGTTTGGAGGCATGTTTTGTGCTATGAACAGAAAAGCCACGAAAAATGGAACTGAAGTCTGACGTCTTCGGCACTTGAATAATATCGGGGTCCACCTCAATTATGTCAGTTTAGGCTAACTTTGATATAACACCAGTGCTCCAGTTCCATCCTTCTACAATATCACATGCATATGTTCCGAAAATTATGATTCTTAATACAAAATTGAGGACTAACGATCAACCCCCCTCATAGTAGTATGCGTCTTAGCGACCGCAGTCACGTGACAGTGATCAAAATATTAGCTTCGGCTTCGACCCCTTCGACTTCGTTGAATCAAACAAGGTTTTTGGTCACAAAGCTACACTAAGTCTAAGGTGTAATATTACTTAAACAGAAAATGAGCATAAGAATGTCGACGACGACGGATCTATCGTCATACGTTTAGATAAAAATTTAATTATAATCACAACGTTCTAGCACTAGGACCGCCTAGGTGCGACCGCATTCTTCCAACTGTCAAATCCAAATCAATTGTTTACTTTTAAGTTTAACTAAATATAGGGGTATAACTCAGCTTCAATTGCATACAATTGCATGCATCTAACAAAGATGGTTATTTCCGGAGAATTCACGCAATGTGTTCTATAAACGTAACCCTAAATAATATAAAAACTGCATGTTTTCAATGAACTCACCTATACTTCGTTACTGGCGAATGTTGTTGTTGCCGTCCACTGGCGCTTTACGACATTTGCTACATAATGTTAAGACATCGTTAACCTACACAATATTAAATAAATACACATATTCAAATGAAAAAGCACAACTTCGGCGTTTATAATACCACATTAATCAGTCAAAGTATGCTAGTTTATTGAGTTCATTGTGTGTGTATCGAATGTCGTAAAATTGACGTCACCGCATTCAACAAATGTTCGATGTATGGCTTGGAGGTCCGTCAAATATTTGTTTTATTAATGTGTTTACATATTTATTAAAATTAATACATATCCAACGAGCATATATTACACTGAACACGAAACACTAACCCCTCAATCAATATATAGTAACACTTTTAAACTATAAGCACTTTTCTGCCGGAGTCCCGTACGCGGTGCCTTAGGCACTTCAAAATATACAAGGGTCTACAATAAAGGTGCTAAAAATCAATCAAAATATAAAATAAAGTTCCGAATAATGGCATAAGTTAATTCCTTTATGTCTAAACTATCTCCACTAGCAAGGAAATCGTAACATAAAATGCAGTAGTTACGCAATCATACCTCAAAACATTGCGGAGACCAGCTGCGGTCTCCTTAAATCCGCGGTGTCCCGTAGGCGGTGGTATATGCACAACTGGTCTCCCTATGCAGCATTTAACCTTATATATATATATATATATATATATATATATATATATATATGCATGTGTATATATATATATATATATATATATATATATATATATGCATGTGTATATATATATATATATATATATATATATATATATATATATATATATATATATTTATATATATATATATATATATATATATATATGCATGTATATATATATATATATATATATATATATATATATATATATATATATATATATATATATATATGCATGTATATAAAATACGCTTATTAGCAATATATACAATACAGTATTATTGTCAATTTTATTTAATCATAAATTAATACAGGTAACTAGAAAAATATTAATGAGTAAATATTTATGCTAGCTGATCTTATTAAACATGTAAAACAGTGAAAGGTCATAGTCACATAAATGCATACTATGGATATATATATATATATTTACGAAACCTACCATTTTGGACATATACCAAAATTCCAACTATTTTGGACCAAAACGAAATACGATATATAATAATAATTTTTTTAACTAAATTAGTAGAACACATATAAGACAGCTTAGCTCTAAGTTGTCATGTGTGTAAAAGAAAAATGTGTTCTTTTATTACAAATATACTTTTTGTGGTCCAAAATTGTGGGTCCAAAAAAGTCAACGGCAAGCTGTCATGCAAAATAAAACCATTTTGGCACGCCATACCCACGAAACCGCCTATTTTGTACGCGCGAAACAGCCAATGAGAATACAGCTGGACAAATGCGATAATGTCGGACAGATTTCAGAATTAAGAAAATATTGCGTGATTTTAGTCAGTTCCAAGTCTGTTTCATTATGTATCGATTCCATACTGACGGAGTGAAATCCTTTATGAAGCATCGCCCAACTGGGCCACAACTATGTCGCAGGGGAGTGGAAAATGTATCAAACTTGGGGTTTGTTTAACATTAAAGCGAGGACTGAGCTGTTTTATCGCCCACACCCCGTCGGCGGTAATCGGTGCAGAAACAAAACAGCTCTTTTCAGAGCTACGGTCACATATATTCGTAGAAGAATTTGCTACCATTGAATTGATGTGTCATGCTTATTTTCCTGAACAATGTAAAACTGATCTAGTCAGATCGTTAACGAACTCTTACTAACTAGGCCTTACGTTACGGCTACATCTGACTTGTACGTGTTGTAGAACAAAACATTTTGTTTTGCCTGCGGCTGGGTACGTTGTATGGACTTTGTATGTTACGAACTATGTTGTTTTAAGGGAATGAGATATGATGGCTGCTAGAAAATAAAAATGTGTGTCTACCTTTTTATAATGTATTGTCCTAATTGATTTGATTGATCCCTCAAATTTAATAAAGTTTTGATAGTAGCAGTGATATTTCTTTGTATAAGTGGGTTATTATAAATCCAATAAAACAGTCATAAATGTATAGTTAAAAACAATTCACAAGCCACATATCGCTTTCTGCCTCACCATGATTACACGGATGTATATCATATTAAATATAGTCAGAAACATGATGTCGTATGCAAATGAACATTTACAAACTTGTTGAAAAGTTATTTAAATGTATGACAAGGAATTTGTTTCTAAGGAATTGTGACTCATTTGCTGTAACAAAGCAGGTATAAGTTTATAAAGAACTTTGTATTCCGCCAAACATTTATAATATATATATATACATATATATTTATACAATCCATATAATCCATATAACATAATACAGTCTAAATGTATTATCTAATATCATTATTATACACAAGTCATGGCCCTCTGACCACCTCAGGATTCCTTGTCACTAGTTAAAAAGTTACATATCTCAAATTAAACAATGCATACAGCGCTTCGAGACACATTTTCATAACAAATGCAAAACTTGACTTCCGGCCATGAAAATTATTTAAAGAAACGCATAGTATAAATTGTATCAGATGACATTCGAAACAACTGTTCACATTGATAACCACAGGAATTTTAACAAACAGCATGTGGTGTTTAATGTTTATACATTGAATACTTTACATTTTGTCGCGCAATGATTATTTTGAATATGATGAGGCAGAAAGCGTATGTCATATGAAATAAATATAGTCTTAGGAATATTGTATTTCACAAAGAATATTCATTTTACACTTTGCTTGCATGCCAGTGATGAAATGAATGGTTCTGATGTTGATATGTTGCTCAAAGATTTCAAAAACAGCATACTATGGTTCTGTATGGCAAAATTTCCAGAAACCAGTACCCACATGGATCTCTGCACAATTATTATACAACATCAGTACTTATAAAAGTGAAAAACGTGTTTAGCTGTAAAATAGTTTGCTACAGCTATACATATTCAGTGTATTGTACAAAGCTCTGCGGGTATTCATTTGTGTCTTCCACTGTTCATTCATCACCTTCTTTCTGACCTTTTCATCTAAACTTCTGTGCATCACATTCTCATCCATAAATGTCAGCAATGCTGGTTTGGTACAATGAAAGGGTAAGCAAAACGTCCGTTTTTTATGAATGTGTTCAGTATGAGCAAACTGTGGTAATGTTATTTTGTTTTGTATGACCATCAGTACAATTATTGCAATATAAAGCACAATCCCCTTCTTGTCATAGTTAAATGATATTATGACGTGTAGCAGTAGCTTCTTTGTAAATTAAAAATAATAACGAGTTCAAATAGTTATATATAATGCAGTCTCCAAATACAAAATCTTAAAACATGGGGTATTCAGGTGAAATGCTGTTGGAATTCTTATTACATGTATATTTTCAAATTAGATTTATATATTTCTTGTCATACATATATATGTTACAATTTTTGTATTGCAAATAATAATTATGTATTAAGATAATTTCTAATTGCTGGGTCAAGAGAGGTATTTTCAATAAATGTATGTTCATTCCACAAACTGCCCTTTCCTTCCTTGCCTCTGCATACATCTAAGGCCATGAGATGTTTCCCCACTTTTGTTATGGCCATTAATGCCAAGGGGCACTTGTTAAGTTCCCATGTTGACTTTTTCCAAATGTCCCATGTGGGAATAAAAGTGGGCACAATCTTATGGTGTGGTGTCCAAGCCGAATTGTTTTATATATAAAGGCACTCGTGGACATACATAAAGTATTGTTTAAATAAAATAGTAGACGATAATTTCACATTTAAGCACATTGAAGAAGATATCATAAAGAGTATGATAACTAATTTACCAAAAACATGTAGTTGATGGTCTATCCACTAAATTGCTAACAATTCTTGAATCGGCACTAACAAAATATGTAACTTTATTAACAAATCAAGTATTAACCACAGGGATAATCCGTGATAAACGAAGAATTGCAAAGGTCATCTCAGTCTATAGAAAGGTGAACCAAGCAGAGATGGAGTAATCGTATTCCATACTCGTAATACTTGTACTTGTACTTTCTGAGTAATCATACTTGTACTAGGGTATATTGGCCCAAAAAGCAAAGTAATCATACTGATACTTGAGTAGGTTACCAAAGTAATCGTATTTACGATTACTTCTCTCCATCCCTGGATCCATGAGTATAGGCCCATACCACTTCTACCAACTATTTCAAAAATACTTTTAAAATATTTGAACAATGATCATCTTATTTAAAGACTCTAACATTAAGTGGCACTAAAATTAATAGATAGAATAATAACCAAACAGGATAAAGATAAAATACCTATTAATGTTTATTTAGATCTTTCCAAATCCTTTGATACCATTGATCGTATTATTTTACTAGATAAATTGAAATGTCATGGTGTACATGGAACAAATCTTAACTTATTCAGCAGCTACCCAGAACTCATAAAAAATGCATGGAAATTAACAACATCAAATCAAATATGCTATCAACAACAACAGGTGTACCACAAGGTTTAATCATAGGACCACTATTTCTCATAGGACTATTATTATACATCAGTGATTTTGCACAAGACAGTAAAATGGTTATCTTTCTCATTTATGCTGACAATACAACCATATCAAGTACAGTGTACACTAAATATGTTCAGTAATAACAAAAATGAAAAAAGTTAGATTCTTTAATAAACAAAGAATTTGTAAGATAAATGAATGGCTCAAAATCAACAAAGTATCACTGTATGTACTAAAATCTAAATACATGACATTTCAAACAGCAAAGAAAAATAGAATAACAATTTATAGAAACACATTAACTGGAAAAAGCACACTGAAAACATATTCTAAAATAATCAGAATTTTAAACAAATTACCTCCTCTAGATAAAAAAATATTATTAAATTCATTAATAGAGCTACACGTTAAATAATGCATCATGGCATGGGGCTTTGAATGTAATAGAATAATAACTATGAGATACATAATCATGATAAAAAGCTTATCATAAAATATGCACTTATCAAAATAAACATGATTTTGCAAAGTCTTCGGCATAATTTGCAACAATTATAACATTCCTGAAATAGTCAAAGAAAAACTTAGCTCACATAGTTCACTGGGATTTGCCAAGTATGTGAAACTCTATATCTTGCCATATTATCAAGTAACGTGCACTAAGCAAAACATGTATGCAACATTTAGAATCAACAACCACCTATCAACTTTACACAGTATGACTATTTACAACACTGCAAACAATAAAAACATGTGCTGTGCAAAGGCATCTTTATAATGTTTTTGTTTGTTTCTGGAAGAATTTGTTTCAGATGATGTAATGATGTTGTAAATTAAGTTTCTAAAAAAAGGTGGCTCCTCGATAGTAACTAGCACGGTTTTAGGACTCTCCAGACCCTACCCTGTATTAGCAATTATATACACTACTACCATGTTTGCTGTGATTGTTTTATTTTGTATTGTTCCCGAATTGTTTGACAAGGATGTATGCAATGGTATGTGTGTATTTTTTGAAATACAAGTCAAATAATAGAACATTATTCGTCTTCAGCTGATAAAAAAACTGTTCTGATGCAGATTAAGATAACATTTACACACCTTGATAAGGGTAATACAATTATCTCCTTGAATTAAGGCCTACTCTATATATACATATACTACATGGCACAATTCCAACTTAAACGACCTAAGGTCAGGTATAACTTGTTATAAGTCATAAAGATGTCAAATTTGTGACAAAGAAGCATAGTGATATATCGGAAGCAAAAACATAGAATAACTCAATTATGACAAGTCACATGACCAAAACTGGCCACCAAAGATAAATATAATAGTGTATTTTTAAAACACAATTTTGTGGTTATTACTTATTACTGGATAAGTTGATATTTTGATAGCATGATTACAATACATTATGTATTAATCTGAACTAAAAGAAACAAGATCAGACAAATATTAAAACATATATATATCTTTTATATACAAATGTTACAAAAACACATAATCACCGTGGACAAAACATGCTACGTCTCTCTAAATAACATTTTCATTCATTTCAGTTTCTTCATCTTATGTAACTTCAACACTATGCCAATTTTCATCAGCATCAGTCAACAACCTTTCTATATATCTTGTCATATATTGACATGCATGGCTAAACAAATGGAGAAAACAGAGTTCAAATCCTTGGTACATATTTTACTACATATCGTCTGACAACACTATTTCACTTACAAAAGCTCCAGTTTCACAGCTACCATCACCTAGTACTTGTACCAGCATGCCTCCTCTTTCTACATCTCTTGGCTGCTTCTGTTACTTGCTTTTCAGCTGATATCAACTGTTTTCAGTCAATGGCAGCACCCTGCTCGAGATGCAAGTTGAAGTTTTCGCCACAAGTGTTTTTCAAGTTCATGATAGCACCACATGCCCTGCATATGTAAAGAGTACTCTAGTTGCAAGGCCTGCACCAAACTGTTACATCATACCCACTGTGCTGCCATGTGGGACAAGGAAATTGTTCGACAAACTTCATGAGCGGTCGAGTTTCAAATAACCGATATCCATTCAGTGGCTCATCACCAATGGCTGGTTCAGGCTGCAGAACACCGGGCTTCTGAGCTGACGAGCTCCTTGGCAGTTCCGATCCAGTGGTGGCCAATGATCCTGTATATCGATTGCCATGAAATATTCGGGGGGGGGGGGGGGGCGTGGGGCGACCACTCCTGTGTTTTGATGATATATGTACCTGAAATATATTTAAATAAACATGGTTATAAAATGTGAGATATACATTAGATTATGTGGGTTTCTAGCTATTTAGAAAACATTTTGAAAAGTACACAAGACAAGTACCACATTTTAGTTTATTTAGTCCAGGTCTGTCCTACATGATTAGAGAATGCCAATGTGATTTAATAATTATGGGTTCTAGTTTAAATGACATTAATTGATTAAACTATAAACCCATCAAGATAATATTTTAAGTTAAAAATGACTACGTAAGGGACTGGCAGTGTCATTTGCAGCAATACATCAGCAAGCAATAAATAGCCAATATGAATATCAACTCGGTCCCAGTCCAGACAAAATACTACAACTTCACGTTACATCGTCTGCATGTTTATACCATTTATTCAACACTTTTAGTATATAAGGAATTCCTATACATACCTGAAGATGATTGTCAATCCAATGTATGATAGTTAACTAAATGATCACTGTATCTTATACTTAAAGTAAAAAACGAACAAAGCAAAATAAATGTTCTACTACTGTTTACAGCGAGTTGCCAGAGCAGGAAGTAATCCAAAGCCACGCCTCGATATAAGCTCGACTCTGATTAGTTCATTCACGCACTCGATGTACAAACAACCAAGCTTTCGTATTTGTAATAACAATCATATTTTAGGGGGTTAATATACCTGACCTAATGCTGAAATATTTATCGAGAAATCGCCGCTCTTCGGAAACACAAACAAACTCGCACCACGATAACGCCGACGATGTGCAAAGAATGTGGCGATAAACTCTGCCCAGGGTCAAGGTCACGTACAACAGCGATGCCGATGGATAAAATATATTTCGCAACGAAATATCATATTGCTAACTTTTTTATTTCTTCGTGGAATACTACTAAACTTGCACACCACATAGACAGTTAATACTATATACTTCATGCAAAAGTTGGGCTTAACATATATGGTAAAATAATGCAATTGGAGGGTTTTTAGACCAGGTGCAAAATGGTTGGGATGCAAAAAAACGAAAATATTTAACTCTACATTACTGTCAAAATAAGAAACTTTTTAGGAAAACGACTTATTTTCAACATTTTGAAGAAGTGTACCACGCATATACATAATTAAAACACACCAAACATGTTTTTCATAATTATGAAAGGCTTTGATTTTTTTGGACCCGGGCACCGGGTCCAAAATGTAAAAGTGGTCCAAAATAGTCGCAAGATTGGTTCAAAACGGTCGGTTTAGTATAAATATATATATATATATATATATATATATATATATATATATATATATATATATATATATATATATATATATATATATATATATATATATATATATATATATATAGTAACCTGCAGCTGCACAGGTCATTCAATGTATTTGAGTTTACAGAATAATACATTTATTAATTATTTAACTAGATTATTTAATTATAACAAGATTAATTATATTGCAATAATCCTGATGTGTAACATAGCAAACATTTTATTTTCATATCACATTTATTTAATGATGTCAGCGGTACAAGAAACTGCTCTTAATGCTATTCAGGCTATATTAAATATATTAAATAAGGTTTAACCTAATATATAGCACATGTCCATGGCATGTCTGGCTCACGGCGGTAATCGTGTATCAGTAAATGTGAGATCTAAATGTATCGGGAATTGTGTAACTGTAAATCTTAGAAGTAAACTTATTTAAAACACCGCGTCGTAATGGCGCCCTCTACTGACCATTCTGTTATACCGACTTCAGCAGCCGACAGTTGTTATTATGAAAACATCCTAACGTTTGAATTCTGAGGATGGGTGTCTTCTAAGTATAGTATTTTCTAAGCTCTAGAGCTAATCCAACAATGGTGCTTTTCCTTAGTATTTAAAAAGAAGAAATGGAATATGGTATTTTAGCAAAACTACCTAAAAATACAATGTTCATAAGTATGGGAACGCAACAACAGTTTTCTTCGTTGTACTTTTGCAACTTTGCACTAAACACAGTGCAGTGTTGTCCTTTTATAACCTTTAATTATAGTTATCTTTAATGCGACACGTCACATAGACATGTTAGATACAGTGATTAGTAAAGTGACTAAATGTCCTTTACATGTCATGTGATTTTAATATGTCATATGAACAGGTTTGATCATGTCATGAAATACCCGCTGCATCGTTGACTTTGTCTCTACACGTCTTCTATGTTTAAATACTTTTTGTTCCAGGACTGAATGACGTCATGAGTGTCTCCATTGTTGCCTTCAACTCCCCACGGTGGGGAAACCATTTGAGTGTGACACCAACTCTCCGTGGACGGGGTACCATACGAATGTCAGTTCATCTCTCCGTTTTGGGAAAACCGTTCGATTGTCACATCAATCCACGTGGTGGGGACACTATTTGACTCTCACATCAGCTCCCCGTGGTGGGGACACCAATCGAGTGTGACAACAACTCTCCGTGCTGGGGGACCCATTTGAGTGTCACATCATCTCTACAATGTGGAGAATCCGTTCGAATGTCATATCAATCCACGTGGTAGGGACAGCAGTCGTGTGTCACATCTATCCACATCACGATCTCTGTCACAATAGTGAAGAAATATTCTGATACGATGCATACTAATTACATGAACTTGTAAACGTTTGCAGATTCACAGTAGTGACAACGTTAATGACTCCTAATGGGGAGAAACCCTACACTTGTGATAACTTGATGCACAGTTCTCAACAACTGGTCAATTGAAGACACATGCCCATATACATACTTGGGAAAAACCCAACAAATGTGATACCTATCGGATATATTTCACTGTAATTTCCAGTCATATGTCGTGATTATATATATATGATTTGTCGCGCCTAGCCGGCTGCATGCATACGTCGCTCTTGATATTTTTCTATTTTTAGTACGTTTCTGTGTTTACATCGACGCTGATTTTTACTACATATACGCATAAACCAGCGAAGATCACATGAAGTCATCGCGCCGTCACCAAGAACGCCGTATGTGTGTGTTTTTACTGATCTTTAAAAACTGGTTTTATCCTACACTGTCTATAGACACTTCCGGCGGCTCAGTGGACCATAAACCGCTTGCGCAATCATGTCTACCTACACGTATTCGGCATGCTAATTGTTTCGTCGCTCTTGTTCGTCACGCATGAATGCCACTACATGGAGGACCTTAGTTGCTCTTGGCTTTGCTGCCAGGTTACCAACGAGGCGTGGCTGCCGGGGCGGCACTCGGAAACAAAGGGCAATTGCACCAGTGGTCGGATGTCGACCACTCGTGCATTGCACGCAATCCACCACCACCAGCATGAACACAACAGCGTCGTCTCTGAATGACAACAGTGACACATCAACACAACAACAAATTCCCAAGAAAGGTTCATCATTCATTAAGATTCTTTCAATGAACTGTAACAGTATTAAGGGAAATACTAAGAACTGTGAGTTTCGTGCGTTACTACACCAATACGACCCACATGTCATTCTGGGATGTGAGTCAAAAATTGACATTACATTCCCGACTTACAGCCTCTTCCCTTCTCATTACACGGAAGTACATCGGAAGGACCGTACCAAACACGGTGGCGGAGTGTTTTGTGCAATAAGGGGAGATGTCCTGGCTACAGAGGAGAATGACTTAAATAAAGACAATGAATGTGTGTGGAGTTCCATCCAACTTCCACAATCGCAGAAACTATACTTGGGCTCTTTCTATCGACCACCAGGAGCCCCACTAGAACATCTGGAGCACCTAGAAGAGTCCCTAACAGAACTGCACACCAAATGTATGCGTAGACACCCACACGCTATAATCGCCGGCGATTTCAATGTTGGAGACATAGCATGGGACACAGACGAAGTGTCAGCGACCTGTGGTAGTGCAAACGCCAGGAAACTTGTAGCCATCAAAGAACAATTTAGCCTTACTCAGCATCAACGAGAAATTACACGACCTTCATCGAATGCTGTGCTGGGCCTGGTTTTTAGCACAAACCCAAACCTCGTTTCTCGGATTGAAGTGGTCCCTGGGATGAGCGATCATCTTGCGGTACTCACTACACTTGATGTCCGTCCCAAACAGCACTCAAACAAGCTCTCACACACGGTGTACAAATACAAATCTGCAAACTTTGAGGGCCTAAGGGCAGACATGGCGGCTTACGCAGCGATGTTTTTAATGGAAAATCCAACATCTAGAACAACAGAGGAGAACTGGAAATCATTCAAGAGTGCATTACATCAAGCCATCGTTAAACACGTTCCAACGACAATGTCCAAAACTAAACGACACCTGCCCTGGATCACACGGAACATCAAGTGTGAAATTCGGAAGAAAGACAGGCAGTATCGCAAAGCAAGAAAGTCAAAAAAGCACGAAGACTGGTCAGCCTACCGTATAAAACGGCAACAGTTACAGAAACTATTGAGATCTGCTCATGATGACTACATCAGAAATGTGATTGGAGCGAGCCTGCTTGACAGAGGAAACCAAAAGAAATTTTGGTCCTTTGTCAAACTCAATAGAACTGACAACGGTGGTATCCCTATACTCTCTGATACAAATGGCCTCCACATTACAAACCAAGCTAAGGCAGAGTGTTTAAACACGCAGTTTGTGTCAGTCTTCACCAGTGATGATGGTAAACACTTGCCTGACAAAGGACTGTCTCCCTACCGTGAGATGGACACCATACAGTTCACACAACCCGGAATTGAAATTTTACTAAAGAGCATTGACCAAACGAAAGCTACTGGCCCAGATGAGCTACCAGCAAGGATACTGAAGGAGACTGCCAAAGAGATTCTTGGTGTACTGTCTGTGATCTTTCAACAATCCTATGAGGAAGGAACTGTCCCATCCGACTGGTTAACAGCACGAATATCTGCAATATATAAGAAAGGTGACAAGGCCAATCCATCAAACTACAGACCAGTGTCACTCACATGCATAACATGCAAAATTATGGAGCATATTGTATGCAGCCAGATTGGTCGTCACCTAGATCACAACAATATACTGCATCCAAATCAACATGGCTTCCGAAAGAGTTTATCTTGCGAGACGCAACTTGTTGATACCATACACGAACTAGCTTATTCAATTAATCAAAAGACGCAAACAGATGTCATCTTTCTGGACTTCAGTAAGGCATTTGACAAAGTATTACATGATAAACGTCTGCATAAGATCCGTTACTATGGGATAGGCGGAAAGACCAATACATGGATCAGTGCATTCCTGTGTTCTCGCAGTCAACAAGTTGTCGTCAACGGACAAACATCGCAGTCAGCTGGTGTACTCTCGGGAGTCCCACAAGGAAGTGTGTTGGGCCTTATGTTGTTTTTAATGTACACCAACGACATCGCGGAAGGAGTGACTTCGCAAATGCGCATGTTCGCTGACGACAGTATTGTTTACCGTCAGATACATACTCCCGCTGACCATTTCACACTTGCGTCTGACCTGGACAAACTTCTCTCATGGGCAAAGACATGGCAGATGGATTTTAATGTGTCAAAGTGTGCCGTCTTATCGGTTACTACCAAGAGGAACATATCAACCTATAACTACTTCATGGGGAGCCAACAAATACCACAGACTGACAACCAGGACTACCTGGGGGGTTACCATCAACACAAAATTATCGTGGCAACCACATATCAACAAAGTCCAGAACAAAGCCAGCAAGACACTTGGCTTACTCAAAAGAACACTGCATGCGGCGCCACCGCAAGTGAGACAAACAGCATACGACGTACTCGTGCGACCAACAGTCGAGTTTGCCACATGCGCCTGGGCACCTCACACAAAGACAGGCATTCAGACAATAGAGCGCGTACAAAGATCCGCTGCGCGGTTTGTCACCGGTGATTACCGCAGAACGTCAACTGTCAGTGATATGTGCACTAACCTGATGTGGAACTCCTTGTACACACGAAGGCGGATAAGAGATGCAACAATGTTTTTTTAAATTCATCACGGACTAATGCACATCAGCTTGCCTGTCATCATCACCACAGCAGATGCGCGCACCAGACGCCAACACAAGCACAAACTACGAACCCTACCTGCCACTTGCACGCCCTACCAGCAGTCATTCTAAGTACGCTGTATTCCACTGTGGAACGCACTTACCGAGGAAGCTGTCACCGCATCTACCACAGAAGTATTCCAGAGAGCCGCCATCCCAGTCATTCAGACATTGACATTATAATAGATTGTTTTAATGTTAATCATGGACTGCCTGCTTTTTTAATGTACTATTAATTTTATTGATCTATTTATTCTAATATTAAACTGATTATTTTTATATATTTATTATATTTATCTTATTAATTTATTCATCGTTTTAATGTACAGTTAACTGGATTTATCTATTGTCATATTTATTTTATTAACTTATTATTTTAGCGCACATTATTTTAACCACAACTGCAGGATAGTGATATATCACTTTTAAGCAGTATAACACTTGAAGACTTGAAGACTTGAAGATGTCAATATGCACATTGGAAGGAAACCCCACAAATGTGATACATGTGGAGCACGATTCTCATCAAATAGTAATTTGATGACACATGTTCGTATCCACACTGGGGA
Organism: Oasisia sp. SBJ-2009; assembly: GCA_964017155.1. Classification (NCBI taxonomy): domain Eukaryota; kingdom Metazoa; phylum Annelida; class Polychaeta; order Sabellida; family Siboglinidae; genus Oasisia; species Oasisia sp. SBJ-2009. The sequence continues at coordinate 10,924,068 of OZ024861.1, forward strand.
GAAACCGTACAAATGTGATACCTGTGGAGCACAATTCTCAATAAGTGGTGATTTGAAGAAACATGTCCGTATCCACACTGGGGAAAACCCTACAAATGTGATACGTGCGATTCACAATTCTCAACAAGTCATGATTTGAAGAGACATGTCCGTATCCACACTGGTGAGAAACCTTACAAATGTGATACCTGTGGTGCAACATTTTCAACAGGTGGTGATTTGAAGAAACACGTCCGTATTCACACTGGGGAGAAACCCTACAAATGTGATACTTGTGGTGCACATTTATCAAGAAATGATCATTTGAAGAGACATGTTGTCCTCGTCCACATATCCACAATCCCTGTAAATATATGCTGAAGTAACTTTATTTAACTGTTTGAGCCATACGTTAGTTAGTTAATGCGCAAGAAAATACCAATCAACTTAAATGAACATATTTACTACATATAATTATGAATACAATTGACCTGACTTCTGGTCAAACTAAGACCACTGACGTTATGTCTAGACGCATGTGTTTGTATTAGTTGTATTAGTTTGTGAACTGGACTTTGTACATGTAGACGAGTGGTCATGACCCGTGAGAAACGAATTAAAAAAGATATGTCATCCTCATCTACTCTTCACCTGTTACAGTCCCTATAAATAAATACTGCGTTAACAAATTTGTCAACGACTGTGCAATTTGCTACAAAGAATCTTTGGATTCGCTTGTTGGTAATGAGATTTGAAAGTACAACTTAAAATCATCGCTGTAAATATATAGTATATAGCTTATGTCTTTAATTAATACGACTCTGCATATCTATTTAAACCGTCTCTTGGTGAAATTGTTTCGTGATATAACTTGTGGAGCCTGTTTATGTAGTTTCTATTAAGGTATAATGTTTTTGTACTTGTGGATATACAATATACAGTAATACTTCTTCCAACATAATTGCAGACAGAAAGAGGCACACATTTAATTAACTGTGCATCTCATACAGCTGGAATAAAAAAATATGCAGCACAATGCCACAGGAAGTGTAACTTCCTCCATTAGCCAATACCTGCACATATCTTTATTCCTTCACTTACGCAGTCCATTGCTTCCCAGCTACCAGTAAGTGACGCATGTATTTAGCAAAGGTAAAATAATTGGTAGAATTATCTTTTTCCTGTGGAAACCATACCATAGGCACCAATGCATGTTGCATCACGGGAAGGTGTAAGAACAGGGGCGTACGCAGGGACTTTGTTCATTGCCTAGAACTTCCCACAAATCAATGGCATTGTTTAATGAGTGAGAACATGCAACACCCAGGTGCACAGTAATATCCATCTGCAAACTTCATCAGCATTTTAATCCTGGGTATTCCCCTGAAGTTGTCATTATAAAAAAAAGTCAGTCCAATTTGAATGATATTACCATGAACTCATAGAGTACTTATTCAACAGAGACAATAAATTCAAGATGGCGGCAATTGTTAAGGTGGCCGCCATTGTCTGGCCCTAAAATAGTGTTTCACTACACAATTCGTTAGAGTAATCCAATTTGAATTATCTTACCATCAAATCATTATAATGTTGGATACGTAAAAGCTGATGTTATATACATCTATCGTCTAGCATGCTTCCTGTTGTCACTTTCACATATTTCATTAAAATATGACAAAAAAAGTTAACTGTTTCGTGGCATACACCTAATAGAGTTAATATAAAGTAACAATTTCCACATATACTCAATTTGTTAACGCCAGCGGTTTACCAGAAAAATATTTTTAACACCCAGCCATCCAAATACTATGCGCTACCCCATCTTAGACGAAGAATGACGTCACGACGGTGATCGAGGCGCTCTCCACGTAGATTCCCTGCATGGGGTTTGGCTGTTGTCATGAAATGGCTGCAACTCGGCAACGCGCGTAACATGCTGATGACGGTAAATATAAAGTTGTCTATTATTGTTATCGCTGAAATCATCCCATCAACTGATGATAGATGTCTACTTCAAAGCATTTCTCCTCAAAATGGACCGAGCAAAGTGAACTGTACTTGGACTCCAAACAGTACGCCCGCAAATCACCAATGTGAATCCATTGCTTCAATACTACCGGTTGTTTCAACTATAATTGCAACCGTATGCCGAACAGTAAGGCATAATTACTAACGTTTACCATAGATTTAACCACAGATTTAGATATACGTCTATAAGCAGCTGGTAGATGTCACGCCAACTGAACGAACTGTCGAAGACTCGAAGTTGTTGACCCTTAACAACGTCAGAGATACAGCCTAAATTCCCCTGTGCAATCTGTAAAAAAAGCAGCAAGGTGGGACCAGCGAGCGACTTGCTGCGACCACTGCAATTCATGGTACCATGTAGACTGCATGGGAATGTCAACAATAGCATATAATGCCCTCCAAAATAGTCAAGTCTCATGGATTTGCTGCCAGTGCGGTATCCCCAACTTCGCCAGTTCACTCTTCTCAAATTCTACCCTAGAGCTAACAAACAGCTTTTCAGTTCTATCAGACATCTCCACTTCTGATTGCAGCGAACCACTAAGCCCACCTCTAGCCACGTCTTCTCCATACAAACAAAGGGATAATACCAAAAACAATAATTTGAATAACACAAGATCAGGTAAAAGTAAAACAGATAAAACTAAGAAACACACCCAGGAAGCACCTACTAGTACTAAAAGACAATCCATAAAAACCATGGTAATAAACTTTTGTAGCATCAGAAATAAAATTTCAGACCTTGCTGTTTGCATAGAAAACTACAACCCCCGACATAATCATTGGCACTGAAACACACCTCGACAGCTCAGTTAACAGCAGTGAACTGTTCCCTCCCAACTACTCAGTTATCCGTAAAGACAGAGACTTTGACAACTCCAAAGGAGGGGTCCTGATAGCACTAAAATCTGACCTAATAGGAACCCACAGAACAGACCTCAATAGCAACTGCGAAATAATCTGGGTTACAATCAAAATTCAAGGAACGAAATACATTACAATAGGTGCATTCTATAGATCACCCCAATTTGGCAACACAAGTGAATATATGCATGAACTACGAGAATCTATCAACAAAATTAAACACTCAAATAAGGAACACATATGGCTAGGAGGAGATTTCAATCTTCCCGATATAGACTGGGATATACTCAGCCCCAAACCAGGTGGAACTGCCCCCGGACTATCTAAAATCCTACTAGAAATCTCAAATGACTTTGGACTGGAACAAATAGTACGTGAACCCACTAGAATAAATAACACCTTGGACTTGTTCTTCACAACTAACCCTACCCTTGTTGAACGATCAACAATAGTACCAGGAATAAGTGACCATGACGGAATCCCAATAATCATAACCAGCTGCAAACCCAGAGTCATCAAGCAAAAACCACGCAAAATATACATGTACCATAAAGCCAATACCCAAGCACTAAAAGAAGATCTGCTCAAATGGAGCAACAATTTTGCAACCAAGGATATGTCCACAAAAACAGTTGACGAAATGTATACTGAATTCCAAACTGCCCTTAATTCAGCAATGAACTCTCACATACCGACGAAGATAATAACAAAACGTAACCAAACACCATGGATAAATAGACGTATAAAACGACTGCACAAACGTAAACAAAGAGCCTTTAACACCCATAAAATACACAGAAACCAAGCCAGTCACGAACAATTTTGTAAGGCACGCAAAAATGCACACACAGAAACAAGAAAGGCCCACAGACGGTATATTGCATCAATCTGTTCAGACTCAGCAAAACGATTCTGGTCCTACATCAAAAACTTAAAAGTAGATACCATTGGAATACCAACCCTAACTAAAGACCACCAGACAGAATCAGACAGTAAACGTAAAGCAGAGATCCTCAGTGACCAATTCAAATCAGTATTCACAAAAGAAAACACCAACTTTCCCAAAGAACCATACTCAAACGTACCAGCTATGCCATTACCATCACAGCAAAGGGAGACGCCAAATTACTAAACGAATTAAAAACAAACAAATCAACAGGACCCGATGACGTACCAGCAAGAATATTACAACTTGCTGCCAATGAATTAGCTCCAGCCCTTACAGTAATCTTCCAAAAATCAATCACCACAGGTGAACTTCCCATCTCATGGCTGCAAGCCAACATCACCCCAATCTTTAAGAAGGGAGATCGAACTCTTCCATCAAATTACCGTCCCATCTCCCTAACTTCAATATGTTGCAAACTCCTTGAACACATTATCTACTCCAACATAATGGACCACCTTGACCTGCAATCAATTTTATCTGACAAACAACATGGCTTCTGCAGTAAACACTCGACTGAAACCCAGTTAATACTCACAACACATGACCTATCCAAATCTCTAAATAATAAATCACAAATAGACATGATCATAATGGATTTCTCAAAAGCATTCGACACTGTCCCTCATAACCGGCTCCTAAACAAATTAAAAAGATATGGCATCAACAACAAAATACATGCCTGGATTTCAAAATTCCTTACATGCCGTGATCAGAGAGTGGTGGTCAGTGGTGCACATTCCCCCTGGACCCATGTTGAGTCTGGAGTACCACAAGGCACGGTACTAGGCCCTCTTCTCTTCCTAATATACATCAACGATTTACCTAACAATATCCACTGCACAGTCCGTCTGTTTGCAGATGACTGTGTCCTGTACAGAGAAATTAACAACCAATTAGATTCACAAGAACAACAGAAAGACCTAGATGAACTAACTAAATGGGAACATGACTGGCAAATGAACTTTAACCCTGACAAATGCTTTGTGATGAGACTAACTCATGCAAGAAATATAAAACAATTTGATTACACCCTAGGAAAAACAACACTACAAGAAACAGATAGCCACTCATACCTAGGAATATGCATCACCAAAGATTTAAACTGGAACAAACATATACATCAGATAACAGCCTCAGCAAACCGCACCCTAGCATTCATCAGACGCAACCTCCACTCATGCCCCATAAACATCAAAACAACAGCCTACAAAACCCTAGTCAGACCACTCTTAGAATACTCATCCTCAGTATGGGACCCCCACACCCAGACCCTTATAAACCAAATAGAAATGGTTCAAAGACGCGCAGCCCGTTTCTGTCTCAACGACTATACATCTAGAGAAGCGGGCTGTGTGTCAGAAATGATAAACAAATTACAACTACATCAATTAAAAACCAGACGAACAAACAGACGCCTCACCATACTCCACAAAGCCATCTATGGACACCTATCCTTGTCTGTCAATAACCTCCTCCAGCCCGTACAACGCCTATCAAGACATTTAAACAATAAAGCTTTCAACAACATTCATGCCAGCAAGAACTGCTATAAATATTCATATTTCCCTAGAACAATAAGAGACTGGAATTCCCTGCCAGATGCAATAGTTAACATTTCTAAACCACAACATTTCAAACAAGCCTTAATACACGACTAACAACCCAACAGCATGCGCACCCAACCCTGACCGTTTGACTCCACCAGGAGTGTTGGCCAGTATTCAAGACAAGATATAGAATGCCGCGCGCTGAATGGCCAAGCCAAGTTAACCCTTCACCTATGGCGGCGTCTAGACCATCGTGGATTTCGTCAGAATTTTAGACTTTAAAGTCACATTCTGAGCAAACCGCTGACGTTCAAAAATTGAGTATATGTAGAAATTGTTACTTTGTATATACTCTATTAGGTGTATGACACGAAACCGTAGCCTTTTTTTTGTTCTTTAAAAAAAACGTTGCTTATTCCCCAAGCGAAGTTGAGGGGCTTAAAAGTGCTGCCACCTCACGGAGTCTGGATAACTGAGGCTATTGAAAACCTACCAGACTTGAAAACCATAACTTGGTCTTGGATAAGGCAAGATTATTTTACAACGTCGTTAGAAATCACCTATACTATAGTAAGTATTATTTACATGTAGTGGACATCCCATCCCGCAAGCAGCTTTCAGAATATGCTAACCATGTTTAGGACGATTTCTGTATTTCGAATGAACTTTTGTTTGTGTGGACTTTGTTCGAGCGATAATGTAGGAACTTGATTTGGACTATGCATATATATGATCCACGGGGACCCTATCAATAGTTCATGCCTTTCCGAAGAGCCAGTATTCGCAGAGCAGTGACGGCACTGCTCTGCGAATTTGTGAAAGACTTACAGTATTCTGAGAGAAGGTCAGAAAGAGTTGCAATGCGGGCATGTTGTTATAGTAATAGTAATAACTTTGTAGACATTAAAAATAATAAAATCCAAAAGTAAAACTCTGTCCAGTAGAGTTGATAACAGTAGCTAACAATAAGAAATAAATTAATAAAATTACAATTAAAAACGTATAGCTATCTCATTGTTGTATGGAACTGAACTAGAGAAAATTAAATCAAGAGTGGCATTGTTATAATTTATATTATCAGGCTATTATGCACTAAATAATGTAGTCAAGAAATATATTTATATATGAGGAGTAGAACTTCGGCATTTATTTTACTAGACAACAGGAATAGTAAAGTCAAAAATGTACTAGTTGGCCAAAATATAAAACAACCCAAACTTAGGTCATTACACTTTGATTTTCAACTAAAAAACAGTGTAAGTTGCAACCCTGGTAAATTAACGGCCTATGGACGTTACGTCCCAAGTCACATATGTCCTAGACAATATGTCCTAAATATATTTGTAGAACATTTCAAGTCCATTGCATATTTTAACTGTTACTTAGCATCTTGTTTTTGGGACATATCGTCCACAATATTTGGGACATAAGTGACTTGGGACATAACGCCTATAACTCAAACTAACAATGCACTTTTCATAAAAGTAACATATAAATAATACAGATATATAAAAAATTATTAATGAAAAAGTTAAGATAATTTTTTAATCTGTGTTAAGGACCCATGATCTCCTAAAATCTGTTTTCGTTATTTTTCAACTTAGCTTATTGAAATTATAGGGTAACATCATTTATATATAAAAACAATTTTACACATTTATTAGTTGCGCACTGGGACTTGTGCACTGGGACTGGATTTAGTTACATTCCCCCAGTCTGTAGATGGGTTAGGGTCACTGTGAGTACAAACACTTGATTGACCACTGTAGGGTGGGGTGGGTGACACACTGACTGACCTTTACTAGACAACCGGACTAGTTATTAGGCAGGTTTACTAGTCCACCCTTATCTTTGCTAGTGTACGGACTAGTGGGTAGTTCTACCCCTGTATATAAAAGAGTGAAAGGTCATAGTCACATAAATGCATACTATGAATCTATATATCTGTCAAGGACGGACAGAACTCGAGCGATCACACGTTCAACAATTCATCTTTATTGCAAGAATACAGAAAAACCCTGTAACAACCATAAAGGCAAGTTCTTATATAGCGCAGTATCCAGTCCTCAGGACCGTTCAAAGCGCTTTATCCTTTACTTCCCTGACAGACCTGTTCACTCAGACACCATCTCGGCTTCTCTGGGATGCATCCAGCCATATGCTACAATTAATGCGCGAAGGCTGCTCGTACACATATCCATCACTGTCTATAGCCAGGTACTCATTTATTCAGCTGAGTGAACTGGAGCAATGTAGAGTGAAAAAACTTGCCCAAGGTTTTAACACCGCAGCCAGGATTCGAACCCGGGTTCTCGTAGTCGAGAGTCTGATGCTCTACCCCTGAGCCACTGCGCTCTACAATCACCCATAGATCACAGTGAGCACAGGCATCATTACATACAGTACAATGTACAACGATATCATATAGGAAGATCCATCTCTGCACACACTACTTAAGTTCAATACTTAAACCAACAAGCCAACACTGGCAATTAACTGAATCAATAATGCAAAACCTATGTATTGCATTAAGTAATTGAGGACCTCACTGAAAAGAAATCTAGTGTATATTTTAATGTATACTGTATTTAACTGAGCCATCCTGAATAAATATATTATATCAATTAATTGTGGTTTGGTGGCAATATCACACCACAACATACACATTGTTATATCATTATTTCAAGAACACGTGTTAACCACAAAATGACCATAGCTGCATGGCATCCTACGCCATGGCATGACACTTGAACAGATTTATGCAAGGCGCACCTCATACACAAGAACAAAAGTAGCTTATTGACAACAAGTACCTGCCCACTGCCAGATATCAGGTATCAAACGTAGTAGACAGAATAATAAATTACTTAATTAATTAATATAAGTTATAACTAGATTAAAAGAAGATTAATTATATTACGATACTCCTGATGTGTAATAGAGCAAACATTTTATTTTCTTATCACAGTTATTTACCGATGTCAGCGGTACAATAAACTGCTCAGCCTCTTAATGCAATTGAGGCTATATTAAATATATAAAATTAGTTTTAACCTAATATATAGCACATGTCCATGGCATGTCTGGCTCACGTCGGTAATTGTGTATCAGTAAATGTTAGATCTAAACGTATCGGGAATTGTGTAACTGTAAATCTTAGAAGTAAACTTATTTAAAACACCGCGTCATAATGGCGCCCTCTACTGACCATTCTGTTATACCGACTTCAGCAGCCGACAGTTGTTATTAGGAAAACATCCTAACGTTTGAATTCTGAGAGTGGGTGTCTTCTAAGCTATAGTATTTTCTAAGTGTAGTATCTTCTAAACTCTAGAGCTAATCCAACAATGGTGCTTTTCTTTAGGTATTTGAAAAGAAGAAATGGATATGCATGAAATGCAAAACTAATAAAAATACAATGTTCACAAATATGGGAATGCAACAACAGTTTTCTTCGTTGTAACTTTCGCAACTTTACACTAAATACGCTTCAGTGTCCTTTTTTATCAATAGCTTATTATAATTATCTTTAATGGGAATGGGATACGTCGCATTGATATGTTAGATACAGTGATTAGTAAAGTTACATGTCATGTGACCTTTTATATGTCATATGAACAGTTTTGATCTTGTCATGGTATCCACTGCATCATTAACTTTGTCTCTACACGTCTTCTATGTTTAAATACTTTTTGTTCCAGGACTGAATGACGTCACACGTGTCTTGTTGTCTTCAACTCCCCATGGTGGGGAAACCATTTGAGTGTCACATCAGCTCCCCGTGGTGGGGACACCATTGAAGTGTCACACCAACTCTTCGTGGTGAGGGAGCCATTCGAGTGTCACATCAGCTCTCCAATGTGGAGAAACCGTTCGAGTGTCATACGTGGTAGGGACAGCAGTCGAGTGTCACATCTATCCACATCATGATCTTTGACACGAGGCATACTAATTACATGAACTTGTAAACGTGTGCAGATTCACAGTGGTGACAACGTTAATGACTCCTACTGGGGAGAAATCCTACAAATTTGATAACTTGGTGCACAGTTCCCAACAACTGGTCAAGTGAAGACACATTCCCATATCCATACTTGGGAGAAACCCAACAAATGTGATACCTATCGGGAACATTTCACTGTAATTTCCAGTCATATGTCATTATGCACACTGGGAAGAAACTCCACAAATGTGATACCTGTGGAGCACAATTCTCAGCAAGAGGTAATTTGAAAACACATGTCCGTATCCACACTGGGGAGAAACCCTACAAATGTGATACCTGTGGAGCACAATTCTCAGCAAGAGGTAATTTGAAAACACATGTCCGTATCCACACTGGGAAGAAACCCCACAAATGTGATACATGCGATGCACAATTCTCAACAAAAGTTAATTTGAAGACACATGTCCGTATCCACACTGGGGAGAAACCCTACAAATGTGACACGTGTGATTCACAATTCTCAACAAGTGGTTATTTGAAGATACACATCCGTATCCACACTGGGGAGAAACCTTATAAATGTGATACATGTGGTGCAACATTTTCAAGAAGTAGTAGTTTGAAGACACATGGCCATATCCACACTGGGGAAAAAACCTACAAATGTGATACGTGTGGTAAACAATTCTCAACAAGTGGTTATTTGAAAATACACATCCGTATCCACACTGGGGAGAAACCTTACAAATGTGATGACTGTGGTGCAACATTTTCAAGAAGTAGTAATTTGAAGACACATGTCCGTATCCACACTGGGGAAAAACCCTACAAATGTGATACGTGCGATTCACAATTCTCAACAAGTCGTGATTTGAAGAGACATGTCCGTATCCACACTGGGGAAAAACCTTACAAATGTGATACCTGTGGTGCAACATTTTCAAGAAGTAGTGTTTTGAAGACACATGTCCGTGTCCACACTGGGGAAAAACCCTTCAAATGTTATACCTGTGGTGCAACATTTTCAAGAAGTAGTGATTTGAAGACACATGGCCGTATCCACACTGGGGAAAAACCCTACAAATGTAATACGTGTGGTTCACAATTCTCAAGAAGGGGTTATTTGAAGATACACATCCGTATCCACACTGGGGAGAAACCTTACAAATGTGATAACTGTGGTGCAACATTTTCAAGAAGTAGTCATTTGAAGACACATGTCCGTATCCACACTGGGGAAAAACCCTATAAATGTGATACGTGCGATTCACAATTCTCAACAAGTCGTGATTTGAAGAGACATGTCCGTATCCACACTGGGGAAAAACCTTACAAATGTGATACCTGTGGCGCAACATTTTCAAGAAATAGTGTTTTGAAGACACATGTCCGTATCCACACTGGGGGAAAACCCTACAAATGTGATACGTGCGATTCACAATTCTCAACAAGTCGTGATTTGAAGAGACATGTCCGTATCCACACTGGGGAGAAACCCTACAAATGTGATACCTGTGGTGCAACATTTTCAACAAGTCATAATTTGAAGACACATGTCCGTATCCACACTGGGGAGAAACCCTATAAATGTCATACCTGTGGAGCACAGTTCTCAAGAAATGATTATTTGAAAGCACATGTACGTATCCACACTTAGAGAAACCCTGTACATGTGATACAAGTGGAGCATAATTCTCAACTAATGGCCAATTCAAGATACATGTCCGTATCCACACTAGGGGGAAACCTTATAAATGTGATACGTGTGATTCACAATTCTCAACAAGTAGTGATTTGTATCAACACAAGGGAACAACCCTACAAATATGATACGTGCGATTCACAATTCTCAACAAGTGGTGATTTGAAGAAACACGTCCGTATCCACACTGGGGAGAAACCCTACAAATGTGATACTTGTGGTGCCCCATTCTCAAGAAATGGTCAACTAAAGAGACACGTTGTCCTTGTCCACAGATCATGAAGTGTCACAATCCCTGTAAATAAATGCTGATGTAACTTTATTTAACTGTTTGAGCCATACGTTTGTAGTGTGGGTGCAATAGAAAAGACCAGTCACCGGAAATGAATAGGTTTACTACATATAATTGTGAATACAATTGACCTGACTTCTGGTAAAACTAAGAACATTGACGTTATGTCTAAGCGCATGTGTTTGTATTAGTTTTTGAACTGGCCTTTGTACATGTAGACGAGTGCTCATGACCCGTGAGAAACGAATTAAAAAAGATTTGTTATCCTCATCTACTCTTCACCTGTTATAGTCCCTAGAAATCAATACTGCGTTAACTTTACAAATTTGTCAACAACTGTGCTAATTTTTGGAGTCGCTCGTTGGTAATGCGATTTGAAAATACAACTTAAAATCATTGTAAATATACAGTGTATAGCTTGTCTTTAATTAATACGACTCTGCATATCTATTTAAACCGTCTCTTGATGAAGATGTTTCATGATATAACTTGTGGAGCCTGTTTATGTATTCTCTATAAAGGTATATTGTTTTTGTACTTGTGGGAATACAAGACACAGTAATACTACTTCCAACATAATTGCACCCCAAAAGAGGCACACATTTAATTAACTGTGCATCTTATGCAGCTGGAAGTGAAATATGCAGCACAATACCACAGGAAGTGTACCTTCCTCCATTAGCCAATACCTACACATCTCTGTATTCCTTCGCTTACGCAGTCCACTGCTTCCAACCTACCCGTAGGTGACGCATGTATTTAGCAATTCAAACATTATTCAAATCGGTCCACAAGATCAGATTTTATGCTGGTTAAGGGATTTTTTTAAGTTGAGGATAGCCGCCATTTTGAAAATATATTGATAAATATTTAACTTTATGTTATTTCATTCCTTCCATATGACCCCTCCTCACCGATCTAGCATTCTGCAGGCCTGATCATTATACTGAAGATATTAATTTACTTCCTGGCACAAATGTTATTTGAAATTGCAACAATTTATTCGACAGTGAACATAGAGAACACAATCGTATAGTAATACAATATAGATATATCTAAATTGGTAAAAATATATGAAACTATATATATATATATACTTTTGCGTGTGAGCGGCATTCTTTGAGACATGGCGCTCACACACTGGAGACAAGTAGCCCGAATACCATGCTTTGTTTATATACATTCGTAACTGGATCAAGAAAAATCCAGTGAAATGGACTGCTCAAAGTCGCGTATATTTGTGTGTGTGTGTGTGTGTGTGTGTGTGTGTGTGTGTGTGTGTGTGTATTATATATATATAGAGAGAGAAGATGAATATAGTACATTTATAATTATTCATCGAGTGGTTACCTGGTAAATGCGAGATTTGCAAAAGAAAGATTTGAATAAGACTTCAAAATCTACCATTGGGTTATATAAAGTGGAGGCTAGTGGCCTCAAGTGCTGTTCTAGTTCATAAGTTCTTTCATAGATATAAAACAGTGGGACTCCGAATGGCGGGAAAATAAAATTATGTTCTATATTAAAATTTATGGTTCTTTCGATTGCGAAAATGAATACTATGGTGTTCGCTAGGTGGAAGCACTGATATTTAAACACGCGACTTCTCTTGAAAACCGTAACTTGGATAAGACATAAGATTATTTAATAACGTCGTTATATATCACCTGTAGTAAGTATTAGTTACATGTAATGGTCATCCCGCAGGCATCATTCAGAATATGCTAACCATGCTCAGGACGATTTGTGTACTTCGAATGAACTTTTGTCTTTGATCGAGCTATGGTTGAGCGATAATGTAGGAACTTGATATGGATTAATGCATTTGACATAGGCATAGCCACGGATTTAAATTAACCTACATCAGTATGGTTGCGAGAACTCACTAAGCAGTACAACTTGGGTCTACAGCGACCCTACCAATAGTTGTTGCCTTTCCGAAATATATTCACGATACCTGAAAATTGTGTATCAGACTATACAAAATTTACTAGTAATCATGATGGACAAGACTAGCTATTCGCAGAGCAGCTCTACTAGGTACATCAGAAAAAAATCAAATACGTCCAATTGTATTCAAATTATACCATATGATAGGGTTTAGTATGCAGTTTACACCACATTTTGAATTTGTTTGATATCTTTATTATTTCTGAAGTAATTCCACTTTTTTTGTGCTCAGAAAAGGGGCGATTTTTGGGATTGAATTCTGTCAATTTCTTGTGACCAGGAAGCTGGAGCACTGTGTTTGAGTTTTATAGGAAAATGGTAATATCATTGCTTCTACTGAAGATATTGGGGTGAAATAAAAAATTATGTGATCTAGAAAAAACATGTGTATATGATTTGACCTTGACCTAAGTAGTTGACCTTCACTGCATATTTTACTTTTTCAGAATAACAACATAAATTAAATATAATTAATTAAAAAGGACTTCTATCAAGTTCTATGCCACATTATTTCAGAAGTAGTTTTTATGGCATAATTAGTTGATCTATAATTAACATTTGACCTAATTACTAGGATTAATTACATAAAACGGGGGAATAATTAGTAAGAAGATCAATTATACATGGGATTGAGTACTTTAATTTATAATTATATAATTATGAATGAATATACTGATTCTCATCTTGTAAAATATGAAGTTTATTGATGACCTAATTAGTTTACCTATTTTAGCATTTGACCTATTTATTACATAACATACTACATAAAACGGTTGAAAATAAAATATCTAAATATTATACGGGCAAATAAGTTTGTTTTTTAAAGTTTAAGAAGCTTACCGATTTTAATAACGATTTTATGAAACGCGATTGTCAATGCAAATGTGAAGACAAAGTTTATAAACATTTTCCTTCAAATATTTTAGAATGATATTCTAACATGTAATTATATGTATACATATATAACCACACAAGTGAATAATAACAGCAACAATACACGATGGTTGTGATGAAAGTGGATTTAAGTAATGCTGGAAAGCGCCAACCGACGCCGTCGCAGATGGCTGTGCAGCCGGCGGGCAGCCAGCGTGTTACGGCATAGGCTGTTGTAAATAAACGCACAGAACGGCAAAGGGTGCCAAAGTTACCCACCTCGGTGTGTCGCCGGCCAGACACGCACAATAATGCTACATATACCATTTTAAAGCTAATATACCATACTAGATGGTCTACCAGGTTTCAGAGATGGCCTAGTTAGATTTATGTGTCTAGTTCACAAGTAAAGAAAACATCAAACTTCACTTCAATGCACAGAAAAGCGATCGATGCCGAAGTAAACAAAAAATAGCCTAAGATGTAAAACAATTATCCATTGGTCGATTCCACGGTCAAAAGACACTTTTTCCTAATCAGTATGCAGCGGCAAAGCAAATTGCGCGACCATGTGATTTCTGACGACGGCTGACGCGGGAAGACCTCTTGGTCACAACTTTTGGAACGGAAATGAGCGCGAGATTTCAATACGCCACCTAGCTGATTCTGATGTACCTAGCTCTGCGAATAAGGTCACTTTCGCCACTATTTGCAGAGCAGTAACGTCACTGCTCTGCGAATTAGGGAATCAGTGCCAGTATTCACAGTGCAGTGACGTCACTGACCTGCGAATTAGGGAATGAGTGCCAGTATTCGCAGTGCAGTGGCATCACTGCTCTGCGAATTTGTGAAAAACTTGCAGTATTCTGAGAGAAGGTTAGAAACAGTTGCAATGCGTGCATGTTGTTATAATAATAATAATAACTTTTTAGAAATTAAAATCTAATGTAAAACTCTGTTCAGTAGTGTTGATAATAGTAGCTAACAAAAATAAGAAATAAATATAATAAAATTACAATTAAAACGTGTAGCTAACTCATTGTTCTTTGGAACTGAAAGGGAGAAAATGAAATTAAATCAAGGGTGGCATTGTTATAATTTATATTATTCATTAATGTTGACAAGAAATATATATATATGTATATAAAATACGCTTATTAGCTATATATACAATACAGTATTAGTGTCAATTGTATTAAATCATAAATTAATACATGTAACTAGAACATTATTAATAAGTAAATAAATAAATTATTATGCTAGCTGATCTTGCTAAAAATATAAATGAATGAAAGGTCATAGTTACATAAATGCATACTATGAATCTACGTATCTATTGACATGTGAGATATTTGTTGTTAACTACTACATATATATATATATATATATATATATATATATATATATGTATACATATATATATATAGGTATATAATATATGTATATATATATATATATATACATATATAGATATGTATATAATATATATATATATGTTATAATGTTATCCAAATAGATAAAACAATACATTATTAATTAATTAATTGGACAATATTGTTAAATAACAGACCAAGATACATAATTTTAGTGATCATTTATTATAATTATTAATACTGTGTATATATAATAAAGTACAGCTGCATAGGTCATTCAATGTATTTGTGTAGACAAAATAATACATTAAAAAATGACTTATATAACGCAACAAGAGTTTTCTTCATGGCAACTTTCGCAAATTTACACTAAACACTACAGTGTTGTCGTTATATATATAAATAATTTATTATAACTATCTTTAATGCGATACATCACATTGATATGTTAGATAGTGATTAGTGATAGTGATTCAATATCCTTTACATATCATGTGACGTTTTATATGTCATACGAACAGGTTTGATCTTGTCATGAAATATCCGCTGCATCTAGATGTCTTCTATGTTTAAATACCTTTTGTTCCAGGACTGAATGAGGTCACACATGTCTCCATTGTTGCCTTCAACTCCCCATGGAAAATAACCTCAAATCCCTCGTTGTGAGGACAACAATCGAACGTCACATCGACTTCCCCGTGGAGGGGAACCATTTGAATGTGACACGAACTCTCCGTGGATGGGAACCATTCGAGTGTCGCATCATCTCTCCGTTGTGGGGAAACCGTTCGAGTGTCACATCATCTCTCCGTGGTGGAGACACCATTCGAGTGTCACATCAATCGACGTGGTGGGGCCACCATTCGAGTGTCACATCAGCTCTCCGTGGTGGGGACACCATTCGAGTGTGACACCAACTCTCGGTGGTGAGGAAGCCATTCGAGTGTGACATCAACTCTCCATTGTGGAGAAGCCGTTCGAGTGTCATATCAATCCACATCACGATCTCTGTCACAATAGTTTGATACAATGCATACTAATTACGTGAACTTATAAACGTGTGCAGATTCGCAGTAGTGACAACATTAATTACTCCTCTTGGGCAGAACCTCTACAAATGTGATAACTTGGAGCACAGTTTTCAACAACTGGTAAATTGAGGACACTTGCACATAGCCATACTTGGGAGAAAGCTAACAAATGTGATACCTGTCGGGTACATTTCACTGTAATTTCCAGTCGTATGTCATTATGCACACTGGGAAGAAACCCCACAAATGTGATACATGCGATGCACAATTCTCAACAAGTGGTGATTTTAAGAAATACGTCCGTATCCACACTGGGGAGAAACCTTCCAAATGTGATACCTGTGGTGCAACATTTTCAACAGGTAGTAATTTGAAGACACATGTCCGTATCCACACTGGGGAGAAACCCTATAAATGTGATACATGTGGAGCACAATTCACAACAAGTGGTGTCTTGAAGACACATGGCCGTATCCACACTGGAGAAAAACCCTACAAATGTGATACCTGTGGAGCACAATTCTCAACAAGTAGTCAATTGAAACCACATGTCCGTATCCACACAGGGGAGAACCCCCATAAATGTGCTATCTGTGGAGCACAATTATCAAGAAGTGGTAATTTGAAAACACATGTCCGTATCCACACTGGGGAGAAATATTTCAAATGTGATACCTGTGGAGCACAATTCTCAAACAGAGGTAATTTGAAAACACATGTCCGTATCCACACTGGTGATAAACCCTACAAATGTGATACATGCGATGCACAATTCTCAACAAAATCTTGTTTGAAGACGCATGACCGTATTCACACTGGGGAGAAACCTTACAAATGTGAAACCTGTGGTGTAACATTTTCAACAAGTGGTACTTTGAAGACACATGTCCGTATCCACACTGGGGAGAAACCCTATAAATGTGATACCTGTGGAGCACAATTCACAACAAGTAGTGACTTGAAGAAACATGGCCGCATCCACACTGGAGAAAAACCCTACAAATGTGATACTTGTGGAGCACAATTCTCAACAAGTAGTTATTTTAAAAAACATGTCCGTATCCACACTGGGGAGAAACCCTACAAATGTGATATATGCGATGCACAATTCCCAACAAAAGTTTATTTGAAGACACATGTCCGGATCCACTCTGGGGAGACACCCTTTAAATGTGATACGTGTGATTCAAAATTCTCAACAAGTGGTTATTTGAAGACACATAGCCGTATCCACACTGGGAAAAACCTTACAAATGTGATACGTGTGATTCACAATTCTCAACAAGTGGTGATTTGAAGACTCATCGCCGTATCCATACTGGGGAAAAACCCTACAGCTGTGATACTTGTGGTGTACTATTCTCAAGAAATCGTCAACTAAAGAGACATGTTATCCTCGTCCACAGATGAAGTGTCACAATCGATGTAAATATATGCTGAAGTAACTTTATTTAACTGTTTGGGCCATACGCACTCGTGTGAGTGTAAAAGAAAAGACCAACCAACGGAAATGTACAGGTTTACTACATATAAATATGAATACAATTGACCTGACTTCTGGTCAAACTGAGACCATTGTATTGTATTGTATTTTCGTTACGTCTAGACGTATGTGTTTGTATTAGTTTTTGCACAGGCCTTTGTACATGTAGACGAGGGTTCATAACCCATGAGAAACGAATACAAAACATATCCTCGTCTCTTCTCCACCTGTTATTATCCTATAAATCATTACTGCGTTAACTTCCAAGTTACCAGTAGGTGACGCATGTATTTAGCAAACGTAAAGTAATTGCTAGAATTATCTTTTTCCTGTGGACAAATTGAGTTGTCCTCCAGGACATCAACGTATGTTGCATCACGGGAAGGCGTAAGAACAGGAGCGTGCCCAGGGATTTTTCTCATTTCCTAGAACCTCCCACAAATCGAACCGACACACTATGGCAATGTTTAGTGAGTGAGAACATGCAACACCCAGATGCACAGTGATACCCACCTGCAGACGTTATCAGCATTTTAATGCGGGGTATACCCCTGAAGTTGTGTGATTATTAAAAAGTATTAGTTTAGTGAATACCCGCAAGACTTTTTTTGTAGGAGGCTTGATATACCAAGTCATACAGTTATATTGATATCCTGTGATCATTAAATCAAAAGGAAATATAGTTTCATTTCGCTGTCATCTAAAAACCTCTGTCTTTAAAGGGGAAGTGAAACACAACTATAACATTTCATATACCTAAATGTACACTATATAAGTATACATTAATGGTGACAGAAGCATATTCACTTATCAGACAAACTGGAAAAAAATATTTTTTCAGTGCCTAAATCGTCGACATTGAATACTGCGTATCGCCATCTTTATTCCAAACCGAGTGGTTTGATTACCTCCTATCTAGCCCATGCAAAATTTTGTTTTTTTTCGGTTTTCTTCGTTATTAGACATTTCTGCGCAAAAACAAAGATATGGTACCTTATTATACACGAAAGGGGTCCTATGTGTCAACAAATAATATTTATTTGCATTCGAAATAAAAAGGTGGAATTAAATGTCAACGATTTTTAACCAATGAAAATATTCCTTATTCCCGACAGCAGAATTGACAGACTTCAAGGGGCGGGGCTACCGAACGGCAAGTCAACCGGGACTATTTTTTACTTTTGTTTACAAATATGTCGGAAGTGTTTTGCATTACAGTCAGAGGAAACGCTAGTTGCTAGTGATCTTGGATAAATCACAGTAGAAATGGATCCGACAGAGGAAGCATCTGTAGCATAAGTGAGAGGTTGACACACGTGCTTCAACCAGCGTGCGAGCCGAGGTACGAGGCGTTAAACCCGGCCCGCCGAGACGGCGAGAGACTCAGAGTCTCAGTCTCAGAGGTTCGCCATTTTTATGGAATCGATGATCTTGGACTTTGGGATCAACGGTGCTGAAGTCTGAACAGTGTGAATAATTATGATGTTTGTGTGGATACTGCGTCCCAATGTCGACGGACATGTTGTTGAGAGATGGCTTGCCCGACCGTGCTGACAGATGCCTGCATGAGTCATGACTAACCACGAAAACTGTCGATGTTGGGAGTATCGGACTGCTGTCGATGTGCGATTTGCCTGGAGACTCGTTCGTTCGACCAATATAGCTAGTAGGTAAGTACTTACTAATACGTAGTTCAACATGTATCGAAAAATAATTTAACAATTCAAACCTAAATAGAGCAATTATACTTGTATGGCTACACATATTAAATTTAAAAAAATCTATCTTCAAATTCGTAATGTAAATCTTTGTTACAAACTTACTTTTTGTTTTTTACCAGATGTTACATGATCATGATGATGTGTGCATCCTTTTAATATATAATTATTTAATTTCCAATTTAAAAGTGCTAATATAATTTGTTAAATTTATGTAAAATAATGTCATTTGGATATGTGTGCCGCTGTGCAATTTATAATAGTCTGAATAATAAATAGATTTGTAATAAGGAATTCAATTCAATGTGCAATTCACATGAGAATATTGAAGTGAAGTATTAATGTATTGTATTCAATGTATTGGATATGTGCGGGTGTGTACGTCATGACATATGTAGTCTTACAATCATAAAATTCATGTGTTTGCAAAATACTGTAACAAAATTACATAACAATCGTTTGTTTGTGAAATGCTGTGAGCATTTTATTACAGTATTTCATAAACAAATCAACCAAAGCGTTGACTTTGCAATGTGATATTGATGAATTACACAGTTTTGCCATTTAATAATTAATTATAAGATAATGATTGTTTACTATTACTATAAATCAATTGTCAGAATGTATCGGTTAGCTGCATATCATGACTGCACATGTTCAATGGGATGCTTCCAAGCGGCAGCAGACATGTTATGCCAGTCAGGGTGTTTTGCAGGTGCAAAAAAGGGAAATTATTTGTTTCTTGTAAACAACAACACTTTCTCTGTTTCTCATTAGTGTCAGAACTGCTTGATTCATCATCAGTGATATCGCTGTCACCCGCTACGACATATTCTGCATAACTCTCTTCAGTCTTTTCCTTCTGACTGTTGCAGACAGAATGATCTGAAGATGGCGACAGTGACACTGGGACATCCGAAGTGTCATCCACATTGATAGGACTGCCATGGTCGAAGAAGGAATGCAGGACTGCGACAACAACTTCGCATACCCATGGTCATGATGAATATTCAATGGAACAACAATATCATCTATATTAATTACTGCATCGATAAAGTATCCCATTGGCGACATAATCACTGGCTCTGTTTGAGTTTGACACTACGAGTTAATGGCATTGCAATGTGACATCCATACTGCCATGAGGGACAATGTCATATGGTGCACTGAATCCTTGTGCTCTGTATTTGTGAATCCTCCATCTGAAAGAATGATACATATGTAAGATGGTATGTATCTTCTGTGATATACATATAAATAATATTGTTTTGTCATCTTTTGTTTTCTCGTTGCAATACCTACATCATAAAAAATTAAAACAGAATAAATCAACTTGTAATTGGCATTTCGGAAAGTGTCCAGGATATAATTTTGTGTAGATGCATCTGTGGATATTGTAACTGTGCATGAGAAATCTAAATTTGATTGAATTATTCCACAGGCCCTGTATGGTCCTCCAGGATCCCCCAAACTATTTTCCCCCAAATGTTAAACAAATCTACTTTTGCATGGCTGTTGCATGTGGTGGAGCTGCTGTACACAAGAAATCTGTATTTTATTGCATCATTCTAAGGGTCTCCAAAACAAAAAGTAATGCTGGTGATTTGGTTTTTGAGAAGGTCCCTTGAAATCACATCTCAAACCCCATATCAGTTTTGTGCATTGGGTATCTGCTTTGTGGCTTGTCTGCTACTGCTAGCCAGGATCACTGGTCAACTTGATCTCAATGGGACCAGTGGACAGTGGGCTGACCAGGGTGTTGTGTTTCAACCAGGGAACATTCATGCAATAAATAGAACATTGCCTTTTCAATGGTGCATTCTGTGCAGATTCCATTATGTGACTAACCTTCCTGGCATATTTTAATATGTATGTATTCCGAGTCATTCAGACATTCTTTTCACTCTTGCTGGGAAACACAAGACACTACTAAGATTGTGATCTTATTGCCTAATTTGCACTAGGCTGTTAATGGCAATTAGTAACAGCAGACCTCTGTTGTACTTTGATAATGATGTTTACAACCCTTGCATGTAACAATGCAGGCTATGTGCTAATGTAAGGTTCCAAATGTTTTTCACCCATGTAACTATTAATTTTAATCATGGGATCAGTGATATTACTAGCTGCTGTCTGGCGACTATTCTGACCCCCAACTAAAAAAAGGTGTGCTTGTTTGTCACTTGGAAAGCAAAACTGCAGATTCTTAAAGGTGAGATCCACATTTGGGTGCATAATGTTTTGCGGGATAAAAACCGTCGTCTTTGATTATTTATAAATGTATTAATCTGTGATTTTTTAAATATCGGATACTAGTGATATTCTACGGATATTTTATGATGACACTCTTAATATGCCTAAATTGAAATACTAAATGTGTTCCCAAGTAATATTTCCAACTGACTTGTGTTATGATGGGTAGTGTCATTGGATAGACACATTAACATACATAATAGTGACATTATGTTAAGTGTGATTGATTCTGTAGCATGTTTTATTGTTGTTATACTCATTATTTTATAGAAGTTGTGAGTTGCACACATGTACAGATGTTACCAGAAATAAATACAATGATACCATAATCACAATGACAATAATATTTCATTAACCTGCATGGCTGCTGCTCGCGCCAATCTGGTGTCCAATAGCTTCTGCTTCTTGGCTGATTTTGCCAATGAGAAATCAGTAGAGCCAAAGGTGTATGCGGAAAAATCGATCACAGATGGAACCGCATCTTTGACCAAGAATGATGTTTTTTTTTTACCAAGTGTCCTTGTTCATCATAGGTGTCTTTTGTTTTGTAATCGCCATCCACAAAATGATCACTGCAGACTCTCGCTGATTTAGCAGATGGGGGCGACGCCAACTTCAGTTTCTGCAGCCATCTTTTCTGTTGCGATTCATTTGTTGGAAGTCTATGGAAAGTTTTTTCCTTACACCTATAGTACCAGTTTGTACATCCTGGAGCCATGCAGTGCACTCCATGCTTTTTCTTTTCTTTATCTCCATTCTTGTCGGACATTTTCCCAGGTGATGCTGCTGCTTCAGTCATATTGAATCAATGAGTGGGACAGTGTATTCAGGCTAGATGCCCACATGGGGAAGAGGTGATTGTACTAGCCCTCCACTAGCCCCACCCCCCACAGTGGCATCCCCCATTGCCAGTGGTGGTAGTTGTGTAATCATGTAATTACAAGGTGATAAGGGTTTGTATGTGTGGATTTTAGACCCTATGGTTGTTGTGATACTTCTATAATTACATTATGAACACAATGTTATAGTCTTGCAAATTGTGTGTTGTATTTATTTTTCATGACTGAGATGCATAGTCACCACAGAGTTAGATGATCAATCTTTCCCTTATGGTTGAGGGTAGTGATCTGGACATTTTCCCCTGGGTTCCCAACACAGAGAGTGGTGTAGTGGCTGTAGCCTCCACATTAGTCATTAGGGGAAGGGTTGTGACCTGGAAATGAGTTTCACCTGAGGTCAATACCCCAGGTGGATTATCCGACAAAAAATAAATATGGTTATTTCCTGTGTAGCTGACACAAACAGGATCTGGCACCTTTCCACATGTGAGAATCTCAGTTATATAATATAGCTTAGATAATAGCCTATAGGAACATGCTCCAATGCCATTAATTTTTGGAAATTAACAGTTTTAAAACAGTACAGTCATGAATGACCAAACAATGTATGTTGGCTTAATTAAGCACCAAAACTATTTTTAATAATGTTACTAATATAACAAAAAAGTGACATTTTCATATTCATTGAAGAACTTATTGAAAATATTGCCAGTGAGCATTCTGGTAACAGAAAATGTTGAAAACACTGTTGAAAGCACTCATAATATGTCACTGTTTTGTGGTTTTGCCCTGCCAGCTTTAGTTATTCATTAGGGTGTACATACAATAAATAACAGTAAAAGAAATCACAGAAAAAAATTATAGTTTTCCCTAGGAAAGTCGCAGGAAATAAGGTCACAAAATAATGTTATTCAGACACTGTCTTGTTAATACAAAGGTTTGGTCTTGCATACACGAGCACCATAAAATCTTTTCAATCTTTGACAATAGAAGAAATAAGATAGCAAAATAATGTCATTGTGGCACAGATCGCTATAGACTGCCTTTTTTACACAATCGTAGCAATGATGACAGACCTAGCTAACAACCAAGTTGATTTGGGTTCTCCCTTTAACACCAGTATCACCATTCACCAGACTGCCCTGTCTTGCTGAGTGATGTTTGAACAACTCCCAAGGAGACCTACTTAATTATTTGGGATACCTGGCTTAGACAAAGGGCTTGCTTATCTGAGCCAGACCTTCTCTAACCCACAAAGGCAATTAGCAGGCTGGTGGTGTCCAGTTTTACTGCCCAGTACCCACAGTGCTAATCTGTGTAAATATTACTAAGCAAGGCCTGAATGAGCTTACATTGGCATTGCTGACTCTTAGCAGAAACTTTTCATTTCTTGATAACCATGTCCAATGTATTTATCATGACATTTGTTACAAGACATTGGCTGTAATATATTAATAAGTATTTAATAACAAAAGTAAAACAATTCTTGAGGGGTTTTAATACAAATGTTCCGTAATGGCTGGTGTCTATTTAATGTATAATATATTAATGAGTAATGAAAATGTCTGGCAGGATATTCAATTACCCAATGTGGTAAGCTGGGGTGCCATTTCCTTCCCTCAAGCAAATATTTCTTATCACTTTGCACCACCACTGAGGCACTGGCACAATAGCAGGCCTTAGCAGTTGCCATCTAGCAGGGCTGGTTACAACAGGGCAAGGGGCATGGAAGCCAAGATCAAAAGACAGGCAGGCCACAGCAAAAGAGGCCTGTTGTTGCTTATTGCAGCAAGGTCCAGAGGTCAGAGGTGACAACTGACTACCTGTTAGTAGTAAAGCGCTTTGGTCCTAACGACTGGACACTGAGCTATATAAAAACTTGCCTTTAGTGGATATTAGCTTAACTTGTATGATCAGTGTTGTCATGGTGAATGACTACAGTGACTTCCAACATAATTATTTCAGTCTGACTGAAAAAAATTGGTTGATTGAATTTCAAGTAATTAAATGGTTACAAAAAGCAAGGTGAATATAAAATATAACTAGCCATATATTAATTTATATACCCAATTAAAAGTATTTTAATCAATAAAATAATGAAATTGAGTTAATAAAATTAATTAAGAAAATTCAATAAGGATTAGTTATTTTTAATTATTCCATGTTATCTGTTCAATCTGTTATAGGCTGATTTTTGAATGAAAAATTATGCGGGCCGAACTGCGGGGCGGGCTGCGGGCTATGATGTGGCAATATTTGTGCCGTTTCGTTTCAATAAACATATATTTAACTGATTCTACATACTTAATACATTCCTGTCATGACTGATTGACTGTTGTTGACGAGTGTTGTTTTGCAAAACGTCTTACGTATGTAGCCGACATTTAAAAAATATTATTTTGAAAAAGGTTATTTCCCCCACCGGCGACTGCTTATGTCGATATAATATATACTCGTAGACGTAGGAACTCTAACTCTATCTACCAACCGTGGCACAATGCCGCTGGTTGCTAGGACTAGGTACAGCTTGCCGGCGAAGAAGCGTCAACGACCGAGTGTTCTAGACTAAATCTGTGGATTATATAAATTGCAAATGATATACAACTATCCACACATATATGTACTTTATTATGTTCACATTTCTCATTATATTTAAACTTCGCTAAGATCACATTCGTGTATTATGCAGACAGTGAAATACAACCGTGGGACTAAATTGTCGTCGTAACGATACATGACTGAACTCGTGAGTGCCGAGTCGCCTTGGTAACAACAAGCTGTCATTTCCTACGCGCCGAATCGCCTTCCAAATAAGGAAATCATGTCCGGTTTTCCTATCGAGTTCGACGAACTTTACTTCGTCGCTGCGTACTTATTTGCAAGCAAATCGATCAAACACGGACCTGTTGCTCTGATCGAAACTTATGTTTTGATGTTCAGTGTCTCTTTGTGTTCGTCACGTTTGCAATTAGGCTTGCATTCGGCGTTTGAAAGTGACCACCGCAGACTCTTGTCGAACTTGCCGCCGGCGGACACGCCAACTTCATCATGTTTAACCTGCTTTTTCTGCAGGAATCCTTTCGTGGAAGTATGTGAAAGTTGCTTGCTAACAATCATAATATATCTATTAGCCATACAGTGCATTAAATAGTTTAATTATGTTTGTTTTAATGCGTTTGGCCCGTTTTTGTGAGAGCTATGCTGCGTTGCCTATTGACTCGCGGCTTCCGCGATTGTAAACAACGCGGCAATCAAACCAGAAACGCCGCTCAGAAGCCCTAGGCAATATGGCAGCGCCCTGTGTTGAAAGTAGCTCAGTTTAAAAAATTATTAAAAATATACCGTGACGCTGTGCTTGTCAAATCATAGTGACAAGTGCTGTAAATTATATGTTCTTATGTTTGGGCTGTAGTTGTTCAGCCGCTTCAGTCCCCTTTTAATGCTGCCTATCCTCCTTAGCTTCCTGATATCTTCACCCATCCGTTGACGACCCCCGCATTATTTACATTTACGAGCTATTCGAGGATATTGGTGCATAAGATGTTATTATTATTATTATTTTGGTCATCACAGAATCCACCGTAAACACTTGTCATGTATATGTATGGTGCTGAAGCAGGTATTTGAAAGGCAGACTGAGAAACGGAGAGGGGATCTAAAAAGGTATGTCTTGCTTACGTTTTGCCACTTCTGATTGTTGACTGTGTCGCCACTAGTGATTGGTGACTATATCACCACTACTGATTGGTAGCTGTGTCACTACTACTGATTGGTAACTGTGTCACTACTGCTGATTGGTAACAGTGTCACTACTGCTGATTGGTGACTGTCACTACTACTGATTTGTAACAGTGTCACTACTGCTGATTGGTGACTGTGTCACCACTACTGATTGGTAACTGTGTTGCCACTACTGATTTGTGACTCACCAATACTGATTTGTGACTGTGTCACCCCTACTCTCACCATTACTGATGTGTGACTGTGTCACCTCTACTGATTTGTGACTATCATCAATACTAATTTGTATATGTGTCACCCCTACTCTCACCATTACTGATTGGTTACTGTGTCCCACTATTAGTGGAGCAGATAAATGCAAATTTTTGCCAAATCGTTCTCTTTGTGATACAAGCACCAAGAATGTTCATTTGTGAGTACGTATTCAAAAAGCCCGTTGGCCAATTAAAAAAAAGTCAAGATTGCGGCCATTTATCAAGATGACCACTATTGCCTGTCTATAAAAGAGGATTTTCACTATAAAATTACTCAAGAGTAACCCAATTTTAATTATCTTTCCATGAACTCATAGAGTACTTATTCAACAAAGCCAATAAATTCAAGATGGCGACCATTGTCCTATAATAGTGTTTCACTACAAAATTATTCGTTTGAGTAATCCAATTTGAATTATCTGACCATCAAATCATTATAATGTTGACTATGTAAAAGCTGATGTTACATACATGTATCGTCTAGCATGCTTCCTGTTATCACATTCACATATTTCATTACAAAAAACGTTTCTCTCTAATATAGTTAAAATGCCGAATTAATGGAACGCTGTAGCACGGGGTGTATGGGTGTAGTAGTAGAGGTAGCACATTTGTTTCAGAAGTCAGCCACACTTTCAGGGTGTAGTCCTAACACTAGTCCTCACTGCTTACCCAACTCTCACCTATGGCTCCAAGTAGTTGGCTGTGCACATCAACGGCCAGATCCCGGTACACTGCGTTGGAACCCAGGCAAAACTAGGTGAGTGTAGCATACAGAGTGCCTCTGTGTGTGATGGAGTAGTTCTAACTCCACACGAGAACGTGCACGAGACCTCAGTTGAGATCAGTTGAAGAAAGCCAGGACTGACGAACATAAGTTTAAATAACATGTCACGGCACAATTAGGGCACACCGGTGAGGTCATTGCTGTGCAACACGGCATGGGTTCAGTGTCGGCTAACTGTACTTTGAGGCACAATGTAGTGACAACAACAGCATAGTCTGGGTCCCACATGCTATCTAGAGAGTCCATATAAATGTCAGTTACCTGGATGGTGTACATATAGCAGGGGGCTTAAATGACACTGGATAAACGATCGGGCTAGGTGTAGGGCATCGTATGCGTGAGTCTAGTTGTATTCCAAATGTAAAGGTGTCTACCATGCTGCATTCAAGGTGGTAAAATGATAATCCCTCGGCCTTGGACCAGTCATTGCCTACAATATTTCCAGCTCAACTGTACCATGGAGTATGTATTTATGTATGTACGTATGTATGTACGAATAATTGTATGCATGTGAATTAAGTGTGTATGTATCCATCCATACACATGTGCATGCTTTACAGAAATGGTATATTTGGCACATTGTGCATGAAAACATTCAACTTCGTGTGTTATTTGTTTTGTCCTCTCAAATAAGTGTGCTCATTTGACTGTTTCACATGATCGGTGTCTTCCAAAGACACCCTTGCGACAGTTGACACGCGTCTGCCTGCTTTTGTGTCGATTGTTATATTTTGTTAAAGTTTTTGTATCATTTGTTTTATCTTTAAATTACATCATTGATAATGACAAGTATAGTGTTCATTATGCTTTGTAGTTCTTTCCGGTTGAATTACTTTGGTATGGTTTATATTAGCTTTTCAGTAAATTTAAAGGAATTCGGACAATAGATCTTATTTTTGTGGTTTGGGCAAATTTTGTTTTTATATCATCAAACCATGTCATTGTATAATCGTATTTTATATGCTTTGCAGCTTATTTCTCATTCTCGTGTTTACTCAAGAACATTGTTTGCGCTTTTAAACTATTTGCATATCTTCTATGTATGGTTTGGGAATGTGATAGATGTACGTGACCTAGATTACAATATACAAACAACCGGTACTGCAACGCTTCCTTTCCTGAACAGCATTTTTTATCGTTTCGTGAAGCAGTTGTGATATTTCGTTGCCAACAATTAATCACGTCTTACTGCTGACTAACTGATGTTTGTTAAAACGATTACTCCTGCAGTGTGTCTGCTATTGTTGTCTTTCACTGCATTGTTTACATTTACAGATCTGCAGTGCTGCTGCAGATGATTCAGAACTGCTGACTGTTAATAAATAAATTCCTTTTCACTATGCATATGCTAAGCCTTTTGAATCTGTGTACACCATAATCACAAAAGAAACTTGTAAAATCGTCGGTCTGACAAGTGTTTATCAATTATTAACGTCGTGAATTTCTTGGTACGTGATTCTTCATCAAGTGACCTTTAACTGCTACGCTACAACGTACTGCTGAAAATCATAGTGAAAAGAATGCAAGAAAATATGGAAGTGAGCAGTACGTAGGTAGTCATTTTCCATCTGATAATGTTGATTACCAAAATTCAGGTTTAAGAATACGTCTCGTCGAATGTACAAAAGGTTTTGCTTTGGTTGCGAAATCGTCAGGTGTGGAAGACGCTCAAAGACAAGACCTTTTAAAATCATTATTAACAAGAAACACACAGTGGTCGGACTAAAAAATACAACTATAAAACTCGATAACGTATTGTTTTTAGTGGGTAATGGAGTAAAGCAATTAAGGATGTATTTTATCACCATACGTAATCAACCTCTATATACAAGACATATGAATAGGTAGATGTGGATGGCAGAAGTAAATGACATGATGAAGTGAACAGAGGGTGGCTGACAGGGCGGAAAGGAGGGATCTTGTAAAAATGACATACGCCCCCAAAACGGATACCTTTGCCATTTTTCAAATTTGACATAGTTTTCTGGGGAACCAGGGGCTATACATAAATCAATTCTGATGTCTAAAGGGTAAAGCAATTTGTTGTTATCACATACAGAACAGACATTGACTAAATGTTCGAAACTAACATAAATACGCTCATTATTGGCATAATTTCCTTCGCCTTTCAATTAACCGATTGTTAACGCATGTATCATAGGCGATTGATGAATTCTTAATTCTGTACACCAGTAGTTTGTCTTGCGTGGCAAAGCCTAACATTTGCTATACAGTGCATCAAGTCTTGATCTTCGGCCTAACATAATACTGATATTTTCTAATAAGATGCAACCTATTTATCAGATTTCCAAACAAGAAGTATCTAAGAATCTTGATTGCAATTTGCACGCCATTGACATGTATGCAATTTGCACGCCATTGACATGTAGCCCGGTCAAAGCGCCGAAGCGATAAGTCACTAGGGCAGGTGGGAAATGCGACCGATCTTTGATGTCGGCACAAAATAAGCAATACCTTGCTCCCAGTTTAATTGACCTTAATCCACTAAAGATCAGAGGTTTTAACAAACGCTGAAACGTCTCGGAAACAAAGCGCCAGAACAAACAACGGCTAAACAGTGAGTGGTAGATACGATGTCATAGTGACGCACATCAATCCAAATTCGTTGGTAATTGTAAAATTGGTAAACCTGTAAATTCTCAGCAAGATAGATTATGGTAACATTAGTAACGCAAAATATAGAAGTTATAAGTAGGAAATTTAAAAAAAGTATTAAGTTTTGGAAATACAGATATAAAATAAAATGTGTCTACTGGATTCCTTTGGCATATTAACCTGTGCATCTATTTTGTTTGTTAGATGTAGTTCTCTACAAGTATATATATATATATATATATATATATATATATATATATATATATATATATATATATATATATATATATATATATATATATATATAACTATAAATATTTAATGTATGTGGAGCCCTCTCTAATGACGAATATAGTATATTTATAATTAGTCATTGAGCGTTTAGCTAGGTTTAATGGTAAATGCGAGATTTGCAAAAGCGGGATTTGAATAAGACTTAAAAATCTGCCATTGGGTTATATAAAGTGGATGCTAGTGGCCTCAAGTGCTGTTCTAGTTCATAAGTTCTTTCATAGGTATAAAACAGTGGGATCGCCGACTCCGATTGGCGGGCAAATAAAAAAATGGTTCTTTCGATGGCGAAAATGAATACTGTGCTGTCCGCTAGGTGGAAGTACTGATATTTTAACATGCGACTTCACTTGAAAACCATGACTTTGGTAAGACATAAGATTATTTAACAACGTCGTTAGATATCACCTATAGTAAGTATTATTTACACGTAGAAGTCATCCCGCAGGCATCATTCAGAATATGCTAACCATGCTGATGACGATTTCTGTATTTCGAATGAACTTGTCTTTGATCGAGCTATGGTTGAGCGATAATGTAGGAACTTGATACGGACTAAATGCATATTATCATATTGCGCGGATTTAAATCCACAAATAGTTCATGTCTTTCCGAAGTATGGCCTATTTACGATACCTGAAAATGGTGTACATGTATCAGAATACCAAAAAAATACTTGTAATCATCATGGACGAGACTATTCGCATCTCTGCGAATAAGGTCACATTCGCCACTATTTGCCGAGCAGTAACGTCACTGCTCTGCGGATTTGTGAACCAGTGCCAGTATTCGCAGAGCAGTCTCCACCCTGCAACACCTGAAGTCAAAGAAACAGCATACAACATTTTAATAAGAACTGGAAAACGCAATCAGGGGTAGAACTTCAGCAGTTATTTTACTAGACAGCGGGACCAGGAAAGTCAAAAGTTTACGAGTCCGCCAAAACGTTTAATAGTCCTCAAAAATAGAAATAAACAAACCAAATTGAAGTCGTTCCAATTTGTTTTTAGACTGTATAAATAGTACACATTGCAACCCCAGTTAAATAACAATGCACTTTTCATAAAGGTACCAAAGAAATAATACAGAAATAACGAAAGTAATTAATTAAAAGAAGATATGATCTGTATTAAAAACTGCGCAATTGAAAAAGAATGCCGATTGCACTCATTGACCGGCAGTATCACCCTACCATTATTAATTTTCTATATCATATATTTATAATCATTTTGGAAATTTAGCTCACATTACAGTGTTATGGAAAAAATGCTCTACTAGACTGTAATACAGGAAAATAAAATTTCACACGAGAAAATTATAGACATCAAAGAATAGTTAATCTTACAAATAGTGCCCAGACAAGTTCATAGCTGGTGGCTAGGTCATCATTTATCAGAAAAGGAAGCTGCTGTAGCCAGTTGCTCACTGGCAACAATTTATCAACGTTTTAATGACATGGGATATAGTTACTAGATCCCCCAGCCTGTGGATGTGTTGGGGTTAAGGTTACTGTGACTACAAAAACTTGATTGATTGATGTTGAGTGGGTTGGATGAAAATTGACCTTTACTAGACAACCGGACTAGTTATTAGGCAGGTTTACTAGTCCGCACTTTTCTTTACTAGTGTACGGACTAACGGACTAGTGGGTAGTTCTACCCATGCGCAACTGTAGCATGTAACCCACACAAACAAAACAACATCGTCACCCTAGAAAAAAGCCAGAGAAGCGCAGCCAGATTTACCCTAGATGACCACTGCCGCAAAATAAGCACTACAGAACTGATTAATAAACTGGGCTGGGAAACACTTGAAACACGACGAATACACGAAACAGCAATCCAAACAAGTGCATACAAATCCACGCACGCATCAATACATATGCATATTCATTGATTCTATCCAAGAGTCATTAGGGCCTGGAACACACTCCCCCCAGAAATCATAAGCATACCAACACTACACACATTCCAACAAGCCCTCAGTATCACCCACCTTGTTGCTCTAGCCCACCTCACCAGATCATAGCCCAAAAAATAGACACATCAAACTGGTTTTAATCTGCACAAATTATTACACTTATCTACACAGTTAATCGCACATTTTCAGTTTCATTGTTCTCATTGTTCTTCTAACTTCACTTTCATCTTCATGCACCTTTAGCATTGCGCACTGCACAAACTCCTATGTTAACTGTATGGAGTATATGAAAAAAGAACAAACAAGCACTGAATGTATACTATGAATCTATATATCTATTAACATGTGAGATATTTGTTATTAACTACTACATGTATATATATATATATATATATATATATATATATATATATATATATATTATAGTATAACTAGTTTTTTTTAGAGATTGTTAGATTAGATAAAACAATACATTGTTATTTAATTAATTGGGCAATATTGTTAAATAACAGACCAAGTTACATAATTTTAGTAATCATTTATTATAATGATTAATACAGTGTATATATAGTAAACTACAGCTGCATATGGCATTCAATGTAACGGTGCAGCTAGAATAATACATTAATTAATGTACTAGATTAATTAATTAAAACAAGATTAATTTATTACAGTAATCCTGATGTGCAATAATCCTGATGTGTAATATAGCAAACATTTTAGTTTCATATCACATTTATTTAAATATTGATGTCAACGGTACAAGAAACGGCTCTTAATGCAATTCAGGCTATATTAAATAATATTAAATAAGGTTTAACCTAATATATAGCACATGATCATGGCATGTATGGCTCACGGCGATAATTGTGTATCCGTAAATGTTAGATCTAAACGTATCGGGAATTGTGTAACTGTAAATCTTAGAAGTAAACTTATTTAAAACACCGCGTCATAATGGCGCCGTCTCCTGACCATTCTGTTATACCGACTTCAGCAGCCGACGGTTCTTATTACGAAAACATCCTAACGTTTGAATTATCATGGTGCGGGTCTTCGTACCTCTAGAGCTAATCCAGCAATGCTGTTTTTCTTTAGGTAATGTTAAAGAAGAAATATAATATGGTATTTTAGCAAAACAACATATAAATACAATATTCACTAGTATCGGAACGCAACAACAGTTTTCTTCTTGGTAACTTTCGCAACTTTACACTAAACACACTGCAGTGTTGTCGTTTTATATATATATATATATATATATATATATATATATATATATATATATATATATATATATATATATATATAGTTTATTATAACTATCTTTAATGCAATACATCACATTGATATGTTAGATACAGTGATTAGTAAAGTTATTAAATGTCCATTACATGTCATGTGACCTTTTATATGTCACATGAACAGGTTTGATCGTGTCCAGATATGCGCTGCATCATTGACTTTGTCTCTAGATGTCTTCTATGTTTAAATCCTTTTTGTTCCAGGACTGAATGACGTCACACGTGTCTCCATTGTGGCCTTCAACTCCCCATGGTGGGGCCGGGCACCTTTCGAAAATAACCTCTAATCCCTCGTTGTGAGGACAACAATCGAACGTGACATTGACTTCCCCGTGGAGGGGAACCATTTGAATGTGACACGAACTCTCCGTGGATGGGAACCATTCGAGTGTCGCATCATCTCTCCGTTGTGGGGAAACCATTCGAGTGTCACATCATCTCTCCGTTGTGGGGAAACCGTTCGAGTGTCACCATCATCTCTCCGTGGTGGGGACACCATTTGTTTGTCACATCAATCGACATGGTGGGGACACCATTCGAGTGTGACACCAATTCTCCGTGGTGAGGAAGCCATTTGAGTGTGACACCAACACTCCGTGGTGAGGAAGCCATTCGAGTGTGAGATCAACTCTCCATTGTGGAGAAGCCGTTCGAGTGTCATATCAATCCACATCACGATCTCTGTCACAATAGTGTAACTTTTTTTGATACGATGCATACTAATTACGTGAACTTATAAACGTGTGCAGATTCGCAGTGGTGACAACATTAATTACTCCTCTTGGGCAGAACCTCTACAAATGTGATAACTTGGAGCACAGTTCTCAACAACTGGTCAATTGAGGACACTTGCCCGTATCCATACTTGGGAGAAAGCTAACAAATGTGATACCTATCGGGTACATTTCACTGTTATTTCCAGTCATATGTCATTATGCACACTGGGAAGAAACCCCACAAATGTGATACATGCGATGCACAATTCTCAACAAAAGTTAATTTGAAGAGACATGTCCGTATCCACACTGGGGAGAAACCTTACAAATGTGATACCTGTGGTGCAACATTTTCAACAGGTAGTAATTTGAAGACACATGTCCGTATCCACACTGGGGAGAAACCCTATAAATGTGATACCTGTGGAGCACAATTCACAACAAGTGGTGTCTTGAAGACACATGGCCTTATCCACACTGGAGAAAAACCCTACAAATGTGATACCTGTGGAGCACAATTCTCAACAAGTAGTCAATTGAAAGCACATGTCCGTATCCACACAGGGGAGAAACCCCATAAATGTGCTATCTGTGGAGCACAATTCTCAATAAGTGGTAATTTGAAAACACATGTCCGTATCCACACTGGGGAGAAATATTTCAAATGCGATACCTGTGGAGCACAATTCGCAAACAGAGGTAATTTGAAAACACATGTCCGTATCCACACTGGTGAGAAACCCCACAAATGTGATACATGCGATGCACAATTATCAACAAAATCTTGTTTGAAGACGCATGTCCGTATTCACACTGGGGAGAAACCTTACAAATGTGAAACCTGTGGTGTAACATTTTCAGCAAGTGGTACTTTGAAGACACATGTCCGTATGCACACTGGGGAGAAACCCTATAAATGTGATACCTGTGGAGCACAATTCACAACAAGTAGTGACTTGAAGAAACATGGCCGCATCCACACTGGAGAAAAACCCTACAAATGTGATACTTGTGGAGCACAATTCTCAACAAGTAGTTATTTGAAAAAACATGTCCGTATCCACACTGGGGAGAAACCCTATAAATGTGATACCTGT
Organism: Oasisia sp. SBJ-2009; assembly: GCA_964017155.1. NCBI lineage: Eukaryota > Metazoa > Annelida > Polychaeta > Sabellida > Siboglinidae > Oasisia > Oasisia sp. SBJ-2009. Next base: position 10,959,621 of record OZ024861.1, read on the forward strand.
GGAGCACTATTCACAACAAGTTGTGACTTGAAGGCACATTGCCGTATCCACACTGGGGAAAAACCCTATAAATGTGATACCTGTGGAGCACAATTCTCAAAAAGTGGTAATTTGAAAACACATGTCCGTATCCACACTGGGGAGAAACCCTACAAATGTGATATATGCGATGCACAATTCCCAACAAAAGTGTATTTGAAGACACATATTCGTATCCACACTGGGGAGAAACCTTATAAATGTGATACCTGTGGTGCAACATTTTCAAGAAGTAGTCATTTGAAGACACATGTCCGTATCCACTCTGGGGAGACACCCTTTAAATGTGATATGTGTGATTCACAATTCTCAACAAGTGGTTATTTGAAGACACATAGCCGTATCCACACTGGGGAAAAACCTTACAAATGTGATACGTGTGTTTCACAATTTTCAACAAGTGGTGATTTGAAGACTCCTCGCCGTATCCATACTGGGGAAAAACACTACAAATGTTATACTTGTGGTGCACAATTCTCAACAAGTGGTTATTTGAAGACACACATCCGTATCCACACTGGCGAAAAACCCTACAAATGTGACACATGTGATTCTCAACAATTGGTAATTTGAAGACACATGGCCGTATCCACACTGGGGAAAACCCTACAAATGTAATACCTGTGATTCAAAATTCTCAACAAGTGGTTATTTGAAGACACACAGCCGTGTCCACACTGGGGAAAAACCTTACAAATGTGATACGTGTGATTCACAATTCTCAACAAGTGGTGATTTGAAGATTCATCGCCGTATCCATACTGGGGAAAACCCTACAGCTGTGATACTTGTGGTGCACTATTCTCAAGAAATCGTCAACTAAAGAGACATGTTATCCTCGTCCACAGATGAAGTGTCACAATCCTTGTAAATATATGCTGAAGTAACTTTATTTAACTGTTTGTGCCATACGCACTAGTGTGAATGTAAAAGAAAAGACCAACCAACGGAAATGTACAGGTTTACTACATATAAATATGAATACAATTGACCTGACTTCTGGTCAAACTGAGACCATTTTCGTTACGTCTAGACGTATGTGTTTGTATTAGTTTCTGAACAGGCCTTTGTACATGTAGACGAGGGTTCATAGCCCGTGAGAAACGAATACAAAACATATCCTCATCTACTCTCCACCTGTTATTATCCTATAAATCATTACTGCGTTAACTTCCAAGTTACCAGTAGGTGACGCATGTATTTAGCAAACGTAAAGTAATTGCTAGAATTATCTTTATCCTGTGGACAAATTGAGTTGTCCTCCATCGTAGGCACCAACGTATGTTGCATCACGGGAAGGCGTAAGAACAGAAGCGTGCCCAGGGATTTTTCTCATTTCCTAGAACCTCCCACAAATCGAACCGAGACTCTATGGCAATGTTTATTGAGTGAGAACATGCAACACCCAGATGTACAGTGATACCCATCTGCAAACTTCATCAACATTTTAATCCTGGGCATTCAGAAGTTGTGTTATTATTAAAAAGAATCAGTCTAGAGAATACCTGCAAGACTTCTTTCTTTGTAGGAGGCTTGATATACCAAGTCATACAGATATATTGATATCCTGTGATCAGTAAATCAAAAGAAATAAAGTTTCATTTCGCTGTCATCTAAAAACCTCTCTCTTTAATGCTGTCTATCCTCCTGAGCTTGCTAATATCTTCCGTCGACGACCCCTTCATTGTTTACATTTACGAGATATTCGAGGATATTGGTGCATAAGATGTTATTATTATTTTGGTCATCACAGAATCCACCGTAAACACTTGTCATGTATATGTATGGTGCTGAAGCAGGTATTTGAAAGTCAGATTGAGTAACGGAGAGGGGATCTAAAAGAGGTATGTCTTGCTTACGTTTTGCCACTTCTGATTGTTAACTGTGTCGCCACTAGTGATTGGTAACTGTATCACCACTACTGATTGGTAACAGTGTCACCACTACTGATTGGTAACAGTGTCACTACTGCTGATTGGTGACTGTCACTACTACTGACTGGTAACTGTGTCACCACTGCTGATTGGTGACTGTCACTACTACTGATTGGTAACCGTGTCACTACTACTGATTGGTAACTGTCACTACTGCTGATTGGTGACTGTGTCACCATTACTGATTGGTAACTGTGTTGCCACTTCTGATTTGTGACTTACCAATACTGATTTGTGACTGTGTCACCCCTACACTCACCACTACTGCTTGGTGACTGTGTCACCCCTACACTCACCACTACTGCTTGGTGACTGTGTCACCCCTACACTCACCACTACTGCTTGGTGACTGTGTCACCCCTACACTCACCATTACTGATTTGTGACTGTGTCAGCACTATTGATTTGTGACTATCATCAACACTAATTTGTATATGTGTCACCCCTACTCTAGCCATTACTGATTGGTGACTTTGTCCCACTATTAGTGGAGCAGATAAATGCAAATTTATGCCAAATCGTTCTCTTTGTGATACATTAACAAGCAGCAAAGTTGGCAAGAATATTCATTTGTGAGTATGTATTCAAAAAGCCCGTTGGCCAATAAAAAAAAATCAAGATTGCGGCCATTTTTCAAGATGTCCCCATTGCTTGTCTATAAAATAGGGTTTTCACTATAAAATTACTCAAGAGTAACCCAATTTGAATTATGTTTCCATGAACTCATAGAGTACATATTCAACAAAGCCAATAAATTCAAGATGGCGACCATTGTCCTATAATAGTGTTTCACTACAAAATTCTTTTGAGTAATCCAATTTGAATTATCTTACCATCAAATCATTATAATGTTGACTATGTAAAAGCTGATTTTACATACATGTGTCGTCTTGCATGCTTCCTTTTGTCACATTCACATATTTCATTACACAAAACGTTTCTCTCTAATATAGTTTAAATGCCGAATTAATGGAACGCTGTAGCACAATACAATAACACTTTATTGTCCCGAACCGGGAAATTCATTTTGCAGCGTTCGTCGCTGTAGCACGGGGTGTATAGGTGTAGTAGGAGAGCTAGCACATTTGTTTCAGAAGTCAGCCATACTTTCAGGGTGTAGTCCTAACACTAGTCCTCACTGCGTACCCAACTCTCACCTATGGCTCCAAGTAGTTGGCTGTGCACATCAACGGCCAGATCCCGGTACACTGCGTTGGCACCCGGGCTAAACTAGGTGAGTGTAGCATACAGAGTGCCTCTGTATGTGATGGAGTAGTTCTAACTCCACACGAGAACGTGCACGAGGCCTCAGTTGAGATCAGTTGAAGAAAGCCAGGACTGACGAACATAAGTTTAAATAACATGTCACGGCACAATTAGGACACACCGGTGACGTCACTGCTGTTGAACACGGCATGGGTTCAGTGTCGGCTAACTGTACTTTGAGGCACAATGTAGTGATAACAACAGCATGGGTCCCACATGCTATCTAGAGAGTCCATATAAATGTCAGTTACCTGGATGGTGTACATATAGCACGGGGCTTAAATGACACTGGATAAACGATCGGGCTAGGTGTAGGGCATCGTATGCGTGACTCTAGTTGTATTCCAAATGTAAAGGTGTCTACCATGCTGCATTCAAGGTGGTAAAATGATAATCCCTCGGCCTTGGACCAGGCATTGCCTACAAGATGTCCAGCTCAACTCTACCATGGAGTATGTATGTATGTACGTATGTATGTACGAATGATTGTATGCTTGTGAATTAAGTGTGTATGTATCCATCCATACACATGAGCATGCTTTACAGAAATGGTATATTTGGCACATTGTGCATGAAAACATTCAACTTCGTGTGTTATTTGTTTTGTCCTCTCAAATAAGTGTGCTCATTTGACTGTTTCACATGCATCGGTTTCTTCCAAAGACACCCCTGCGACAGATGACACGCGTCTGCCTGCTTTTGTGTCGATTGTTATATTTTGTTAAAGTTTTTGTATCATTTATTTTATCTTTAAATTACATCATTGATAATGACAAGTATAGTGTTCATTATGCTTTGTAGTTCTTTCCGGTTGGATTTCATACGTATGGTTTATATTAGCTTTTCAGTAAATTTAAAGGAATTCGGACAATATATCTTATTTTTGTGGTTTGAGCAATTTTGTTTTTATATCATCAAACCATGTCATTGTATAATCGTATTTTATATGCTTTGCAGCTTATTTCTCATTCTCGTGTTTACTCAAGAACATTGTTTGCGCTTTTAAACTATTTGCATATCTTCTATGTATGGTTTGGGAATGTGATAGATGTACGTGACCTAGATTACAATATACAAACAACCGGTACTGCAACGCTTCCTTTCCTGAACAGTATTTTTTATCGTTTCGTGAAGCAGTTGTGATATTTCGTTGCCAACAATTAATCACGTCTTACTGCTGACTAACTGATGTATTGTTAAAACGATTACTCCTGCAATGTGTCTGCCATAGTTGTCTTTGACTGCATTGTTTACATTTACAGATCTGCAGTGCTGCTGCAGATGTTTCAGAACTGCTGACTGTTAATAAATAAATTCCTTTTCATTATACATATGCTAAGCCTTTTGAATCTGTGTACACCATATCACAAAAGAAACTTGTAAAATCGTCGGTCTGACAAGTGTTTATCAATTATTAACGTCGTGAATTTCTTGGTACGTGATTCTTCACCAAGTGACCTTTAGCTGCTACGCTACAACGTACTGCTGAAAATCATAGTGAAAAGAATGCGAAATCGTCAGATGTGGAAGACGCTCAAAGACAAGACCTTTTAAAATCATTGTTAACAACAAACACACAGTGGTCGGACTAAAAAACACAACTATAAAACTCGATTACGTATTGTTTTCAGTGGGTAATGGAGTAAAGCAATTAAGGATGTATTTTATCACCATACGTAATCAACCTCTATATACAAGACATATGAATAGGTAGATATGGATGGCAGAAGTAAATGACATGATGAAGTAAACAGGGTGGCTGACAGGGCGGAAAGGAGGGATCTTGTAAAAATTACATACGCCCCCAAAACGGATACCTTTGCCATTTTTCAAATTTGACATCGTTTTCTGGGGAACCAGGGGCTATACATAAATCAATTCTGATATCGAAAGGGTAAAGCAATTTGCTGTGTTAGAAGGAAGGGTCGTCAGACGCAAACGCAGTAGACATGCCAAACTGAAAACGTTAAGCGATAGTTTCCGTAAAAGGTTTAGTTATAGGGTAAGTTGATACATACATTGTGTGTTTGTGTTTGTGTGTGTGTGTGTGTGTGTGTGTGTGTGTGTGTGTGTGTGTGTGTGTGTTTAAATGACCCTATATATATATATATATACTGTATCTGTATATTCGCCTCTGAATGGTTTTATTGCTAGATATATGGCTATAAATGGATATAATACTGTATTTATTATTATTATTATTGACACACACACACACACACACACACACACACACACACACACACACACACACACACAGAGAGAGAGAGCTAGAGAGAGAGAGAGAGAGAGAGAGAGAGAGAGAGAGAGAGAGAGAGAGAGAGAGAGAGAGAGAGAGAGAGAGTTATCACATACAGAACAGATATTGACTAAATGTTCGAAACTAACATAAATACGCTCATTATTGGCATAATTTCCTTCGCCTTTCAATTAACCGCTTGTTAACGCATGTATCATAGGCGATTGATGAATTCTTAATTATGTACACCAGTAGTTTGTCTTGCGTGGCTAAGCCTAACATTTGCTATACAGTGCACGATGTCATGATCTTCGGCCTAACATAATAATGATATTTTCTAATAAGTTGCACCCTATTTATTTGATTTCCAAACAAGAAGTATCTAAGAATCTTGATTGCAATTTGCACGCCATTGACATGTAGCCCGGTCAAAGCGCCGAAGCGATAAGTCACTAGGGCAGGTTGGAAATGCGACCGATCTTTGACGTCGGCACAAAATAAGCAATGCCTTGCTCCCAGTTTAATTGACCTGAATCCACTAAAGATCAGGAGTTTTAACAAACGCTGAAACGTCTCGGAAACAAAGCGCCAGAACAAAAAACGGCTACACAGTGAGGGGTAGATCCGGTTTCATAGTGACGCACATCAATCCAAATTCGTTGGTCATTGTAAAATTGGTAAACCTGTAAATTCTCAGCAAGGTAGATTATGGTAACATTAGTAACGCAAAATATAGAATTTATAAGTAGAAAATAAAAAAAAGTATTAGGTTTTGGAAATACAGGTATAAAATTAAATTGGTCTACTGGATTCCTTTGGCATATTAACCTGTGCATGTATTTTGTTTGTTAGATGTAGGTCTCTACAAGTATATATATATATATATATATATATATATATATATATATATATATATATATATATATATATATATATATATATATATGTATACGTATACGTACGTATATTTATATGCATATATATATATATATATATATATATATATATATATATAACTATAAATATTTAATGTATGTGGAGCCCTATCTAATGACGAATATAGTATATTTATAATTAGTCATTGAGCGTTTAGCTAGGTTTAATGGTAAATGCGAGATTTACAAAAACGGGATTTGATTAAGACTTAAAACTCTGCCATTGGGTTATATAAAGTTGACGCTAGTGGCCTCAAGTGCTGTTCTAGTTCATAGGTTCTTTCATAGATATAAAACAGTGGGATCGCCGACTCCGATTGGCGGGCAAATAAAAAAAATGGTTCTTTCGATGGCGAAAATAAATACTATGGTGTCCGCTAGATGGAAGCACTGATATTTTAGCATGCGACTTCACTTGAAAACCATGACTTTGGTAAGACATAAGATTATTTAACAACGTCGTAAGATATCACCTATAGTAAGTGTTATTTACATGTAATGGTCATCCCGCAGTCATCATTCAAAATATGCTAACCATGCTCATGACAATTTCTGTATTTCGAATGAACTTGTCTTTGATCACGCTATGGTTGAGCGATAATGTAGGAACTTGATACGGACTAAATGCATATTATGATATAGCGCGGATTTAAATTAACCGACATCAGTACAGTTGCCAGAACTTACTAAGCATTACAACTTGGGTCCTACAAATAGTTCATGTCTTTCCGAAGTATAGCCTATTTACGATACCTGAAAAATGGTGTACATGTATCAGAATACCCAAAAAATACTTGTAATCATGATGGACGAGACTATTCGCAGAGCAGCTCTGCGAATAAGTTCACATTCGCCACTATTTGCCGAGCAGTAACGTCACTGCTCTGCGGATTTGGGAAACCGTGCCAGTATTCGCAGAGCAGTCTCCACCCTGCAACACCTGAAGTCAAAGAAACAGCATACAACATGTTAATAAGAACTGGAAAACTTCAGCATTTATTTTACTAGACAGCGGGACCAGGAAAGTCAAAGGTTTACGAGTCCGCCAAAAGGTTTACTAGTCCGCAAAAATAGAAATAAGCAAACCAAATTGAAGTCGTTCCAATTTGTTTTTAGACTATATAAATAGTACATATTGCAACCCCAGTTAAATAACAATGCACTTTTCATAAAGTTACCAAAGAAATAATACAGAAATAACAAAAGTAATTAATTAAAAGAAGATATGATCTGTATTAAAAACTGCGCAATTGAAAAAGAATGCCGATTGCACTCATTGACCGGCAGTATCACCCTACCATTATTAATTTTCTATATCATATATTTATATATTTATAATCATTTTGGAAATTTAGCTCACATTACAGTGTTATGGAAAAAATGCTCTACTAGACTGTAATACAGGAAAATAAAAATATCACACGAGAAAATTATAGACATCAAAGAACAGTTAATCTTACATATAGTGCCCAGACAAGTTCATAGCTGGTGGCTAGGTCATCATTTATCAGAAAAGGAAGCTGCTGTAGCCAGTTGCTCACTGGCAACAATTTATCAACGTTTTAATGACATGGGATATAGTTACTAGATCCCCCAGCCTGTGGATGTGTTGGGATTAAGGTTACTGTGACTACAAAAACTTGATTGATTGATGTAAGGTGGGTTAGATGAAAATTGACCTTTACTAGACAACCGGACTAGTTATTAGGCAGGTTTACTAGTCCGCACTTTTCTTTACTAGTGTACGGACTAACGGACTAGTGGGTAGTTCTACCCATGCGCAACTGTAGCATGTAACCCACACAAACAAAACAACATCGTCACCCTAGAAAAAAGTCAGAGAAGCGCAGCCAGATTTACCCTAGATGACCCCTGCCGCAAAACAAGCACTACAGAACTGATTAATAAACTGGGCTGGGAAACACTTGAAACACGACGAATACAACAACAACTCACCTTCCTTTACAAGATAAAACAGAACCTCAGAAATATCAAGTTACCACAACACATCTTAACCCCATGCTCCTGTACACGAATTAATTAATTAATTAAAACAAGATTAATTTATTACAGTAATCCTGATGTGCAATAATCCTGATGTGTAATATAGCAAACATTTTAGTTTCATATCACATTTATTTAAATATTGATGTCAACGGTACAAGAAACTGCTCTTAATGCAATTCAGGCTATATTAAATAGTATTAAATAAGGTTTAACCTAATATATAGCACATGATCATGGCATGTCTGGCTCACGGCGATAATTGTGTATCAGTAAATGTTAGATCTAAACGTATCGGGAATTGTGTAACTGTAAATCTTAGAAGTAAACTTATTTAAAACACCGCGTCATAATGGCGCCCTCTCCTGACCATTCTGTTATACCGACTTCAGCAGCCGACGGTTCTTATTACGAAAACATCCTAACGTTTGAATTATCATGGTGCGGGTCTTCGTAGCTCTAGAGCTAATCCAGCAATGCTGTTTTTCTTTAGGTAATGTTAAAGAAGAAATATAATATGGTATTTTAGCAAAACAACACAAAAATACAATATTCACTAGTATCGGAACGCAACAACAGTTTTCTTCTTGGTAACTTTCGCAACTTTACACTAAACACACTGCAGTGTTGTCGTTTTATATATATATATATATATTTTATATATATATATATATATATATATATATATATATATATATATATATATATATTATATATATATATTATATATATATATATATATTATATATATATATATAGTTTATTATAACTATCTTTAATGCAATACATCACATTGATATGTTAGATACAGTGATTAGTAAAGTTATTAAATGTCCATTACATGTCATGTGACCTTTTATATGTCACATGAACAGGTTTGATCGTGTCCTGATATGCGCTGCATCATTGACTTTGTCTCTAGATGTCTTCTATGTTTAAATCCTTTTTGTTCCAGGACTGAATGACGTCACACGTGTCTCCATTGTGGCCTTCAACTCCCCATGGTGGGGCCGGGCACCTTTCGAAAATCACCTCAAATCCCTCGTTGTGAGGACAACAATCGAACGTGACATCGACTTCCCCGTGGAGGGGAACCATTTGAATGTGACACGAACTCTCCGTGGATGGGAACCATTCGAGTGTCGCATCATCTCTCCGTTGTGGGGAAACCATTCGAGTGTCACATCATCTCTCCGTTGTGGGGAAACCGTTCGAGTGTCACCATCATCTCTCCGTGGTGGGGACACCATTCGTTTGTCACATCAATCGACATGGTGGGGACACCATTCGAGTGTGACACCAATTCTCCGTGGTGAGGAAGCCATTTGAGTGTGACACCAACACTCCGTGGTGAGGAAGCCATTCGAGTGTGACATCAACTCTCCATTGTGGAGAAGCCGTTCGAGTGTCATATCAATCCACATCACGATCTCTGTCACAATAGTGAAACTTTTTTTGATACGATGCATACTAATTACGTGAACTTATAAACGTGTGCAGATTCGCAGTGGTGACAACATTAATTACTCCTCTTGGGCAGAACCTCTACAAATGTGATCACTTGGAGCACAGTTCTCAACAACTGGTCAATTGAAGACACTTGCCCGTAGCCATACTTGGGAGAAAGCTAACAAATGTGACACCTGTCGGGTACATTTCACTGTTATTTCCAGTCATATGTCATTATGCACACTGGGAAGAAACCCCACAAATGTGATACATGCGATGCACAATTCTCAACAAAAGTTAATTTGAAGAGACATGTCCGTATCCACAATGGGGAGAAACCTTACAAATGTGATACCTGTGGTGCAACATTTTCAACAGGTAGTAATTTTAAGAGACATGTCCGCATCCACACTGGGGAGAAACCCTATAAATGTGATACATGTGGAGCACAATTCACAACAAGTGGTGTCTTGAAGACACATGGCCGTATCCACACTGGAGAAAAACCCTACAAATGTTATACATGTGGAGCACAATTCTCAACAAGTAGTCAATTGAAAAAACATGTCCGTATCCACACACATGGGAGAAACCCCATAAATGTGCTATCTGTGGAGCACAATTCTCAAGAAGTGGTAATTTGAAAACACATGTCCGTATCCACACTGGGGAGAAATATTTCAAATGTGATACCTGTGGAGCACAATTCTCAAACAGAGGTAATTTGAAAACACATGTCCGTATCCACACTGGTGAGAAACCCTACAAATGTGATACATGCGATGCACAATTCTCAACAAAATCTTGTTTGAAGACGCATGTCCGTATTCACACTGGGGAGAAACCTTACAAATGTGAAACCTGTGGTGTAACATTTTCAGCAAGTGGTACTTTGAAGACACATATTCGTATCCACACTGGGGAGAAACCTTATAAATGTGATACCTGTGGTGCAACATTTTCAACAAGTAGTAATTTGAAGACACATGTCCGTATTCACTCTGGGGAGAAACCCTTTAAATGTGATACGTGTGTTTCACAATTTTCAACAAGTAGTTATTTGAAAAAACATGTCCGTATCCACACTGGGGAGAAACCCTATAAATGTGATACCTGTGGAGCACTATTCACAACAAGTTGTGACTTGAAGGCACATTGCCGTATCCACACTGGGGAAAAACCCTATAAATGTGATACCTGTGGAGCACAATTCTCAAAAAGTGGTAATTTGAAAACACATGTCCGTATCCACACTGGGGAGAAACCCTACAAATGTGATATATGCGATGCACAATTCCCAACAAAAGTGTATTTGAAGACACATATTCGTACCCACACTGGGGAGAAACCTTATAAATGTGATACCTGTGGTGCAACATTTTCAAGAAGTAGTCATTTGAAGACACATGTCCGTATCCACTCTGGGGAGACACCCTTTAAATGTGATATGTGTGATTCACAATTCTCAACAAGTGGTTATTTGAAGACACATAGCCGTATCCACACTGGGGGAAAATCTTACAAATGTGATACGTGTGTTTCACAATTTTCAACAAGTGGTGATTTGAAGACTCCTCGCCGTATCCATACTGGGGAAAAACACTACAAATGTTATACTTGTGGTGCACAATTCTCAACAAGTGGTTATTTGAAGACACACATCCGTATCCACACTGGCGAAAAACCCTACAAATGTGATACATGTGATTCTCAACAATTGGTAATTTGAAGACACATGGCCGTATCCACACTGGGGAAACCCCTACAAATGTAATACCTGTGATTCACAATTCTCAACAAGTGGTTATTTGAAGACACACAACCGTGTCCACACTGGGGAAAAACCTTACAAATGTGATACGTGTGATTCACAATTCTCAACAAGTGGTGATTTGAAGATTCATCGCCGTATCCATACTGGGGAAAACCCTACAGCTGTGGTACTTGTGGTGCACTATTCTCAAGAAATCGTCAACTAAAGAGACATGTTATCCTCGTCCACAGATGAAGTGTCACAATCCTTGTAAATATATGCTGAAGTAACTTTATTTAACTGTTTGTGCCATACGCACTAGTGTGAATGTAAAAGAATAGACCAACCAACGGAAATGTACAGGTTTACTACATATAAATATGAATACAATTGACCTGACTTCTGGTCAAACTGAGACCATTTTCGTTATGTCTAGACGTATGTGTTTGTATTAGTTTCTGAACAGACCTTTGTACATGTAGACGAGGGTTCATAACCCGTGAGAAACGAATACAAAACATATCCTCATCTACTCTCCACCTGTTATTATCCTATAAATCATTACTGCGTTAACTTCCAAGTTACCAGTAGGTGACGCATGTATTTAGCAAACGTAAAGTAATTGCTAGAATTATCTTTTTCCTGTGGACAAATTGAGTTGTCCTCCATCGTAGGCACCAACGTATGTTGCATCACGGGAAGGCGTAAGAACAGAAGCGTGCCCAGGGATTTTTCTCATTTCCTAGAACCTCCCACAAATCGAACCGAGACTCTATGGCAATGTTTATTGAGTGAGAACATGCAACACCCAGATGTACAGTGATACCCATCTGCAAACTTCAACATTTTAATCCTGGGCATTCAGAAGTTGTGTTATTATTAAAAAGAATCAGTCTAGAGAATACCTGCAAGACTTCTTTCTTTGTAGGAGGCTTGATATACCAAGTCATACAGATATATTGATATCCTGTGATCAGTAAATCAAAAGAAATAAAGTTTCATTTGGCTGTCATCTAAAAACCTCTCTCTTTAATGCTGTCTATCCTCCTGAGCTTGCTAATATCTTCCGTTGACGACCCCTTCATTGTTTACATTTACGAGATATTCGAGGATATTGGTGCATAAGATGTTATTATTATTTTGGTCATCACAGAATCCACCGTAAACACTTGTCATGTATATGTATGGTGCTGAAGCAGGTATTTGAAAGTCAGATTGAGTAACGGAGAGGGGATCTAAAAGAGGTATGTCTTGCTTACGTTTTGCCACTTCTGATTGTTAACTGTGTCGCCACTAGTGATTGGTAACTGTATCACCACTACTGATTGGTAACAGTGTCACCACTACTGATTGGTAACAGTGTCACTACTGCTGATTGGTGACTGTCACTACTACTGACTGGTAACTGTGTCACCACTGCTGATTGGTGACTGTCACTACTACTGATTGGTAACAGTGTCACTACTACTGATTGGTAACTGTCACTACTGCTGATTGGTGACTGTGTCACCATTACTGATTGGTAACTGTGTTGCCACTTCTGATTTGTGACTTACCAATACTGATTTGTGACTGTGTCACCCCTACACTCACCACTACTGCTTGGTGACTGTGTCACCCCTACACTCACCACTACTGCTTGGTGACTGTGTCACCCCTACACTCACCACTACTGCTTGGTGACTGTGTCACCCCTACACTCACCATTACTGATTTGTGACTGTGTCAGCACTATTGATTTGTGACTATCATCAACACTAATTTGTATATGTGTCACCCCTACTCTAGCCATTACTGATTGGTGACTTTGTCCCACTATTAGTGGAGCAGATAAATGCAAATTTATGCCAAATCGTTCTCTTTGTGATACATTAACAAGCAGCAAAGTTGGCAAGAATATTAATTTGTGAGTATGTATTCAAAAAGCCCGTTGGCCAATAAAAAAAAATCAAGATTGCGGCCATTTTTCAAGATGTCCCCATTGCTTGTCTATAAAATAGGGTTTTCACTATAAAATTACTCAAGAGTAACCCAATTTGAATTATGTTTCCATGAACTCATAGAGTACATATTCAACAAAGCCAATAAATTCAAGATGGCGACCATTGTCCTATAATAGTGTTTCACTACAAAATTCTTTTGAGTAATCCAATTTGAATTATCTTGCCATCAAATCATTATAATGTTGACTATGTAAAAGCTGATTTTACATACATGTGTCGTCTTGCATGCTTCCTTTTGTCACATTCACATATTTCATTACACAAAACGTTTCTCTCTAATATAGTTTAAATGCCGAATTAATGGAACGCTGTAGCACGGGGTGTATAGGTGTAGTAGGAGAGCTAGCACATTTGTTTCAGAAGTCAGCCATACTTTCAGGGTGTAGTCCTAACACTAGTCCTCACTGCGTACCCAACTCTCACCTATGGCTCCAAGTAGTTGGCTGTGCACATCAACGGCCAGATCCCGGTACACTGCGTTGGCACCCGGGCTAAACTAGGTGAGTGTAGCATACAGAGTGCCTCTGTATGTGATGGAGTAGTTCTAACTCCACACGAGAACGTGCACGAGGCCTCAGTTGAGATCAGTTGAAGAAAGCCAGGACTGACGAACATAAGTTTAAATAACATGTCACGGCACAATTAGGACACACCGGTGACGTCACTGCTGTTGAACACGGCATGGGTTCAGTGTCGGCTAACTGTACTTTGAGGCACAATGTAGTGATAACAACAGCATGGGTCCCACATGCTATCTAGAGAGTCCATATAAATGTCAGTTACCTGGATGGTGTACATATAGCACGGGGCTTATATGACACTGGATAAACGATCGGGCTAGGTGTAGGGCATCGTATGCGTGACTCTAGTTGTATTCCAAATGTAAAGGTGTCTACCATGCTGCATTCAAGGTGGTAAAATGATAATCCCTCGGCCTTGGACCAGGCATTGCCTACAAGATGTCCAGCTCAACTCTACCATGGAGTATGTATGTATGTACGTATGTATGTACGAATGATTGTATGCTTGTGAATTAAGTGTGTATGTATCCATCCATACACATGAGCATGCTTTACAGAAATGGTATATTTGGCACATTGTGCATGAAAACATTCAACTTCGTGTGTTATTTGTTTTGTCCTCTCAAATAAGTGTGCTCATTTGACTGTTTCACATGCATCGGTTTCTTCCAAAGACACCCCTGCGACAGATGACACGCGTCTGCCTGCTTTTGTGTCGATTGTTATATTTTGTTAAAGTTTTTGTATCATTTATTTTATCTTTAAATTACATCATTGATAATGACAAGTATAGTGTTCATTATGCTTTGTAGTTGTTTCCGGTTGAATTTCTTACGTATGGTTTATATTAGCTTTTCAGTAAATTTAAAGGAATTCGGACAATATATCTTATTTTTGTGGTTTGAGCAATTTTGTTTTTATATCATCAAACCATGTCATTGTATAATCGTATTTTATATGCTTTGCAGCTTATTTCTCATTCTCGTGTTTACTCAAGAACATTGTTTGCGCTTTTAAACTATTTGCATATCTTCTATGTATGGTTTGGGAATGTGATAGATGTACGTGACCTAGATTACAATATACAAACAACCGGTACTGCAACGCTTCCTTTCCTGAACAGTATTTTTTATCGTTTCGTGAAGCAGTTGTGATATTTCGTTGCCAACAATTAATCACGTCTTACTGCTGACTAACTGATGTATTGTTAAAACGATTACTCCTGCAATGTGTCTGCCATAGTTGTCTTTGACTGCATTGTTTACATTTACAGATCTGCAGTGCTGCTGCAGATGTTTCAGAACTGCTGACTGTTAATAAATAAATTCCTTTTCACTATACATATGCTAAGCCTTTTGAATCTGTGTACACCATATCACAAAAGAAACTTGTAAAATCGTCGGTCTGACAAGTGTTTATCAATTATTAACGTCGTGAATTTCTTGGTACGTGATTCTTCACCAAGTGACCTTTAGCTGCTACGCTACAACGTACTGCTGAAAATCATAGTGAAAAGAATGCAAGAAAATATGGAAGTGAGCAGTATGTAGGTAGTCATATTCCATCTGATAATGTTGATTACCAAAATTCAGGTTTAAGAATACGTCTCGTCGAATGTACAAAATGTACAAAAGTTTTGCTTTGGTTGCGAAATCGTCAGATGTGGAAGTCGCTCAAAGACAAGACCTTTTAAAATCATTGTTAACAACAAACACACAGTGGTCGGACTAAAAAACAACTATAAAACTCGATTACGTATTGTTTTCAGTGGGTAATGGAGTAAAGCAATTAACGATGTATTTTATCACCATACGTAATCAACCTCTATATACAAGACATATGCATAGGTAGATATGGATGGCAGAAGCAAATGACATGATGAAGTGAACAGAGGGTGGCTGACAGGGCGGAAAGGAGAGATCTTGTAAAAATGACATACGCCCCCAAAACGGATACCTTTGCCATTTTTCAAATTTCACATCGTTTTCTGGGGAACCAGGGGCTATACATAAATCAATTCTTATGTCGAAAGGGTAAAGCAGTTTGCTGTGTTAGATGTGTGTGTGTGTGTGTGTGTGTGTGTGTGTGTGTGTGTGTGTGTGTGTGTGTTTAAATGACCCTATATATATATATATATATATATATATATATATATATATATATATATATACTGTATCTGTATATTCATGTAAAGTGTAATGCGCCTCTGAATGGTTTTATTGCTAGATATATGGCGTTGAGAAATACTGTATTTATTATTATTATACACACACACACACACACACACACACACACACACACACACACACACACACACACACACACACACACACACACACACAGACAGACAGACAGAGAGAGAGAGAGAGAGAGAGAGAGAGATAGAGATAGAGAGAGAGAGAGAGAGAGAGAGAGAAAGAGAGAGAGAGAGAGAGAGAGAGAGAGAGAGAGAGAGAGTTATCACATACAGAACAGACATTGACTAAATGTTCGAAACTAACATAAATACGCTCATTATTGGCATAATTTCCTTCGCCTTTCAATTAACCGCTTGTTAACGCAAGTATCATAGGCGATTGATGAATTCTTAATTATGTACACCAGTAGTTTGTCTTGCGTGGCTAAGCCTAATATTTGCTATACAGTGCACGATGTCATGATCTTCGGCCTAACATAATACTGATATTTTCTAATAAGATGCACCCTATTTATTAGATTTCCAAACAAGAAGTATCTAAGAATCTTGGTTGCAATTTGCACGGCATTGACATGTAGCCCGGTCAAAGCGCCGAAGCGATAAGTCACTAGGGCAGGTTGGAAATGCGACCGATCTTTGATGTCGGCACAAAATAAGCAATGCCTTGCTCCCAGTTTAATTGACCTGAATCCACTAAAGATCAGAGGTTTTAGCAAACGCCGAAATGTCTCGGAAACAAAGCGCCTACACAAAAAACGGCTACACAGTGAGGGGTAGATCCGGTTTCATAGTGACGCACATCAATCCAAATTCGTTGGTCATTGTAAAATTGGTAAACCTGTAAATTCTCAGCAAGGTAGATTATGGTAACATTAGTAACGCAAAATATAGAAGTTATAAGTAGGAAATAAAAAAAAGTATTAGGTTTTGGAAATACAGGTATAAAATAAAATTGGTCTACTGGATTCCTTTGGCATATTAACGTGTGTATCTATTTTGTTTGTTAGATGTAGGTCTCTACAAGTATATATATATATATATATATATATATATATATATATATATATATATATATGTATATGTATATGTATATGTATATGTATATGTATATGTATATGTATACGTATACGTATACGTATACGTATATTTATATATGTATATATATATATATATATATATATATATATATAACTATAAATATTTAATGTATGTGGAGCCCTCTCTAATGACGAATATAGTATATTTATAATTAGTCATTGAGCGGTTAGCTAGGTTTAATGGTAAATGCGAGATTTACAAAAACGGGATTTGATTAAGACTTAAAACTCTGCCATTGGGTTATATAAAGTTGACGCTAGTGGCCTCAAGTGCTGTTCTAGTTCATAGGTTCTTTCATAGATATAAAACAGTGGGATCGCCGACTCCGATTGGCGGGCAAATAAAAAAAATGGTTCTTTCGATGGCGAAAATAAATACTATGGTGTCCGCTAGGTGGGAGCACTGATATTTTAGCATGCGACTTCACTTGAAAACCATGACTTTGGTAAGACATAAGATGATTTAACAACGTCGTAAGATATCACCTATAGTAAGTATTATTTACATGTAATGGTCATCCCGCAGTCATCATTCAAAATATGCTAACCATGCTCATGACGATTTCTGTATTTCGAATGAACTTGTCTTTGATCGCGCTATGGTTGAGCGATAATGTAGGAACTTGATACGGACTAAATGCATATTATGATATAGCGCGGATTTAAATTAACCGACATCAGTACAGTTGCCAGAACTTACTAAGCATTACAACTTGGGTCCTACAAACGTTCATGTCTTTCCGAAGTATAGCCTATTTACGATACCTGAAAATGGTGTACATGTATCAGAATACCAACAAAATACTTGTAATCATGATGGACGAGACTATTCGCAGAGCAGCTCTGCGAATAAGGTCACATTCGCCACTATTTGCCGAGCAGTAACGTCACTGCTCTGCGTATTTGGGAAACCGTGCCAGTATTCGCAGAGCAGTCTCCACCCTGCAACACCTGAAGTCAAAGAAACAGCATACAACATGTTAATAAGAACTGGAAAACTTCAGCATTTATTTTACTAGACAGCGGGACCAGGAAAGTCAAAGGCTTACGCGTCCGCCAAAAGGTTTACTAGTCCGCAAAAATAGAAATAAACAAACCAAATTGAAGTCGTTCCAATTTGTTTTTAGACTATATAAATAGTACATATTGCAACCCCAGTTAAATAACAATGCACTTTTCATAAAGTTACCAAAGAAATAATACAGAAATAACAAAAGTAATTAAATAAAAGAAGATATGATCTGTATTAAAAACTGCGCAATTGAAAAAGAATGCCGATTGCACTCATTGACCGGCAGTATCACCCTACCATTATTAATTTTGTATATCATATATTCATAATCATTTTGGAAATTTAGCTCACATTACAGTGTTATGGAAAAAATGCTCTACTGGACTGTAATACAGGAAAATAAAAATATCACACGAGAAAATTATAGACATCAAAGAACAGTTAATCTTACAAATAGTGCCCAGACAAGTTCATAGCTGGTGGCTAGGTCATCATTTATCAGAAAAGGAAGCTGCTGTAGCCAGTTGCTGACTGGCAACAATTTGTCAACGTTTTAATGACATGGGATATAGTTACTAGATCCCCCCGCCTGTGGATGTGTTGGGGTTAAGGTTACTGTGACTACAAAAACTTGATTGATTGATGTAGGGTGGGTTGGATGAAAATTGACCTTTACTAGACAACCGGACTAGTTATTAGGCAGGTTTACTAGTCCGCACTTTTCTTTACTAGTGTACGGACTAACGGACTAGTAGGTAGTTCTACCCATGCGCAACTGTAGCATGTAACCCACACAAACAAAACAACATCGTCACCCTAGAAAAAAGTCAGAGAAGCGCAGCCAGATTTACCCTAGATGACCCCTGCCGCAAAACAAGCACTACAGAACTGATTAATAAACTGGGCTGGGAAACACTTGAAACACGACGAATACAACAACAACTCACCTTCCTTTACAAGATAAAACAGAACCTCAGAAATATCAAGTTACCACAACACATCTTAACCCCATGCTCCTGTACACGAAACAGCAATCCAAACAAGTGCATACAAATCCACGCACGCATCAATACATATGCATATTCATTGATTCTATCCAAGAGTCATTAGGGCCTGGAACACACTCCCCCCAGAAATCATAAGCATACCAACACTACACACATTCCAACAAGCCCTCAGTATCACCCACCTTGTTGCTCTAGCCCACCTCACCAGATCATAGCCCAAAAAATAGACACATCAAAGTGGTTTTAATCTGCACAAATTATTACACTTATCTATACAGTTAATCGCACATTTTCAGTTTCATTGTTCTCATTGTTCTTCTAACTTCACTTTCATCATCATGCACCTTTAGCATTGCGCACTGCACAAACTCCTATGTTAACTGTATGGAGTATATGAAAAAAGAACAAAGAAGCACTGAATGTATACTATGAATCTATATATCTATTAACATGTGAGATATTTGTTATTAACTACTACATGTATATATACATATATATATATATATATATATATATATATATATATATATATATATATATATATATTATAGTATAACTAGTTTTTTTAGAGATTGTTAGATTAGATAAAACAATACATTGTTATTTAATTAATTGGGTAATATTGTTAAATAACAGACCAAGTTACATAATTTTAGTAATCATTTATTATAATGATTAATACAGTGTATATATAGTAAACTACAGCTGCATATGGCATTCAATGTAACGGTGCAGCTAGAATAATACATTAATTAATGTACTAGATTAATTAATTAAAACAAGATTAATTTATTACAGTAATCCTGATGTGCAATAATCCTGATGTGTAATATAGCAAACATTTTAGTTTCATATCACATTTATTTAAATATTGATGTCAACGGTACAAGAAACTGCTCTTAATGCAATTCAGGCTATATTAAATAGTATTAAATAAGGTTTAACCTAATATATAGCACATGATCATGGCATGTCTGGCTCACGGCGGTAATTGTGTATCAGTAAATGTTAGATCTAAACGTATCGGGAATTGTGTAACTGTAAATCTTAGAAGTAAACTTATTTAAAACACCGCGTCATAATGGCGCCCTTTCCTGACCATTCTGTTACACCAACTTCAGCAACCGACGGTTCTTATTACAAAAACATCCTAACGTTTGAATTATCATGGTGCGTGTCTTCTTAAAGCTATAGTATCTTCTACGCTCTAGAGCTAATCCAGCAATGCTGTTTTTCTTTAGGTAATGTTAAAGAAGAAATATAATATGGTATTTTAGCAAAACAACATAAAAATACAATATTCACTAGTATCGGAACGCAACAACAGTTTTCTTCTTGGTAACTTTCGCCACTTTACACTAAACACACTGCAGTGTTGTCGTTTTATATATATATATATATATATATATATATATATATATATATATATTATATATATATTATATATATATATATATTATATATATATATATAGTTTATTATAACTATCTTTAATGCAATACATCACATTGATATGTTAGATACAGTGATTAGTAAAGTTATTAAATGTCCATTACATGTCATGTGACCTTTTATATGTCACATGAACAGGTTTGATGCGCTGCATCATTGACTTTGTCTCTAGATGTCTTCTATGTTTAAATCCTTTTTGTTCCAGGACTGAATGACGTCACACGTGTCTCCATTGTGGCCTGCAACTCCCCATGGTGGGGCCGGGCACCTTTCGAAAATCACCTCAAATCCCTCGTTGTGAGGACAACAATCGAACGTGACATCGACTTCCCCGTGGAGGGGAACCATTTGAATGTGAAACGAACTCTCCGTGGATGGGAACCATTCGAGTGTCGCATCATCTCTCCGTTGTGGGGAAACCATTCGAGTGTCACATCATCTCTCCGTTGTGGGGAAACCGTTCGAGTGTCACCATCATCTCTCCGTGGTGGGGACACCATTCGTTTGTCACAACAATCGACATGGTGGGGACACCATTCGAGTGTGACACCAATTCTCCGTGGTGAGAAGCCATTCGAGTGTGACACCAACACTCCGTGGTGAGGAAGCCATTCGAGTGTGACATCAACTCTCCATTGTGGAGAAGCCGTTCGAGTGTCATATCAATCCACATCACGATCTCTGTCACTATAGTGTAACTTTTTTTGATACGATGCATACTAATTACGTGAACTTATAAACGTGTGCAGATTCGCAGTGGTGACAACATTAATTACTCCTCTTGGGCAGAACCTCTACAAATGTGATAACTTGGAGCACAGTTCTTAACAACTGGTCAATTGAGGACACTTGCCCGTATCCATACTTGGGAGAAAGCTAACAAATGTGATACCTATCGGGTACATTTCACTGTTATTTCCAGTCATATGTCATTATGCACACTGGGAAGAAACCCCACAAATGTGATACATGCGATGCACAATTCTCAACAAAAGTTAATTTGAAGAGACATGTCCGTATCCACACTGGGGAGAAACCTTACAAATGTGATACCTGTGGTGCAACATTTTCAACAGGTAGTAATTTGAAGACACATGTCCGTATCCACACTGGGGAGAAACCCTATAAATGTGATACATGTGGAGCACAATTCACAACAAGTGGTGTCTTGAAGACACATGGCCGTATCCACACTGGAGAAAAACCCTACACATGTGATACCTGTGGAGCACAATTCTCAACAAGTAGTCAATTGAAAGCACATGTCCGTATCCACACAGGGGAGAAACCCCATAAATGTGCTATCTGTGGAGCACAATTCTCAATAAGTGGTAATTTGAAAACACATGTCCGTATCCACACTGGGGAGAAATATTTCAAATGTGATACCTGTGGAGCACAATTCTCAAACAGAGGTAATTTGAAAACACATGTCCGTATCCACACTGGTGAGAAACCCTACAAATGTGATACATGCGATGCACAATTCTCAACAAAATCTCGTTTAAAGACGCATGTCCGTATTCACACTGGGGAGAAACCTTACAAATGTGAAACCTGTGGTGTAACATTTTCAGCAAGTGGTACTTTGAAGACACATGTCCGTATGCACACTGGGGAGAAACCCTATAAATGTGATACCTGTGGAGCACAATTCACAACAAGTAGTGACTTGAAGAAACATGGCCGCATCCACACTGGAGAAAAACCCTACAAATGTGATACTTGTGGAGCACAATTCTCAACAAGTAGTTATTTGAAAAAACATGTCCGTATCCACACTGGGGAGAAACCCTATAAATGTGATACCTGTGGAGCACTATTCACAACAAGTTGTGACTTGAAGGCACATTGCCGTATCCACACTGGGGAAAAACCCTATAAATGTGATACCTGTGGAGCACAATTCTCAAAAAGTGGTAATTTGAAAACACATGTCCGTATCCACACTGGGGAGAAACCATACAAATGTGATATATGCGATGCACAATTCCCAACAAAAGTTTATTTGAAGACACATATTCGTATCCACACTGGGGAGAAACCTTATAAATGTGATACCTGTGGTGCAACATTTTCAAGAAGTAGTCATTTGAAGACACATGTCCGTATCCACTCTGGGGAGACACCCTTTAAATGTGATATGTGTGATTCACAATTCTCAACAAGTGGTTATTTGAAGACACATAGCCGTATCCACACTGGGGGAAAACCTTACAAATGTGATACGTGTGTTTCACAATTTTCAACAAGTGGTGATTTGAAGACTCATCGCCGTATCCATACTGGGGAAAAACACTACAAATGTTATACTTGTGGTGCACAATTCTCAACAAGTGGTTATTTGAAGACACACATCCGTATCCACACTGGCAAAAAACCCTACAAATGTGATACATGTGATTCTCAACAATTGGTAATTTGAAGACACATGGCCGTATCCACACTGGGGAAAACCCTACAAATGTAATACCTGTGATTCACAATTCTCAACAAGTGGTTATTTGAAGACACACAGCCGTGTCCACACTGGGGAAAAACCTTACAAATGTGATACGTGTGATTCACAATTCTCAACAAGTGGTGATTTGAAGATTCATCGCCGTATCCATACTGGGGAAAACCCTACAGCTGTGATACTTGTGGTGCACTATTCTCAAGAAATCGTCAACTAAAGAGACATGTTATCCTCGTCCACAGATGAAGTGTCACAATCCTTGTTAATATATGCTGAAGTAACTTTATTTAACTGTTTGGGCCATACGCACTAGTGTGAATGTAAAAGAAAAGACCAACCAACGGAAATGTACAGGTTTACTACATATAAATATGAATACAATTGACCTGACTTCTGGTCAAACTGAGACCATTTTCGTTACGTCTAGACGTATGTGTTTGTATTAGTTTCTGAACAGGCCTTTGTACATGTAGACGAGGGTTCATAACCCGTGAGAAACGAATACAAAACATATCCTCGTCTACTCTCCACCTGTTATTATCCTATAAATCATTACTGCGTTAACTTCCAAGTTACCAGTAGGTGACGCATGTATTTAGCAAACGTAAAGTAATTGCTAGAATTATCTTTTTCCTGTGGACAAATTGAGTTGTCCTCCATCGTAGGCATCAACGTATGTTGCATCACGGGAAGGCGTAAGAACAGGAGCGTGCCCAGGGATTTGTCCCATTTCCTCGAACCTCTCACAAATCGAACCGACACTGTATGGCAATGTTTAGTGAGTGAGAACAAGCAACACCCAGATGTACAGTGATACCCATCTGCAAACTTCATCAGCATTTTAATCCTGGGTATTCAGAAGTTGTGTTATTATTAAAAAGAATCAGTCTAGAGAATACCTGCAAGACTTCTTTCTTTGTAGGAGGCTTGATATACCAAGTCATACAGATATATTGATATCCTGTGATCAGTAAATCAAAAGAAATATAGTTTCATTTCGCTCTCATCTAAAAACCTCTCTCTTTAATGCTGTCTATCCCCCTTAGCTTCATAATATCTTCCGTTGACGACCCCCTCATTGTTTACATTTACGAGGTATTCGAGGATATTGGTGCATAAGATGTTATTATTATTTTTGTCATCACAGAATCAACCGTAAACACTTGTCATGTATATGTATGGTGCTGAAGCAGGTATTTGAAAGTCACATTGAGAAACGGAGAGGGGATCTAAAAGAGGTATGTCTTGCTTACGTTTTGCCACTTCTCATTGTTGACTGTGTCGCCACTAGTGATTGGTGACAGTGTCACCACTAGTTATTGTTAACTGTGTCACCACTGCTGATTGGTAAGAGTGTCACCACTACTGATTGTTAACTGTGTCACCACTTCTGATTGTTGACTGTGTCGCCACTAGTGATTGGTAACTGTATCACCACTACTGATTGGTGACAGTGTCACCACTACTGATTGTTAACTGTGTCACCACTGCTGATTGGTAACAGTGTCACCACTACTGATTTGTGTCTCACCAATACTGATTTGTATCTGTGTCACCCCTACTCTCACCACTACTGATGTGTGACTGTGTCACCACTACTGATTTGTGACTATCATCAATACTGATTTGTATCTGTGTCACCCCTACTCTCACCATTACTGATGTGTGACTGTGTCACCACTACTGATTTGTGACTATCATCAATACTAATTTGTATCTGTGTCAACCCTACTCTCACCATTACTGATTGGTGACTGTGTCCCACTATTAGTGGAGCAGATAAATACAAATTTATGCCAAATCGTTCTCTTTGTGATACATTAACAAGCACGAAAGTTGGCAAGAATGTTCAGTTGTGAGTACGTATTCAAAAAGCCCATTGGCCAAAATAAAATCAAGATTGCGGCCATTTTTCAAGATGGCCACCATTGCCTGTCTATAAAAGAGGGTTTTCAGTATAAAATTACTCAAGAGTAACACAATTTTAATTATCTTTCCATGAACTCATAGAGTACTTATTCAACAAGGCAATACATTCAAGATGGCGACCATTGTCCTATAATAGTGTTTCACTACAAAATTCTTTTGAGTAATCCAATTTGAATTATCTTACCATCAAATCATCATAATGTTGACTATGTAAAAGCTGATTTTACATACATGTATCGTCTTGCATGCTTCCTGTTGTCACTTTCACATATTTCATTACAAAAAACGTTTCTTTCTAATATAGTTTAAATGCCGAATTAATGGACCGCTGTGGCACGTGGTGTATAGGTGGAGTAGGAGAGGTAGCAAATTTGTTACAGAAGTCAGCCACAATGTCAGGGTGTAGTCCTAACACTACTCACTGCTTACCCAACTGTCACCTATGGTTCCAAGTAGTTGGCTGTGCACATCAACGGCCAGATCCCAGTACACGGCGTTGGCACACAGGCAAAACTAGGCGAGTGTTGCATACAGAGTGCCTCTGTATGTGATGGAGTAGTTCTAACTCCACACGAGAACGTGCACGAGGTCTTCGTTAAGATCGGTTGAAGAAAGCCAGGACTGACGAACATAAGTTTAAATAACATGTCACGGCACAATTAGGGCACACCGGTGAGGTCATTGCTGTGGAACACGGCATGGGTTCAGTGTCGGCTAACTATACTTTGAGGCACAATGTAGTGACAGAAACAGTTTAGTCAGGGTCCCATATGCTATCTAAAGAGTCCATATAAATGTCAGTTACCTGGATGGTGTACATATCGCACGGGGCTTAAATGACACTGGATAAACGATCGGGCTAGGTGTAGGGCGTTGTATGCGTGAGTCTAGTTGTATTCCAAATGTAAAGGTGTCTACCATGCTGCATTAAAGGTGTTAAAATGATAATCCCTCGGCCTTAGATCAGTCATTGCCTAAAAGATGTCCAGCTCAACTGTACCATGGAATATGTATGTATGTACGTATGTATGTAATGATTGTATGCGTGTGAATTAAGTGTGTATGTATCCATACACATGTGCATGCTTTACAGAAATGGTATATATTTGGCACATTGTGCATGAAAACATTCAACTTCGTGTGTTATTAGTTTTGTCCTGTCAAGTAAGTGTGCTCATTTGACTGTTTCACATGCATCGGTGTCTTCCAAAGACACCCTTGCGACAGATGACACGCGTCTGCCTGCTTTTTTGCCGATTGTTTTATTTTGTTGAAGTTTCTATATCATTTGTTTTATTTTTAAATCACATCATTGATAATGTCAAGTTCATAGTTAGTGCTCAATATGCCATGTAGTTATTTCCGGTTGAACTACCTACGTATGGTTTATATTATTAGCTTTTCAGTAAATGTAAAGGAATTCGGACAATAGATCTTATTTTTATAGTTTGAGCAATTCTGATTTCATATCATCAAACTATGTCATTGTATAATCATATTTTATATGCTTTGCAGCTTATTTTTCATTCTCGTGTTTACTCAAGAACATTGTTTGCGCTTTTAAACTATTTGCATGTCTTCTATGTATGGTTTGGGAATGCGATAGGTGTACGTGACCTAGATTACAACAATTATACAAACAACCGTCACTGCAACGCTTCCTTTCCTGAACAGTATTTTTTATCGTTTCGTGAAGCAGTTGTGATATTTCGGTGCCACCAATGAATCACGTCTTACTGCTGACTAACTGATGTATTGTTAAAACGATTACTCCTGCAATGTGTCTGCCATAGTTGTCTTTCACTGCATTGTTTACATTTACAGATCTGCAGTGCTGCTGCAGATGTTTCAGAACTGCTGACTGTTAATAAATAAATTCCTTTTCACTATACATATGCTAAGCCTTTTGAATCTGTGTACACCATATCACAAAAGAAACTTGTAAAATCGTCGGTCTGACAAGTGTTTATCAATTATTAACGTCGTGAATTTCTTGGTACGTGATTCTTCATCAAGTGACCTTTAACTGCTACGCTACAACGTACTACTGAAAATCATAGTGAAAAGAATGCAAGAAAATATGGAAGTGAGCAGTACATAGGTAGTCATATTCCATCTGATAATGTTGATTACCAAAATTCAGGTTTAAGAATACGTATCGTCGAATGTACAAAAGGTTTTGCTTTGGTTGCGAAATCGTCATGATTCTGAACTAAACTTTATTCAATTCAAAACCATAAATAAGAACAGTGCAACGTTATAATCTCGCGTTGGTATCCCCCTAGTAATCGTCGTCGGCTTCTAGATATTCTTCGCCTATTCCCACTAGGTGGGGTCACCGGCCCGAATTCTTGATTTCCAGACTGTTTTGTCCTGGGCATCCTCCAGGGTGATCCGCAGTGCCTGCATATCCCTTTGGACGCAATCCATACATCTCCCTCTTGGTCTCCCACTTGGGTCTTTTTCCAGGCACTATCATGTCAACAAATGCTCTCACTTCGTTGTTTTCTTCCATTCTCTGCATGTGTCCATACCAGCGTAGTCTCATTTCTCTGACTTTCTCTTGTATGCTATTCAATCCTAGTTCCTTTCATTGGCTGTCTTTGATTTTTGCTTTTGTACCTCTCTTACTACTGACCATCACTTCCGTTTTCCCGATGTTGACTTTTAGTCCCTTGCTCTCCCAATCTGCCAACCAAGCCACCTCCTCTGCATCTTCTCCTCTGTATCTGTTACTACTGCCAGATCGTCAGCAAATAGCAGTTCACATGGCAACCCGCATCTGAACTCTTCGCTGATGACATCTAGTACTATGATAAACAGGAATGGGCCCTGATCCCTGGTGTAGGCCAACTTTGATGGGAAACTCGTCAATTCTGCCATGCATGGTTCTCACTCTGTTGATGCTCCATGGTACGTTGCTTCTACTAGCCTTACTAGCTTCTCTGGGACCCCTCTCCTTCCCAGACACCAATACACCAGATCCCTGGGCACCCTGTCATACGCTTTTTCCAAATATACGAAGGTAAATAAAAAATCCTTGTTTCACTTCTAGGTGTTTTTCTTGCAGTTATTGTATGATAAATACTGCATCTTGTACCTTTCCCTGGACTAAATCCAAATTGCATGTTGTTGACTGTGATAAGTTTTCCGAGTCTGCGCGCTAGGATCTTCTCAAACATCTTCATCCCATGTTCCAACAGCTTAATGCCTCTATAGTTCCTATATTCTAGTGGGTCCCCGCTTTGCTTGTATATGGGGACGATCTCACTTTTCTTCCACTCTTCTGGCATCTGTTCCTCTTCCCAAACTTTCTTCAGTATTTTATGCATCATGTCCACTCCATTCTCCCATAGGTGTTTGATAAGGTATATCGGGAGGCCAGAGCCTCCTGCAGCGTTTCCCTTCTTCATGTTCGCTATGTCTTTATACACGTCTTCCCTTGATATTTCCTGGACTGGTCTTTCTACTGCTGGTACTTCTCCAGTCCAGCTGTTTCCTGGTGTTTTCTATATTTAGTAGGTTGCTGAAATACTCTCTCCACCTCACTTTGATCTTTGCCTCATATGTTACCATCTCCCCTATTTGGCGTTTAATCACACTCACTTCCCCAATGTCTCCTCTTGATCTTGTCCTTTGTTTTGCCAACTTGTAGATCATCCGCTCACCTTCCTCTGTTCCCATCTTATCATACTTCGGCTTCTTCTAGATCGGTAACGTTAATACTTTCAGACGACATCGTTCAATCGTTCACTTTGTGATACAAGCACCACTTTAGGCAAATGTTTCCCTCTTGGGTCACTTATTAAGAAAAGCCCGTTGGTCATTTTAAAATTCAAAATGGCTGCCATTCTTTCAAGATGGCGACAATACTCAACATAAAAATCCCCTAACCAGCCTAAAATCTGATCTTGTGAACCGATTTGAATGATGTTTGGATCAAACCATGTGTTTTATATCATGCTGAAATCAAATATGTAACTCCTAAATGCCTCAAAAGCTTGTTCCAATTATTTAATGTACATTATAAGAAACACGTACACAACAAACAAGCGACCGCCACTCTTCAACTCAACTGTCCAGAAGACCTTTTACAGGTCACTGTGCCTTGTCCATCCTGAGACTGGGGGGTTTCTGGCTTACTCACTCTCGACTGTCTCTAAATGCAGCCAGCCTGATTGGCTGCGCGCTTGTAGCGTGCCGAAGAAGAGCTGTCCGGGTTGTGGGAATAGCTTCGTAGGTATTCTGTTTTCGAGCATACATTTCAAATAGTGCCGCATTAACACCTGCAACTGTGCAGGACCTGTCGTACATCGTTATCATGAACTTCACAATGATCTTCAAGTAATGGTCTTCCACTGTTGATTTGAATTTGCTTAGTTTCGCAAATATGTCAAAAGCCTCTGAACCCACCTCCCATTGCTGTCACCCAGACTTCTTCCCCTTGCCACGAAAGACAGACACTACATCACAACCAGTGAAGGCGTCGAAGAAGAGAAACCCTTTAGTCTTCTACAGTCCTATTGAAGAGATGTTGTCGTGCACAGGATTCCACCTCAAGGTAAGACCTTGGCCAAAGACAATCTGCCGCTGTTGCAGGCCAATCTCCTGATGGGATGACATAATACTGACTGCTATGACCAGAACACCTGCTTCACTTGCTTTGATCATGACAACTCTGCTACCCTCTTCTGCTGCATTCGTAGCATGCAGAAATAGCCGTGTGTCCGCTTCCCCGTGGTTGCAGGGGGCCACTTCATCCAGCTGAGAACACCATCTTCCTTGGTGACGATGACCACGTTGGATCTGTGCATCTCTGCAATCTTGTCTGGTAGGAATTTTAACACCTCGATCTTATTGTCATTGTGTTGCAGGACACTTCGCAAATTTGCCGGTAATTGCCTTTGCCTGTCACTCTTCGTCTTGCCCCGTCCTCGACTTGATCTCGTTTCGTAGGCCCATTTTCTGTTGTACAGGTCTGTCAGGCCAACACGGTGGTATTTCAGCTCTTGTGCCACCAAACAGTTTTGCCAACCATAAGTGCTCCACCATTTAGATTTCAGGCGCATTTATTCATTCGGGCATTGACTTGCCTGTCTCATTTTGGATGCTGGGTCTTCTTTTTCGCATACGAAGCAAACATATACTTGATCTTCAAGGCTTCTTCGCAATTTGCTGCGAACCTCACTTGGAGCAGCATTATAATCTTTTGTATATATGCCCTTTCCAGCTTCGTGTTGTTCAACGAAATACGGCAGCTACGGTGGTATTTCGTTTGTCTCATTCTCAGTGTCTCGTCCATGCCGTCACCTTCGTCTAGTCTTGCTGGATCCAAGATGATAGGCAATGCATTGATGGCTTGAAATAGAGGAAGATTCTTCGTTATCACCGAATAGCCATCTTGCTCAATACTGCACGAATAATTCGTTGGTTGTGACTTTGGACATTCATTCTTCTTGTCTGTTTGACAAAGACAACATCTGCTCCAGTCAGTTGGACTTTTACATGGTACAGT
Source organism: Oasisia sp. SBJ-2009 (assembly GCA_964017155.1). Classification (NCBI taxonomy): domain Eukaryota; kingdom Metazoa; phylum Annelida; class Polychaeta; order Sabellida; family Siboglinidae; genus Oasisia; species Oasisia sp. SBJ-2009. The sequence continues at coordinate 10,990,431 of OZ024861.1, forward strand.
TGAGCTGGACATCTTGTAGGCAATGGTCTAAGGCCGAGGGTTTTTCCTTTTACCACCTTGAATGCAGCATGGTGGACACCTTTAGATATTGGATAGAACTAGACTCACGCATACAATGCCCGATCGCCCATCCAGTGTCATTTAAGCCCCGTGCGATATGTACACCATCCGGGTAATTAACATTTATATGGGCTCGTTAGATAGCATGTGGGACCCTGACTATACTGTTTCTGTCACTACATTGTGCCTCAAAGTATAGTTAGCCGACACTGAACCCATGCCGAGTTCCACAGCAGTGACGTCACAAGGGTGCTCTAGTTGTGCCGTGACATATTGTTTAAACTTATTTTTGTCAGTCCTAGCTTTCTTCAATTGATGTCAATGGAGACCTCGTGCATTTGGCAGCCATTTACAAAAATGGCCGTCGCCACAAACCATATGTATATATTTCAAATCAATGGATTATATTCGGAATGCCCCACTAACGAAATGCCCCAAACCTAGTCGCAGTGCACCAATCGCAATGTCGCAATGCTCCAACAGCATAGTCGCAATGCACCACTTTTGGTCGGAATGTCCCCGAGTTTTTGTTATTGTCAAACATATTAAAACATTGCACTTTGTTATTGTCAAACCTATGTATGTAATACGGCTACATATATTACAATATACATGTTAAATGCATAATTAATATAGAAATTACATTTCGTTAACTTTCTGTACATTATTGAAAGTATAACTGCTTTGTGTTTGTGTTTATATTTTATCTTCGTGCAATTGAATAACCTGTCATGAAGACTAATATCGATTACAACATGTGTATATAGTATATACATAATTATAGTAATAATCATCACAGCCTAAAGGCACCCTGCTCATGCGCTATGTATTGGTTACACGTTTGGGTTGTGTTTGGATGGATATTTTATAAGTAAAAAATGAGAGCAAAATCAAACAATGCTAATATATATGTATACAACCAACTAAGCCATGCATGGACGTTCTTTGATCATAGTTTTCTTCTTCCTTTGAATACTAAAACAATCTGACATACAGTAAACAGTGACCAAAGCCCGTTCAAGCATGCGCTACATTTGCTTATTTTCCATTTGAAGTATCAGCTCGACGAAACAATGACGGAGTGGCTTGCCAGTTACCCTGTTAACAGTTACCACATATATAAGGTGGCTCTGCAACTTCAACAGTATCTACAGTATTGGCTTTCTCTTCGCCCAACAAATTAAGATATTATCACACCATCACGCATATAATATACCTTTTAATGATGTATGTTATGTAAAGTACTATGTATATGTGCTATGTATATATATAATATTATATATATATATATATATATATATATATATATATATATATATATATATATATATATATATATATATATATATATATATATCTATATATATATATATATATATATATATATATATATATACGAAATGCAAACGAAGGGTTTACGTTCTTGTGTGAAAAATATCAGTTGTATTATACATATTCTAATAGCTGTAGAAGTATCTGCTCAATTGAACAATGACGGAGTTACAGGCTGTAGAAACCACACCTTCATACTGTCGTAATAAACAAGTTGCCGTCAAACAATTTAACTACACCCCCTTGTCATTTGCATCCTTTTTCCATTGTACGACAAATGACAACAAGAGGGAGAGTCGTTCGTCGTTAAAAACGATCAGCTACTCTTGTATACTCTGAAAAACTGACTATTCGTGATAATTAAAAATTGTTCTAGTGAATGCATATATCGAAGGCGTTACAATATCTTTACTGTATATATTTTTTAAAAATGTTTAGTCATATCGATAGAAATATAACCGTCAATTGTCACGATCGAACACTCTGGCTTTTATACATAGGCTTTCTAAAGGAGAAGGCTAAAAGCCCGGATCCAATTTGGTTCTACATGTGTATGCATGCATGAATGCACGCACGCACGCACGCACGCACGCACACACACACGCACGCATGCACTCACGCACATATTCTGCGATTCAAATCAAGGGAGTCCATAAAGATCTTGAAGATGAGTAGCTGGGGCAATACCTTGTCATACATTGAGGAATTTCTGCCTTAGGTCGGCATTCCTACCTACTGCATATGTATAAACAACCAGCTACAGTACAACATATTAATCTCGTTGTGGTCAGGCAACGTTACACCCAGTGCCCTCGCATTACAATAACCGTTTGTGGACACCTTCACGCCGAATGACAGCAAGGGGAGGGTTGTGCCGCGTGAAAAACGATCAGCCCATGGTACCCATAGCACCCTCTGTTTACGTCGACTTCCTTAAGGTTTAATCATGTAAAGTATACGCAATAATAAATGCACAAAATGCATTTAAATATGTTGCCCTATATCAGACGCATACGCCGCTTGCGTCATTGGGTTGTCTACGTCTATATAATATGTTTCTCAGACGCCGATTGCTCCAGATGTAACAAATTTTCTTATTCGGTGACCACACACACAAACACAGTCTTCATCACACCGGTTGGTCTGTTGGCAGTCACAACATATGATTGAACACGTAAACCCCGTGTGTGAAATATGAAACAATACTGATCTCAACCATCTAGTCTGGTAAAAGGCTCTTTCAGTAAAAGAACCATCCAAAATACCAGAGCGAAAGCTAAATAAACCTTACATTAAAACAAGTATTATTTAGTTTTTTTAAAGCCTGTAATATATTTTTATTTGAATTATTCTGAGCACGAACGTAAACCTCACCAAGTTGATAAGGTGGCCGTAGTATTTGGAAGAAGAAGCTCCCCCCACTAATGCCAAACGTACAGCGGCCTGTAAATGTCGGCGTTCAGTTTCCCACAGACAGGCCGAGGGTTGCCTGACGGGTGTATGTGTGTGTGTGTGTGTGTGTGTGTGTGTGTGTGTGCGTGCGTGCGTGCGTGCGTGCGTGCGTGCGTGCGTGCGTGCGTGCGTGCGTGCGTGCGTGCGTGCGTGCGTGCGTGCGTGCGTGTCATAGGCGATTGATGAATTCATAGTTCTGTGCACCAATAGCTTGTTTTGAATGGCGATCCATGTTCGGTGACCTGTGGCATATTTCCCCCACTTTTGGGGTTATGGTTTAGTTTTACCATTAAGTATTCAGCAGCAGGTAGTTTGCTAATTAGGTGGCAAGTTGCAAAGGCACTTCTTATATAATCAATTATACATGTTTTTCCATTTGTTCTAGCAATACCGTTGATGCTGCATTATATGTGGAAATGTGGACTCACTAACAGCCTGATGTTCACGAGACGTGTATGTACTCAGTCGTAGGCCTGGCATTGGGTTGTTGAGTCCACATTTCTTTCTCTTAATTTGTCAGTGTGCCAAAAAGGGGATTACACACTTGACAGTAAATAATAAACGTCATAATTTTGGCCAATTCATATCTATTCTGGGCTCTGTGTTGCTGCTTGCATAAATGGGGGTATGCTCATCAAACGCAGTGGATGAGCATACTGGACTTTGTGCATGACGACAACACAGAGGCTGACGTGCGCTAATTTATCCAGTGGCGATCCCACCAATCAGCGCTTCCTTGGCATGTCTTCTTGCTAAGTGGACATGCGACCAAAAGTTCTAAAAGTTTGACCCACCCGCCTCCCAACTAGTCATCCAGTAGATATAGTTTGAATTGTGCATCGTTTATGGAAAGCGCGTACATGTCTCGATGCTTTCCCCACTTTTTTCTATCGTGAACATAGGGCTTGCACCAGAGGTGTTCACGGGGTTTTAACGCAAGGGAATGTACGTTTTCTTTCCATTTTCGATTTAGGTTAAACACCTGTATAGGCACGTGTTGCCACAGTAGTCGGAATGCATGCATTGTACGCCTTTGTTTGGTGGTATTACAATTTATTTTACATGCGACGTGCGGTCGTGCATATTCCCCCCACTTTTGGGGTTATGGTTTAGTTTTACCATTAAGTATTCAGCGGCATATTTCCCCCACTTTTGGGGTTATGGTTTACCTAGTGGGTAAGAGAGGTCATGAATGAGGCGGAATGCATTAGGTTCTTTTTTGGGAACTACACCCAGAGGGGAAGACTGGAAGTTAGGAAAAGGAGGTGAAGAGAAAGGACCGGCAATGCGGCCGAGGGAAAGCTCCTTAGTGAGTTTCTTGGTGACAATGTCGCGATGGGCTGAAGCAGATGGATGATTGTGAAGAGCACTGAGAGTGGGAGTGCCAAAATAGTTGATGTGGAAGCCGTGAATGAAACCGGCAACGAGAAAAGTGGTCTCGGCGGGATCGTAACCCTGTAGGGCGCGCTGTAGTCTCTTAGCGTTTACTGGGGTTGGCAATGGGAAGGCGACATGAGCTGGCTGGGTGGGGGGCCTGACATTTGGAGCACAAGTGTTTATAGCGGCAGTTGCGGGCAGTACATTTACCTCCTTTCTGGTACATCCAGCAGACGCCGGTCGGAAAGGGCTGGGGACGGCGGGCAGCTTGGTTGAGGAACGCGGAGGGAGCACGACTAAACCCCCCCTGTATGGGTTTCGCATACATATATCGAAAGAACAAGTCCCATCTGGGTTGTGCCCATGGGAAGCTGATGGGGTCGGTCTGGCGCAGAGTGCGGAAGTGTGTGTCGTATTGACGCCATGCGAATGGTGGACCTGTTAGCGCAATGTCGCGCACAATTTCCGCATACTTAAAGATACCCGGGGCTGACTGTGGGAATCGTTGCGTGTAAACCGCCCCAAACACAAGCAAGGCAGAAGTCCACTGATCTATGGAGGAAATCTGCCTTCCCCTGGACTGGGGCATGATGGAGATGACTTGGTGTGTCTCGCCTGACTGGACGGATAGCTGCTGAGGCCGCTGTTGTACGGGGTGGGTTAAGTCGCTGAAATCAACAAATTCATTCGCCCAGATTTTATTTTTGAGTTTATCCGTTAACTCTGCACCCAAGGGAGTGGTGTGCATAGGCATACTGGATGGTGTTGGTGGCGGCTCACCCGTGTAGAGATCAGTGTCCACCATGGTGCTGAGCGCGCCGGTCACAGCAAGGTCTAGGGGCTCTGCGACGGGCAGCACGGGGGCAGGCATCTCAGGGGCAGGCAGCGAAGGCGGGGGAAGGGTAGCGTCACGATCTTCGCGTAGCTGCTTGAGGACCTCCCTCGTCACGATGGCCACCAACGAAGCCGCCGAGGCAGTGTCCGTAGGTGGCAGGTCTTCCGGGCGACCAGCAGCAGCGGAGGCGATACGGCGCCGGCGGACAGGAGGCGCAGGCAAATCCGGCTCAACCGGGTGAAGCATGGCTGCGCGTCGAGCCGATGGAGGCCTCACAGCCGGTGCTGCTCGTTTTGTGGGACGTCCACGAGGCATGCTGCAAAAAGTAAACCCAGGGGGAGGAACGACTTCAAGAACTTACAGCGACAGCATTAAGTGCATCGACAGTAGGAACAACAAATGCAAACCTACACGTAACGTGGTGAAGCAAAGGGGGGCGTATTAACCCTGCGCACCGACTAGCAGTTGTAACAGGGGGCGATTAACCATCGCCCCCAAACCACGTGAAACTATGGGCGAGATTATCCATCACGTACCCAGTCGTCATGTCACCGGTAGGGGGCGATTAACCATCGCCCCCTAAACCAGGTGGAACGTGCGGCCAGAGTATCCATCACAGACCCAGTCGTCATGTCACCAGTAGGGGGCGATTAACCATCGCCCCCAAAACCAGGTGAAACTTGCGGCCATCTTATCCATCCAAGACCCAGTCGTCATGTCACCGGTAGGGGGCGATTAACCATCGCCCCCTAAACCAGGTGGAACGTGCGGCCAGAGTATCCATCACAGACCCAGTCGTCATGTCACCAGTAGGGGGCGATTAACCATCGCCCCCAAAACCAGGTGAAACTTGCGGCCATCTTATCCATCCAAGACCCAGTCGTCATGTCACCGGTAGGGGGGCGATTAACCATCGCCCCCAAAACCAGGTGAAACTTGCGGCCAGACTATCTATCACAGACCCAATCGTCATGTCACCAGTAGGGGGCGATTAGCCATCGCCCCCAAAACCAGGTGAAAATAGCAGGCATATTGTCCATCACAGACGCAGTCGTCATGTCACCAGTAGGGGGCGATTAAACCATCGCCCCCCAAACCACGTGTGAAATGATAAACACAGGAACGTACATAAATGCAAAGTGATGTAATGTGAGCACGCAATTTGTCATAACCGGCTTATGCAACACAGGGAAGCGTGACCAGGGGAGCCAAATAATGGCAGCGCGAGTTAATCATGCAAATCAGTGTTCACAAGTAAAATTATAGAGTGGAAAGGAACAAATAAAAATTGTGGAAATGCATAAAAAAAATTTTTTTTTTGAAATTTGAAGGATATTCATAAATTGTACATTGGTCTGTCATGGTTGAATTGAGCTTGGCACTGAAATGAGATGTTTTTGTAAAGTAGCAGGAAGTCAGACCATGCTGAACCTTTTTTTGAAAAATGTCTGAGGAAAAAACACCGACCAAATTAACACAACTGGTTCTAGAGTATAATTTGTGGGAAGGGAAACAGGGAGGGTGAAACAAATTTGAATATTCCAATAGCATAGTTTTACGTGAAAGCTGGGGAAAAGGATGCTAGCAGTGTAATTACCACTGTCTAGCCGCAAACTGAGCCGCCCCCCGAATAGAGCGGACATATTTGCGCATCCCGACAGCATTAAGATGGACGCCGAATCGATCGAAATACTGCTCCCAGTCAGCGTGCATGCCCCGGTGTCGCCAGTATTGAATGTGGGGGAGGTCCCTGGTTAAACCCTCCAACGTGCGATTCACGACGAATCGGGCTTCATTGAAGTCGGCGCGCACAGCAAACCGACGACGGCGAATCGCCGCGACACGAGGGAGAAGTTGGCACAGGACAACCTCCGACACACTGGGTAACGCAAGAACTGACTGGCCGAAGGAAACAATACGGGAGGCGAGAAGAGCCGGGTCAACACCGGGACATGACAGGTCATTGGTACCGATGTCCACGATTACCGCTCGGGGACCAAGCTCTCGAACGAGCGGGAGTTCGGCGATTAAACCGTCTAATTTTAGGCCGCCTATGCCGTGGAAAAAGACGGCGGCAAATTGCGAAGAAACGCCAAGATCGGAGCCAAATGCAAAAGTAGGGTCAGAAGGACGCATTAACTTTTCCTGTAAGCGGCGAACAAAACTGTGACCAATGACTAATAAATCGGTAGAGCAATCCATCATGTGAGCGAAATTTGGAAACAAAATGGCGGCGAACAAAGGAATTAGGTAAACACAAGGATCGAAAATCACCGAAAGGGACATATAAGTACAAGAAATGCGTACGCAGCAAACTGTAAAGCACAGGAGACTGTAGACATGAAGCCTAAACAGAATGGATACAGCGTGAAAGTACTAACCTTGTAAAATCGTTACAAATCGATCTTCCTTTTGTGCTGCGAAATTGGTGAACGCGTAACTCCAAATTTCCAACACAAAAGGGGCGAGCCTCGTTCTGAGTGCTGATAATTCACGGGCTATGGCACGCGGAATACGCACCATTCACGGACTATCCGCATCACATTGTATAAATCTTATTTTAACATGTGTAAAAATATTCATATTGTCATGGTATTCGGCCTAGCATTTGCATAGGTCTTCGGCCTAGCATTATACTGATATTTTCTAATTAGATGCAACATATTTATCCGATTTCCAAACAAGAAGTATATCTAAGATTCTTGATTGCAATTTGCAAGCCACCGACTGTAGCCCGGTCTAAGCGCCGAAGTAGCCAGTAGGGCAGGTGGGAAATGCGACAGATCTTTTATGTCGACATAAAACAAACAATGCCTTAATTGCTCCCACCATTAATGCCATGATGTCGGCGCGAGCGCAGAACAAACAATGGCTACTCAGTGAGGGGTTGATACAGTGTCATAGTGACACACATCAATCCAAATTCTTTGGAAATTGTAAAATTGGTAAACCTGTAAATTCTCAGCAAGGTAGATTATGGTAATATTAGTAACACAAAATATATAATTAATAAGTGGGAAAGTAAAAAAATTACTAGGTTTGGGAAAAATAGATATAAAATCAAATGTGTCTACTGGACTCCTTTGGTGTCTACACACATACATGCATGCATGCATGCATGCATGCATGCATGCATGCATGCATGCATGCATGCATACATACATACATACATACATACATACATACATACATACATACATACATACATACATACATACATACATACATACATACATACATACATACATACATACATACATACATACATACATACATACATACATACATACATACATACATATCTTATGTATGTGGAGCCCTATCTAATGACGAATATTATATATCGTTTATTTATAATTATTCACTGAGCGGTTAGCTAGGCTTAATGGTAAATGCGAGATTTGAAAAAGCGAGATTTGAATAAGACTTCACAATCTGCCATTGGGTTATGTAAAGTTGAGGCTAGCTACTTCAAGTGCTGTTCTAGTTCATAGGTTCTTTCCATATATATAAAACAGTGGGATCGCCGATTCCAAATGGCGGAAAAATAATTTCTATATTTATATCTATGGTTCTTTCGATGGTGAAAATTAATACTATGGTGTTCGCTATTTGGAACCACTGATATTTAAAGTTAAACATGCGACTTGTCCGTGTTGAAAACCATGCCTTGGTCTTGGGTAAGACATAAGATTATTTAACAACGTCGTTAGATATCACCTATGGTAAGTATTATTTACATGTAATGGTCATCCCGCAGGCATCATTCAGAATATGCTAACCATGCTTCGGATGATTTTGTATTTTCAATTAACTGTTATCTTTGATCGCGGTATAGTTGAGCGATAATGGAGAAACTTTATAGTATTATACTGACTAAATGCAATTGATACGGATTTAAATTAACCGACATCAGTACAGTTGCCAGAACTTACGAAGCATTACAACTTGGGCACACAGGGACCCTACCAATAGTTCATGCCATTCCGAAGTATACCTGAAAATGCCTGTCATATTCGCCTGCTATTTGCGGAGCAGTAACGTCACTGCTCTGCCAATTTGGGAACCTGTGCCAGTATTGGCCGATCAGTGACGTCACTGCCCTGCGAATTAGGGAACCAGTGCCAGTATTCGCAGAGCAATGGCGTCACTGCTCTGCGAATTTATGAAACACTTGCAGTATTCTGAGAGAAGGTAAGAAAGAGATGCGATGCGTGCATGTTGTTATAATAATAATAACTTTTTAGACATAAAAATCTGAAGTAAAACTCTATTCAGTAGTGTGGATAATAGTAGCTAACAATAACAGGAAATAAATATAATAAAATTAAGACGTATAGCTAACTCATTGTTGTATGGAACTGAACTATATTGTTATAATTATGCATTGATGTAGTCAAGAAATATATATATATATATATATATATATATATATATATATATATATATATATATATATATATATATATATATATAGTTAAATAACAGACCAAGATATACATAATTTTAGTGATCATTTATGATATTGATTAATACAGTGTATAGTAAACTGCAGCTGCATAGGTCATTCAATGTGTTTGTCTATACAGAATAATACATTTAATAATTATTTAATAATTATAACAAGATTAATTATATTACAATAATCCTGATGTGTAAAATATCACATTAATTTAATGATGTCAACGGTACAAGAAACTGCTCTTAATGCTCTTAACTCTATATTAAATACGTTTTAACCTAATATATAGCACATGTCCATGGCATGTCTGGCTCACGTCGGTAATTGTGAATCAGTAAATGTTAGATCTAAACGTATCGGGAATTGTGTAACTGTAAATCTTAGAAGTAAACTTATTTAAAACACCGCGTCATAATGGCGCCCTCTGCTGACCATTCTGTTATACCGACTTCAGCAGCCGACAGTTGTTATTAGGAAAACATCCTAACGTTTGAATTCTCATGGTGGATGTCTTCTTAAAGCTATAGTATCTTCTAAGCTCTAGAGCTAATCCAACAATGCTGTTTTTCTTTAGGTATTTTAAAAGAAGAAATACAATATAGTATTTTATCAAAACATCATAAAAATACAATATTCACAAGTATGGAAACGCAACAACAGTTTTCTTCTTGGTAACTTTCACAACTTTACACTAAACCCACTGTAGTGTTGTCCTTTTATATCAGTAGTTTAGTATAGTTATCTTTAATGTGACACATCACATAAATATATTAGATACAGCGATTAGTAAAGTGACTAAATGTCCTTTACATGTCATGTGACCTTTAAAATGTCACATGAACAGGTTTGATCATGTTATGAAATATCTGCTGCATCATTGACTTTGTCTCTAGATGTATTCTATGTGTAAATACTTTTTGTTCCAGGACTGAATGACGTCACAAGTATTTCCATTGTTGCCTTCAACTCCCCATGGTGGGGAAACCATTTGAGTGTGACACCAACTTTCCGTGGAGGGAAACCATACGAATGTCTCATCATCTCTCCGTTTTGGGGAAACAGTCCGATTGACACATCAATCCACTATTTGACTGTCACATCAGCTCCCCGTGGTGGGGACACCAATCGAGTGTGACAACAACTCTCGAACTATAATCCTCTACATATCAGAAATGGTAACAGCCGACGAGTCACTCTCTTGTAGGGCCTCTGTTGCACTACTTTTGATTTCTTGTCAGTTCATATAGAATATTCTAAAACGAAACACTTGTGTTGCTTTGTAATAACTATTTTAATTTTTTAAGTAAAAAAGTTCTACTATATTTAGTAGAACAATGCAAATATTTTGCTACGTATATTTAACATGTATTTGTGAGTTTACAAATATTGTGTTGATGAAAGGTATTTGTCCGTATTTGTTAAGTTTCCCATAATAATAACATTAACTTATATAACACTGTATATTCAAAAAGAATATTGTTCAAATGTAGTTTACAAATTTAGCAGTGTCCATAGTACAAAACAATTTTGCATTATTCAATTAATTAATTTAATATTCTCAAATGTGCTGTATAAATTGCACATGTATTATTGTTTATTATAATATAGATACTAGGCTTACATACTTTAACATGTTTTAACATTATATTTTCTTTAAACAGTGCTTCAAATTGCCCTGACTTGGATGCAATACACAAACATGTTGTGTACAAAAGAAACAACTTTCTCATATTTAATACAAGACTAGTGGATTTCTCAGAAATTGACCTCCCAGTACTTGGAAGTGCAGCCCATCCACCTGCAAGAATGTTTTAAACTACCTCATCCTGTCACTGGGTCGGTTTATTACGTAATCCAATCATAGAGCCAAAATAACACATGGCTTCTAGGGGGGTCTTTAAGGGTGTGTAGTAAGTTTATTGGGTGGTTTATTGACACGGGCCCCGTTGAGCCAACGATGTCTTTGAAGTGGTTAATTGGATACAATTGTTTCAACCCAATTGAAGCCACTGAGTCGTCTCAGACACTTGACCTGCACTGATGATTAGGCCATCAGTGACCCAGATTCTGTGGTAGACAACCGGGCTACTGCTGTCTCCAATTGTAGCAGCCCGACAGCAATTCTGGTAGCCTCGGGCTACCGGGCTACCACTATTTCGAACCCTGCATCTATCCACATCACGATCTCTGTCACAATAGTGAAAAAATATTCTGATACGATGCATACTAATTACATGAACTTGTAAACGTGTGCAGATTCACAGTACTGACAACGTTAATGACTCCTAATGTGATAAGTTGATGCACAGTTCTCAACAATTGGTCAACTGAAGACACATGCCCCTCTCCATGCTTGAGAGAAAGCCAACAAATGTGACACCTGTCGGGTACATTTCACTGTAATTTCCAGTCATGTGTCATTATGCACACTGGGAGGAAACCCCACAAATGTGATACCTGTGGAGCACAGTTCTCAAGAAGTTATAATTTGAAAGCACACCTCTATATTCACACTGGGGAGAAACCGTACAAATGTGATACATGTGGAGCACAATTCTCAAGAAGTAGTACTTTCAAAGCACATGTCCGTATCCACAGTGGGGAGAAACCTTACAAATGTGATACCTGTGGAGCACAATTCTCAACAAAAAGTAGTTTGAAGACACATGTCCGTACCCACACTGGGGAGAAACCTTACAAATGTGATAAATGTGGAGCACAATTCTCAACAAGACGTCATTTGAAAACACATGTCCGTATCCACACTGGGGAGAAACCTTACAAATGTGATACCTGTGGTGCAACATTTACAACAAGTAATAATTTGAAGACACATGTCCGTATCCACACTGGAGAGAAACCCTATAAATGTGATACGTGTGGAGCACAATTCTCAACAAGAGGTCATTTGAAAATACATGTCCGTATCCACACAGGGGAGAAACCTTACAAATGTGATACCTGAAACATTTTCAATAAATACTCATTTGAAGATACATGTCCGTATCCACACTGGGGAAAAACCCTACAAATGTGATACGTGCGATTCACAATTCTCAACAAGTGGTGGTTTGAAGAGACATGTCCGTATCCACACTGGGGAGAAACCCTACAAATGTGATACTTGTGGTGCCCAATTCTCAAGAAATGATCAACTGAAGAGACATGTTGTCCTTGAAGTAACTTGATTTAACTGTTTGAGCCATACGTTAGTAGGGTGTGTGTAAAAGAAAAGACCAATCAACGGTCATGAACAGGTTTACTACATATAATTATGAATACAATTGACTTGACATCTGGTCAAACTAAGACCATTGACGTTATGTCTAGACCCATGTGTTTGTGAACTGGGCTTTGTACATGTAGACGAGTGCTCATGACCCGTGAGAAACGAACAAAAACGACATGTCATCCTCATCTACTCCTCACCTGTTACAGTCCCTAGAAATAAATACTGCGTTAACTTTACAAATTTGTCAGCAGCTGTGCAATTTGCTACAAAGATTTCTTGGAGTCGCTCGTTGTTAATGCGATTTTAAAATACAACTTAAAATCATTGTAACTACACAGTATATTGCTTATGTCTTTAATTAATACGACTCTGTATATCATTTAAGCCGTCTCTTGGTGAAATTGTTTCATGATATAACTTGTGGAGCCTGTTTATGTAGTCTCTATAAAGGTATAATGTTTTTGTACTTGTGGTTATGCAAGATACAGTAATACTACTTCCAACATAATTGCAGCCAAAAAGAGGCACACATTTAATTAGTGTGCATCTTATGCAGCTGGAAGTGAAATATGCAGCACAATGCCACAGGAAGTGTGCCTTCCTCCATTAGCCAATACCTGCACATCTCTTTATTCCTTCACTTACGCAGTCCACTGCTTCAAACCTACCAGTAGGTGACACATGTATTTGGCAAACGTAAAGTAATTGGTAGAATTATCTTTTTCCCATGGACCAACTGAGTTGTCTTCCTTCATCATAGGCACCAATGTATGTTGCATCACGGGAAGGTGTAAGAACAGGGGCGTGCCCAGGGATTTTTCTCATTGCCTAGAACCTCCCACAAATCAATGGCAATGTTTAATGAGTGAGAACATGCAACACCCAGGTGCACCGTGATATCCATCTGCAAACTTCATCAGCATTTTAATCCTTGGTATTCCCCTGAAGTTGTGATTATTAAAAGAATCAGTCTAGTGAATACCTGCAAGACATCTGTCATTGTAGGAGGCTTGATATACCAAGTCATACAGATACGGTTGTATCTTGTTATCCTGTAATAATTAAATCAGAAGAAAATATAGTTTCCTTTCGCTGACATCTAAAAACCTATCTCTTTAAAACTGTCTGTCCTCCTTAGCTTCCTAGCACCTTTAAAGTTTATCCATCTGTTGACGACTCCCACATTGTTTACATTTACGAGATCTTCGAGGATATTGGTGCATAAGATGTCATTATTATTATTTTGGTCATCACAGAATCCACCGTAAAAAATTGTCATATACATGTATGTTTAGGGTGCTGAAGCACGTATTTGAAAGTCACATTGAGAAACGGAGAGGGGATCTAAAAGAGATATGTCTCGCTGACATGTACGTTGTGTAATCCAATGTTTTGGTAGTCATCATGTACCTCCAATGCTGATTGGTGAGTATATGTCGCCACCTTTGATTTGTGATTATATTTTGCCACTTCTGATTGTTGACTGTGTCACTACTACTGATTGGTGACTGTTTCACTACTACTGATTGATGACTGTGTCACTACTATTTATTGATGACTGTTTCCCCACTACTGATTGTTGACTGTGTCACTACTACTGATTGGTGACAGTGTCACCACTACTGATTGTTGAATATGTCACTACTACTGATTGTTGACTGTGTCACCACTTCTGATTGTTGACTGTGTCACCACTACTGATTTGTGACTGTTTCACTACTACTGATTGATGACTGTTTCACCACTACTGATTGGTGACTGTTTCACCACTACTGATTGGTGACTGTTTCACTACTACTGATTGTTGACTGTTTCACCACTACTGATTGGTGACTGTGTCACCACTACTGATTGGTGACTATTTCACTACTACTGATTGGTGACTGTTTCACTACTACTGATTGGTGACTATTTCACTACTACTGATTGGTAACTGTTTCACCACTACTGATTGGTGACTGTTTCACTACTACTGATTGGTGACTGTTTCACCACTACTGATTGGTAACTGTTTCACTACTACTGATTGGTGACTATTTCACTACTACTGATTGGTAACTGTTTCACTACTACTGATTGGTGACTGTTTCACTACTACTGATTGGTAACTGTTTCACCACTACTGATTGGTGACTGTTTCACTACTACTGATTGGTAACTGTTTCACCACTACTGATTGGTGACTGTTTCACCACTACTGATTGGTGACTGTTTCACCACTACTGATTGGTAACTGTTTCACCACTACTGATTGGTGACTGTTTCACTACTACTGATTGGTGACTGTTTCACCACTACTGATTGGTGACTGTTTCACCACTACTGATTGGTGACTGTTTCACCACTACTGATTGGTGACTGTTTCACTACTACTGATTGGTGACTATTTCACTACTACTGATTGGTAACTGTTTCACTACTACTGATTGGTGACTGTTTCACTACTACTGATTGGTGACTGTTTCACTACTACTGATTGGTGACTGTTTCACTGCTACTGATTGGTGACTGTTTCACTACTACTGATTGGTAACTGTTTCACTACTACTGATTGGTGACTGTTTCACTACTACTGATTGGTGACTGTTTCACTGCTACTGATTGGTGACTGTTTCACTACTACTGATTGGTAACTGTTTCACCACTACTGATTGGTGACTGTTTCACTACTACTGATTGGTGACTGTTTCACTGCTACTGATTGGTGACTGTTTCACTACTACTGATTGGTGACTGTTTCACTGCTACTGATTGGTGACTGTTTCACTACTACTGATTGGTAACTGTTTCACCACTACTGATTGGTGACTGTTTCACCACTACTGATTGGTGACTGTTTCACCGCTACTGATTGGTGACTGTTTCACCACTACTGATTGGTGGCTGTTTCACTACTACTGATTGGTAACTGTTTCACCACTACTGATTGGTGACTGTTTCACTGCTACTGATTGGTGACTGTTTCACCGCTACTGATTGGTGACTGTTTCACCACTACTGATTGGTGACTGTTTCACTGCTACTGATTGGTGACTGTTTCACCACTACTGATTGGTGACTGTTTCACCACTACTGATTGGTGACTGTTTCACTGCTACTGATTGGTGACTGTTTCACTACTACTGATTGGTAACTGTTTCACCACTACTGATTGGTGACTGTTTCACTGCTACTGATTGGTGACTGTTTCACTACTACTGATTGGTAACTGTTTCACCACTACTGATTGGTGACTGTTTCACTGCTACTGATTGGTGACTGTTTCACTGCTACTGATTGGTGACTGTTTCACCACTACTGATTGGTAACTGTTTCACCACTACTGATTGGTGACTGTTTCACCACTACTGATTGGTGACTGTTTCACTGCTACTGATTGGTGACTTTTTCACCACTACTGATTGGTAACTGTTTCACCACTACTGATTGGTGACTGTTTCACCACTACTGATTGGTGACTGTTTCACTGCTACTGATTGGTGACTGTTTCACCGCTACTGATTGGTGACTGTTTCACCACTACTGATTGGTGACTGTTTCACTGCTACTGATTGGTGACTGTTTCACCACTACTGATTGGTAACTGTTTCACCACTACTGATTGGTGACTGTTTCACCACTACTGATTGGTGACTGTTTCACCACTACTGATTGGTGACTGTTTCACTGCTACTGATTGGTGACTGTTTCACCACTACTGATTGGTGACTGTTTCACCACTACTGATTGGTGACTGTTTCACTGCTACTGATTGGTGACTGTTTCACCACTACTGATTGGTAACTGTTTCACCACTACTGATTGGTGACTGTTTCACCACTACTGATTGGTGACTGTTTCACCGCTACTGATTGGTGACTGTTTCACCACTACTGATTGGTGACTGTTTCACTGCTACTGATTGGTGACTGTTTCACCACTACTGATTGGTAACTGTTTCACCACTACTGATTGGTGACTGTTTCACCACTACTGATTGGTGACTGTTTCACTGCTACTGATTGGTGACTGTTTCACTGCTACTGATTGGTGACTGTTTCACCACTACTGATTGGTGACTGTTTCACTACTACTGATTGGTGACTGTTTCACTACTACTGATTGGTGACTGTTTCACTACTACTGATTGGTGACTATTTCACTACTACTGATTGGTGACTGTTTCACTACTACTGATTGGTGACTGTTTCACTACTACTGATTGGTGACTATTTCACTACTACTGATTGGTGACTGTTTCACTACTACTGATTGGTGACTGTGTCACTACTATTTATTGATGACTGTTTCCCCACTACTGATTGTTGACTGTGTCACTACTACTGATTGGTGACAGTGTCACCACTACTGATTGTTGAATATGTCACTACTACTGATTGTTGACTGTGTCACCACTTCTGATTGTTGACTGTTTCACCACTACTGATTCGTGACTGTGTCACCACTACTGATCGGTGACTGTTTCACTACTACTGATTGGTAACTGTGTCACCACTACTGATTGGTGACAGTGTCACTACTACTGATTGGTGACTGTGTCACTACTTCTGATTGGTGACTGTGTCACCACTACTGATTGGTGACTGTGTCACTACTTCTGATTGGTGACTGTTTCACTACTACTGATTGGTGACTGTTTCACCACTACTGATTGATGACAGTGTCACTACTACTGATTGGTGACTGTGTCACTACTTCTGATTGGTGACTGTGTCACCACTACTGATTGGTGACTGTGTCACTACTTCTGATTGGTGACTGTGTCACCACTACTGGTTGGTGACTGTGTCACTACTTCTGATTGGTGACTGTGTCACCACTACTGATTTGTGACTGTGTCACTAATACTGATTGGTGACTGTTTCACTACTACTGATTGATGACTGTGTCAATACTATTTATTGATGACTGTTTCCCCACTACTGATTGTTGACTTTGTCACTACTACTGATTGTTGACTGTGTCACCACTACTGATTTGTGACTGTGTCACCACTACTGATTTGTGACTGTGTCGCCACTACTGATTTGTGACTGTGTCACCACTACTGATTGATGACTGTGTCACCACTACTGATTTGTGACTGTGTCACTACTACTGATTGGTGACGGTTTCGCCACTACTGATTGTTGACTGTGTCACTACTACTGATTGGTGATAGTGTCACCACTACTGATTGTTGAATATGTCACCACTTCTGATTGTTGACTGTGTCACCACTACTGATTTGTGACTGTGTCACCACTACTGATTTGTGACTGTGTCACCACTACTGATTTGTGACTGTGACACCAGTACTGATTTGTGATTGTGTCCCGGTATTAGTGGAGCAGATGAGTGCACATTTTGGCCGAATCGTTCTCGTTGTGATACAAGCACCAAAATGGGGAAAAAGGCTAATTTGGGAGTACTTATTAAAAAAGCCCGTTGGCGAATTAAACAAGTCAAGCTGCCATTTTCAAGATGGCAGCCATTGTATGTCCCTAAAATAGTTTTCACTAAACAATTCGCTAGAGTACGTAATCCAATTTGAATTAATAAACTTTGTAACACTATATTGGATAACTAGAAGCTTAATTGAAAATGTAGAGGTAACTGAGTGAGCTGTGCGTTGCGATTGTAAAATACAGACATCATTTAAATGAATGTAGATATACAATTATTAAAACATTTGATATTATGGTATATTATTTACCCAGACTCGATATGAAGCTGATTAAAATAGTATACAAGTTGTGTAGAAAGAGAGGAACACGTCACAAGTGCAGCCATCGTACCTTTATTTCAATACATTGTGCACACATCGGTCTTTTTCATATTGCATTTCAATGCAACGTACACTCAATAAAGCATGTTATAGTGTCATCATCTCACCCGGTGACGCACCATTGGTACCACACCACCATTTACATCAGCTGTTGAGCAACAAACAAGTGACGCACCATTGGTACCACACCACCATTTACATCAGCTGTTGAGCAACAAACGAACGACATTTTTTTATTTTCCTATTACACAATACCGACGTGCCCAATTTCATTAACAACTTGGCTCCCTTGGGAGGTTAGCGAGATGTTATATTTTGTAAACGAACCACCTTGGATGACATAGTGCAAACACGTCAATAAATAAATCTTGGATAACTAGTCCGCCAATTGGAATAAAAAAAAAAGACAAATGTCAATATAATGTGAGTGTGCTTCGGCGCCTAAGAGTTGACTCCGGTCAAAGTTAGCCCATTATTACATAAAATGAAGATATGTGTTGTTGTTATAACATTCGTTTGTCTACGGCACAATATCGCAACGAAACGTTGTTTCACGATTGTCAATCATAAAAGGTAGGTAGGTAGTTGTTAACGTAATTGTCTAGTGTTTCGAGATTGCGAAACTGTGATAGAAACATCGTCGACATGATTCCAATAATGGAACAATGCTATGTGATATATTGATTGGTGCGATTAGTTGTGACCACTCACAAACAGAATGAAGCGATTTGCTTCCAATATTAGCCTATGCACTTTTTCATATGCAATATTTCGTTGAAAAAACATTAACACATATCTCTAGAATAATAGCAATGCTGAATGTGAAACCCATCACCAGTACGAATTAACACAGTTGTTCGTACACAATAACAACCGTAGCTCTGTTTAAAAACCACACATGCAGCAGTAACGGCAAACAACGCAGTACAAATGTGTCGAACTGGAACAAAAGACAATATTTAAGCTCTTAATTCAGAGATGGTATGTACACACACTAGATGTGTTAGACATTCCATGCAATGTGTACACATTAGCCGAATTAAATATCATTAGTAACTGACTTCGGAGCTCGTGACCGTACTACCCGTGAGAACAATGCTGACTAACGTTCCACCCCCAAACCAATTAAAAAAGAAACCTTTATTTCAGGGAATCACAATATCGTTACCCGTGCAACCATTCTCCAGAACTGCTCAGCGAATCTAAAAAATTATATACTTATTTACAGTTATGGAACATTATATGTAACCTCTTCAAGTGTATACTGAAACGCAAAAAGGCCCGAATACTCATATGTTCGTCAGTATTAGCGTTTCGCAACACATTCTACCTGACGGCTCTAAAAGTGTAATACAGCCGATGTTCCTGAGTCAGACACAACTAGCGCGAAAGACAAAATCACTGTAAAGGACTGGAGAATAATTTGCATTTTGAATATCAGCACCATTAGTTTTGCATAATGACACTTTTCACACGTACTGAAGATGGCAAACAAGGTAGAAACAAAAAACACGCATACTATCGCTGATAACAAAATTATAGTTTGTATACATCACCGTGAGCATAGTCTTGTTCATTCACAATTGTCATTATATATATATATATATATATATATATATATATATATATATATATATATATATATATTATGTGTGTATGTTTATGAATATTTCAAATTCACCCACCTCCAGTGCGAATAAACGAGTGCTAACAAATCTCGTTACAGAAATATAATGTTTCAGTCATTACATAGATACGTACGTACGACATGACTTTTTCGCACATCAGTTTTTATAAGCGGATATACTTAAATAAGATGAGTTTAGGTGCATTTACCAATTATCACCTGATGTTTTCGTGACCAATTACTGCAAAACACGATTTATGAGTAAAATGCTGCTAAAGCACGCATACACGCACGAATACACACGTACCCATGCATTGAGACATGCGGAGAATCAGGTACGCGTGCATGTTTGTTTGTTTGTGTGTGTGTGTGTGTGTGTGTGTGTGTCTGTGTGTGAGAGAGAGAGAGAGAGAGTTTGTCTGTTTATAAGCTAATACAATTTAAATACTTGAGTATACACGTAGACGACATATAGCTACACATCTAGGAAGTCAACCAGTTTTCCATAATAAATGTTTTGTCAATATCACAAAACACAAACTTGATAGCTAGAACTGACTTACTTTCGACCCTCCACATGTTGAGACTATCATACGTGTTAGGGCCATCACAACCACACCGTACCACAAGCCCACCAATACACTTTGCACATTAGTAGTTCACTAAAAAGACAAAACACAGAAAGAACACCAATCTGGAACCACCTATCATAATACCTGTTATAACAACACAAGTTACTCGTACATCGGAGAAACGAACATTTATTTCGGTTTAAGGAAGACAAAGAAACTGGCCAAACTCTAGATGAGCGGGAGACCATTGTCTGACCAAATGTAGTGTCCATGGAGAATAAATCTGATGTAAGAGGAAAGAAAAGAAAGTAAAGCAGTTCAGTTACATCAGCGAGAGAAAGAGATAGATAGAGAGAGAGATAGAGAGATAGATAGAGAGAGGCAGACAGACAGACAGACAGAGACAGAAAGAGACCGAAAGAGAGAGAGAGAGAGAGAGAGAGAGAGAGAGAGAGAGAGAGAGACGAGACGTCCTATAAGATCCATCAACTGATACGTAAGACAGCGAGGCCGTTGCGTTTCCTGATCTCGACGGTTATTCGACCGGAATATCCATCGCTGGTTCCACACGAGTTTGGCGTGAAAACCGTCGGGAAGATGGCCGTTCCGGTTTGATAGAATACTTTGCCATCTGGGCTTTCAAGGCGACCATTTTGAACACCAAGACGCCAACAGCCAATCCCCCGACCAACACGACCACTCCAAGTGCAGTTCCCAATATAATGGAAACGTTTCTGGCGGAGTCGCTGGGCGGCGAGTCAACACGGCTGCGTTGCGGGGTTGTTTGCTCCGTAATCGTCGAGGTGACAGCAGGAGTCGTTGCTGATCTCGTTGCAGTCGTGACTATTTCCGTTGATGCGTGCCCCTCTGTTGTTGCTGCATGCGTCGTCGGTTCCGATATTGTTGGTGTTGTAGAAGACCCTACAACGTGTGAAGACGATGTCGACCGCAATTCCACCGACGACGGTGTAGTGGTTGGTGCAGACGATGATGTAGTTGTAGACAACACATTTATTGGCGCTGTCGTTGTTGTGATAGGTGGATGGACGTCAGGAGGCAGCACCTGTATGACAATCGCCAACTGCTTCGAACACGGGTTGGTGGCGCCGTCTGTGGCGACGATGACAACGGGATATGAGCCGACGGGTAGCGGGGACACTGACGACGATATTCGACCGGACGTTGAGTCGAGATCGAAAATATCGCGGACAACGTTATCAGTGCCAACACCGATGCTACAGGTGACTTTGCCATTGTCACCAAAGTCGTCGTCTGTCACTTCGATAACAGCCACAGTCGTGTTGACCGCTGTTGACATGTTAACGTAGAACGCGCTCTCAGAGTCTGGACTGCGGAATTCAGGACAGTGGTCATTCACGTCGATGACCCGGATGTGAAGTTGAGCCCTCGCCTCTTTTGGTGGTATTCCGCCGTCAACAGCCTTCACCCAAACTAGCAGAGTGTCGGACGACAGCAGGTTGCGTGAAATCGGAGACAACAAGGTGACACGCCCACTCACGCTGTCGACGACAAGGTAGGATGTCGCGATGATCTCAGCACCGTACGGGTCCAGCTCGTAGTGTATCGCCCCGTTCTTTCCTTGGTCGGCGTATGTCGCATACACATCCAGGAGCGACGTCCCAGTGACTGCGTCCTCGCTCATCGTGCAGTAGTAGTCGGTCTGGTTGAACACGGGCGCGTTCAAGTCTTCACCTTGCGGTTGGCTGCAGTCCGCGCCATCGAATCGGTCGTAGCAATCGCAGCTGTCTGGGGCGACGCACTGGCCCTGACTGGAACAGTCGTTGAGACCGGTGCAGTTGGCCGTGCCGCAGTTCTCCGAAGACCAGCCGTCGTCACACGTGCACTGTTCCAACCCCGTGCACTGACCGTGACCTGTGACATAACGCGCGATTCAGGACAACAACAACTATCAACTGCAGATGTTAGCAATATTTAGCATATTTGCTCACTAATTCAATTGGATATAATAGACCATTACAGTAGTGACATGCAACGTGAATAAATCATAATAAAATTGAACCGGATATTAAAACTTTGGATGATTCGGTAACACACTGATGGGACATAATATCGACAACTATTCCTTGTGTGCATGCACACACGCACATGTTCGCATATACACACGCTCGCTAAGCAAACATATACATGCAAGCATACACATACGTGTTTTGCATAATGAATATGCAGCTAAAAGTTTATCCTGAAATATGATACAGACAATTTGAGCATGTTTACCTGAGCATCTGTTCGTTGTTTCGCACGAGAACTGGTCACATGTTGGGCCCGTGTAGCCGACGTCACAACTACACAAATTCGGTTCGACACAGCGGCCGTGAGACGAACAACTCGGTTCACAAACAGAAGTGTTGCAAGTCTCTCCGCCAAAGCCCGGGTCGCAGCTGTGGAACGCAACGTCGTCGTAACATTATACTGTTCAGGGCTCAGTAATGAAACGCTGTTATTAACTAACCCAAGAGGTTTGCCAATTAACGAATGGATACAAATGCATTTACATAGGCACACACACACACACACACACACACACACACACACACACACACGCACGCACGCACGCACGCACGCACGCACAAACATTCATGCACACACACTCACATACGTACACACGCACGCACGCACGCACGCACGCACGCACGCACGCACGCACGCACACCACACACACACACACACACACACACACACGCACGCACGCATGCATGCATGAAGAAAGGTAACTTAATTGATAACAAGATATTAGTATACTATAGCTAAGTCAATATATACAATAATCTACCAATATTTGATATTTATTTTGTTCACGTATTCAATTTTTGTTTTATTTAGCTTTGGTTTCATCGACATAGCAGCAACATGAGTGTCGAGCAAGAAACGTTGACAACACAGAACATGATGATATGTGTGACAAATGTTAATTAGTTGTCTACCGATTTCACACACACAAACTACGTCAAACCACATGTATAAAGACTCGTTCGTTCGCTGATATTGATACTAAGAAAGTGGGTAATAATAAAGTTTGTCGTTTGTTAAATTAACATGAATTATGAAGTGCGAAATGTTCGATTCGACAGGCATTTTCGTTAATGTTGCTATACCTTTACAAGGCTCGAAATTCCGCTTGTCCGCCAGCCCGCGACAACTGAATATGCCACCGGACAAGTGAAATTGCTACTACGTGATGTCCGTGCGACAACTTGGATGTTTGCAAATAGGACTTGTAAACATTGCCTAACACTCAGTGCTCTCACACATTTCACATAATTATATAAATGTCTTCAAAAAATGTTCTACTATCGGTAAACAAACACAACATTTCTCTTCTGATTTTTTCCTGATCGCCCGCCTGTATCTTCAGCATGTTGAAGCTAGGCGGTACTCGGAAGAAGAAGAAGTGAATATATGTTTCTATTCTATTTGTTCAGTGGATAAGTAGATAATCTGACGAAATTCCAACCCTGCTTCACTAAATTAATTCATGTTAAACATTTGTGTTTAACTTACCTGCATTTCATCGCACTTTGTTTGTTGTCGTCCATTAATTGTGATTCAACTAAGCAGAGTCCATGTCCTTTGCAGTTGTCTAGAAACGTACATTCAGTGTTGGCGCTACAGTTCGTTCCTTCGTAACCCGGATGACAGGAGCAAGTTCCCGGATGTAGACAGTCGCCGTGATTGGAGCAGTCGTTCTGGGCGGTACAGCCCGGAGTCGAGCAGCTGTTGTCCAGCCACCCGGACTCGCACAGGCACATGTCATGGGCAATACACTGACCATGGCCGGAACACCAGTTGAGGACCTCACAAGACGCCTGAGAGCAGCTGGACGACGTCCACCCCATGTCGCACCGACACACGTCGAAGTCAACACATACGCCGTGAGCGGAACAGTTGCGCTCGTTGTAGCATGTTGCGATCAAACTGTCGACAGACGGGCAAACGATTATGCAAATCGTGCAAAAGTACAACGACGAATTCGAATATACGAATACATTTATTTCAGGTATAACCCGATATACAATTAACACATACTCATAGATAGTCTGTAAAAACTAACTATGTTGAAATATAAGTAAATACAATTACACATTTTATAAGTCGAATAATGTAATTGCGTGGTACAATTCATAATAATGACAATGTCAATGAGTAGTACAATTGATTGTACACTTCATAAACATGCAGTTAATACGTGCAGATAAATATCTTTTATAAATATGTTAAGTTAAACAAATATGAGTAGATTTAAGTTAATAAGTTATATATCATAAATAGAGACGTTTAAATTATAAATAGATACGTTTATAATATACTAAATATATATATATGCCAGACATGATATAAAACTCACTGGTTTACAGTGTACAAACATTTGGCCCAACTACTCAGCGCAACTAAACGAATGGTCAGCTGTACCTGCAGTCAACACCGGTGAAGCCGTCCTGACATTGGCACACGTCGTTGGAACGACATGTCCCGTGAGTTGTATCTGTGCAGTTATTTACCTGGAGCCATAACGCACTACATCGTAATTACCCTCAACATCATCCTAGTACACAGGCACTATAATCACCATTGTCATTGTCATTATCATTGCAATTATCACTTTAGTCATGAGTTATGTTTCGTATGACGATAGACATGACCTAAGCATTGGAAAATGCGTACCATGCAACTCTTACGAAAGAAACACAACTTCCGACTATGCTTTAATTACATTAAAAACTAAGCACAACTGCAGCAAATACCCGGAATTAAATACCTGATTGTAAAGACCAACGAAACATTATACAATGGCATTGCGATATCACGTTGTTACTAATATTAGAAGATAAGGTGATTCCCCTTGTATTGCAAATGTTATGCCCGTCTCACCTTGTCACATGTCGCCGTCTGAGAGCAATCGACTCCGTCCCAGCCGATGTGACATTGACAGAATCCTGCCTCACAGTTGCCATGGTAACAACTGCCACACGATCCCACGTGACAATCGTCAGTTGACCACCCGGCAGCGCACTCACAGGTGTTGTTGACACAGCGTCCCTTCCCTGAGCACTGGTTGGGGCATCCTTCAGAGACACAATTGCGCAACGGGCTAAACACTTTGTCAGGAGTTGGGGTTGAGTGACGAAAATTGCAGCGAACAGACATCAACATACCCTTTATCGTTTCTAAAAGTGTGTCATATGAAACGAAATCAACGAAATATTGCTATTATTATCAATGATGTTA